>OZ024920.1:11358015-11958015 GCA_964017225.1 Netelia inedita
GGAAACGGGAATACCGCACTCGTTGATCAACCTGTCAAATGGGGTGAGTATAATTTTACGAGAGTACACTGTTCTTTCCAGCATGAGATACTTCGCGAATCTGATAATTAATGAACTAATGATAATCAATATATGATTAATTGATTAATCGGTGGCTCATCGGCTTATCAAATTTTCAACTTATCAACTAGATAGTCTCGTCAAAAAATTCATAATAAAAATATATTGAAAACGATTTTTCTTCACACGATATTTCGCGAATCTAACAACCCATGAATTAATAATAGCCAATGTTTGATCAATCGCTTAATCAGTCATTTAACAAGGAGCAATTAAATTTCAGAAAGTGATTGATCAATTACAATCGAGTGCGTTATATCGGCGCGTAAAATTAAAGAAAAAAAAATTATCGTAAATGAAATGAGAAATTTTACATTTCTTAGAAATCTTGTGTAGAACGTCGTTTGACTTAAAAAAAAGCAGAAATGAGGTTCACCTCCTCGTTTAACTGCGCCCTCGCACCTCCCGGTCGAGCTCAAGAATCTCGTGCGAATCCATGCATTCACAGTACGCTGAGCGTGTGCTCTATATTAACGAGAGTGCGAAAGAGAGAGAGAGAAAGGGTGAGTTAGAGAGAGAGGGGGATGAGAGGAAATTTGCGAGATTAAAAGCACAGACTCCGGTGCACTACAGACTCGAGTTTCGCGGTGAAGTCCTCGAGCCTCTTTATCCATGTGGTAGCTAACTCTCGAGTAGATTTATAAAACCAGGGTGGGCATTTGCTATAGCTCTCGTCCATAGTTAAACTCTACATGTGTATACAACGTCATCGTGTACTGCGATACCTACTAAACTATACAGTTATACAGGAAAAGGTGATTTCGAGTAACACCCAACTAAATCTCGTTCCCGAAGCTCCGGAGTAACGAGAGAGCTTCGAGAAGAGAGCACCCTGGCGTGTTCATTGAAACGATTTCCGGCGAATAGTGCTGACCGAAACGCGTACACCACGCAGAAAGTGAGAGAGGGAGCTTTTCGCACATATATATTCGCGATTAATACGAAAAGTCTTAATTGCTCGGATAACGAGACCGCGAAGGTGTGCTACCTCCGTACGTAGAAGCGTAGAAGCCCTTTTGACGACGTCGTCGTCCAATACACCTCGAGTCTCACACGACCCTTTTTTTTCAAGATTTTGTACAGCCACCCCTCGTAGTTGCTCGCTTTTTCGCATATCGCTGAGAAAAGAAATTCTCCGTGCAACTCTCAATGGCAATTTCTTCTTAGCCACGGACGCGTGAAACTTTTGCTCGCGATTTTTAAGTTTCATGGTTGAAAAAAAAATTTCCAAATTTTATATAATTCTTTTAAACATTTACGTTATAGTATATGATAGCAACGAAAGCGTAAGATTTTAATGACAATCTCGGAATCAGACGACTTGCTTATTCGACCGAAATACTTCGTCATTTTGGGGTTCAATTACGAGGTTGCAACGAAGGGTAGACCTTTATTACAATAGAGCATATGCTCGTTCGCTCAGACTGAAATACCCTCTCTCGTTCTCTCCTGTTTGATGACCGTAATTCATATTAGCGATCTTATCGAGCTCGCCACACAGGTCGGGTAGTTTCTCTTGGCTTTCCCTAATAGCCGGACGTTAATGTACCTCTCGTCTCCTCTGTCTCTCTCTCTCTCTCTCTCTCTCTCTCTCTCTCTCTCTCAGCATGAGAGAGCCATTGTACGTACATATGTCCCGTCGGCCCGTGTAGGTAGTCATAATTTTCTATCACCGGGATGAACTGGAGCGATGCCTCCTATTTTGTCACGACGAAACTGCAAAATAAAAACAAAACGGACGAAGCCTAAACGAGCTATAATTAAAAAATGTGTCCAAATAATAATTAGCGTTGATTAATTAATAAACAAGAAAATTGGATAAAATGAGAGGTGAAATAAACGTCGAATCTGCCATCGATAAGACATCCGAGCTATGATTTTCAAGCACCCTCGTAATCGAGGGATAACGAACAAAATAGATAGATGAAGCTGTATATTCAAGAGTCTCTCACGTTTAGCTCTGCCCTCGGTAATGGGGAATGCGTAGGGGTTCTCTCGTTTATCTCTTCCCTCCGCTGGAATTAGCGTCGACAACTTAATTGGCTCGGATTAAATTATAAAACGATCCTGCTTATCCCGCCGCTTCTCGGACGTCCGCGCTTACTTTTTTTATTATAAATTCACACCGATATGCAATAAAATTTCACACGGATGACAAATGTATAGATTTTACGTCGGATCGAATCGCGTTGGAAGGAAACCTCGGATTTCTTTTAGATAATTTGTGAGGTTTAGTTCAACGGTGACGGATCAGTTTCGTCGGATTAAAATACTCAAAGAGCAAATGTTGAAATGTGATATGAGCTCAACGACCCTAACAGGTGGATCGAAACAAGTGCAAACTCTTTCTTCGATTAAAAATTCGTCAAATAATTCTTCAAGTAGCGTTAAATTTTTATATCTCATAATGTCGATCAATTTATTCATGGCACGATAGATACTTAAATATTAATTAGATAGAAACTCGATATTTAAAAAAAGTACAAATTATTGGGACATTCCTTGCACTGAATAATTCCTTAAATAATTATTGAAATTTGACTTAAGTATTAAATTATAAAATTTTATGTTTCGTAATATAATGAAAACTGATCATCGTTTCTCTCATTTATTCGTCGTTTTATATAAAAAAAATCAAGATAAAAAATTATAAATACAAAATGAATACAAAGGTTTGCAAAAATTTACGTTTCACGATATGATAAAATTTGACCGTCGCTTTATATTTTCCGTTTGTGAATCGGCAGGTGAGCAGAAATTACGGCTGGGCGAGCAGTGGATGCAGCATACTGTCGGAAATCGGTACGATGCATCTCGAGTTCACTTATCTCAGTGACATAACCGGCAATCCGGTATTCAGGAGCAAAGTCGAGAATGTGAGGAAGGTACTCAGGAACCTCGAGAAGCCGAAGGGTCTCTATCCGAATTACATACATCCCAAAACAGGAAAATGGGGCCAGCGTAAGTATTAAAAAAATTTTTAAATATATATATATATTTATTTAAACCTAAATTTTTACTTTTTACCGAAATATTCTTCTTTTATAATACTACACATACACGTATAAAAAAAGTGTACGCGATTTTTCGATGCATCTTTCTCGTTATTTGTCACGCGATAACATTTGACGGATTACGATCGATTGCATTTATAATGCGTCGATGCCCCGAGAGGAGTAAGAAAAAAATAAATGATCAAAAATAAAATATAAAAATTGATCGATCTGAGCTCGCACTCAAGTATTCGTCGGAGAGAATCGAGCCTCGGGCAAGGAATATCGTACGAAAACCAGGACCAAAATGTACCTCAATGAGCCGAAGCCGAGGAGCGTCATACACACGGCACGATTTTGCGATGCCGCGAGGTGATCCGTCTTCTCTCGCGATTCCACCCTTCACCCCTCACCCTCTACCATTCTCTCGTTTTATTATTTGTCCGTTGCTTCCCTTGCATGGTATTATAAATATGGCCCGTCTTATTACTGTAATTCCATTTAATAAATCTACGTCGAATTCGATGGTCAAATAGATTTTTAATTCGCATCGTCGTACGTTCATTTATATTCTCGCTGGGCTCGGTGTGCGCCCCGTGATCTTCGCCGTCACTCCAACGTCGTCTTTGGTTATCAATTACGAGAACGAGATCGGTCCCAATGAGCTCTCGACAAAAGGACCAAAGAGATCCGTGTCCACGATTTTGTTCTTCTTCTCGTTCTTCTCCAACGTTGTTGTTGTTATTTTTGTTATGTTTTTTGTTTTTTTTAATTTACGTCTTTCTTCTTTTTCTTCGCATTATCGACATTTATCACGCATGACACGAATTCCCTTCGGGCGTCGAAATTCGTCCCTTAAACTTTCCGGACCCGAATAATCTTCCGCCTCGGTATCGAAAAACCAGTGACTCGAGAGTTGCACGAGTCCTCGGTGCAAAGTCTCGTTCGACTCACGTGGAAGATCCTCTTGGAGTCAATTTTCCTCGTGCGCGTCGAAAATTGGACACTTTTTTTTATGTCTTGGGATTCGTGAGAGAAAATTTCAACGATACGGGACAAGGGTCGAAGGTCTTTCGTACGCTCGAGAAACTTCGTAAATGAGAAACACAACGTTTACTTGTCTATAGCGAGGGAAGAATGAAGTATATATGAACCAACGGTGAAGCGGAGTAAACCACTCTCGATTCACGCTCACCGCTGGTCTTGGCTCCACGTCGCTTTCTCCTCGTACCGTCCGATCGCGAGAACTTACATCTGAATAAATTAGCAGTAACAATTTCGTTAGAACGACCCGAGAGACTCGATCCAATTTGTGCTTGAGGAGGGTCAGTAAACGTGTCACGAGTTGCCTCGATTCGTTTTTTATTTATTTTATTCGACAGTTAACGGTATTTTAGATCGCGAACAACACGAAATTTCGCTCAATTTAAACAAAAATACAAATCAAATTTTCGAAAAATTTCGTTTAAATATTAAATATAATGATTATTACGAATTTTCTTATTAAAATATCTATAATTAAATGAAACGTCTTAAAAACTAAAGATATTTTGGGAGAGATATGCAAGGCTCAAACCAATGATTGTTGTTTTCAAAAGTATTATCTTTAATTTCTTATCGCGAAAGTGCAGATACGTCGGTCGAAAGTTCGAACGATATTTAATTCAGTGAAATTATACAAAATAAGATTTCGTAAAAAAGACAGAAAAATTATTATCGTCTCGACGGTAATTTGATAAAAATTGTCCGAACCGACATTTCTTAAATTATCGTTTTCGTATATCTCGTAATAAATATTTTAATGAGATAATTATAACTAATTTGTTTGTTTTTTCGTACATTTTACAGATCACATGTCTTTGGGTGGCCTCGGTGATAGTTTCTACGAATATTTGCTAAAGGCCTGGATTCAGTCAGGCAAGGAGGACATAGAAGCTAGAGAAATGTACGACGACGCGGTGAACGCTATCGTTGAGCACATGATCATGAAGTCTCCAGGTGGATTACTGTACGCCTCGGATCTAAAATACGACCGGCCTGAAAACAAAATGGGTCATCTCGCCTGCTTCGCCGGTAAGCCATCGAGAGCCTCCTCTTCAACCCTAACTTTGCTAAATCTTTTCCTTTTGTCTATTTTAGTCCAAGGCATTGGAGATCGATAATTATTCGATAATGACATTTCCAGTAGTTGAATTGTCCACAATGACATTTGGAAAATGAAACAAAATTTATCATTTAAACAGTTATAAAGGATAATTCGTGTCACACAAGATAGCCTTTTGGCAAATAAGTAATGTCAATCTTTTATTTTTGGGGCGGGTAAATTCCGATAAGTCGATAAAAAATTAAAGTATTAAACATTTTTGAAAATCTCCGAAAAGAGTTCTGAAAGTTAAAAATCAAGGAACAATATGGTTTGGCCAAAGCAGTTTTACAATCGGATATGTTTGTCACTTTTATAGTACAGAAAAAGAACAGATAGAACAATTGTCACTTTTATAGTACAGAAAAAGAAAGAATAGAACAGAAAAATGATGTACAACTATATTAATTATGGAACATTTTCTTTCAATAAACATATTTACTTTCGGTCTATTGTCACAAATAATAAATTCAAAAATTTTGAGAATTGATGGTTAAAATATGTCGTTAAAATTAACTTGAAAATTAAATTCGAAAAAGCGAATGATGAAAGTGAAAATCGTTGATAATTTATCCGGATCCTGGCTTAATCGTAATCGATCCAGGTCAAGTTTCACGAACTTTGTGGCAACGATATTTAAAGAAACCTACTCGAAGGCTATAGAGCACGAGGTTACCGTGGGTTACCGAGGGTTGCCGGGGGTTGCTGGCCAGCAAGCCCAGCAGCAGCAGCAACGGTCCGGCAACCACGACGTTGGGAAAGTCTCGGTTTAGCTGTTAACGAGAACGACCCTAATCTCTCGTTACGACCACGCATTTCTCAGGTGGGATGTTCGGACTCGGCGCGAAAACCATGGAGCACCCTACGTCCAACGAGCACATGGACATAGCGGCAGGACTCACGAACACCTGCCACGAGTCGTACGACCGCACGGTTACCAAACTCGGTCCGGAGGCTTTTCATTTCATCGAGGGTCTTGAAGCAAAGAGCTTGAAAAATGGCGAAAAATACTACATTCTCCGACCCGAGGTAAATTTAATCTTTTCCTTTCGTTATTTATATATTTTCCTTCGTTTTTCTTGTTTCTAAACAAAATTTCACCACTCTCACATTTCCTTTTCATTCTTCAAATTTTCCCTCGTCATACGATCAAGCTCAAACTGTCAAATGATAGAATTCAACGAAACTAAAATCTAATAAAATAAAAGAATTGGAAATATTAGAAAATTGTTTAAAAAAAAGTAATTAGCAAATATTGCAATTTTTTTTTCAAATTTCAATCATTTATAAACCTGGTGTGTTGCCTCGATATTTGTATCGAGCTTATAGATTAAACGCGATATCATTGAGTTTGACCCTCAAAGTAAAAAAACGAAAAAGGAAATAGTGCCAGTAGTGAAAGAGTAAAAAAATGATCGAGCGACAAAACGACTGGTGTTGGTAACAGGATTCTATTATTCACCGATATTCCAGTAACGATACAACTCGTCAACTTTAACGATCTTCTCGTGCAAACTCTGTCAAGCACATAGTGTACGGCCGATTAAGCTCTCGTTGCATAATCATTCTAGCCGCATGACACACATAAACGACGGCACACCCGTATTTCCACGCGCCAAACGCAAATGCATTCGGGGGGGATTATTTGATGCAATTCCTGGATTTTTCGACACAATAATTTTCTCGTTCCCTCTGCCTCGAAGCTACATCAGCCTAGGCATCGAGCTTTCATTGCAAACGCGCTTTTCCGAATTACCGTATCGAGTTGATTCGTGCAAACGTAATAAATTCGCTACGTAAACCTTGAAACAAATTAGCCAAACGGATACTTTATATTTAAATCCCTACCCAGCAATTGATCGAAATCTTATCGAAAAAAGTTATAGGGTTCGTGAAAAATATGTTCAACATTTTTAAGCAATAATCATCCATTATTTTCAATTATTATTATTATTATCATTGATTTATTTTTATTATTTTTATCATTGATTTATTTTTATTATTTTTATTATTGATTTATTTTGTATCATTTCTAACGTGCGTCTCTATCTAAAAATTGTAGACATTCGAATCGTACTTCATCATGTGGCGACTCACGAAGGACCCGAAGTACCGGGAATGGGGCTGGGAGGCTGTCCAGGCCCTGGAAAAGCATTGTCGTGTACCTGGAGGATTCACGGGGCTCAACAACGTGTACATGGCTGACTCGCCGAAGGACGACGTGCAGCAAAGCTACTTTTTCGCCGAGACGCTCAAGGTATATTCCATATATGAGAATACTATACATATGTGCATCATCGTCTCATCCGTTTTGTCGTCGAGTCCTATATGTGTCTGTGCATTGAGCACCTTTGCACTTTGCCCAGAGAGAGAGAGAGAGAGAGAGAGAGAGAGAAAGCGATACGAAATTTGTGGAAAGTAGCAAACCGCGTTTGAAGCACTCGAGACCAAGAAGCGAAGAAGAAGAAAAAAAAGTAAATCACGGGAAAAAAATAAAAAACGCGTTTACCGTGGTCGTTGGACGAAAAAATATCACAATTTCTTGTTACGCTTGCATTATTCTCGTTCATGATCCGTGTACATTCTCGAATGAACCGCTACGCGGGTTTTATTGCTGCGGCGTTAAAAAATTGATATTTCATGTAAAAAGGAGCCATGGAAAGAGAAATAAAAAAAATTATTGAAATGAAAAAACAACTGCCCGTTGCCAACCGGGTTCTCTTTTTCACATCGCTCGTTAAAACCGAAAGCCGATAAAACGCTCTTTCTATCTCTTCTTTTATGGGCATTTTTCCACGCGAGTCACTACCTACGGTAGTGTCACTACGCTTCGAATCACTACCTACGGTAGTGATTCGAAAACATTAGGGCCATGTTCTCGCTGTAACGGTGTCAGATGTGTTCACAGTTTGTGAATCTGCAACGACCACGGATGAACCTCTTTTTTTTCTTTCTTCGCTTCAATGAGCGCAACGACGACAAAAGGGTCGGCCGTTGGTTATAGCGAGGTGCACGTAGGACAAGAGAGAATGTTTTTTTTTTTGTAAATTCACCAATTTTTCATTCTTTTCACAAAATTGTAAACGCGAAATGAAGAATGGAATTTCTTCGCCCAATTATTTTTTCGTTTCTTTCGCTAATTTGTTTTTTTTTGTTCTTCTTTTGACGTTGCAGTACCTGTACCTGTTGTTCAGCGACGACGAACTCATAAGTCTCGACGACTGGGTCTTCAATTCCGAGGCTCATGTGCTTCCGATCCGAGGAAATCCTCTCTATCGTCAGGCGCCAGCTTTATAAAAAGGCCAAACAACGCACGCACGTTAATCACTAGCGCGAACGAGACGACGTGATTAGCCGTTAGCCAAAACGGCGACAGTCGAAACGTCTCGATCGACGAGGAAAGAATGTTGATTTCTATTTTCCCCCCGTTGAAAAAAAGGAAAATAATAAGAATGTAAAGACAAGATTAGAAGAGAAGAAGATCGAAAAATCATGACGAGCCGGTAAAATAACGATTGATGTTGGTTGTACAACAAAAGTCACCGGATCCAAAAAAAATCTTCTCGTCATCACCAAAGGACGGCCCTACCGACGACAAATTGTCCGGGTTTTGCCGCGCTCGACGTTCTAGATTATAATTAAACAATTGAACTATGAGGCGACGAGGAAATAAAAAGAACGTCGTTCATTTTCCACGTTTGTACATAACGAAATCGAGGACGAAGAGCGAACGGATGTAATATATACGTACTTTACTGTGCTTCGTTCTCTCGAAAAATACGAACATATACGAAATTAAAAAACAAAAAAACAAAAAAACAAAAGAAGAAAATCCGAAAACAAGAAAAGATAAAATAAATTTCAAAATAATAATCCCATCGCGTTCGCTGACCGGGACAAGTTTCGCTTGGTCCCTGCCACTGACAATCTATCCCGAGCCAATCTATCGAAGCATCGTCGACCTATCTTACCGTATTTTCAATTTGTTCAATAAATCGATGTGTAGACGCAAGCCGAATAGATCCGTTCGAGGAAAAATGACTCTTTTCTTTTGGTGGTGCGTGTCAACCGTGGTTATAGTTAACGTGGCCTAAAACTAATTCACCAACGCGCTCGTGGGCAAGACCCGAACCATTTTTTCATCTTGTCATTTAATCAGCTCCTGTCGAACGTTTATAAAACGTACATTAAAAAAATGCCAATTATCCATACTCTTGCCCGCGTCGTGTTCATAATTTTTCTTTCATTCGCGTACGAATAATTTTGTTTAACTTTGTCGAAGCGAGCCTAGCGTTAGATTTTCAGAGTCGCGACTCCGTAGTAAATATATCACAATTACATTACATCGCATCGAGTCGAATCGATTACGATAATTTCATGAAAACCTTCCGAACGATTTAGAACTAAGATCATTTCGTGTGTTTCGAACAGATAGTAAAACACCTACGCTATACAATTTTTTTACTACTGAAGGAAACGGAAGCAAAAAGAAAAAACAAAGAGAAACGTTTGATCGATCTCCTCGATTACGCGTGTCGTCGCTCAAGTGCTCCTTCGGCCAAAAGTATGCAGCAGGATCCTTCGTCGTTATTCCAGGAGGATATGAGCGAAAATGTAACGATACATCTACGCGTCTCCGTTGACGTTTCGTTCGAACGACGAATTAAAACAAAAAAAACGATGTTTTGAATTAAAAGATAAAAAAAAACAGAAATACCGTAAAACTATGAATTAATTAAACGTAAATTTAACGACGAAATTTAACGTAACGGCTTTGATAAAATTAAAAAAAAAATACACAAAAAAAGAAGAAAAAAAAACAATTAACGCGGGAAACGGAATACACTTATGCACCGAGGCCTGACTGTATGTGTTATTGTAAAATAACTGCGAGCGTGAGGAGGAAAAAAAATATCAGTCGCCATACGTCGCCAGTAATCCAAGCACTAATTTTACATCCTTCTGTACTAAAACGTAGAAAGATTATTTCTCATACACATATATATATATATATTTTCTTTTTTTCTTCGTTGACCATGTACGAGCTCCGTGTAAGCCTTTCACAAACCAATTTCTATGAACTTTCGCCTATGGAGTGTCGTGTATAAGGGTGGTGTACGTGCGGCGAGCGTGTGTTTAGCGAGAGAATTCAATCTCGAAAGCCTCTAAATGAAGAATATAGAAATAATAATTATAATTATAATAATAACGATAATAATAACAATGCGCTATTACGAGA
The DNA here is from genome assembly GCA_964017225.1 of Netelia inedita. Lineage (NCBI taxonomy): Eukaryota > Metazoa > Arthropoda > Insecta > Hymenoptera > Ichneumonidae > Netelia > Netelia inedita. Next base: position 11,368,511 of record OZ024920.1, read on the forward strand.
AGCGCCAACGTAAATACGCGGTTTAACGGAACCAATCGTGAGCCGCGAGTCAGTCTTTATATAACTGTAATAATGTAGCTACTAATTAAATGAAAACAAGGACGAGGATGATGAAGATTACTATGATGATGAAGACGGAGCAAAATTATTATAAATTAGCAAAGTGTGTATTGAGCGTAGAATTGTACATAAAGATTAATGAAAGTCATATTCTATACGAATTACGTGGCGTAGTTCGACATTAGAGAGAAAGAGAGAGAGAAAGAGAGAGAGAGAGAGAGAGAGAGAGAGAGAGAGAAAGACAGTGAGAGAGAAGGAGGACGTCGTCTAATTGTATATTTGTTGCAACGAAAACCTCGAGACGTCCCCGACGAGAAAGAGAGCGAGAGAGTAAGAAAAAGAGGCGAAAGAAAGAGAGAGAGAGAGAGAGAGAGAGAGAGAGAGAGAGAGAAAGGGAGATCGATTCTGACGGACTAACGAACTACTCGATACGAGTTGAGCGAGTGGGCAATTTTTTTTTTATCGGCAAGCAAGCGTTTGTTTGCCAAAGTCTGTCACAAAACAAAATGAAAAATAGGGGGGAAAAAAAAAGAAAAAACAGTAAAACTTCCAAACAATCACACGACGTTCGTCGACGTTTTTCACGGCTAGAATGTTACTTAAGGTGTACGATGAATATTCGTTGACGGGGATTTTCTGTAATGTTGGGTCTCTATTTTGCCCGAGGATATACCCGTCGTAAAATCTTTTCTTTTCTTTTCTTTTCTTTTCTTTTCTTTTGCTGTCGAATACCTCTCGCGAAGAAACCTTTTACCACGTCATTTTTATTTTTCGCGCGTGTCCGAAACGAGACAGAGAAAGAGAGAGAGATAGCAAACAAAAAATGCGAAACGAGACTTGGCAGTGCGACGAGGATGAGCCACGAAAATTTCTTTCACTAACGACAACCGGAGAGAAGGTGAATATTTTTTAAATAATTGCCTCTCGTTCGACGTTGTATTATTTCTTTACGTCGTTCACGCAAATGGACACGGTCAAATCCTCGTTCCACTGCCGATCGCTTTCCATCTAAGTGATTGCTGATCATCCGACTTATCACTCACGAACATACCATAAGTCTAAGAATTACCGATAGCCCATATAAATATATAAATACCATATATATGTATATGTATATATGTGTGTGTGTGTGTATGTATATAAATATACATATACATATATATATACATATGCGTATAAACATAAATGCGAAACTCGGTGACCAGGTTTCGTTTTTTGTAATACAATCTTGTAAACAATCGTCTGTTAACGAGGTAAGGCAATAAAACAAGAAAAAACAAACATTCGGAAATACTTGCACCGTACGATCAACTATCCTAGGCCGCGTAGGAAATTATTCACACGTGAGATTAATGGGAGAAAGAGCTAGGAGTGAGAAAAAAAAGAAACAAGAAAAAAATATATATGCGAGCACCGACGACGTGGCGTAAATATTCTTCGGCGACGATTAGTGATAACGATAGCCTATAATTACTTTTGTGAATAGATATTTAATAATTTATTGTTAACTAGAGCATTTTATTTCGACGAGTGTGTTCGATTAAACGGGGTTTTGGGTACAATATATATTCATTCATTTTATTATTTCTTATTATCGTTTTTCTTTCTTCTTTTCATACGCCTGTGACACGATTTTTCCATGTACGTTTTTTGTTTTGTTTATTTTTCCTTCCACGTTTCGCGCCTCCAATTGTGACCGAGATATGTATATATATATTTTGATGGCACACCCTATATATATATATACAGGGTGTCGAAATTTAATTTGAATTTTACGCCATTCTATACCACTTCGAGAGGTCGCGATTGTCGTCCAAATAGCTTGACGCATGTACGTAATCATTGATAACTTCTAAACAGTCGCAATGTTGAAACCAAGTGCGGAGTATAATCGAAGAGCCGCGAATATTGAAAGTGTTCGCGCTGGACACTTGGCGACAGAAATCATTCGATTCTTCGTGCACCCAAATTCGATTGTCTATGATGTTGTCGCAAAGTATAACGAGTCGAAGAATTTCATGGAAATTTTTGCAATACCGTCAGGAAAAACTCACTCGAAGGAGGGGGTTTTCAGGACGCTTGAAATAATTCAACGGGTTCAGGAGGTAATTATTGAGAATCCAGGGCAGACGATCCGAAAATTGTCGTCCTCTCGAAGTGGTATAGAACGGCGGGAAATTCAAATTGAATTTTGTCCGGATTTTCGTACCGCACCCTGTATATATATATGTACGTGTAGGCCGACCGACGTCGATAATAACGTTAGAATTGTAAACTCGGTATGAACTGTTTCTCGTAGGTAGAAGAACGAATTAAAATCGAACCGAATCTATAGGTACACACGATACAGATACCAATATATTCGATGTCGACAATACACTCAGAGATACACGAATATACGCATGTACAAGAAAAACTGATACGGCCCATGAACTTGTGCGAAAACGCATAAAAACCTGTAAATACATAACACTAACGTAACTATAACGGGGCTTTATTTGATAACGTTTATGTGATTATTACCTTAACACGATGAGTGAATTAAATAAATATTTGTAATGTATGTATATACATATATACATACATACATGTATATATATATGTGTGTGTATGTGTGTGTATTGTGTATATATATATACACATGAGCATACCGTTACGTCCTCTTCTCGTCCGACCAACATCAAACTCAACATGCAAATTTTGCTATTCTACTGTACTATCATGTCACTGATTCGTATCTTTTATCGCCTTTGACCAATCTACGTCCCAATAACTCGCTAACTTGTATCGTTATTTTTGCGAAGAAAACAATTATTCCAATCGAGTTCTCGAGAACATATTTGTTCGCGATTAATTCGACCAATTCTCGAAACTATAAGTACGATGGCACTAATACCAAGGGCAAAGAGGGGGTTGGTGCAGAATCGACCGAATAGCTAATTGATCATGACGCCCGATACGGGCTTGGGACGTCAAACGCGTCACGATAAGCAAGCACTAATGCAAATAACCCGTTTCCTCGATACGTACCGGGTAGTATCACGTTTGTGTTTCGCATTTCCAACAAACGATCGGTGATCCGGATAATTCACCGATACGTATTGTACCCGATGACCCAGACACCGAGGCAGGTGATATTTAACGGGAAAACAAGGTTATTGTACCGCGCCCATCGAGGGTACGCGTTCGCGATCGGATCAAGAGTCGTGAACTCCAGTGTGTCGATGCGAGGGCGATGTTCAATTGCAATTTTAGTAATAGCCCGTATGCACTTTTCATCCCTGGGATCTTGCGGCCATTAGAAACTATCGACTGGAGTCGCGAGGGCGAGGCTAGTCGCTACATCTACGCTTTATTATCCTTGGATAAATATACATATATATGTATATAAATGGAACTTTATCAAACGAACGTCGAGCCTCGATTTCTCGCAGGGGTGCGGTTTAAGGTCGTTCGATCGGACCCCTTTCCATGTTATTCTCGCGACTGGTGATAAATCTTTCAGATTCTAAAAATATAACCTTTTACTTATGAGCCTTCTGCCTAACGTCAAATACTTACCGAGCGCGAAGGACAGATGCCATAAGGCCGGGGTAATATCTAAAATCGTATGTCTGGAACTACGAAAAACGAATTTTATTCGATTTTCTAAATCGAGAGATCGTTCTGCTGAACCGCGTGTTATGTAATAAATTTATCGAGTTATTAAGTTTGCTAAGTAAATTCGAATTATGCAACTTATTTATCGATCGTTTTCGTGCCAGATTGTTTAAAAGAAATCGTTCTTGTTGATCGAGTCGAACGCGTTCGATAATTCATCGAATGGAAAAAGATCGATTGTAGTACCAGACGCGTCCGTAGATGTCAGGAGCGTCGTGGCGCTCGGGGACGATCGACACGAAACGGACGATGAATTTCGTGTTTTATGGCAAGCAATAAATACGATAATATTGTAATTCGGACAACGTATCGATCGAAATTGGAATCTAAAACAATTCTCGTATCGAAGAACAGGATGACAAAATCGAGATAAACCAATCTTTCCACAATTTCGATCCATTTTGCGAATGCATCAGCTATGCGTATCATAACCTACCCGAAACACTCCAGTGTTGGCACGATCGCTACCACACAAATTTAAAATTCGACACGCGCAAATCCATCCATTCATTTCGTCGGTCACCGACCCTAAATCAAGCCAAATAGAATTCTATTCCAGTTTAAATCTCCATTCCCAATCCCTCGTGCATTGACCGATCTAACGCAAAATTTGTCTGCCCAAGCGAACAAACTTTTTGTTTAAAGATCGTAAACGCAAAAAGCAAGTCGTGTCTCTCTAGCGTTATTTTCTATCGTGAGTCAAAGACTCCCTCCTATCTCACGAAAGTAAGTATATCTCGCGAAAGAGTGCACGTCGCAACCCGGAAGCGTCTGTGACCACAATACACGTGCGATCGGGGATGAGAAATGTCGCACGATACCACGGTAAGTAAACATTAGTTATTCCTTCTTTTCTCCCTCCTCCTGTCCATCTTTCTTTTGCCATTCTTATCAGTAAACGAACGCTAGTAGCTCGTCGGTAGTCGCGACTACTCCGCACCTTTGATTCCCCCTCTTCGCTCTGACCACCGTAGCGACTCAAGGGAGCAAAGAGAGCGACGGTAAACGAGACCGAGGGAAAGATAGCGGGTGAGCAGACGAAACGCGGAATCGGTAGTAGTGCAGTCTGTGCGAACGGTTGTCTAAAAATACTCGAACTCTCTATGATATACATCTATATACGTGGATATATATAATATACATATATATAGATACACATACATATATACAAATAAATATATACGCAAATATACATATATATACACGTATGTATATATATACATATATATATATATATATATATGTACGTATATATGCAGCAACCATAGCGCCAGTAGTGTCGTACGTGTCTCCAAAAAGAGGAAGAGAGACAGAGAATCCGAGCTCGAAACAAATTCGAAAACTTAGCGGCGAGTATACGCGTCTCGCGCGAGCGTAAGCACCGCGAGGTTATACGAGATCCTCTCGCGGCCACTGACTTACGCATCACTTGTCGCGATGAGCGCGTCTTCCTCCTCCCAGTCGATCACGAAAAAAACGTAAAACGTAATCGTAACGTCGCTATAAGGGCGAGATTAATCGAGTGCTATTTTTTCGACCGTGCGAACATTGACGTTGGTTCGAGCGTGCGCGTCAAGAACGACGAGAGTGATAACTACATTTTCATTCGTGAATAAACGAAGAATTATTGTTTATCAGTGTACGAAGATGCGGAATTCGATACGTTGGATCATCATCGTCGCTTTTCTTCTCGGTTAGTATACTGATTCATCTTTAATTCGGGTTCGAAAATACGCGTAGGATTTCGTATGAAAAACAGCTGGAGACTTCGCGGCGAGAACGAACGACATTCTAAACGCGCGACAGCGTTTAGAATTTCAAGCTTTTGCTTGGCTAATTTTTACACGTGTGCGTCTCGCGTTATTTCGACGCGATATTTATTTCAATTTATATGTATAATTCATCATTTATTTCTAACAATTTATTAATTAAAAACAAAAAATTATTTATCTCACTAAATTTTTCATATTTTTTTGACTACTTTTTGAAATTGTGCAAAGTGAATATTTTCAAAGTTTCGTCTAGCTGTTGCTCGAATTTAATTTCGAGAAATATTTCATTCGAAAACTGTGCATCGAGCTTCAACGTAGTCAAAGCTCTCGAGCACCTTGCGCGTTACTCATCGCGCTATCTAAAATCCGTCGACAATGTCGAGTGTCATGGTTGGTAAACAGAATAATCGTTTACGTAATACTATCAAGCGCACGAGGGAGGCTCGAGCATCGTCAATATTACCCTGCCCTGACTCGGCGTACAATGTATATGTACACGTGTGCACAACAGTTAATGGCAAACTATTGGTACGACGAAGTGTTATAGCATTGCTTGCTATATCTACATGAAACATTATATATATATATATAACGTTTCATATATATATAATATACATTATATATATATATATATATATATATATATATATATATATATATATATATATGTGTGTGTGTCTGTGTGGTCTCAGTTCACGGGGATTGACCATGGCCGGTGTTGGCCATTACCGAGTTAAGTTCAATGTCACATCCTCTCTGCGCGCCCCGCGTTCAAGTGGTGCAATGAGGACCACCGAAACGAGAATTCTTATATTTTCATTGCAAACGAAATTTTATCAATAAAACAAAACTACGAGCAGATCGAATCGTCTATAGTGAAAAATTGTCAAATTATTTCGAAACGAACGACCAGCGTTTTTCATTGATAAAACGAAATTCAGCTATTAATAAAAATATTATCAAATCGATACAGATTTAACGATAGTACGTGCGAGACAGTCGTATGCAATGGAATAATTCCAGTTCCGGTTGTTAAATTTAAAAAAAAAAAATTTTTAATTCTACCATCGTCCGCCAGAGGCTACTTCGTATTTTTGAGTGACCCGCATTACCCCATTCTCGACCGTACGACAGGGCCACGCGATGAACACCGAGCAATTCTTCCTGCGTATATCTCTCGCTACGTAGCATCGTTGTACTCTTTTTCCTCCTCGTAACGATGCGCTCTGCGACGTTTCCGATTATCGTTAACGATCGTTCTCGACTCCGGATACACAACTGCTGCAATCGCTGCAGAGCGAAAGCTCGACGTTAATAGGATATGTAAGAGTCGACGTATGGTCCAGAGGGGTTTGTCAAATGCATACAACTCGTACGATTATGTAGCAGTCATAAATCACCTCGTTTACGTGTATTAAAATAAGACTATTCAAATTTTATATCGTTAAGAATACATCAAATATTGAATGGTGCATCGCACCAACAATTTTTTTTGTACACATATATATTATGCTTACGTTCAAAAAGGCTGTTGCATATATATTTATCGTTTTTTTTTAAATAAATGACCACTTCTTATTCCTCTAGTAGAAACAAAATTCTTTTTTGGCCACCCCTATACATACAATATACAGACGGAGATGAGGGCTTAGGTGTATAATTATTATTTATCAATTTAGAACCACAGTTAAGACGGATTTTTCAAATCTCGAGTGATTAATATCGATTAAATCAAATAGGATAAAAAATGATAAATTTTGTTTCAAAGTTCGTGACTGGAATTATACCTATCTCATTCTCCCTCCAGCTTGATATCATTTTATAGATACATATTGATTCGTTCGTAATATATATATGTCGTACTGAACGAATTAATTGGTTTGAATCAATTTTGGGTAATGTGACTCAGGAGTATATACTCGCGATGAGACTTTCTCGTATTTTAGCGAGCGGACGCTCTCTCTCTCTCTCTCTACATCACGATATTATTTTTGAGCTTGACCCGACGTTTTTTTTCTTTCTTCATTTTCTTCTTATTTCTTCATTCCTTTTTTTCCATCGTGCACCCACACTCTCGCGAACGCGCCTGAGTTACGCGAACGACCCAATTCTCGCGGCCCACCAACCTTCTCAGGAACGCGACCGTTCGTTTTGGTGCGCGAGTCGACAAGACTTTTCCACTAGAAGAGCGCTCCACCGACCGCGGGATCGTTCACCATCGCGAAAACGTAATAACCGCGGTCACCGCCTATAAACGACGAGAGAGCTTTCTCCGCGTAATATAGAACGCTCGGTCTCGATACCATCCCCTTGCCAACTTTCCTCAACTATTTTACCAACCTCGAGAATTACCGTGTCTAAATTTAATATCGGACGCTTTTATTTCACATTAACGCCCGATATCGGAATTTCGCCCTCGTGAAGCGTCCAACAATAGCGACCTTCGATCGAATTTTCATACCTGATACGAAGATACGAAGTAACTGCTAATTAACCCTTTTGGTTATTATAAATGCCTACCCCACGTTGCGAAAAGATGCTACGAGAATCGCCGCGCTCGTTCGCCACGGTTTATCGCGTTAACGACCGAGTCTAGACACGACCCGTATAACGAGCTTAATAAACGTATAATCGATTATCTTTTTCACGGTTTAATCGTATCAGAGAAATTCGATGAATCGCTACGTCGAATCGTGACTCGACTTTTCCGATACATTTCTAATTATCTTCTTAGCGCCTTCCCACGATCGTGTACACCAGATCGATATGATTTATATCCAGCTTTGAGCGATTATCGTGAAACGTAGAAAGCCGAGAAATTATAATTAGACATCGCGAGAGGTAGGAAGAAAGAACGGAAAGCTAGACGATAAAAATAACCGTCGAAAAATCAATCAACTTTCTCGCGTTTCGATCCATTTGGTCCATTCAAATTTTTGTGCACGTTAAGCCCGAAGAATCTGCTCTTTCGTCAGAAATTTTTAACAGAGAACGATGCGAAAATGGCGTTTAAATTGATTAAATATTTTGTTTTTAGGTTGTTTTTTAGGTTTGTTTTTGTTCGAGTCGGGAATGTTGTGCGCTCGAGAACTATTCGGCCAAAATTATTATCCGCGAATAACAGGTATTACTCCGACTACTACGTTGAACTATTAATATCGAAGCCTTCGAGCAGACTGCTTATACTCGAGTTATTCGCAGCGGAGTGAACGTACTTAATATTTCGAGGATAAACTCGGTGCGAAGATTCGTGTCGAGTTCGAGACAAGATCGCCGAGGCGCATGCCGCGCGATCAAGATCGCCACGAGGTTAAATATCCGCGGCGTGGTTAAGCTCTTCCTCGTTCACGACTCGACCCCGACCATTGACCTCGCGATCTTTTCAGAATCTCGGAAGTTCTCGGGCGAATTTCTACGAATCGTTAAACTTCTTGAATGAAACGAGACAGGCGCTTCATAAAGCGAGACTAAGGACGAGCGAATTATTCTAAAGGGACGATGATCGATCGGATATTTCGCTCTGAGAAACATGTATATGGGGTTGTCTGTTTCGAGATGTCAAAAAATGTGAAACAAAAACGGAAAAAAATGACATTACCGTTTTTATTAATTAAGAGTGATAAATTCTTTGAAATTAATCGAGAAAAATATTAACGGTTGTTCTCGTATTTTTATAAATTCACAGCGGCAAGAAGAATAAATTGAAATTTTGCACATTTTTCAATTTCTCTATCTGAAAATTATTTTAAATAAACAATCAACAGTATCATCTTCTTATAACAGAAATTACAATGCGCATCGATTATCGAAGAATAAATTTGCTTCGAGATAATTGACAGCAATCACGTCGTTAGATGAAAATTTTCAAGATGATTATTATCGTCGTCGCGAGAAAAATCAGTAAAACAGCCTTGAACACATCGCTACAGATTTATGTTCGTCGGATACGAGACGCGGAACGCCAAAAGGAAAAAGAGAACAGAGAATTCGTAATAAAAAAAGCGGCCGATCGGCACACACCGCGATCGTAATTTTTACTGTGTCGCTCAAGGCGATCTTCGAAGCTCCTTCGTTTCGCTCCGTACAAAGTAATAGATGACGATGCTGATGAGAGCCTTATAAAAGGCCGACGGTACGTTGCTGATTCTCTCGGCCTCTCGTTCTCCGCTATTCCTCCTTTTACTGTTTGCGCATGCATCGTAAAAGCCCATCGATAGAAACCTTGACAAAGCCACCATTGTTCGCGACGTAGAAAAGACGGCGAACCACCATCGAGAACACACGCGAGAGACCTGTACGAATCGTTAGTTCATGCATGCCTTTCGCTCATGCGGAATACAGATTTCATCGTTCTTCTAAAAAAAAAAAATAAATAAAAAAAACCAAACGAAACGCCCCTTTATCGATGATTCGATCGTTGCACAATTAATTCATGGAATAATTAGTTAGAAGAAAAAATACAATGAACGTCACTTGTTTCGAAATAGACATTACTCGAACCAAATGTATTCGGAAAATAGACATCGTTTATTCGATCACGCAGTGAATTTACCGCGTGAATTTACCGCGCGATTTACCGAGCACGTTTTATTCGCGTCAAATTATTTTCAACCGGAATAAAGTATTTTCGATTTGAATAGATAAACTTCCCTCGGTTGAAATTATAACGAAACGTGGTCAATTTTTCATTCTACCGAAAGCGATCGATCACGAATTATTGAAGATAATAATACGAACATTTTCGGTCCGCGTTTATTCGCCCTACATTCCGCACCCTCCACACAGTTTTCCTTTTCTTTAGGAATAACGAGCCCCGGACACGCGATAGAATTGAGGTGAACCACGATATTGGAAAATAAGAGCAAATTCCTAGCAGGGCCGCAGTGAGAGAAGGAGTGTGCACCCTGGTCTTTCTGGCTCGACGTGTGTGTGAAACCCTGTGGGAGTGTATGAAATTACCGGGGTTTTTGGCTGTAGTGAAATTCAGACTGTACAAGCTCGGGTATAATATTAAAGCACGAGAATTCCGTAACTCTCGTCGTGGTCCGATAAATCCTGGAGAGAGAAAACGATAGCAAAAATGAGAGAGAGATCCTAAGGGAAAACGTAAAAGTTTCGTCATTCTCTGTCTCTCTCTCTCTCTTGCTCTCCGGCGGTCCACGACGAACATTTATGTTAATGAGTGGTAAATTATCGGAAAAGAGGGCAGATCCGGTAGCAGGCTGGCATGCCGTGATGGAGGTTGACAGGACGTTGCTCTGCTCACCCCCCCCCCCCCCCTCACCCTCTCTCTCTCTCTTCCTCACTATGATTTCACATCTCTGAAAATATCGAGTTCCCCCACGCGTTCTACCATTCTCTCTAAATCTGATATTATATTATACCACCTACGTGTCCACTACTATAACGACGGGGTTGATGTTTACATGGCACAATTCGCATGAAACGAACCGTCAAAATGCCAAAGTGGCTTATCCGCCCTCGAGGCCGCGCGAGATTTTCCATTATTAGACCGGATGTCGAATATTATAAAGTTCAATCAGTGGCGATCGATGAAACGAAATGCGAGACTCGCCGACACTTTCCTACCCTTCCCTGCGTCCCTGATCGAGAACATCGCACGGTTCTCTTTGTATTGTGTATAACTGTATATAATAGACATACGTGGTGTATAGGGCATGCGACGTGTGGTATTGATCAAAGTGTTATCTTTGATATTTCTGTTCATAATCAAAGTGTCACGTTATAATGTTTCAACTTGAGAGATTCTTAAAGCACAACGATTTAATAAATTTATGTATTGTTATCTTATTAATGGTTTACGGTTTATTTTGTGTCGATTCTTTCAAGAAACGTGTTTTCATGTTTTTTTCTCTTCTGGATAGAGGTAAAAATTTAAACGCATAGTTTATTGAAAAATAAACATTAAATCAAATTCATTTAATGCATATATTTATAGATTTTCGATGTTTCGTAAAGTTTCTGGGGATGCCGAAACAATGTCTTCGCATATAGGAATCGCGATAACGATGATACATAATTGTGTCGATGGCCTCGGTGTGGTATTGAAAATATATTAGTGACGAGAATCGTACACCGCGCTGTTCGACCATGTGTACTGCCGCGTTCCCCCTCTTTCCGTTACAAAATTTCAACGCTGCGAAATTTATGCATCGCCCGTAATAACAAACGGTGGATAAAGCTGTATAAATTTCAACCCGCTGTATCGTTACAATAATAATGGGCTGTTTATATACTTTATGATCAAATATTGTAAAACAATGTTTTTTTTTCTTATTCAGTAATTACGTATTAAATTTTATGCAAAGTTGATAAAATGGGAAATGATGTAACGGAGGGAGATAAATGACGATAGTATGGAACATCTCGAACAGATGAAATAACGTTGTCATAGGCGACTGCTGTTTTTTAAAAAAATATTAGTTTATGATATTTTTTATCATACAAGAGTGAGACGATCGTCTGCCACTTAGAAAATAATTTATTTGATATAATTCGTCAAGAAAATCCGAAAAAACCACAATAATATAATGAAATCATGGTTATTAAAATTATTAAAAGTCGTTATTTGCCATTGGATTAACAGATATAAACGCCTACAGCGATTTATATAATTATCAATTTATTTATAATGACAACAGCTTATATGGCGTTCCATACGTAAGGTTTTCACCGAAGGGGGCGTAGCTCAGATGGTAGAGCGCTCGCTTAGCATGCGAGAGGTACCGGGATCGATACCCGGCGCCTCCAATTCTTTTTTTTCTTTTCTTTAATTTTGTTTTCTCCTAATATTCCTCTCGCATCAGCTCCAATCAATTCCCTTCAACCAGTGTCAAACCTCTCACGAGGGCACAGCATATCCGTCTTTAAAATACGATCCCGCGAAATTAGAAAACATATACGATTTCCCTTCACTATATATCGATATATTACAATTAGAATCCGTAACATAAACATATACCTGAAAAAATAGCTTTTCGACTGAATAAGAAAAAAAAATAGATAAGTTTCCATAACATAGTCGCCTCGTCCAATAGAATTTATTTCTCGCTGTTTTCTCGATGGTTCTTTCACATAAAAAATAATTTAAACTACAACAGCGTGACAATTTTAATTCCCAACGGACTTAAACACCGTCGCATTTTTATCTCGTTCGCTCAACCAACGTTATTCGAGTTAATAATAAAGACTTCGTTAAAACTACACACCTCGCTCGCTTCTTCGCTTATCACAAATAAAAGCGTTATCTTTAAAGTCTTTTATACAAATCCCTATCACATCGTACGATAAGTTCGCTACAAAAATTAATCCCGCCTCATCGAAAATTTCTCATGTCTACGAATAATTTCAAGTAAAACTCGACGGTAGAACCATACGAGTCGGCTAGTAGTACAGCGTAGAATCGAGAGCCAGTCGAGCGAGAGCCTCGGTAGTGGCGCATATGTAGCCAGTTTAGAGAGGCATGGAACGAGGAACAGAGCGAGGGAGAGAGAGAGAGAGAGAGAGCGAGAGAGATCGTTCTCCTAAGCTCGTTTAGCTCAACTGGCCACCTCCTCGTCTCTCGTGTTATCCGGTTGTTTCTAAGCCGTGGTTTACTAACAACGCCGCGGATCACGCGCGCGTTATGGACTAGAGCGATCGGGACGCTCTCTCTCCCTCTCCTAAGCCAGATTACCTAAACCACTCGATGCTGCGCCAACTACTCGCGCACATTGTTATACCCAATTTCCCACTGCTATAATTCCAACCTCATACACATACAAACTATATACATATATAATTATATGTGTGTGTGTGTGTATATAAATATTGAGAGAGAAGGGTAGAGATAAACTGCCCCGGGGATGAGAAACGTTGTTGGATTTTCGTTCAACTTTTGCATGGTTCGTAATAATCCGTGGGATGGCTGTTGCTCTTGATATCCGTACCGCGATTTCCCAGGCGCCAGAACCCGAGAGAGAGCAAACTCTCTCACCGTCGAACGAACACTTCCTTGATCCTCTCTCGCCCTAATCCACCACCAGAATCGCCTAATCCGTGATACCTGGACGAGAACTCGACCGTTTCGCTAGACGACCGGTCGTCTATCCGCGATTGCTTAGAAATAAATTTGAAAGATTCTCGAAGCAAACGCCTGCGCGCCCGCGCAATAATCCTCTCGAGCCCTTCTGTACTCTTGATTATTTTAGTGTATACCCTTGAGGCATTCAACAAACGAACCGTAGAAACTAACCGAAGTTTCGTCGCGGTCGTAGAATACGTGGATGTAATAATAGGAGGGAGTTCGTTTTATTTTCACACGGTAACGCTCCGGACGTTTGGGGTAAATTACGTTCTGGGGATATTCGTCTCGTGGTATGGCAGGATTTCATGCGGGCCGGAGAGTCGTAGAATTTTTTCGCGGTGGTACGACGTCGATACGAAAGAAGGAAAGTTCGAGAAACCCCCGCCGATGATCCGGCTATCAGCAGCATCGTTCGCCAGCTTCTCGCTCCTGAAATCCTGTTTCTCACCCTCGTCTAGGTTCTCACCGCCATTGTCCAGGGCCGGTCAAGCGTTCCACTCTCGACTTCTCGAGAGTTCGCTTCGCGCACTCGTACATTCGCGTCGAGCCTCCAATATTCTTCTCACTCTATGTACAACACGCATAAGAGAATCGTCGTTATATTTTCCCTTTTTGAATTTCGTAAATTGCATTTTCATCATTTTTTCATCAAATTGATCGAAAATTTTCGATCTATCGACAATTTTTTTCTAGTTTATCGCGAAAGTAAATTGGAAATTGTTCAATATTCAATCTTATTGTTAGCCTCGATATCGTCTCTTTCATTCGGTGAAGTAAATTCTCGGGGGATGGAACGGTATAATTGTTTCATAATCGTAATATATCTATATATTTTTTCTTAGGGGTTGTTGACATTTTCAAATTAAGGATTAATTAAATATAACAAGATTAAACAAACCGCTCCGTCGATCGACTTAACTCGTGGTCGACCAGACGGCTCGTCTCCCCGCTGGAATAATGCGATCAAGGCTCTGCGACCCCGTGGCCTTGACGATGAGGGCACGATAAAACAAAAGTCTTTTTTTTGCTTCCATGAGCCTCTGCGAGCCCACATACTTCCAACCCCCTGTCTACTCGTGTTCTCCTGTTGCCCGGCATGTTTTTTCTTTGTTCGACGTTTCCTTTCGAGATTCTCTCTGTCTCAGGCACGCGCATATCGTCTTTTTTCGTCTTTGTCGAGTCTTCTTCCTCGCGTATACGTCGTATTCGTGGCGAACGCGAGAGGTAACAAGAAAGCACAAAAGTGAAAGAGAACTCGGCGTGACGCGAACGAAGCCAACGGGTCCTTTCTTAAAGGCCGAAAGGGGCAATACGGATCACGTATACGAAAAAAATTATTTTTTAACAACAATTATAATCTTATTTTATTCGCATTATTTCTCATTAATTAAAAAGCTTCTGAGCTTTTTCAAATAAACAAAATTAAAAATAATTTCATGCGTTCCAGCGTTACGCCAATTATTCGTTAAATCGTTATTAATTTTGTCCGCAAAAAAATATTCAACCCCCGAAAAAAAGAAAAAAATCGCATTGAGAGTCTTGAATGGATATCGAACGAATTTGTGGTACTGACGATAAAAGTCTGGGACGTATTTATAAGTCTAGAGTTACGCTTTTAAGCCTGTTTGCGAGAGATCTGTCACACGGTGCGTGCAGTGCGTACGATGCGTGATGTGTACATACATTTATATATATATATATATATATATATATTCGACATAGAGCGGGATCCCGGTGAGAGCACGTCGTCATGCAACCCTAATAATGCGTGCGTGGACAAGACGACGCATGGTGCGTGACACACGCGAAATCGAGGGGAAAAAAAATATCCTCAACGAAAAACGTAAATATCCTTAAGGGGTAGAATTACGAGAATCAACCCCTCAACACGATTACCGAGACGAGTATTACACGCAACGAAGAAGAAAAAAAGAACAAGCAAATACAATAATTAAAGAATAAAACAATCACATAATTGAGACGAAAACAAAATTTACATTAAAATCAGTTTCATCCCTCAAAGTGAATGTTTTCTTCCCGCGTTTCGACGATACGTGATTTACCGAACGTGATTAAAACCTGGAACATTATAACTTTTGGTATCGAGATGATTGACATTAATCATTAAATCGAAAGATCGAAATCAAGGACGAACTCCCTTGTCGCACCCTATTTGTTCCGTGAACACGAAATCGCGGCAAAAAGCCGCGGGAATCGTGACGACCGAGTTCCCAACGATGTTTCATGCGTTCCGTGCACATTTGGACCGCATTCAGGCATCCGCTTTGGCCCGAAAAGGAGTAAGGCGTAGAAGGAGAATACAACGGAAAGCGGAGAGACGTCAAATGAGAGAAGTCATATATATGTATATATATACATATAATATATAAGGGCTAGGTGGATCATGTTATCCTGATAACGTACGTCCGTCTGGCAGTGCGTATGGGACACTCGAGACACCACACTCGGGCGCGTCCCATGTTTGTAACCGAGCGGTAACCGGTGAAGATCGTCTCTGTCTTTTCCCCTCATATTCGCGGATCGACCAGGGCGTTCGCAATCTTCCTCGTGCATTGCCACAAAGAAGACTAGGACCGTCCAAGGCCGTACTGGGAAATACAAAGCGTGGTGGTGGTGAGCGTGCCAACGCGTCCTTATGGTGTATCCCCACCCCCATTTACTTACTCTTGCACGTGTATGGTGAACCGTGAAGCCCTTGAACACTCTCTACGGGGGATGATGCCTTGGTAATACGACGCATCGCCCTCTACACCCTTTGTTCTCGAGTCCATCGAGGAAGGGCGAAAAGGGCCATCTTCTCTTCTTCCTTTGGATATTACATGTATACATATATCTATATAACAATATGTTATACGGTAGGTATAGGCAGTGTGAGAAAGAAAAAGTCATTAAAAATAATATTTTTTTTTTCGTTAATTGCCCGTATATTAGAAAGAAATAGATACTTCGTTGTTCGAATAATTATGAAAAATATGCAATAATTATTCCCCATTATCTCATTATCTTTCTATGCCTCACATTTTTCAATAACGGATAGCGATTTCGTTTTTCTTACGTTTTTCTTTTTATTACTTCTCAAGGTCGATAACGAAATAATTATACACGATTGACTGCGAGAAAGGAAAAAAAATGAGACATGCACTGTGTGTGAACCGATCGAGAAGAAACTGGGCCTTCCCATGCATAAACATACCTATATACATATTTGTATATATATGATATACACGTATCAGCCCCAAGTATACACATCGCCGATTTCGTCGGTATCGGCGACGGCGATACGACACCCACGCTGCGACCTCCTGTTCGTCGTGTGACCCTGTTGAAAATTCTCGTTCTCTATTGTTCCACCCTAATTAATGCCGAGCCGGAGGCGAGCTATATTTGTATATATAGACGCGTGTGATAGATATACGTATGCGACTATATATATATATATATATAGAGGGAGAGAGAGAGAGGAAGAGAGAGAGAGAGAGAGAGAGAGGGAGAGAGAGAGAGAGCGAAAGGCATATACATATATACATGCTGCACCTTCGATCGTCAGTGCAACTCTCTCTCGTGTTCCGCCTGCATCTCATACGTGCCTGATATGTTTCGCTGTCACTTATCCAATATCTGTAAACAAAAAATGGCTATTGTTGCGGCCGGCCCTGAAACGTATACGGGCTTTTACTACTTGTGCCACATGGTGGTAGTTTGTACGATAAATATATGTCACACATGTATATAAGTAACGCAACACACGGGAGTCGAACGTTCTACGTAACAGAACTCCTGACACGTAACTCGAACACCCCCAGTCCGTGTGGGTAAACCAGAAACGAGACGAGGTTTATATATATACCCCAATCTGGAACCCTTCCGGTGCGTCTGTCCGGACAGCTATACACACGGATGGCTGGATTACGCGAGTGTTATGTCGGCGATACGACTATATCGCTGACAAATTTATAACCCTGTGCATCGCCAACGGATGATGGTGTATATTTTTATAACTGTTTATATCACGTTTTTCACGCGGCTAGTTAATAACGTTAAATTTATAAGGTACGGTTGAAATTGCGAGAATCATTAATTTATCAGGTTTATTAATGATAACGCGTCGCACGAAATGAATTTCCGTTAAAACGAATTAATATTTATGATTGTTTAACGTAATTTTCACAGCTGAAAAAAATTCATCGACCAACCGCTTCTCGTTTAGACACTGGTTCGACCTTCGTCTTGGTTCTTGTCGCAAGACTCGATGTATTTTTTTTTTCAACACAAAATGTCGCCCGTCGTACCAGGTTGGTATGTCGGGCAACCGCGTGATTCTCACTAGAATAATGCAACGTACAGATATATATGTGTGTATGTAAACAGAGAGGGGGTGAGAGAGACACAAACACTCACAAAGAGATATCGTCATACAGCAAGCAAACCCGCGAAGCGAAATAGCGAATTCTCCTTCGTCTTCTGTTTTCCTGGATAACGACAAACTGGACGGGTTCCTGTTTCTAGCGCTGGCAGTTGGCGGAAGTGCAGATTATTACCAAATATAGGTATAACGAGTTCACGAGGGAGCAAAGATCTCGAGATTTTCAAAAATAAAAAATATTAATTTTATTTCAATACATTTTTTCAACTTCTCTATTTTTAACTAATCAAAATTCGTAGTAACCATTGGCAAGAGTAGATTTTTTTTTAATCATTGCCAAAATAAAATTTATATATCTCATTGTCCACGCGAATGGACCAAAGCAGATAATCATCTACGAATTGTAAGCAGTTTTATATACATATATATATATATATATATATATATATATATATATATATATTTTATAAACACATCGCGATACTTTGCCATTCATGCTACCCTGATCTAAGTTTGTGACGTCCGCTCTAACCCATAACTTTCCATCGTGCGCGAGAGAGCGATAACTAACGTTGAAATCTGGAAATTTCCGCGAGTTCGTATCGCTTGCCTCTGTTCTTCTCTCCCGTGAATCACACGCACGGGCTCTTCGATTCTACGTGACTCTCGTTACCTTACCCTCCAACCCCGTTGCTGCACCTGTTGGTGTATTATATATATATATATATAGTTCGCATAGTCGACGATCAATTAACGATGAGCTTCCACCGCTATGCTGATACTCCTCTAATATCGTTCAACCAAGTACATGCCACCTCCTCGAACTTCTTTAATCTTCATTGACCATTCTCATTTGTAAGGCGAGAGCGACGAAAAAAGCGTCGTCTCCGCTCTCACTCGATGAAACGCACGAAAATACGCTCGATGGTATACGACCGAGACGTTGAAACGATTCTCCGATTGTGAGATGAAACGAATAAGTTCGTTTCACTCGTGTTATTTTCATAATAAATTTTACTTTGTCGATCAACAATTTTTGATGACAGAAGTAAATAATCAAGGAAATAATTTCAAAATTGATAAGACAATTTTTACCTTGAACGAATGACGTATTGTTAATTAAAATAACGTTTTAATTACAGGAATCTCGTTAAATCGCATAATTCGAATTAAATAATTTTTTTATTCTAACAAACTATTTTATTTGATACAAACGTACGATTTTTGCGGGACGTAAATTTGCAAGTCACCTGTTTCTTCTGTTTCATCGATTCGCTACCGTTCGTCTATAAAATTGCATGACGCTCATTATTATAATTACCGGATGAAAAAAATCTACAGTTCTAACGAATTGCGTATAATTCTTTTTCTTTCGTGATTAACCAAACGGAACGTCAGACAGTTTCTCCAGTTTGCATCGTTGTTGGTTCGCCCTGCTTTGAATCGACGCACAGCACACATGGCGGAGAATTTCCCCCTCGGTCCTTATGGTGCTTCGACCCTCTTGTCCCGGCAGGGGGTTTTACGTACAATGACTCGACACGCCTACCCGGAAATTAACCACATTGTCGTCGCTCGCATGACCAAAAGCCGCACGAACGAGAGGGAGTAAAGTGCGCGAGTGTTCGCGCTACCCTTGCGGGGGGTTGATTTCACCTAGCTTCAACCTCGTGCTTCCCTGTTACCAAACCGCCCTTGTTTTCCAATAAACACAAAGCTCGAGTCAAACTCTGCTACCCCAAACGAACCGAAAGACAGTCCTTAGACGATCGACGTGCAATTTTTTTTTCGAATTCTCCACATCGAGTCTTATCTGCATAAGCTATATATATATAGCGATTCTATCATGTATGCAAATATAGAGAGTGAGCGAGAGAGAGAGAGACAGAGAGAAGGAGAAAGAAAGGCAAGAGATTTCTCGTGGCATTGAAATTCGATAAGACGCTCGGCTATCGACGATATTGGCTTCGACCAACGTTTCTTGATGACTCCCTGTTCCATTTCCGGTCGAGTTTCCACGGACCGGCGGCTTCGAGGCTTCCCTCGAGGTTTGATTTATCGATTAATCGCTGGGTGCCCAGCATACACCTGTTTTTGCAACGTATTCGCTTCTCTCTCTCGAGTTCCTTCATCATATATATATATGTATGTACATAGGGTTCAGCAAGACTGTAGGAGGCCGTGCTATGCGCATCAACGCTGCACAGAAACAGCTCTAACTCCTGTATGCCGTCCGGCTACGAGACCCAATCGAGAACTCCTATTTTCCGATCGGCAGCTCTGTCTATTTATCGGTTATCGAGTGGAAATGCATCATCGCTTGCTCTCTCTCTCTCTCTCTCTCTCACTCTTGCTTTCTCACTCTTTCGTACATCGACGATATCGAATCGTCGCGAGGGAATAAAAATTGCCTGAATTTTCTCTCTTGGATACGCACGAATCGTTTCCTCCTGAGCTGAAATTGAAATCGACTCGACGAGACTGTGTCCATCGAGAAATCTGCATTTCTTTCAATCTTGCGATTGACGAACATCGATATAAATAACATCAATTTTCGTCACTGTTTCCAACGACTTTCACAATTTTCATGTTCATATTCAACGTAGAACATTGAACGTATTTACCGATCTGTTAAAATTTGAATTAAATTCGAATTGTAAATTGTAAACAAAATTAATTTTTTGCATTGATTGAATGGTTTATTAAAGGATAACGCGAAGCCTTGGCTATGCTTCTGCGTTCCTGTTAAGGAGGTAGGTCGCGATAGACCTTCTTGTCGCATCGGTTTCCAATATAACGACGAGAGCCGGGGCTAGCGCGTTCGAAACATCCCCTCGGCCATGCGTATATATATATAACACTTAGATAGGGGTTGAAATACATGACTTATATATAGTTAGGTCGAGTGAAGCCCCTCGCTATATACGCACCGATACAGCAACCCTCTTCTTCCTGGCCAACCCCACGTCTCCCCTTAAGGGTTGTTTCACCCCTAAGCAACGTTGGCCAATCGTGTATCTTGGTAGGGGATATATACGCGTATAACAGATACGCAGTGAACAGGAGTCGAGAGAAAAACCCCTTAAATTCATTCTCCATCTCTCTTTCTCTGTTATACCGGTGAACCTCCTTTACTCGACGATCCCCATGCGCAGGAACCACCCCGTCTCGTCATGCTTACCCGTTCTCAGCGATACCAAATATTTCGTTATACATGCAATATTAATATGTTTACTGTATGTTATATACGTAACACTCGGTCGTTGTTGTATATAGAACGAAAACTACCCTTCTCTTAAGTTCAGCTCTCCCTTCTGGCATCCCTTCGCCGTGTATACAGATTGTCGTATCTACATGTATAATATCTATTGCATATCCGATATACATGTATACGTCCGATTTCAACCCCGGTGTACATTCGTGATCGGAATCGACGCGCGCAATCTCCCCCATTCGTTTCACCAACAACCCCCGGGATCTCGATACCTTCCTCGTTGAGGATGCTACCCTGTCACGATGGCGGGCATCCGCGACGCTTCGGTCCTCGAAAGAAACCGGGAAAAAAGTCAATCCGCATCTTTTTCGTGAACGACAGTAGCTACGAATCCTCCTCGGGCCGTGTTTCTCACCCTCGTCGCGTCTCGGCCTCGCCAAGAACCTCCAGATCCCGTCAACTCGCGCTACGACCCTTTCGAAATTCAACTTGAAGAGCAACCCGAACGGCCACTTAAGCAACGTCTCGTCTCACTTTGCCAGGCTCCCATGAGCGACGAGGGTGCGTTTGACAAAACTCACCCCCTCGCCCCGGTTGGTCATCGGAACTATACATTTCTCATCCCCTTTCGTCATCGACCACCGCCTCGTTCGATAGAACTTCAACCACCCCCGCGCACTACCGATTTATCCCTCTTTTTTTCCACGTTCGTCTCGTTTTATTTTTTGTTCACACCATTTTTTGTTTGCCTATACGCTCGGCCGATATACCAGTGGCGGCGCGGGTACTCGACGCTTCGCGACCAATACCAACTACCCCTTTCGCGTACGCGCGAAACCTCGATTGCACGTGTACCCTCCGCCTCGATATCGATTCCAACTGGCTGACCGACTACCGATGCTGTTCCCATATCACACGTGAAATATTCAACCCACTCGCTCGTGTACGTACGTACCACCACACGTACGTAGATATGGATTTATAGAAGCCCCGATTGGGGTGGCTCTCCATGGCAAGTTTATCGCTTGAATTCCTCCTATCCTCGTGGGATGTGGATCGAAGGTTACCAACAAAATATCGTAGTAAAAATTCACAGATACAAAAAATTATCGAATTAAGAATTCGTCATACTTGTTACAATATAAACTGGAAAATACGTGGTTGATAACCGAACAATTGACGAACATTTTGCACTGGTAAACGTCGACATCTTGCTATTAATATAAATATGAATTTATCACGCAGTTAGAATTTTCTCTCAGACACTGAAAAATAAATAGTATTTCATATTTAATTGTAAATTATGATTTTTTTTTTCGTAGCCGATAATTTATTTATAATATTGCTAAATTTGCCTTGACTCTTGTATAAAAGATCAGTATTCTTTTAATTTTATTATTATATAACGATATTAGAAAATTTGTTGCTCGATTTGTCGAATTTTCGTTCGTGCGAAATTACAATGGTCGCGACCCTCTCGATTGCGTAGTCCCCGGGTTGTTCGTTGGGGTTGCCAACATCCAGCGAGAGTAAAAGCGCGCGCGTTTGCCGCTGCGAACTTCTCTCCCTGGTCGTAAAAATTCGCGCACCCTCGTGCTCGTAGCAACCCTTCGTATACGAGAAAGTACCCCTCGTTCGTTTTCCCCCTTTAGAAGTGAAACAGCAGGCAGAGGGTTGTTGTTCCCGACCCCTCTCGCTTATACTTTGCTGTTCCTACATTCCTCGATTCAACCCCAAACGTACGTTTAACCTTTCTCGTCGAAACGAAAAAAAAACCTTGAGCATTTTTATCCTTATCCCAACGCCATTCTTTCTTTTCTGCATTTTTTTCAACAATATTTTCAAAAAAAATTAAAAAAATATGGCTCAGAATTTAATTCAACCATTCGTTAATTTTTAATTAACGAGGGATGAAGAAATTTCTTGAAAATCATGCGATTGAGAAACATCGAGTCGAGCCACGTAGCGCGTGGTAAAATTCAAACCAAGCTGCGCAGTGAGCAACGGCACAGTTGAGCGCCAATAGGAGCGTCGAGAGCGGGAAACTCGAGCATCCTCCTATCGGTTCTATGATCGCCTGTTAAACGGACGCCAAGAATCGTCGCGAGACGCGAACCACTGAGGCTTCTGTGCGCTCGCTGTTCTCTGTCCAATGTCGTCACCATATTCCCCAAGTTTCTCCGTTCTCTTACATACATCGAGGCGAGACAACGT
Source organism: Netelia inedita (assembly GCA_964017225.1). Taxonomy (NCBI): domain Eukaryota; kingdom Metazoa; phylum Arthropoda; class Insecta; order Hymenoptera; family Ichneumonidae; genus Netelia; species Netelia inedita. The sequence goes on from OZ024920.1 coordinate 11,391,901, forward strand.
CTCACAGATGCCACCCCACGACGTTTCGAACGAGACGATCAAAGACGAAGTCCGAAGTCCTATATAAGGCGCGACTACAACCTCTTGCGACGAGCTGGAAAAAAAATTCAACATTTTATTTCGAGACGATGGAACCAGGAAATCATACATATCGATGAATTTATAGGCGATGTTAAATTTTGTTTCTTTTTCTTTTGCATTTTACGAAACAATACCACAGATATCATGCGGTATAGATGCGAAAAGGTCGTCATGGCAGCTCCCTTCCGCACCTATGGTAGAACGGTGGAGAAAAAACGGACGATGGTTCTCTAAAAAAAAATTCAGCACCGACCTAATTATAAAATTTTATACGTCGATTAATCAACGGGCAATATAATTTTTTCTCACCATTTGGCAAAAATAATAATTTTTGCAAAGGAAAACAGATAAGAGCGTCGTCACAGAAGTTCCCTTCCGCACCTACATCACTCAGCGTCGAACCCTTTATCCGCTACGAGGTTAGGGGAAAGGAGGGGAGATCGTGTAAACGAGAGTTACACTCCCGATACTTCGTGGAGCCCTGATCGTCCGTGAACGAGAAAGCGAGTGGTGAGCCAACGATTTCAGCGAAAGTGAAACTTTGGAGAGAGACACATGGAAAGAAAGAGCGAGAAAGGGATGGAGATGGACGAAGCCGGGGTGAGCGTGCGAGACAGACAACTTCATGCTGCACAGGTCTCTCTCGATAAAGCAGACGAATTTTCACTATATAGACACGAAAATTTCTAAAACAAAAAAGTTATACAATTTTTAATACGTTTTTGAAAAAATAGGAAATTCAATAATATTCCAAATAGTTATAAATAAATAATCAACCGATGGTGCTAAGGTTCTTTTTCTAACGAAAGAAAATAAAATACGTATTGTAATTAGATAAAGAATAAAAATATTATTTTGTTAATCTGAAAAAATTCGCGGTCGCAAAAATATCGAGAATATTGTTCAAGCTTCGTGTGTTTGTACGTATGTACGAGCATCCACGAATACATCGAAATCCCGATTCGAACGGATAGGAGGTGAGCTCGTAGTGGTAGGACGATTGGAGAGACGAAGGGAGGGGAGATGGTGAAGAATCGAACGCAGGGGGATGAGGGACGAAACTGGTCCAGGCAGGATGCCGCAGTAAAAAAAAGTTTACCACCTGATCGATCATGGAACCCTGATCGACAGATGTCGAGCGTCATCTTAAGATGCGGTCCAAACACGGTCCAGCATCTTGATCTCATCTCTTCCCCTGGAAATTGGAATTCAGCAGCGCACGAATAACATCGAATTTCCTCAAACGCCACATAAAATTTCACGACGAAGACATTCACGTTATCCTCGAGTTATCATTTAAATAAAACCATAATTATCCTAATAAAAATTCCTTACCGAACGTCTCAAAGATTCTGATGAAATTAACGACAAAATATGCCTCGATGAAAAACATTGTGGAGAATTTAACAACCTTCTACCAAGATGACTCTCGTGGACCAAATCTTTCGCGATGGCGGAGGAGAGAGGAAATTACCTTCTCGTTGGTCTGTTGGCTTGATCTTACGGGTCTGCGAACGTGAGTGGCGAATCAACGAATGCGACGAATATATACGAAAATACACGCCTTTGTACATTTCTTTATATACAGATATACGGAAATCTTCATAATCGTACGACACCGAACCTGACGCCCCTAATTGAATCCAAGGGTGAAAAAAGAAGGAAAAGATCACTCCGAGCAGCCTTTCTCAGCGGAACGAGCTTTGCGATAATGTTTTTTTTTCCTTTTTTTTTAATTTGAAAAAAAATATCGTCGCAAACGGGTGGAGGGAGAAGTATATGAAAAAATGGTTGAATCACGCTAGAGAGAGGGAGAGGTTTCGTCTAGGATCGCAATCGACTTTCCGTCCCTTCTCGTAGAACGTGTTCCACTCGGACGTCTCGCGTTGTGTACGTAACCACACCGGTGAGTACTCGTTGTACGTACACCGAACGACTCGATGTACACGCGGAGTAACAACCGTGTGGTGTGTCTTGTAAGCCACGGGACCAACCTCTACCTCCTGATATCCTGTTCGCTTCTAGACAACGGAGCGAGTGACGAAGCAACGACTGCAGCAATACCAGAGAGACGACGAGAGAGCCAAAGCTCCGAGCAAAACCCGTTTTGCGACACGAGAATATGCTCCCTCTCTCGAGAATCTAAAATCTGGAAACTTTAGGATTTTTTAAAGACTAATTTAGATTCTCTGAATTTTTATGAGGAATATTTAGGAAACGGTAGATTTTTTTTTTCGTTAGAATTTCAAAATTTGAATGGCTTTTGAATGTTTTTATTCGTAACTCTTGTTCGGTCGAATTTTTAATTGTTTCTGATGTGCATAATGTTGGTAGAACATGAAAATCGTCAGATATTTGAAAAATAATAAAATTTTGTCGTAGAAATTAAAAACAAATTAATTTGATTTAATTTTTTCTCTCCGCTGAATTGTTTTGAATATTCTATTGATCGATTTGGTTATAATGTGCGAGCTAGTGCTTCTGCTAAAATTAAGCGATCGCAAATATCACTTATAAGGATAAAGAGGGAGAGGGAGATGAACATTAATTCCATGTGCTGCGAAATTAATTATGGTCGACAAAAACGTTACGGCGTTAGACGTTAATCGAGTAGACACGTAGGATAATCATTTATGCAAGAAGATTTGAGTAATCACCCAAAACGGATTTGTAAATATCCGCCCAGAAGCTAACTCTGTCTTTCATCATGTTCTTCTTCATCGTTGGTTCCAGATCAATTTCCAAATAATTGTCGTCCTTGCCCTTGGGCTCCCATTTCACTTTCACCGTGCCGTCCATATTCGGGGTTGGGTTTCTGTACGGAAAGAAAACATATTTGATTCGATTATTGTCGAACCCATTTGGATCTTTAATCATTTTGAGAAATTATCGCAACTCGACGATCGCTTACGATTCTTTGGCGAAATTGGTCCACATTTCAGTGATCATGTTGGTCATTTTTTCCGTCGGTTGTCCCGCCATTGGTTTATTCTTGAACGCGTTCGAGTAGAATTCGTAAGTCATTTCGTCCCCGTGAGCTACGCCTGTTTCCCAACAAATTCGTTAATTCGATATAAATTTGTCGAAATTATTTATTAAAATTATTCGCAGGAGCCATATTTAAATCGATGGTTTTATGACGCTTGCAACAAATACAAATATTAGCTCGGCCTCTTAAAATTAAGGGTGGAAAATTACTCACCGTTTTCCGTTTTGAACAAAGCTTTCATGAAACCAAATGGAGCGTGGAATTTGAAGAAATACTCATAGACAGGTGCGGTGTTCCTTGAATTAATAATCTCCGTGCTCATGACACCGCCGTAGTTGAACATAACGTCACTGACAACCTGCAAGTGTCACATCCACCGTGTATGAATTTTGATTAAAAAAATCGCGGTCGTCGATCAAAAAAACATTTTGATAATTACGTCGATAGCTTTTTGGGGGTCCGATGCCACAGATTTTCCATCGAAGTAGAATTTCTTGATGGATTCACCAATTTCCTTTCGTTTGGCCGGATCGGTGATGTTCAAGTCGTTCGGGATGAAATTTTCGAAGTGATCGTCCACGAATGATGCATCAGCCAACACCACTGAACACATTTAATGATGGATTTGTTCATTAAAGTTTGTAAATGCAGATAGAACGGAAATGTATATTTCCTGAAATTAACTTACTGGGAGCCATGAAGGCAGCTTCATCAGCGTTAATTCCGGCCATATACGGAACATCCGCAAGTTTGCCTGATTTCAACAATTCCCATGGATCCGCCGGTAAAAATATTTCCTGGCCTACATTCGCTTCCGCAGCCGGTAAAAACATGTTCACGAAACCATTCATGGGATTCTGCAACAGTAAAAATGCCACGCGTGAGAATTTTAAACGGGAAAAAAATCACGATCTTAATCTTTATCGATGATTGAAAAAAATGATAAAAAATTGAAAGCTTAACTTAATTAATGCGAGGACGACGATCTGGTAAACAATTTTTACAACAATGGAAACTAACCCCTTTTTTGGCCATCTCGGCGCTAGCGTCGACCAACTCCTTCACTGTGAAATCCTTGAGTTTATTCACGAGCTCGGCCGTATCGGTAGTTTTGATACCCAACATCTCTCCAAGCATAAACGCCGCTTCTTTCGGCGTGTAAGTGTAAGCCCAGGATGGCAAGACCGAGCCACTCTGTGCGATCGCGTTCTTAAACAGGCCTAACGAAAAACGATTAAATTTCATGAAAAAAAAAGAAATTAATAAATTGTACGTGTAACATTTAAAAGGTCTGAGAATTACCTTGAGACATCGGTGACATCATGTGATATTGAACAGACGCGGCACCTGAACTTGCTCCGAAAAGCGTCACTCTATCGCGACAACCCCCAAAATTCGGAATATTATCCTTGATCCATCTCAAAGCCATTACTTGATCCTTGAGTCCGGCATTTCCGGGTGCGTTAGCATCGCCGGTGTTCAGGAAACCTACAGAACAACCGCCCGTGAAAATCATAGAATCCACAAGTGAGAAAGAACTTTCGAAATCACATCTTTGCACGGATCACTTTTTGAGCTTTTCTCAAAAATTACCAACTGCGCCGAGACGGAAGTTTACGGTGACGAGGATAACGTCCTTCTCAATGAGAAAATCGGGACCGAAGAGATCATCATCGCCAGAACCGGCGGTGAATCCACCTGGATGGAACCAAACCATCACCGGCCTTCTGGCCTCTCTGTTGACTTCCGGTGTGTAAACGTTCAAGAAGAGACAATCCTCGTCACCGAAGATTCCCTGTCGCATCATGCAGTAGAAGACACAGGGCGATCGATGCTGCGTCGCGTCGAGCACGCCGTTCCAAGGCTCGGCCGGTTCGGGCATCTGCAACCAACAAGTTTCTTTCTCGAACGGCGATCGTCGTGTTTCTTGACAAGGTGTTGTCAGGACCTCTTACCCGAAATTTATTAGGTCCAACGTTTGATTTCGCGTACGGAATTCCTTTGAACGAGTACATCGGCTTACCCTGATTAGCCGTAACCGTCTTAAGTCCCTTGAGCGAACCCTGAGGAATTTCAATCATGAATTCCTCGTTCGCGACGACTCCCACGACCCACCCCAACGTCGCCAAACAACAAAACAACATCAACCTCTTCAGCGACATCGTTCACGCTCTATTGACGTGGTCATGGCTCGTACGACGTTTTTATATCCTACGAACGGTGACCATCCATTTCAAATCGAACCTGGCAACAGGACATTGCGCAACGTACGAACGCGAGAACGATCACGCACACCACCAGGCATATTGCGTTTCTATACCAAGGCGGCGTGTAATGACATACGTCAACCCCGGTAGCCAGCAAATTATCTCGAAAGAGACGTGGACGAAAATGCGGTAATGGAGCATGATAGTTTAGCAGAAATCAAGACCGAACTGTACCTCGATATCTCGAATGGAAAATTTGACGGTCAATCCGTTTCAGGAATAGCCATGACAATGGATACAATTTTGAAGGCAATTCGATGTTCTACTATATTGTGTTATTACTATTCATTTCTCATTCGGAGATAATCTCGGTGGAACACCGTGAGTGAGTCTGTGCGTTTTCCGATCATAATGTGCGGGGGAAACAGGGTTTCCGCGACTTTTGCCATTGCAGGGAAATGTCTCTCCGAAAGAGTCATCGAATACACGACGTATATTTAGGTGACAAAAACCTTTTTTGACAGTGTCACCAAGCTATCCGACTATTCAAAAAGTAACTGCGTTTTTAATGCACGGACCTGTATATTTCTTTATTAGAAAAAAAATGCAATGACTTTTTGGCCAACCTAATAGTTTCATACATTTTTTAATAGTCATTAAATCGCCAAAAAATGCTAATCTCGGATTAATTATTTCACTGTACCAGTCGTTTTCTTCTGGATTTTCATGATGATGATCCGACGATATTCTTATCAATCTATACAATAATTCTCTGAATATTTCTTCGTTTTATGGGACAAATGGTTCACGATGACATGGCTGGTATTCATAAGCGGCATTATCATAAAGATTACCAATTCTTTTTGTTCGCGTTCACGCGTTTCTCGTACAACTTCGTGGCCCTTGCAAACGGTGACACGAATGATTACGCGAAATCATATACCCGCTGTTACAGAGCCCATCGACACGTATCATTACACCGAATTACCCGATGTCGTGTCTGAACGATCATAGCGCTCTTCCGCTTGATTGCCTGGTGGTGAAGGTCAAGTTTCGTAACGTACGATCGCAAAATATTTTAGTCGAGTCATCGCAGGTGAAAATCAAATAGCGGGACATTGTACGTGCATATGCAATGTCGCATATTGAACTATGACGTTGCAATATTCTAACATTATGGTCGGAGATCCCCTCTAGGGGCTATCATACCCCATCGTAATTTCGATAAACCCACCGATGTGGATTCGTGAGAATTTACTTTCTTTCGTCGCTCAAGGTCATCTGCAGTTGGCTCGTCATAATTATTCAGGACGAGGATAAGTTTGACGTTTGATCAAAGAAACGAAGGTCAAGTTCATACAGGAAGGTGAAAAATCGGAATAGAGTAATGAAACCGAGAAACATCTCGCTGAAAATAAGAGCGTATGCGGGTTTTGGTGCACATTTTTGGTTTATTACCACGGCGCCAAATTGTATTTCGCTCGAACGTCCGTGGCGCCATGCGTGCGAACTAGAACTGAACAGGCGTACATGCAGTTGGAGAGGTCTCGGTTGCGAGAGCGCCGGTAGAAATTTGCCGTTCCCGCTCTTTCCTGTCGCCCATACGCTCATGCATCCAGTTGGTTGCTCAATTTGCAGGCGGGAAAAATTCTCGACCGAATAATTTTGCCTTCGTTGCTCATGTTGGCTCGCGCGACATTGGAGTCGGTCATGTATAGTTACAGGATGTCGTAAAAATTCTCCAATTTTTACCATCGCGTACAACAACTCCGATCTATTATTAGTTGATCAATAGTCGATCTAATTTTGACGAGACTGTTATTCGTGTGCCAAAAGCAAATACGCCCGGTTTTCGAACACGTGGTGTCCGACGATTCTCGCAACTGAGAGAGAAAGAGAGAAGAACGCTTCTCTTACCTCCACACGCTGTCTGAGCCCCTACTACGCAAGCACCACTCGACGCACCCTCTGGATTCTCATGGGACGTCTATACACGTCCTTTGAAATTATCGACGAATTTTAAAAATTGACGTTATGTTTGTTTTCTAGAGATATCGATGTTATATAAAAAAAAAAGTTGTACGGTTTTTAACGATTAACAATTTATGTGAAAAATTAGAAAGATTAGAGATTTGTTGAGGATAGTATAAATTTTATATAAACTATTGATAGATATTAAACATATGTAGAGAGATTTTAAATATATGAATGTATTATTATTCTTAAATTAATACCAGGGGGCGTAGCTCAGATGGTAGAGCGCTCGCTTAGCATGCGAGAGGTACCGGGATCGATACCCGGCGCCTCCAACTTTTTTTTCTGGATAATTGTACTTAAAATATTATTATTTCTTTATCTTTTATTTTTTTCAAGGGTTGATTGGAAATCGTGGTAGTTACGGAATCTCGGAACAGCCATTCAATTACAATGGTGCCAAGAGAATTAATTGCGCGGCTGGGGTTCAAGAGGGAAATCAGCCAACTGACAGAGTCGATTCTTCCATGAGATTGCGACAGTTGCGATCCGAAATGGTTCGAATTACTTCAGTGCAAGGTCCACCCTTGGACGGTTACATCATTACCTCAGATGACGATCATCAGGTCTGTAAATTTTAATGACATTTTTGTTTCAGTCCATTTCTTCTCATTGTTTATTTTCGAGTCCACCTTTTTACACAGAAAATACGTGTTTCACAATACAGCTTGTGCCGTCGTCAAGTATTTCATTACGACCAATTGTATTCTTATTATGCACATCGTGTACGCCATAACCTTTATAGAAGATATAATTGACCTTTTCAGAGTACGGGGTTCGTAAGACATGGCCGAGAAGGGCCTTCGGAGGTATTTTTTACGAATGCACGGAATCTCCCTTTGTCTCCTATTTTCCCATTTTTATTTTCAATCACGAAGAATTTATCTACCCAGAGATTTGATCGATAATGCGATTTGAGTGCGCCCTAACATATTGGCGAATTTGTGCTCACGAGCTTTTTCATATAATTTTATTGAAGCTTGCGATATGAATTCATTTTAAATCTTGTATATTTAGAGCGAGTCCGTGGCAGCCCATGACATGAGACGAGAATTTCTCACGGGCTTTTACGGCAGCGCGGGGGAAGCGCTCGTAACCGTGAACAAGGCACTTCTTTGGACCGACGGACGTTATCATCTTCAAGCTGATCAACAGCTCGATTGCAATTGGACGCTCATGAAACAAGGCCGTGAAGATGTGAGACCATGATTTTTAGAGTCATTATGAAGACTCACAAATTATGATAATAATAACAATAATAATAAGAATACTAGCGAGTAGTCATCAGTTTTAACGAACTCTACGCCACTCTACGGTGACTAATCCCTCTCTCGCCAACGCGTTAACGCGCGCGTCGACTATCGCGACGTTGATTCCATCGCTTCCCGCTAGATGGCGAAACGCTGTGAACGTTTCTCACAAGCAAAGTGCTCGCCGCGATTCTATAAGTACGCAGCGCGTGCTCGGTAAAATTAAGATCATACTTCACAGGATCATTTCTGTAGTATATCTTCACTTCCTCTCTACTGTAAAGTAGAGTCGATGCAGCCACGATGAGGAGTTACAACCCTCTTCCTTGAGCGTGAGAACGACTCGAGAATTCGTTTCTAACGAATTCTCAGTCATCGATGATCGTTCACCTTTTATGCTCTGCATAGAAGGCATGGGAAGGGGGTCTTCTGAGTGGTTTAATATAATATATAAATTAAAAACAAAATCATTATCTGTCCTAAAACTTAGATAACCCCAAAATACGAAATTATAATAACCCATTATAATCAATAATCTCCATGCAACAGGTTCCCACAATCACCGATTGGTTGAAACATGAATTTGTTGATCATTCAGAAACACGAATTGGTGCCGACCCCATGTTAATTCCAGCATTTACATGGCAAGAATGGGAAACAGAATTAGGTAATACTAATGGAATTAAAAATACATCTAAACTTGCCCAACAGTTTCATATGAGAATTAGTAATATGTAATATTTTATTTAAACTATTTCTCGAATTATTATTCAGCTGATTCGTCCGTAAGACTAATCGCCGTTCACAATAATCTCGTGGATCTGATCTGGCAAGTGGGTCGCCCAAGTTACAATCCCTACGGTGCTTACCCGTTTCCCATCGAGTACGCCGGTATGCCCTGGCAGGAAAAAGTTCAACAAGTCAGATTAGAAATGGAAATAACCGGTGCCGATGCTCTCGTCGTTACTTCCCTCGACGAAATAGCATGGCTATTAAATATTCGTGGCTACGATCTACCGAATACACCGGTCTTACGATCTTACGCGATCGTCACTCACGGATCCGTCCATCTCTATGCACCGCGACAAAAAATTCTACGGGTCGTCGATATTCATCTGAAGATGGACTCTTGCTTTCACGCCAATTGTGTCAAGTGAGAATAAATCTTTAGCTTCGTGTTGCAAAATTATTACAAACAGCCGTGAATGATTTTGCTTTTTTACTCTTTTATTTTATTATTTTATTTAGGTGGCATAATTATACCGCCGTTTGGGACGATCTGAGAACTATGTCTCAAGCCTGGAACGTAGTGTGGCTACCCGCACCTTGTGGATATGCTCAAGGTGCCTCTAAAGAAATTTATACCTCCGTAAGTAAAACTCTAAACTACATAAACAAATAAAAATATTAATTCTTCTTTATGGAACATTTTTTCACGATAAAAAAATATATTGTAAAACAAAAATCGCAATAACGGGAGTAGCGAGAACGTCTCCGGAACATTCGCTTCAGTGCCTCATGGGCTCCTCTCACACGAGTCTCTCCTATTAGTCGTTCCACCTCCGTCTCTCCTCGAGCCCGGCAACTCTAGGAGAGAAATGATTCTCCCGGGCTAGAGAGAGAGAAGATTCGAGATAATCCTAGCTCGGAATATATCCTCGGCGTTATGTTATCCTGAGACTCGGTAGCTCGTTCAGCTTAGCTTGATCGCTCCGTGACACGAGTATGTCGCGACACAGCCGCAGCGTTTCTGTATCTCGATGAGATTCGGATAATCTCGTTGCAAAACGATAAAGACGATCTGTATTCGTTGGTTTGTATATTTTTTTGGGAGGGAGAAAGAGATAGGTAGGGATGAAGCGAGAGAGAAAGAGAAAGAGAGAGTGAGTCGTCCAGCATCGGCCGGTGGAGATCGAGGTGCGTGAAAGCGTCGTTGCGCAGAACGGCTCGTACAAGTAAACCTCCTCGTTTTCATGATATCCGGAGACGTAGGACGCCTTGGCGCCCGCGGCATCGGAAACCACCGGAGCACAACGCGTTCATTATATTCCCTCACAGACCTACGATTATATTTATTAAGCTTAAATAAATATAATTTTTAATAACGATTTTGGCAAAAATTTGAATCACCTGAAAATGTTTAAATCTCAAATTTTTGTATTTTTGAAAAATGTCACATTTCGTACGTTTTTTCTTTCAAGATTCCCGTCGCGAAACGTCTGGCGAAAGCCTCTCCGATAATCGACCTCCGAGCCGAGAAAAATGCCGTCGAAGCCGAGGGTATGAGAAAATCGCATGTACGAGACGCAATGGCAATGTGCGATTTTCTTGCTTACATGGAGGAACAAATAAAACTCGATTCAGCCGGTTGGGACGAGATGCAAGTTGTTCGAGTGGCTAACGAATTTCGTCTCGAGCAAGATTTGAGTAGAGGCATTTCTTTTCCAACTATAGCCGGTTACGGTGCTCACGCCGCGCTTCCGCATTACATGCCGTCCGAAAAATCGAGCGTACCGATCGGTACAACTTCGACATTGATCGTCGATTCCGGAGGACAATATCTTGGTACGGAAAAAATCGTTATTGACATTCTAAAGTTCTAACAATTTATACGAATTAATTAACGAAACGTCGATACAATCCTCTCTTAAAGATTAATTTTAAACACAAGTTTACTCGAGACCTTTCGCCTGATATTAAAATTAGTTTTCTCACGAAATAAGACGAGCAGTATCGCTAATGAATTTTGTTAGATGGAACGACCGATGTGACGAGAACATTGCATTACGGCGAACCGACCAAAGAACAAAAGGAAGCGTACACGAGGGTCCTGATAGGTTCCATCGAGCTGGCCTCTTTGACCTTTCCCAGTGACCTCAGAACAGATCAATTGGACGCACTTGCAAGAGGACCACTATGGAGCGCTGGTCACGATTACATGCACGGAACGGGTCATGGAATTGGCCATTTTGCATCGGTTCACGAACGTACGTTCTCAACGTCAATTTTACCATTCAAAACTTCTGTCTACTTTCCGTACTTTATACATAAGAACGTATAATACGTTTGGAATCAGCGATCGTATTGTTTCAGCTCCGATAAGCGTTTCGTACGTTGGCGGTGCTCCTCTTAATCTCGGCTGCAACGGTGTCCGTTTGAGACCAGGTTTTTTCCTTTCCAACGAGCCCGGTTACTACAAAGAGGGAGATTTTGGTGTACGATTAGAAAATATAATCGAAGTCGTCGAGGCGAAAACGCTGGTAGGAATTAAAATTGTACGATGAAAAATTATATTTGTTTTGTAGAGCTCTTACTGTACCATTTAATTTTTATACTTCAGTCCACCGGCCAGAGACAATTCTTGAAGTTCAACGATGTAACTCTGGTGCCTTACGAGCCGAAGCTAATAGACGTTGAAATGTTGAGTCCTTCGCACGTAAGATCCAATTTGTCGCACCTAATCGGAAAGAATCGGAATTAAAATTGGAAATTTCTCCTTTTGCATGTTTACTATTCTCACTGTTTCCTTATTCGCAGAGACGTTGGCTCAATAATTATAACAAACGTATACGCGAACATGTCGGTGCCGAGTTGAAGAAAACATTGCGCACTAAGACATTTTACTGGATGATGGAAAAAACCCGAAGCATTCCTGAACGGGGGGAAGTCGATGAAGAATTCTTTCGCGGTACATCACAGGCGAATCCTTCCATCTTCGAGCACTCCCACGTACTCGTCATTGCTACAATGATCTATCACGCTTTGACTGGTAAATGAATGTTTACAAGCTTGTCGCATCTTTTATATAACTTGGTGTAAATAAATAAAGGGTAAGTTGCAGAGAACGCTTCTGGAAACAAAAAGTTGTTTACTCAAATTTGACATAAAACCTTCGTGACGAAGAGACAACAAAATTAAAACAGTTATTTTTTTAACTCTCGAAGAATACTTTCGAGTGATATTCAGTCACAAAGTAAATCTCGATGAGTCTCTTGATTTTACAATGTTTAACGATATTTCGCTATTACAGAAGGATCGACGAATCCATAAGACGGAAGAAACTAAAAATGAACAACGAAAGTGTGAGCTGTACACGAGTCGTACGAAAGATAATGATAATTTTATAAACTTCACGTCTCGAGAAACCTCGTAGCAAACGACATGTTCCAAAAAGTGCACATTACGCTTATAACGTGTAATTTTTTTTAACTGCCAATATTTAGATTTACTTAGAAAAGGAGAGTATAATATAATTATATAAATATATATATATATATATATACATGTATATCTGCAGTGTATGATGTATAACATAATATAGGAATAGAGAACACGTGATAAATATAATTGTATCTTCAATTCGAACAACGAATAATATTATTGATAATAACAATGATCGATATTACGTCAAAATGTGAAATTAAATATTCGACCTACTTCGAAAAGATTCCACCGTTGCCGAAGAAGAAATTAGAAAATAGTTTGTCCTTCTGTCGCACCCTTGATTTCTTTAACGTCGAATTTCGTACGACATGATTATTCCTCATCGTGCGATATCGAGTGAAAAGGAAAAACAACGAACTATCCGTTCGGACTATGAGAGATGTGTTTGAGTTTGAGATAAATTTCTTCTTTTCTGCTGACCGAGGGCATTAAGGAGATAATCCGTGAGATAAGCCGCGCGAAGCCATGAAATAAGTGAATTAGGGAATTAAGCGAGTGTGGGTTAAAAATGAAGAGGCAGAGGTGTAAGGGTATAAAAGGACGGACGAGTGTCCGTTGCAAGTAAGGTGAGGGGTCGGCGGACGGTGTGACCAACATGTCGAATACAAGCATTCATTGGGAGGCGAGAGTTCTGCCAGCAGGACCACCACGTTTGCTCGGCTGGAACGTACCTGCCGAAGAACTTGTTCACATACCGGAGCATTGGCTGGTCTATCCCGAGCCAAACCCCTCCCTTCACTATTTACTAGCTCTGTTGTACATTCTGTTCACGTTTGTAGCACTCCTCGGTAATGGTCTCGTTCTCTGGATATTTTGCGCGTAAGTCAAAACTATTTTTCCATATTCCATTTAATTTTCTCATAAATTTTTTTATGTAAATTTCTTCACTATTTTTCTCACATATATTGGAACGTAGGAGCAAACGAAATTACCATTCGTCTAATATACCTTTGATTTCCTTGTAATGTTCACATCAGCGCCAAATCACTGCGGACGCCGTCAAACATGTTCGTCATAAACTTGGCTTTTTGCGACTTTTTTATGATGATCAAGACTCCAATTTTCATCTACAATTCATTCAATACGGGCTTTGCGCTTGGACATCTCGGATGTCAGATATTCGCGTTTATCGGCTCCTTGTCGGGAATCGGCGCGAGTATGACCAATGCTGCGATAGCATACGACAGATACAGGTGAGAAAAAACAAATAAAACAGTATCCATTTGCGTGAATATAAAGTTACAAAAATAAAAAAATTACTTACAATTTTGCTTATTCGTCCGTGCTCAATTTTAGTACAATAGCTCACCCTCTTGACGGAAAGCTCTCGAGAGGTCAGGTGATGCTGTTCATCGTGCTCATATGGGCCTACACGATACCATGGGCTCTGATGCCGTTAATGGGCGTATGGGGAAGATTCGTTCCCGAAGGATTTTTGACCGCTTGTAGTTTCGATTATCTGACCGATACACCGGAGATAAGATATTTCGTAGCTACGATATTCACATTCTCGTACGCAATACCAATGTCGCTGATTGTCTATTACTACAGTCAGATCGTTAGTCATGTGGTGAATCACGAGAAAGCATTGCGCGAACAAGCCAAAAAAATGAATGTCGAGAGCCTGCGAAGCAACGTCAGCGCTCATGCTCAATCGGCTGAAATTCGTATCGCAAAGGTAATTATTGGTAAGGTTTGTCTTTCATTTCTATGCGTTGAGCGAATAAGAATCATTTTTATCTCCTTTACAGGCTGCGATTACCATCTGTTTCCTGTTCGTTTGTTCCTGGACTCCCTACGGCGTTTTATCTCTAATCGGCGCGTTTGGTAACAAAGCGTTACTAACACCCGGTGTAACAATGATACCAGCATGTGCTTGCAAGTTCGTCGCTTGTTTGGATCCATACGTATACGCCATAAGTCATCCAAGATACAGGTACGTAAATTCGGGAATGCGAATTCACGAGATTGGCTAAAGTATGTTTTTTCTCACATCGATGTATCAACGTTCTTCTTTCGACTCGTATAGGCTGGAACTTCAGAAGAGACTTCCTTGGCTGGAACTTCAAGAAACACCACCGCCCACGGACGCGACCAGTACAGCGACCGAAGCTGTAAATGTACCAGCGGCCTCGAGCTAGATCTTCGACACAGGATACGATCTTTGACAATGATAAACCAATTCTACCGATTGAAAAATAGGCTATTGAAATCCTCGGCAATTAAAATTTATTGCAATGTGATAATATCGAACCAATGCAATAAAATACCCTGGCAATTTATTCAACATAATGCCGTTTTGTCTATTTTTCTTAAGTTTTCCGTATCGGGTCGATCGAGTGAAATATCCGAGTGAAATATAGAAAATACAAGTACTTTATATACTTTCTCCGTAATCTATACAGGCGATTATGGTACAATGGTTAATGTACAAATCTTAGAAAGAACTTAGCGATAATCTTGATCATACTTTGAATTTCATATTTGAAGATTTTTCACCAAAGCTGTTGCTACTTCTGGCCTCACGCTGGGGACTGCGGAACGATTCTTTGTTTTTAAAGACTCGACTCTCGTCGATGATCTTTGCGATTTGACAGGATTTTTTACATCGACCAAAGGTCGAAGCGTCTGTAGCTGATGATCTATTTGCTTGATTTTCTCCTTGCTCTTCTTCGAAACAGTAGCGCGAGTAGTCTAAACGAAGAGAACAAATTGAATCAATAGTTCGAAGATAAAATATTCGTATTTTGCGAGAGTTCAACAATTTTACCTTTTTCATCGATGTTCCTTTCGTTGATGGCAATGTTTTAACGGCTGACGATTTGGTTGTTACTTTAAAGACATTTTTCGTCTTGAGGTTTTTCTTGCTTTTTCCCATCTTGGCCTGCAATATCATCGCCGATCAATGTTTTTGGAGTTACATCGATCT
The DNA here is from genome assembly GCA_964017225.1 of Netelia inedita. Taxonomy (NCBI): domain Eukaryota; kingdom Metazoa; phylum Arthropoda; class Insecta; order Hymenoptera; family Ichneumonidae; genus Netelia; species Netelia inedita. Next base: position 11,407,615 of record OZ024920.1, read on the forward strand.
TCGCCCTCTTTCTCGATGGTTCCCCCCCTATTATCATATTCTCAGTGATGTAGAACGAGACGCGCATCATTTCCTTGTTCGGAGAAACGTTTCTAACGTGATGAATGATCTTCAAGGATTTCGACGATAAGGAACAACCGATCTTCTCCTCTACGAGAAGTTTGGCAAGATCCGAAGGATCGTCGCCTTTATCCGTTTTAACGAAACAATACAGATGAATCAATGGCGAATTTTCGCACAATCTCCTCGTATTATCGGCATCGAACCAATCGGATAAAACATCGAGAAATTCACTCGCCAGAGCAGGCAAATTCATCGCTATGTGTTCACAACCGGAAGCTTTTTTTTCGCGTCTATCTACGATATGAGTTTTTACATCTTCACGGAGAAATTCTCTACCGTCTTTGTTGAAAGCTTGCAAATTTTTAACTTTATTTTTAGCTGCGTTTGTTCGTAGCCATTTGTAAGATTCAGGGTTCAAGTCATTAGCTAAAACGATGATGCCTTTGCGAGCGGCAGGAATAGCGAAAGGTCCGACTCCCGCGAACACATCGTACAGTACGTCGTCTTTTTTCATGAAAGTCAATAGATTCGCGTGTTCCGTGGATAATCTAGGATTCCAATATACACGAGCAAAATCGAATTGATAAGTACAACCGTTCTCTTTTACCGTCGCCACCGTATCATCGTCACCAGCCAAAATTTCCATGGAAAAATGGCGATAAGTCGTGTCAATTGTATTTAATTTGTTGACGACCGTACGAGCGTGAGATACGTTATCCAAAAAAACTTGTCCGATTAGATTCTTGTAAGGCAATTGAGAATCTCTAAGATTCAAATGAATAATGTGCCCTATTTTGCTGTAAGAAGTTGGTATATCTACATCCTCGGGTAAAATCGCTCGAAAAATATCGTCCGATTGCCAATTTTCATATTTCAATGTTAAATTCGTTTTCTCTACCGCATTTACATATTTATTTAATATTTCCTGATCGAGCGCATCAAAGTCGTTCATGCTCTGAATTTTTTTAGGATCCAAATAAACGATGGTACTATCGTCGATAGTTTGAATCGGCTTTAAATTTTTCAGTTTTAATACATATTTTTTGAGAATAGACGTAACGTCCGAGAGCTTTATAGGACCGAATTTGAAACAAGGTACTACGAGCGTCGATGTGAATGCATTGCGATCTAGGCACGTCATTCCGTGTACGGAAGCGGGAGGAACCACCAAAGAAGCCATTTTACTCCTTTTAGGCCAATGTTGCCAGCGAATGAGTGATTTGTAATGTATAGCAATATTGTGAATTTTTAAGACACCCACGCGCAGAGTAAAATAATCCCTAACCCTAATACGTTCTAACATCGCCCATAATTATTCGTTCAAGATATAATCTGTAAATATAATAACTAAGATTAGATGATTAACTTTGCTAAAATAACGATACTTCTGAAGCGAGTTTAATCCTAATGAGGAATTGTGTATTAGGTCGATTATTTTTAATATTATACTCACCGTTCTTGCGAATGTAGAAACTTTCAAAACACACGTGGATAGCAGTAGATAGACTTTAAATGTAATGTTTTGTTTCTGTGCGTGGTATAGTGGCCGGAGATCGGCAACTCTATGATATAATTTGGAATCCGCGAAAATTCGAGAGTCGTAGCGATCCCTAACGGACAAAAGGGTGAACTAGTCTTATTTTAGTGAGATCAACCATCAACACGAAATTGCCTTCGCTGGCGCAGCTATTAACGATCAAGCAAGGAAATTTTGTATCCATTGATATTAAACGACGATCAAACGATACCAAACAGAAAATTCTCAAAAAGTTGAAAAATACAAGAACCGCAATCGTCCAAAGTTTACTAATAAACAGTTACCAGCTAACTTCAGGTTAAACTGGCAGAAAATAAATTTTTATTTCCTAAGAAACTATGAACGATCAAACGATATTTAAATAAAAACTATTAACGCCAATTGAGTAATTATATTAATCAAACAATTAATCCTTTGCACTCGAGACATTATGAGTCGCTTCTCGGATTAAAATAGTTTAGTTCTGCAGCTAACATCACACAGGTTATAATCTATCTTTAGCTGCTCTTGTTTCAATCGCTAACCTATGGTAAAGTAGGTATAGTAAAATATGGTAAGGTGCAACCGTTGCATTCAGTAATACCAACGAATTCAGACGACTATAGAAGGAATATGCCCATGCTTTCGGTTGGCCCCAGAAATGTATCACCCAGTGTAGTTCCGTCACCCAGTACTTCGCGTCGCTAGTGTCGCGGCATGAATGTGTTAGGTCACACAGACGCGTTCATGTACACTGTACACAGCTTCGAGGCGTAGCTCCGCCTCCTCTTCACCAATCACGTGCGAGCAAGCGCTCCTTATGTTCCTTCTCACTTCTTCTAATGCGAGGTATAGACTGGGTGACACATGCCGACTCTCTCTTTTTCCGAGCTGCTCCTTACACAGTCCATCTCACTTCTTCTAATGCGAGCTATAGACTGGGTGACACATGCCGACTCTCTCTTTTTCTGAAATGCTACTTTCCCCCACTGATTCGACATACGTATATAAGAATAATCCTAAGAACGCTAATAGTAGTATAAATTCAGCTAATTATAAAAAAATAGCTTATCTTCAATATTTGAATTATTAAGTAATAAAAAATAAAAATTAATTTTTTCACCACAGAAAATTAAAAAAAATTACGAAGCAGGAGACTTGATCGTGCAACCTTTCGATCTGAAACCAAGAACCTTACCAAACCATCCAACGTCTCACATAATATTGCAATCAAATACTCCTTACTTGAATCTAGTCACTAGCATCTCTGTAAATGTATTGTGCACACGCATGCATATTTATGAAACCCACACAACCTCTACTCGTAAGTGGGCACGAATATATGCATTAAAACTCCTGGCTTCTTTCTTAATTTTTTCTTTCAGTGATATTTATGTTAAATAAAATTTCTATTTATGCAAAGAGTGAAAAAACAAAAAAAAAAAATTGTAAAAGGAAAAAGCGTTCGAGGGTGATTCGATCGGCCGACTCTACGAATTGTGAATTTAGAGACAGCAGAGTTTTCCCGGTATCGTGACTCCGCCTACTGGGCGTGTAAAGTCCCGAGTGACGTCACACACGCCGACCGCCACGCCGCCAAGCGGCAGTTGCGGGCGGTAAAAACTTGGAGCCATGCGGCCTATAAGCATATTCCTTCTATAGTCGTCTGAATTCGTTGGTAATACCTGCGATAATCCCTACCGTTATAGGCGCTGCAAATGTAGTCCCTGTACTTTCGTAGCAACCCTCTCGCCCTCTGTGCCCCTTATCGTTTTACGACGAACTTTTGAGTCTTGAATATTTGACTTTCTACTCCTGACGTCATCCCCTATATCTGTCGTACGCTGACAACAGCGTAGACCTCGAACAGCTGATTGATGTTGGGAACATGGCGAAACTGCGGCAAGCTGTATGGGGACTATCCTCAAATTTTGCATCCAATCGATACTTTTCGCGATTACTAACGTAAGTTTATTAATGCCAAACACTACATATAGTATCGTACTATCACTTTTTATATTAAACTACACACGTCACATCCAAATTTCCTCGAAATACATCGATTCAACGGAAAACTCTGAAATTTATCGTATACCAAACAGTTCACCTTGGAATAATGTATCATCCTCGAAAATTCGAGAATTGACGACGAAGACTGCTCTCGTTCCGAACGAAGATGCTCTAATCATCAGCGACAGTTGTGTCAAACGACTGAAAGAAATCTCGCAAAACGGAGCGTGTTTGAGAGTTACTGTCGAGGGTGGAGGATGCTCAGGTTTTCAGTACAAATTTGACCTTGACGCGACTATTCACGAAGACGACAAGTAAGATATTATCAAAACGAACTGAAAATTAAAATACTCCTCGATATTATTATTTTCCATGTAAATTATTTCGATCTCAAAATGAAACTTGACACGAAATACTTCGACGCGCTATAGTACCAAGCTATAAGTCGAAAGTTTCAATAAAATGGCAGTTTTTCAATTTTTTTAATTACCTCGACACACAGGGTGCCGTGAATATTTATAAAATCTCTTTCAAAGTAATCTACCGAATGAAACAATCGTACGTTATAAAACGTAAAATTGTAAATTATCGTAAACTGACGATTATTTATATTTACTCTGTAATTTCGAAAAATTCTTTTACCGAACGACGCGAAGATGTTTGTTCGATCGATACAGCGTTGATTGTTGCAGGATATTTCAAAAAGATGGAGCCAAGGTCATCATAGATTCGACGTCTTTGGAATATGTTAAAGGAGCGACGATAGATTATCATACTGAATTAATACGTTCGGCATTTAGAATAACCAGCAATCCCCTCGCCGAACAGGGTTGCAGTTGCGGCGCTAGTTTTGCTATAAAAGTCGATTGACCGAATTCAATCGAGATTATCGTAGATGTGCGTCTAAACGAGCTTCGTTAGCTTTCAAACGAAATATTTTGCCTCGTGGACGAAAAGTCTTAGATCATCATGGAAATTGCTGCGAATTAATGCCAAAAATTGTTCTCGGAAAAAAAAAAGAAAAAAATAGGAAAACGTTAATCATACTCGTTTCTTTTTATCTCAACGAAAAATAATTGTACATATTTTTGTTAATCGTTGATTAAAATTGCAGAGAATTCTGTTAGAATCTTCAGCTCCGGCATTTGAGATTATTCGTAGAATCGCGCTCGGCGAGTGTTTCGTAATTAATTAAATTTATCGATAAGTTTAAAAATTCTCTTTTAATAAATAAAACGTAACTTTGACGAAATAGCCGTGTATCTACAAGTAAACGAGGGGGACAAACGGATCTTTCGATTATCCATTTTCTTCTTCATATTTTATCATAGTTACGCGTATTTCGATTATGTACATGAAATCGAGCATTTTGAGGAAATTTTCTTGGAATGTTTTTCGAGCGTCGAGGTACAATGATTCCTATTCATTTCTGCTTTCCCTTTTTGCCATTCTGCGAAAGATACACGAGATTTAACGATTAGCTCATTATACCGGATAATTAAGCATCGATAACGTTACCTTGTTGCCAAGTTCGAATTTTAATTCTTGTATCTCTTCCGTTTGGCGAATAAGTTTTTCGTTCATATTTGCAAGATGCTCGCTCATCGTACTCAACTGAGACTTGTAATTTCCTTCTCTTACTTCCCTATCCTCCTGCAAACTCGTCCAATTCGACATAGCTTCTTGCAATGCCGTCTCGCAATTTTCGCGCTTCGATTCGCTCGTTTCCAGATGCACGTTCAGCACTTCGTTCTGCATAAAAAGAAAAAGAAAAAAGACTCTATACATTCTCGTATTACTTTATCGATGAAAAACAACGGTTATATATAATTTTTAGAAAATTTTACGTACATTGGCAGCTATTGCTAAATTCTCCACATGACAAACGTGTTTTTCCATAATCAATTTGTCGATTTCGGTAAGAAAATAATCTTTGATCTTGATCTCGCGAGCTTCGATTTCCTCCGGTATGGAGAACGGTGCGTTTAAACGTCCGAGCTGTAAGAAGAAATGATAATAATAACACAACGACGAGGTACATTTAAAAAAGACAAATAAATAAATGTAAATTTATCGAGTAAATTAAATTCACCGTATTGTTGACTTCTAAGGGCTCCGAAGGTTTTTGCTCCCGTTGACTAGACATCGAGGCTTCTCTTCGCTGCGCCTCGTCGTGCTTAATTTTAAGAATATGATAATCGGTTTTCCACTGGCTCAATTCCTTCTCGAGATCGCATAGCTTGACGAATTCGTATTCGTCGCGATTCTCGTCCTCGGTGCCGGTGATTTTTGCAATTCTCGCGTCGCCCATGGACTTTGACGATCTACGAGAAACGGAGGGCGACGAAAATGGCGATTGATCGATCTGTCGATGATTAAGGCCGACTTTGGAATCGTTACCCTCGATGCTCGACCACGATGCGGTCTCTTCGTGTTTCTGTCTTTCGGCCAATTTTCTCTGCAAATCGTTTTTCTCTCTCTCGAGTTTTTCAACTTTGTCCTGATATTTGCTATCTAATTCGATCTTGGATTTCTCCGAGAGATCGATCTTATATTCGAGATGTTCTATTCGATCGTTCAATGCTTCCAACTCGCTCTCTTTATCCGCGATTTGAGACAACAACTGAGCATTTTCTATGATCTTCTTCTGAAATTCTTCGACGTAAATATGATTCGGCGGCGGTAATTGTTGATCTTTATTCTCCGTTGATTTGTTTCTGCCTTTTTTAGTTTTGTTTTGGACACGATCTAATTCTTCTTGGAGAAAGGTCACTCTTTTGGTTAATTGTTGATTTCTAAACGTCAGACTGTCGAGTTCTTGTTCGGCTCGTCTCACTTCCACCTCTTTTTCCTTAAGTTGTTCCCTTATCTCGGCGTTTCGTCCTTGCTCTTCGATCACAGCTTTCTTCAAAACGTTTGCCTGCGCGCGTATCTGGCAGTGGTAGGAAAGATTTATCGATCGGGCAAATCTTATAGACGAGTTAATTAATACGATGAAAAATTAAAGATAATTCAATTTTTTTTGTTTAATTCTCATGTAGTCTTACTTTCGAATATTCCGTGGCGATCTTCTGATATTTGGTCTGCAGTTGTCCGTTAGCACCTTCCATGATTGTATTCTACTTTGGAAAATAACGATAACAAATTGTCGATCGTTAAATTAATTTGCGATAATTGCACATTATTTTATAGACACTTGGTAGGACCACAACTTTATTATCATCGACGTGTCACATAAGAATGACCACTTTTTGACATTCCCCGTCCATGAAACAATCCACTCGCGCGAATACTCTTGATGAGACGAGAGGCGAATATGACAATTCGGAAGTTGTGTTAGTTCATAAGTAACACCGACTGCACCAGTGAAAAGCGACCGTCGCGCTCTAATCTTGTGACAGAGAGGCTTTCACATGCGATAGATACGTTCGTATGCGTATACATTGAATTAAAAAATACGCCCCCACGGTTATTCGTAACTGTTCAAGTTGAAATCTGTCGCGATGGGAGAGTGGCTGACATTCGAGTTACTTGTCAAAAAGTCTCTGCGGGATCTAGCCGACAAGATATACGCGTATACACATTTCCTCTTTATCGCTACCGCCGCGCTGCTGCCCACTGCTGCCGTTTGCACTGCGAGTTCGATTTCACTTTATACGCACACATAGCGACGATCTGTAGGATCTGTAGCTTATAATCCGTGCCACGTAACTTCAGTTTCGAAATAGCAGATTTACTGTTTATCGAGTATATAGGAAACACATATGTCTATACTGTATATGGAAACGGGGTTTGGTTCCATAGTGTTCCCTGCAGATGGCGGGTCGATAGATTTTCTAAAATATATATATGTATATGTAACGTGGTAACAATTAGCGCGAACCCGTAGTCGCCATGTTGATGAAATATCTGCGTGACGGTAAATCAAGAAGGCCGTGGACACCGAGTATTCTCGTAAACGACGTGCGGAGTCTCGTAGATTTTACGATAAACAGTAAACATACGTTAAACAATGATACGGACGTAAGTATAGAAAAAAAAAACACCATCGCCTTGTTCGGCGTCGGTGATGGTTGTCGTTCGTAAGGAAAACGCGGAGCCTATGGCAAGGGACTTCCGTTTAATCGACAGGAACAGGAAGTTCATAGCCGTCTCGTAGATGGCTAAATAAAAACATCCTGTGCGAATGAAATTTTCAAAAAAAAACAACAAATAATAACGCACTAAGTAGACGAGTTTATCGACGATCGTTTCAACGACAGTGCTCGATAATGACAGAGAATACCATCGCCACTAGTCGCAAAGATCTATGGCCATAACGAACATCGTGTCGCTTTATATTGGCGACCTACTTCCTTTTTTTTTTCGTTTTCTTGCCATTCAAGGTCAGACTTTGCAGAACAGCCAGGAATTTATGATTTTAGCAAAAATCAAACACCGATCGAATGTAAAATGTACGATCAGTAATTCTTTGTTTCTAGCCTGTTTATTGGAAGGGATTGTTAACATCTGCCAGAAAACATGCAAGCTGAAAGTATCTGCGACAATGATATCGAGGGAATTGATACGGATACCCTCATTCCTGTGAGTATATCAGCGTCTTTGCGAATCGTATTCGATCGTGACGGTCCTAATTTACCAACGTTACGCAAAAACTCAAAAAAGAGCAAATAAAATAGCGAATCGAACGAGCGCCAATTTTCACTTATATTCAATTATATTTGGCAAATGTTTCTTTTCGTCGCATCGCATTTTGCATAATTGTCGATTCTTTCTCGTATCGACGCCGTCTATCTGTTTTTTTTTTTTTTTTTTTTTAAATAAAATGACAATTTTGTCTTCAGGACGCGCTGTCCATAGTGGAATTAGGAAAGCAACTTCTTCTCAGTGCCAAGAATGGCGATACCGATACAGTCAGAGATCTCATGTGTCGAGGGGCGCCGTTCACTACAGACTGGGTGAGCGTACGAACTACGAATGTTTCTTTCAAAATACGCGTTCGAATTTACAATTTTTTCTATTTATTTCAGTTGGGCACAAGCGCGTTACATCTCGCTGCCCAAAACAATCATACGGACACAGCGGAGGTATTGCTTAGAGCAGGTATATCGCGAGACGCGAGAACCAAAGTGGATAGAACGCCTCTGCACATGGCTGCTTACGAGGGTAACAACGAAATGGCCCAATTACTTCTTAATTACGGTGCTGACGTGGACAGCAAGGATATGGTAATAACTCCCAGTTTTCGCCTTTTTTTTTTACCTATATCCTCTTTTCGCGCGAGTAATATAACGCAATATTTATCATTCGCAGCTGAAAATGACGCCTCTTCATTGGGCGGTCGAACGAGAACACGTGGAAGTCATGAATGTTCTACTGGAGCACGGTGCCGATGCCAATTCCACGAGTAAATTCGACAAAACACCCATAAGTCTAGCATTGGAACACGATCGTCTGGATCTCGTCGACGTCCTGCAAAAGGAGAGAGAAATTATAGGCGTACAGAGACAACAGCAGAATCGACCGAGTAGCGCGGAATTGGAAGAAGCGACGCACAGTCTGATGCAACTCGAAGTTGAGAGACAGCAGCAACAAGAACAGTTCGAACTCCAGCAACAGCAACAACAGCAACAACAGCAGAAAAGAAAGTTGGCACAGGGTGAGCGATCGTACGAAATTTAAGAGCGATTCTTCGTCGCATATAAAAAATTTAAAAAAAACGAAACTGAGTCTTGTATTAACGATAAACTTTTTGTTCGTCATTTTTTTCAGTTCACGCGAGCAAGAAGCAACGTATGATTTTTCAACAAATTCGCATGGCTGCACCGAGTGACGACGAGCAAGATAGAGACGAGGAGCTCATTGACGATCTAACGAACACGGATCACGGTGGCTCGAAGAAGCATAAAGATCTTACGGGTCTCGAACAGCCTCTAAGGTTACTCGAAGCACACGGTATAACGATGATTCCCGTGGACAATGATGCTAGTATCGTCGAGAACGCAATGGAAAGCGGACGAACGGTCGTTCTCACGGGTACGCGAGTAATTTTTTACTTCTCGACGGTTATAACTGTTTTTTTTTATGAATTTGGCACACTATTTACCGAAATTTCCGATATTTTATTTCATTATTGCTTTAGAAGCGGGAAAACTGGCGCTGAATCTAACGAGATCTACACCCGCGACGGGCATGAAAAGGCTGCACGTTAGTCCACGGCGTGGTAACTCGAGAAAAGTAATAGCGATACGCGCCGATCAGATTTTGGGTCAAAACGCTGCGGGTCTTGCGCAACGAGGTCCTAATATATTGAAGAGAAGTACAAACGAGAAACAAACGGGTAAATTGTTTCTCACCTCACTCGGTAACAATGCAAACGCGATGGCTTCTATCACGCCTACAAAAACCGTTGTCCCTACGCCCAAGGTATTCTTCCGGAAATTATCGATAATTATTATATCCTCGATCGCAACGATACGTGTTTTTTGTTGTTGTTGTTGTTGTTGTTGTTATAATACATTGATGATTTATCTTGCAGAAAAAAATCGTCAATATTACGCAAAATATGACAAAATCCGCAGTTCTTCATCTCGACGACGATATAGAAGAAATAACCGAAGACGTAAATTCGACGGACGAAAGCTCCGAGCCGGTGATGGATATTGCTCTTCTCAATCGACAATTGCAAGAGGCACGTAGACAAGCCGCCGAATATAGAAAACAACTTTTGAAGAAAGAGGAAGAAGCGGAGATTTATAAACAACAGTTAAAAAACATGTCGGCGCAAAAGATCGCGAAGTGATCGACTTTTCTTTTTTTTTGTATGTAAATTTATATACGAATTAATTATAATCACACGATATTCTCGCAAGAACATTCGCGGGCTGTTCGTCATACAAATAGAATTCTTCGCAATTTCGTAAACGCGCTACGAGTTTAGAATTACTGAGGAATTGGCTTCGGATTTCGATGGTATCGCAAATTACCAAGGACATTTCCTCGTGCTGATCGTGTGAAGAATACGTCGGCCCGAAAGGCGAGAATCGTGTGTGAACACACGTGAGAACTAATATCTTTTTAATTTCAATGTTAGGCTTATGATTTTTTTTTTTGATCCGTTTTTTTTTCTTTTTCTTATGGCGCTCGTCGCTCGTTGTTGAGGCGAAATGATGCACGGAACGATTGGGACTCTGTCGGTAAAAACTCCACTGCTCTATTCTCTCGTAGATTGTTCACATTCCGGGCAAAAGAAGAGAGTCTTTGGTATCTCGCTTTCGATAAATCGAAAGAAGAGACTTTTCTTCCTTTCGGAATGTAGATCGTTCCGGAGAAAATACGAAAAAACGAGAGTCGACTATAGCTTTCGTTTTATTTACGTTAAGGTCTCTATATATGTGCTATATACGAGCTGTTAATCAGTCTCCCGTCAATGAAATCCGTCTCTTCTCCGAACGTGGATTTTCCTATACTTACTTAATATTTACCAATAACTTGTACAAAGTGCCAATCGTTAATTCTTATGATAATCTTGGTAAGCGAGGAAATCAACTTCGTACTTGAACTTTTTTTCTTTCCTACGATGGGAATTTTTTTTTCCACCAGATAATTTTTATACAAAGAGCCTTTTAGTCCCGAATACGGCGAAAAATTCAGAAAGTAACGATCGAATATTACTTCGTCGCGTTTTTTCTTGGTTACTTGTTTCTTTTTCTTTTCGGTATATAATCTTACAATAAATATAGGAGAAAAAAAGGATTTTGTACAGACGAAAGGTGGAATTTTCGATCATTACTCGTGTATAGGTTATAGTTATGTACATTGTCGATACGCGCGAAAGGTATAAATGAATGAAACGAGGGAAAAAAATGGAATGGAACCGATCTACGAATAATCGTTCATCGTACGTTCGAATTTCGCGTTTCGCGCATGCGCGAAGCCCAAGGATCGATACATCCTGATTTTCGCATGAAACGCAAAATAAATAAATGTCTACTGCGTAACATCACTTCTGTTTACATGTATAGTTTTCTAGAATAACATCGTTCGCGTAATATCGTAAAATTTGTTTATATTTACGGTATATTCGCCGTGAATCGTGCTCAGTTCCGGTTTCGTGCAAAAGTGCACGAAAAAATATAAGAACGTTCGTTCCTAATCCTGCATTCGATTATTTAAAAAAAATCCGACTACGAGATCGGATACCGTGTCTATATTTTATTAATTCGTATTCGAGCATAACATCTTAATATTATAAAATTCTATTCTAGAAACATCGAACTATACGTTTGAATATTTTAATCAGCAAACTAACAATAAAGCTATCGAAAACAAAAGAATATTGTACATACTCTATACAGGAAATAAAGTAATGATCGAAGATGTAATAGTAAAAGTTAAAAAAAAAAAAGTGTACAGTACAATTTTGTATCATCGTTCATTGTTAATAAATTCTCATACACGAGAGTAAACGATAAAATATTGAACATCGTTTATACTCGTACCAACGTGTAAGAATTGCAAAAATCTATAATCACGTTGTCTGAATTTCTTCTTGACAAGATCTGTAGTAGCCTGTCGACCGAGATACTCGAAATTATTGTTAAAAATATATAATTGACCTTGTTATACCGTTTGGTTAGATGAAACAGAACATAAGACCACTGGGTGATCCTCGGTTTTGATCGATCGATAAGACAAGCTTGCCAAAGTTACAAAAGTGCAGTAGTACACAGGGTGCCACGTAGCGGCAGAAAATGAAAGTGGCCACGACTAGTAGTTGTTTGGGTTGCAGGGGTGGGGGGGGGGGGGAGGTGTAAAATACGAGGGGGTTAAAACGCGATGCGTCCGTAGTTGCATCGCGTTACAGAGACGCAACAGGGAAAGGGCTCGCGGTAAAATAAACCATAGCGCAGCCAACATCGAGAAATAAGTGTTGCATGTGTGGCGTGTAAGAGGGGAGAGCGATGTAGTAGTGCACTAGCATCGGAGGAATGGAGCAAAGGTAGAAAGAGCGCGCGAGACACGGGGGCATATGACATCGAGCTCTTACTGCTATAGCTAATGTACCTACAATACATTAGTGTACAGCATATGTATGCGTCGTATAGCATATACACAAAAGAGGAACTGGCGGGGTACTCAGCCAGTTGAGAACCCCGATGTTTCGATGTATATACGGAGAGTGAGCCGAAGGCGGCGCGAGATGTCCAGTAAGCGCTGCGAGGGGGGCCGCGGTCGCGTTTTCTACGCTGCTACAACACACTCGTTAGTTTTTCAGTCTTTCATAGATTTCGAATAGATGGTAAATGGTAATATAAGAGAAGAGGTGTTTCGAGTGGTATCGGGCAAGTCTCTCAGGGGCTAGGAGGCCCGATGGTGCTTGATGTGCGCGGCATAGTTGTGCGTGGAGCGGTGTCGAACGTCGCGAGAAACGGATTAAACGCCAAAAGCACGAGAGTCGAAGTACGATTTCGTTCGACGTGACTGCGGGTGGCGGGAGTGAGAGTGAGACGGAGGCGATAATACATATATACATATACATATAATATATAGAATCATAATCAAGAGAGTGAGAGAAAAAATGAGCGAAGTGAAGTAAACGAGCGATAGAAAGATATTGTCGCGCGAGTGCAAGCAGTGTTAACACAGTAGAAGAGGAGTAGGAGTAGAAGGACTAGACGAAGGTGGTGGCGGAGGTGGGTGAGGCGAGACGGCGGTATAGAGAAGGTGGATACATGTAGAGAGCGAGAGAGAGAAAGAGAATAGTGTAGTGCCTAAGAAGGAGAAGGTGGAGGAGGAGGTGGAGGGAGGTGTGGTGGTTTTTAGTGCGGGTGCTTAAACGCTAGTGCTCGGAGTGCCAGTGCCGCGAGCGTCCAGGGCAACCCGGCGTCTGGCGTCCCGCGTGTGTTGATTTTCATCGCGAGAGGACATACACGACGTTCGGCAAAACCACAAGTGAGACAGCGAGAACGAGAGAGAGAGAGAGAGAGATTGAGGTACCGCGCGCGCCTCCACCGCGACAAACCATGAGTCGTCAAGCCGCCTAGCGTAGTATATAGCGTGTCTGTGTGCCTGTGTGTGTGTATATATACGAGTTGCACGGAGCTTACGGGACACAAGAGATCGGCGGAAAAATGGCGTCCGATAACGAAGCCTCCTGTGTGAGTGACCCAAATTTCGCGGTCATATGCTCGTTTCTCGAGTGTTTCGGCAAATCATGCGGCATCAATTATCCAGACATAGCGAAACTACAAGAAATGCTCGAGGATGCTCACGAAGGTAAGACGCGTTGTGCTCACTGTATATATAGAGGCAGTAGGAGAGAGGGGAGGAGGTTCGATGTTTTTGCGCGCGCCAGTAACACATCGAGTCTATCATTTTGTCTCTCTCTCTCTCTCACACCCCCCTCTTTCTCCTCCTTTCTCTCTCTCTCTCTCTCGCTCGCTCTTTCTCTCCCCGTCTCTTTCCGCTTTGACTTTCTCCCCTCCCTTCGCCTCTTGCGCGCCCCGGTTTATAAATGCGTGTTTTTCCTCTCTCTCTCTCTCGTACTCGCATTTGTCCGATAAAAGCGTATACGCTATGCTCACTCTCGATTACCAGCTTTGGCCCTGTTTGCCCCGAAAAGTCTACGGCCTTCCACGTTCCTATTATTTCTCTATTTTCCTTCGGTACGAAACTTCGTCTTTTTTCTACGTACCAACAATATTTCGTCTCGTTACCCAGGTCGATCCGTACACTTCCAATCCAATCGGCCTTTCCCTCCGATCTCTCCTTGCAGGTTACATTACTCAATACCGCGGGAAATTCAAGCTTCTGTCGTTGTCACGCCACTGACATTACGCCGAGTTGTGATATTACGCCGAGTTGTGAATGCTGGCCAATTTATCATTTCTAAATACATTCAAAATCTTTTAAACTCGATAATGTATTCTCGATCGTTATATTGTATATATGGCAAATATCTTTACGCTTTGTTTTCGGTAAATATTGAACACCGGTTTCTCGGCTATGCCCCCCCCCCCCTCCTCGCCCCTTCTACATCTGTCATCACTTTTCTACCGTGGCGCGAAAACGTGTATCGATTCAAATGTTTGTTAATACGATATATTTTCCCCGACTGGATAAATATGATTACAGTGATTTCGTTTTTTTACCGTACTATTTTTTCCTTGAATTATAGTTCCTCCACAGCTCGTAGAACTTCACGTAAAATTATTGCGAAAATTACGAAAGACAGTGTCGGCAGAAAAATGGGAAAGATCGCTCGTAAAATTTTGTCACACGTATTCGAATCAAGATGGTTGGGAGTTGGAGCGTTTTGGTTACAAAAAAGCTCGTATCGCCGTCAAGCTTCGTCTACTCAAGGTATATTCCATCGATTGGGAAATTTATTAAATACCATACTGTCAAGCAACCGTATATTTTCGTATAATTATAATTAACGATTATTTTGTTATGACTCAGGTGCTTCTCGAGGCTCAATTCGACTTGAATACGCGTTTCAAGCTCGAAGTAAACAAATTGGCAGCGGACGAGCTGCGCGTCCAGCCCTTGGGACGAGATAAAACTGGACTGTCTTACTGGTTTCAATTAGACGAAGAGTGCAACATGAGAGTATATCGAGAAGATTTGGACGAAGAAAATTGGCAATTGGTTGCGAGGTAAGACGAGATATTCGACAATACAAAAAATCTGCTCGCTCTTTAACACAAATTAATGCGAAACGTTTGATAAAAACGCAATTTTCCATTAGGGATCGCGAGGGTGTGGTAAATCTGATAAATTCATTATCGGATGGCGAGGGAGGTCCTATACCGATAAACGAGGACAGTAGCAACAGTCTGGAGATATCAGAAAAGCCAATAATCGACACGGGTCAGATAGAGGAATCGACGAGTCCAGACGAGGACACGAGGCTTGAAAATAACATCATCGCGAACGAAACGACTCAATCCGTAAACGAAGCATCGAAGATAACGAATGAAAAAGTCTCCAATACGACGATCGTGGAGCATTCGAGCGTCGAGAAAATCGTAAACGAAGAAGAAAATGCCGATGAGGAGGGCGACGACGAAGAAGACGGTAACGACGACGAGGAGGACGATGAGGAGGAGGAGGAGGAGGAGGAAGAAGAAGAAGACGAGGTGAGCAACGAGGATAGTTCCAAGGCCAATAGTGACGAGGAAGAGGAGGACGAAGAGGAGGAAGAGGATGACGAGGAGGACGATGAGGAGGAAGATTCTCAAGAAGCCCCAGAGATACAGAATGAATCTCCCCAGATGGTCACGTCCTCTAGAATCGTCGACAATAAAGTACCACCGATGTTGATACACGCGAAAAATACAATGATCGAGAAACAACCGCAACAGCAACATCAACAACAGCGAATACTTTGGAAAACGTCCGAAGTTCCGACAATCCTGAATTCTTCCCCGATAAAGAAAACTCCAGCGCCAAGAATCAATCTCATAGAACCGACGCTAGTTAAATCTATCGAGACTCCGGTGATAACGTCACCTCTGAAAGTAGTGAATATTCAAGATTTGCAAAATCCCGTAGAAGAACGTGTTACACCGAGAGACGATAAATACAGCGTCAAGCCAACTCTTTCGTTTCAATCAGCGGATTCCGCATCGATCCACGTCAAGTATCCGATAAAACCGATCGACAAATTAGCCGCTAATCTGTCGAGGATACAGTCGGAAAAGCTCGAGAAGCCAGGAGCTGCTAAATTGCTCGAAAAAATCGCTGAGAATCTAGCGCGCTCGAGTAGCGTGGCTCAAGGTGTATTGGCGAACGGAGAGGATGAAAAGGTGCAGGATTTCTTGGCTCGTAGTGCCTCGGAAAAGTCGAACATCACGATCGTACCGTCGAGAAGTCGAGGCATGGATCTCTCGACGTCACCTCGTGGTTGGGAAACCGCCAATGATCACAGTAGACCGATGGATTATTCGGGTATCGATCTGTCCAGTCGGAAAATTACGAAACCAACGGAGATTCATTCGGCCGGATACAGAACGCAAGATTTTCAACATCGCGAGATGGATCTTAGTACGCGAAAAGTCGTAAAACCCGATTTGACGAGTATGCCGTACGATTCTCGTACGGTAATATTGCGAAATCATACGACGACGATGGATTTGAGTAAAAAACAAATGTATCCGGGATACGAGGTGCCTCAGGCAGGTCCTTATCACGCTGGCGCGAGAATAACGAACAAGGACGAACACAGATTGCCGAATTACACGATATTACCGGATCCGAGTAAAATCGCGTCGATGAGAATGCCGAGTGGAGCTTTGAAAAGACCGTTGGAACACGTGGACGATGCGCAACAGGAGATTATGAAGAGAATGAGGGCAGAGGGTATAACGCTCAGGGGTCCGATCGACAAGAGAACGAGTACGATGATGAATACGCATCGACGGGAGGAGATTGTCGGTTCGGCCATCGAGGAACCCGTCATGATGGTACAGGGCGAAGGCTCCGGTAGTGATTGCGACGCTTTAAATCCAATTTTCAGCGAAGCGATCGAAGAACCGGTTATATTTTTTTACGGCGCCGGTGCCGGGCATGAATGCGACACGGGAAATCCCGGTGACGATACCGATAACAACGAGAGCAATGAATCAAAGAACGAAGGCTGTAGCGACGTCACGACGAGTCTATCGCCGTCGAAAATTTTGCCGTCCGACGGTAACGTCAATGATACATCGAGCGACGAGGCTAAATCGTCCCACAGATTTAACGCGAATTATTCACAATCGAGCGAGAATGTTACCGCTACAACGGATAATTGTCAGTCGACCGTTGTGTCCTCGGTATCGCCGAAGGGTAAATTTAAACCTACTCTCGGTGTACAGGTGATCGCGAGAACGAGCGGTAGCGTGGGAAAAAAATCATCGAGATGGGACGTTGGAAGACCCGAGGATAGGGCCGAATGCGACAGTAGTATCGTATCCAGCGACGAGCAACACATATCAACGGCCGATCAAAGTATCGACCCGAGAGATTATCATCAAAAGACAGATATCGATAGATTGTCGTCCGACGATAAAAGACAACGAGTCGTCGAGGGCAAAAGCGAGAGCGACGATATCACGAGTACCTCGAATCAAAAGTTTTCAGCGAGTAAAATTGCCGAATGTACGTCCAGTATCGACGACAGGGATCTTGTCACGGAACCCGATCAAGTTCCTTCGATACAGCCCGACAGTTCTTTCATTAACGACACGACTAACGTTAACGAGTGCGAGAGCCGAGAGAATCAAACTTTCGAGGCTGAACACTGCGATTCTTCGGTAGCTACCGCGGTCGCTTCTTCCTCTATAGATCATGGAGAATCCGTGGAATCTACCATAAAGGAAGAATCCAATCTCAACGATGTTAAAACCGACGTTACGTCAAGATCCGAGGAGGATGACAAAAACGACGACGACTCGACACCGAGATTTTTTTTCGGTCCAAATTGCATCTCTTACAGTCCGAGAAACGACGAGTCACGTGCGAACCAAGTCGCCACTACGTCCGTTAATTCTCCGGATAACGTCGAGCTCGGAAAAAATAATAATAATCTCGTCGCAACGATCGTCGATACTAACAATTCCGAGTCGTCGAGTGCCTCGGGCGAAGAAAATATCGAGGCGAGATTTAAGAACGTTGAGATCGCGGACGATGAATCCAATCTCGATTGTACGGATAAAAAGGAAGATTCTACGGTTGAATCGCCGATGGAGTCCGAATGCAGAGTACAATCTTCGACGAGTCCTCGGTCGAAGGATCAATCTGATTGCGACGTCGTTACCAATCTAGTGGATCTTCCAACTTCTCGGATAAACGAGGAAGAGAGAACGAACGTAAACGTATCGAGATCCGTCGATGTAAATGATCGAATGGAGAGTTCCGATGTGAAAAATCCATTGGAATCGCGTTCGGATTTGAACAAGCAAATCGATTCTCAAACGGAAAAAACAAACGCCGAGAGTAGTATATCACAGGTGGAATCTCGACCGATTGAATTATCGATGAAACAGGGATTGAACGACGAGACTGTGAAAACTCCCGATGTTGGAACATCGTCGAGTATCGCTGTTGTCGAAAGCGTCATGGAAGTCGATGCGATCGAGAAAAACGTCCTAAAAAACGACGAGACGCCTATTGCCGAAGTTGTTCCTTCGATAGAAATCACCGAGGCAGAAGAATCTCGAGCCGAGAGCATCGATCGAACGAGCGATTCGAACGATCAATTGCCGGAAACGACTTACGAGGAGGCAGCGAGTTCAGCATTGCAAGAGACCCCGGACGACAGTACGCAAACGATCGAGACTAACGAGGATGAAAAAACTTTTGAAAACAAGGAGCTCGAATTGTCGAGCGATCTCGACGATAAAACGAAACAATCGATGGAATCCGAGGACGATTCGATGGTAAACAGCGTTGAAAAAGTCAATCAGAATAAAAATACGAACAACGAGGTTTGCAACGAGGACGCGCAGGATGGTTTTTCGAAAAGTTCCGAAACTGCCGATGAGACTAAAGAGATTGCGGAATCGAGGAGTAATATTACAGAGATTCGACAGCCAGAGCACATCGGCGAGGAAAGATCGGAAATGAGCGTCGAGCTACCGGAATATTCGTCCGGTGATTCGGCAGCTCCGAGCTCGTCCAGTTTGGCCGTTAATCCAAGCGGTGAAGAATCCATGACTAGCGAAATCTGCGAATCTTCGTCCCACGTCGTACGTTCGATTCCATCGAGGAACGAGGAGGAATCGTGCGGTGACAAAGTCACGCCAGCGCCGATAGTCGACTCGAATATATCAAAATCACCGGAGAGAATAACCATCGAGACGCGGAAGCCTTCGAGTTCCGCGAGATTGTTGGATTCTATGGACGTTTACACGGACGATCTGTCGGAGAATCCAAGCTCGGCGGATCAAGACTCGAACGAGGCGATGGTCATTGACGACAGGACGTCGGACTCGAACGAATCAACGAGAGAAACGCCAGCGGATAACGCGACAAGAAGTAACGAAAAATTGTTGAATTTTAAAGACACTGTGTCGGAGATAAAGTCTTCTTTGGAAAAATCTGACGATAAGAACGAGGCGACTTGTTCCATTTCCGTTGCGAGTGAAACGATAACCGTAGCTCCGTTAGAGAATATCGAACGAATCGAACAAGTTAAAGAACAGAGCTGCACGAATGTCGATCAATCTGTCCCGATGGATTTGAAAATGGATGAAACTCCAGAGACAAGAGATAACGAGGATACCGAGGCTCGAGTTTCATCGATCGTTGAGAATCGTGAGAGAGACGATTCCGAGACTCGGCCCGAGAAATCGACGATCGAGGAAGCAAATTCCACTGTTACGGACAATGACGATAAATCTACGACGGCGGGCCAGTCTTCGCTCGTTCCTAATTACGATTGCAGCGACGACGACGACGTCAGCGACGATGTTTTTGAGCCCGAAGTATCTGAGCTCGAGGATTTACCTGAAAAAACTGAATTCGAAGAAAAGCCAATGCAGACGGTCGACCAAATCGCAAAGCCACCGGAAGTAACCGAGGCCGTAAGCTCCGAATTTTCCGACGTGAGAATCGAGAAGGATAAACACTTTTCCGAATTGCAAAATAAAGTGAATCCTGAAAATAATAAAGACTTCTCCGATGATGAATTCGAGAGCGAAGGTTCGGAGGAAACATTGCCCGTTAATCTTGGAATTTCAAGGAAAAACGTTGACGCAGAGGTCGTAGTAGCGGTTGACGAAAAACAGAAAATCCCTAGCGAGAGGATAGAATCAGAGGAGGAGAGTCGCGAATCCGTTGAGACTTCGATAAACGATGGAAAAACCATCGGTGAAAAATCTCGCGATTCGTCCGATGAAACAATGCGGACGAATGAATCGAAAGATCTCGCGGTGTTGGAAAAAACGAAGGAGATCACGATAGAAAAAGAAGCTGCGATGGATGAAAGTGCAATATCGAGCAACGTTTCGAGCGCAATTTGCTCAAATCCGATCAACATCGAGCGATTAAACGAATGTCACGAAGTCGCGAGGAAAGATACTTCCACGGAGGAAAGTTCAGAATCGAGTAAACTTTCCACGGTCGAGGCTGAGAAAAAAATTGTAGAGTCTCCGAAAGAACGAAGCGACGAGAAGAACTTGGAAAAAATAGATGAACCTAAAGAGATCGAGCGAGATCCACCTGCGGTTGTCGAAAATCCAAAACCGGAAACTTCGCTCGTCGATTCGGTACACGAGATTAATCCTGTGATACTCGAAACTTCGGATAAAAATCAGAATCTCGATGAATCGAATTTGTTGCCCGTTGAGACGAAGGAAATAGCTCAATCTGATAATATGAAGACACAGGGAATTGTTTCGGAACATCCGGTTCAACCGGAACCGTCCGAAAAGAACGTTACGACGAATGCTCTACAAGAAGAGACAGAATCATCGGAAAGAAGAGACGATAAATTAACAATGTTAAAAAGCTTGCCGAACCTCGATTCGAAACGATCCAACGAGGCTGTGAATTACACGAGTGAAAATTTAAACTTGCGTCACTCTGTGAGTAACGCGCCTCTGCCAACTAGCGAAGAAATCAGTAATGTTATACCGTTGAAAAACGATTCGAAGAAAGAAGCCAGTAATAAACGACTACACGGTATATTCGACGTCGATGATTTTCCTCCGACAAAATCCCGCCCACCGAACGTCGATTTCGCCAAGGATTTCACAAGCAATCGGGTAAACGACGAGCACATTCCCTTGGAAGATAAGAAACTCGCTGATAATGTCTCGGCACCGAGTCAAATTATTACAGCGTTCGCATCGGTCGCTCCCGTCGAAGACGCGACTGCTCCACCAATTTTACAATCGCAAATCGAGACTTTTGACAAATTGAAGAATCACGAAGTTAAGGAGATTAGTGAAAACAAGGAAAAACCAACGCTCGAGGTTCAAGCCCCGACGGAGCAGAGGTCGTCGGAGATTCAGAGCGTAGATATTAAGTGCGTCGATCTTGAATCCGACGATTCGATGGGGATGGATAACGAGAATATGTTCGATACACCGGCCGACGACGTGGATCCTTTAGCCTGTACCGAGGAAGATTTGATAAAACCAACGAGCGTCGAAGAGTCTTCGGTACCAAAGATTGGGATTCGAGTCAAACCAGTCGCAGATTTGGTCTACGAAGGTTGGAAACTCGATTCACCAGAGCCATCGATACAGTCCTCCGCTACTGTGTCGCGAAAACGGCGTAACAGCGCTCACGAGTCCAATTCCGACGATGGTACGACGAAGCAGGATGAAGAAGACGTTGGCGAGACGGGCGGAAAGAGAATGAAGCTTCGTGGAAAACGATCTCCCGACTTGAAACTTCGAAGATCCGTGGAAGAAAGTCGTCCGGGATCTGTGAGCTCGGAGGACGAGGCGACGAAAGTCGAAAGTGCTCACGAGGTCATCGAGATCAAGGAAAACGACGAGGAAGATGAGGTTGTCGAGGTGGCGAAAGTGAGAAACGAGAGAAAACCACGAGGTAGACCGAGAGGAAGACGACGTCGTGGCAATAGATCGTTTCCTAGGGCACCGGTACGTCCGAAAGTCGCCGAGAATACGAGTGGCGAACCGATTGTCGTATCTGAAACTGCTGCCGCTACTGATGCAACACCGACGGAAGTTGGGCAACCGGAATCGAAGAAGAAGCGAAAGAAAAGTAAAATTTATTTTCTATGCATTGGGGATTTATTTTCCGCAAGTTTGATACGGGAATTTGTTGAGATTTAGAAAAATTGTTTATCGAATGGCAAAAAACAGCTAAATTAAGAAATTTATCAGTCCCGTGAATCTAAATGATAACGTGTAGTGGACAAGTTTTTCTAGTTTAAACAAATTCCATTAATTTAGTAATTTGTTTCGATATAGTAATTGCTTCTCGATCGTATGGTTATTAATGCTTATTTATTTCCCGTTCTTATCGCTCTTACCAGGAAAAATGGTTCTCGGCTTGGAAATTGGCATTGACATAGCAGTTCCGGATTCTCAGGGTGGAACCGGGACGGACGAGGTACCGGTCAGGCAATCGCGAAGAATAGCTCAATTAAAGATAAAAGAGGAGGCCGATAAGAGGCGAATCGAGGAAGAAACGATGGATGTGCCGAGAGACAAGAAAGATCGGGACGGTAGCGAGAAGAAAAAGCGAAAGAAGCAAAAACCCGAGAGCGAGGAAGAGCCAGTGGTGGTGAAGGAAATTGAACGAGAGGTTAAATCGCGAAAGCAACGAAAGAAGAAGAAAATGTCGTCTTCGTTCAACGAGGCAAAACCATGGCAGAGCTCTTCGGGTTCGAGCAGCGACGTCGAGGTACAGGATGAGGATGAGGACGAAGAGATCGAGAGCGAGGGTTCGTTGTTGTTTAAAAGCGATCACGAATTTTCTCCCGAGAGCGATCTCGAAAAGGATGAAAAATCCGAACCAATGAGACGAGCGAGGACGGCCCAAAAAGCTCAGAGCGACGTAGAGGAAGCGGAGGACGAGTATGCGTGCCAAAAGTGTGGCAAAGCCGACCATCCCGAGTGGATATTACTCTGCGATACTTGCGACAAGGGTTGGCACTGCTCGTGTCTGAGGCCAGCGTTAATGCTCATCCCCGAGGGTGATTGGTTCTGTCCACCGTGTCAACACGTGAGTTAAATACTAATTCAACTCGATTCTTTCACCATAACGAAAAATCCATATTCTTGTTGTCATCGATTAAATACGAATAATTTGGCAATGTTTTTTTTCTGTTGTCCCACAGAATGTCTTGGTCAACAAGTTGCGAGACAGCTTAAAGACCTTCGATCAGAACTCGAAGAAGCACGAGAACGAGGTTTTACGAAAAAAGAGATTAGCCTTCGTTGGTATAAGCTTGGACAATGTTCTTCATAAGAGCGAACAGGCCGCTAGTTCGAGAGGTTCTAGTAGAGGTTCCGACAACGGTGAGACTTTGTTTTCATACACAAAGTTTAATAAAACGTGATCGATTAACGAATTTATGAAATTACGCAAAATCTCTACATCGTAACAATATGTTTTGTTGTTGTTGTTGTTGCAGATTCATCGTCTTCGTCTTCCGAATCGAGCTCTAGTAGTTCGAGTAGCGACGAGAGCGAACCGGTTTATCAATTGCGCGAGAGACGTTGCGCCAATACGTACAAATTCAACGAATACGACGATATGATAAACGCGGCTATACAGGATGAAGTCGAGGCTGTTCAGGGTGCTGGTAATCAGGGACGTGGTAAGGACATTGCGACGATAGTAAACGCCGAGAAGGAGGAAGCTCAGGCAGAGGCATTGAAAAATAGTCAACTCGAGGAGGACGAGGATGACGAAGAGATGAAGAAATCGGGCAAGGAAAGTGACGAGGATTACAAAGTCGACAAGGACGATGCCGAGGAGGACGAGGACGATCAAGGACGACCAAAATTGGCCAAGAAGATGCTCTCGCGAAAGAAACATCGAAAACTTAACAGTCTGGACATCAGTAGCGAGGACGATCCAGACAGTGACGAAGATTTTAAAGGCTCGAGCAGCGACGAGGAAGAAGACTTCGAAGATCAGCTCGAGTCGTCCGATGATTCGTTCGCGAGAAGCCGAAGACGCGGGCGAAAGGGAGAAGCACGTCCGGTACGAAGATCAACGAGGGCTGCGAGAACTCGATATGACGCAGATTTCAGTAAATGTGCTTTAATTGTTTTCTATACCGATATCGTCATCCAGACGGTTAACATCGTATAATGATCGTTTTTATTTCGTTACAGTCGACGACGACAGCGATGACAGTGATCGTCCGAAAAGAAAAAAATCGAGATCCGTGTGGGAAGGATCCGAGAGCGAGGATAGTGATAACTCGTGGCGACAGCGAAAGAAGAAGTGAGTTACCGCGTTGGATTACACGCAAATTTATCATTTTCCTCGTGCTTTTATTTCGGCTAACGAATTATCGTTCGATTCAAGGAGTAAAACGATGCCAGCACCGAGATTCAGAGTCACGTCGAAAACGAAATCGCGAAAGAAAAAGAAGAGAAAACGCATAATAGAGTCCGACAATCTTAGCGACAACGAGGAGACCGCCGAGGTCAAGAACGAAGAGGAGTCTCAAAATGTGGAGGCTCGAGTGGAGGACGAGCCCACTAAAGCGGATACGGAGAATAACGAAACTGTCGCTACGGAGGGGAATACCGAAGAAAAATTGCAGGATAAAGAGACGAATTGCGAGACGCCTCTTGTCGATGACGAACAGCAAAAAAAGAAGAAAAAGGTGAGGAGAATCGCGATCGAAATGAGTGAAATAAATAAAAACTTAATTCGAATCTTTTACATTAGGAAACTACGCCGAAGCAAAAGAAAACCGGAGGAATTAGAAGGAAGGTGTGTGCGTGCAACGAATTCAATGGAAAAACACAATTTTTTATACAATCGTCGTAATGAGAATGAGACGAAAACAATTTTCTTTTTTCATAGATCGTTTATGGTGGTCTTGACGACGATGGGCCTAGTAAGGAAGAGGAGATCCTGGCAAGGCGTACACGTGGTCGTAAAATTAATTATCAGGACATCATGGGATCCGACAGCGAGGAGGTAAATTTTATTTTCAAACCTGCCTCTTCGACAACAACAACAACAAAAACGTGCGTTTTCTATTATTCGCGCTAATTATTAAAACGTCATTCGTTCTCCTAATTTCTCAAGGAACTGAAAAAAGTTTTACGTAAAACGGAGGAGAGCGAGGACGAGTTTGTCGTAAACGAGGGTGAAGAATTCAACGAGGATGCGGAGAAAGATTCCGATTCAGGTAAAATTGTTGGATTTGAAGAAAAAAAAGCGCGATTTAAACGAAATCGTCGAATGCACCAGTTCGTAAATGTTTATTCTCAGGTGACATATATTCGCCGAAGAAAGATTTACCCAAGGGAAAAGCAAAATCACCGAAGAGCAAAAAGATAAAAAAGAGCAAAAGTCCCGGTGGTAGAAAGAGCCTAACCGACAATGGCGAGCCTAAGCAGAGAAAAAAACCAGGACCTAAGCCCGGAAGTAAAAACAAGCCTCGTGATCCTTTGGACATGTCTATTTCACCGATCATAAAGCCAAACGATACGGACTCGATATCGCGGGGTATGGACATGGAAGGTATGTCGGGCCGATTCGTGGATAGTAAGAGGCGCGAGTGTCGGAGAATCGCAATTATTGCTGATTGTAGTTGTAACAATTGTCTTTTTTTTACCGTTAATATACCGGTTGCAACGTTATTGGAGAATGTGTGAAACGTAGCGCGGGCTTCTCATATTTTTGCAGGCTGCAAAAGCAAATAAACAAATTTCCGTTATTACTAGGCTCGACAATGTCGGCAACGGGATCAGTGATAGGCGAAGTACCCGAGGGTTCTTTGACCGGACTGACCCCGGACGACATAAACGCCTTGGACGACGAGCAGCTGGAACAAATGATGATGGAGGACGAGGAATACGGTAGGAGGCAGCTCGAGTTAGCAGCGATCGAGATAGCTAGAAATAAGAAGCAAGAGGAGCGCGAGGCCAAGAAATTGGAGAAAGCGCGTCTAAAGGCTCTCGAGATACTGGCTGCGGAGCAGCAGCAGAGAGATCCTAATGCGCCCGAGGGTACCGACGGTGAATTACCGAAGAAGAAGAAACGCGGTCGTCGTAGCAAGGCAGAAATACTTGCCGAACAGATGAGACGCGACGGTGTTCCGAGTCTGATCGGAACCGGCGCTCTTTTACCAACCGCGACCGTTATTTCGGACGCAACATCGAACGTCTCGCCTAATGTAGTTGTAACGACTCCCACATTGCCCACAGTTGTGGCAGCGGCTGCTGTCGCCGTCGCTGCTGCTGCTGTCGAAACGGAAAGAAGCCCCGACGGCGGACAATTACCACTGATGGCCGGACCCGATGGTCAACTTTTCAATCCCGACGGATCACCGATGAAGCCCAAGAGAAGGGGTCGCGGCAAGGGTAAGAAAACTCTTGCGTTGGAGGCCGCACGTGCCGCGGAAGCAGCGGCGAAAGCTGCCGGCGCCGTTAGTGCCGATATAGGCCAACTCGGGATCACTGGAACCGACTCAAATCCAGATGTTAAAACCGACGATATCCCAAATGTGCTTCCCACTCCAGGTAGCAGTACTTCGGGTTCGGCACCACCAACACCGCCGGCGACCAGCCAAGGACTACCGCCAACACAGTCACCCAATCAGCAGCAGCAGCAGCAGCAGCAGCAGCAGCAGCAGCAGCAGCAGCAGCAACAACAACAGCAACAGAGCGTTTATCCGTCGCTGCCACCGAGTCAACAGTCTTCCGTCATCACGAGGATGTTGCAGTCGCAGCCGGTCTCGAGTACGCCACAATCCTTCACCGCGGCTGCCGCTGCAATGGGCCACAAGTACTTCGGCGGTCCAAACGCCGCCGGTCAGATGATGGCGGGTCCGCGTGCGAGCAGTTACGACATGTCACCCCGTGGCAGAATACCATCGCCTTACAGACAGACTGTACCCTCGCCGTTGCCACCGCATTTTGCTGCTGTGCGCTCCGGCACACCGCCAATGAGAATGAGAGTTTCGGGACCCCAGTTGTATCATACGCCACATCATCCGATGGATCCGTCGCCCTCGGGCGGTGGACCTATATCGATAAACAGCCGAGACAGAAGTTCGCCTCTCGGTCCCGTACCCGCGATGATTCCACCCGCTGCGGGAAGTCCGCTGGCTAAAGGAGGACCCACTCCACCTCCCCCTCCCTATGTCAGAGGCGGACCGGCCCATTCGAGATTTGCCGAGAATCCGCAAATGGGACCGAGACACCAGATACCACAATTTCCGAGTCCTTCGCCAGCTAACCACAATATGCAGCAACCGTCGCCACCACCCAATCGTCCATCCGGCAATTTTTCACCCTATCATCCACCTCCGCCACCCAATTATCACTACGGTGCTTATCCACCACCGCCACCGATGACCACGGCCGACGATGCTGCTGCTTATCAAGGCTCGCCTTATTCGGCCGAACATTTTTCTACCCCTGCCGATAGTCAACCGCAGATACAACCACCACCACCTCCTCAACCGGCTGGACCACCCTCGCAGCAGCAACAGCAGCAACAACAACAACAGCAGTCTCATCCCAACGAACCTGGACAAGGTAACAAACAGTACGACGAGGAAGGTACCGGCGAATTCGGGGGTCTCGTCTCTTACTTCAGTAGCCAGCGAGAGGACGATCTTGATTCGTAGCATGAGTGAATTCTTGGCCAATCCTGAAGCGCTAATTGGACGATTTCGCGTCGCGCTCTATCGTCAACGAGATATCGGGGCTTCGAACGATAAATCTATAAACCAGACGCATCCTACGTAATCCTCTTTGGAACGAACGAGATAAGCGAAACAATTTTTTAATAACGATACTCGTAAATGACCGACGACGAGCGAGAATCACGCATACGTTTCAAAGGTACGTGGCTACGATTATAGTTCTCCGTGACGGGGATAGAATTCTTTAAGTAGGTATCTGTAAACTCATTATTGTTTCGCGTCACAAACGCGCGACCTTTTTCGATTCTCATCCAACAATTGAAAGATTGAAATTTATTACAAACAAAAAAATGAAAACAGTTGATGTTACGAGAGGAAAGCCACCAAACTGCGAATCCGAAGGTTGGCCAAGTACCTGGTTTCAATAATACCGTCAACGTCCTAATACTTTAACAAAGCTTTCTATACTCTTAGTCCGGTTAAGAAACCGTGGTTTTTTGTTCGTTACAAGCGAGAATTAAATCATCGATAACGCGAGCGAGAACGAGGCTGAATAAAACAAACAAACAAACAAACAGAATACACGAAGATAAAGATCTGACACGACTGCGAAATAACGCGCGAGGGGATCGTTGAAAAAAAAGTCGAATCATTGAAAAATATTTATAAATAAAAGGAATATATACTTCCAGACTCCGTACCAAAGTTGGACGCAACTTCGGTTTATGAATTTTTCGGCTCTTTCTTTTGAATAAATCGGCCACAAATACGTGACGACGGAGAATAATAAAAAGAAAAAATATTGATTGAAGTTCCGGGGCGTCACGCCGGTGTTATGTGTATATATGTAAATATAGTAATTCCTCTAGATTATATATATGCGCATACACACGTATATATATATATATATATATATATATATAAATAAATATATATGTGTGTGTGCGTGTACATATATAAAAAAACAATATATATATATACATAAACATATTACATGTATTATATAAACACACAGTCACGCAAAATACCATAAATTGAATAGTGCAAAGGGCACAAATGTAATATTTAAATAAAAATTCGAAAGCGGCATGGCAACTGATTCTTGATAAAAAAAAATAATAAAAAAAATAAACAAAGAGAGATAAAAAAGCAAGAAAAAAGAAAGAAAATGATAAATAAGAAATGGTGTGAAGAATACTACTATAATTATTTATAAAGAAAAAGTTTAAGAATTTATAATAGGCCGTATATTGTATTTTACAGATTTTACTTGATAACTCTATTCTATAAAGATCATTAAATATACTTATAAGTCGGCGGGAAGAATATGAGACTGACGCATAAATTTGAAACAACAAAATCTCCAACGTGCACTTAGATCACTTTATCATTAATTGTAAAATGTAAAATGATCTCTGTCGCATAGCTATAACGCGTTATCCGAGAAAAGAAGCAAACGAATCAAATACTTTGAACCGCAGACATTTTGGTGTTTCAATGAGAAGCCACCGTGTGAAGGCGACATGCCAACATTGTCTCATATTCTTCGACGGTCTACGAGCCAATAGCGGTGTTTCGCAGAAAAAAAAAAGCATGTATCTGTTAAGTTAACGCAAGTACGTGCATACCTAATATAGATAGAAGTTATTATAAATAAACGAAAAAGATATTACATTATCTTAGAATTAGCAGCTTGGGATAGTTTTTCCTTTACTCCAACTGAACGATTACGAGAATGAAAAGAAAACAAACAAAAGAAAACAAAAATCAACACAATGAGTAACGAAATGATGATTTACTACTATATATAATAATTTTATTATTTTTACACCTATACGATGATGTACTATCTCGATTGTATGTAGTTTCAATGTACAATCTCTGTCTTTCTTCCCTAGACTCTATGTGTCTCTGGGTCATTGGTGCAAAGATTGCGCTTTTGGGAACGAGAAGGGAATGAAAAAAAAAAAAAATCACAGTCTAGCAACGCCGTACGTACACGCGGTGTTTCTCCTGTATCTTTTACTTTCCATTCAACGATAATTTTGTTTCAACGCTACGGGTAAAATCGTATATCCAACAGAGTTATAGCGAACGAGTTTATGTATAATTTAAGATAAGAGATTTAACGATTGGCACGTGTATCGGATTATACACTCTATGACAAGAACATATGTAAGTTGTGACGAAAAACAATGGGTCAGAGGGTGAGAGAAAAAGAAGAAAAAAAAATCTAAAACATCACGATGTGACGAATAATTATATGCGTTTAAAAGTCTTTTTTCGTTGATGAAATTAAATTTTACAATATGAAAAAGAGATTTAACGAATTAAGTGGCAATGTCCCTCAAGCGCAAACTACACCGTAGTTATTCGCTACAACAAATAGAAAATCGAAAAATGTGGTGCAGTTTGGCTTTCTTTTCATTAAGGGTCTAGACCAAACGCAATTATTATATTACATGTTGTAGCCCATAATTACAGAAGTTTTGTAATAAAATCATTATATTGAAGGAGTGTTGGCCGATCATTTATACCTCGTTCCCACATATTTAATCCTCCATGATTACAATTTTTCATAATTTCTAGAAAGATCTTTCCGTCAATTCTGCAGCCTCGATATATTCGTACATAACGTACAAATATCTTAAAATAATCAAAAGTGGGGGTAACCCGTTGCTATGGAAGACCGCGAGAGTGGCAAGGAGGGGAGTCGCTTGTTCACGCACCGGCGTAAAAGGGTTAAAGCAGGATAAAGAGCCCTCTGGATTGTTAGTCTCCAACAGTCAGTCTATACGAAATCCCTTTCAGGGGGGTTGTATCATAAATGGCGTCTTTCGTCATATCCATAAAAAAACATAAAACTTTTGTATTCAATCGAGATATATACACGATATATAAAGAAAGATGAAATAATTATTTGTCGCTTTTCGAGAATTAATCGCGGACAAAGAAGCAACGATTCCTCGTGGGAAAAAAAACGAGATTAAAATTTGTTGAACGAAAGCGCGTTTCGGCCAGTATCTTAACCCCTCATGGTGTCTCGATTTTTTGCGTAAAACCTTACGCATCAGTGAATACGAAACGATAAACAAATAAAGAGTAACACAACGAGTTTCATAACGCACAATCGAGTGTAAGATATTCGGGAGCGTCTAGAGACCATAAATGGCTCTGTTATTCACAAGTATGTGGGACTCGACAATGTTCCTAAGTACCCTAACCCCAAAATTCTACGTCGCTCTGACTGGCACGTCGTCTTTGATATCCGGTCTAATATTGATATTCGAGTGGTGGTACTTCAGAAAATACGGCACGTCGTTCATAGAGCAAGTATCGCTAAATCACATATCTCCGTGGATCGGTGGCGGTGATAATGGTTCCGAGGGTAATACCTCCAATCTAAACGGTACTAGCGCCTCGAGTCAACAGAACGTTCCAGAATGTAAAGTATGGCGAAATCCCATAAATTTATTTCGCGGCGCCGAATATCAGAGATTTTATTGGGCCACGAACAAAGAACCGCTGACCTATTACGATATGAATCTATCCGCTCAAGATCATCAGACATTTTTCACCTGCGAGGGGGACACCGGTAAAGCCGAGTACGAAATAATGCAAACGGCATGGCGAGAGCGTAATCCGGTCGTAAGAATAAAAGCCGCTCACGGCGCTTTGGAGTGTAATCCAGATTGCGCTCCGGCGTACATTTTACTCGCCGAAGAAGAAGCTACGACTATTCTCGAAGCTGAGAAAATCTTGAAACAAGCGCTCAAAGTAGCGGAAAACAATTATAGAAAATCTCAGAACACTCAGCATCAAGGAACAACCGCAGAGGCGATACACAGAAGAGATACCAACGTCTTGATATACATAAGAAGAAGATTAGCCATGTGCGCGAGAAAACTCGGCAAACTTAAGGAAGCCGTCAAGATGTTTCGCGATTTGACGAAAGAAGTACCGCCTATAATGAACGTACTCAATATACACGAGAATCTCATCGAGGCCATGTTAGAGATGCAAGCGTACGCCGATGTTCAGGCTGTATTGGCCAAGTACGACGACATAAGCTTACCAAAATCGGCGACGATATGTTACACGGCTGCTTTATTAAAAGCGCGTCTCGTAGCTGACAAATTTTCTCCCGATATAGCGAGTAAAAGAGGATTAACGACCGCGGAAATGTCGGCGGTCGAAGCGATTCACCGAGCGGTAGAATTCAATCCTCACGTACCCAAGTATTTATTGGAGATGAAACCATTGATCTTGCCGCCGGAACATGTTCTCAAAAGAGGCGATTCCGAGGCGATAGCGTACGCTTTCTTTCATCTCTCGCATTGGAAACAGATGGAAGGTGCGTTAAATTTGCTACATTGTACGTGGGAGGGTACATTTAGAATGTTGCCGTATCCTCTGGAAAGGGGTCATCTCTTTTATCCGTATCCTACTTGTACAGAATGCGCGGATCGCGAATTATTACCGTCTTTTCACGATGTTAGCGTTTATCCTAAGAAAGAATTACCGTTCTTTATACTATTTACGGCTGGCCTGTGCTCGTTTACCGCGCTATTGGCCCTACTGACTCACCAATATCCCGACACAATGGGCGTTGTTGCACGAGCGATGATCGCCTGGCTATCGCTTCCTTTCTACTACGTATTGGACAAACTTGAGACGGTTTTACCGTCGAATTTATTGCAACAACTATCTAGAATATAAGTTCATTCCTTTATATATATATATATATATATGTATAATCAACACCTCATGTGATATTTATCGTACAAGGAAGACAAAAGACCCGAATTTTTGTTCTCTATCTTTTCGTATCTTCTTCGTTCCGTGCTCCCAAACACTCGAAATATTATTGTGGACTTCCCATAACCCAGTTTGATGGACTGACTTTCGTGTATTTATATTAGTAATTATTCATTGTTTATTCGATAATTGACGACGACGATGGCGATGTAAGAAAATCCAATTAGCATTAAAAAGAAAAGAAAAGATAAAAAATCAGCAATGTACAAATAAAGAAATGGCATAATTACGTTAAAATTACCTTGTTTCATTTTTATCCTTCACGAAAACTCATGTTTCCTGTTAGTATCGCTTCACTCTTGAAGTTTTCCTATACTTTACTTTTTTATATTCTACATGTGGGGGATTAATGCGGTTTCATGTATTCTTAGCTCATTTTCGATGGAAGAACTTGCTCGATTCGTATCTTGAATTTTGTAGAATTTTGTAATACCAAATGGTTCGAAAAGAGGAAGCTATTGAGTGACTAGCGGATTTGGTTCCATTCGAAAAGAGAGCTTTCGGAGATTGCCGCTAGAGGCACGCTTTGTTGCACGAGATTTGGTCATGCACTTCGTCGTACTACCGTTCGCTTTGTTTTCGCGAATAAGTATTGAGGGATAATGATAATATCGCTAAACATGCTGAAGCCGACTTGACAGTAAAATCGTGAAAGCATCGTCCATACGGTTTCAATGCGTTGTAGGAAAAAGATCAAAACATTACTTTTTTTCGACGCGTACTCTTGTTGATGATCCATTTTTCCATTTTCATATTACGATTTATGGTTCACTCGATGAGTTTGATGGTTAGTGCGATATAAGAGTTGAACTCAAAGCACAACCACATCGAATTCACTCTGTCCCACTGACAATCACGTCGTGCAAGGGCTAAGATCTAAACTAACGATAAATTCACCAATGTTTTGAATTAAAATTGTCATTACGCCATTTCCCGCAAGGAGCGCAGTGTGTCGCATGACAGTGATAATATTTGCGCGTTACGTTTGTTTACACTCCATGCTCGCGATAATGAATTAAAAACAACTTAATAATTATTTGTAAAGGTAGGTAAGTATAAAGATTTAAGAAAAAGAAATGAGCACGAAATTACGAGACTCGTTGTGATTCTTGTGTAACCACGCTTATTAGCACCGTGCGATACATTGTGTCAGAGTTGCAATGGACTCGAGAAGTCGGGAACGCGAAGAAATTGGCTTGCGCGGCGTCGACAGAGTGTGGGGAAAATCACCAACGCGAATCGATGAGTAAGTAAAGCAAAAAAATATCCACGAAAAATAATCTTTAAAAAAATACGACATTACAACTCGAAATATACGTACACGCGACGTAAATGCACGAACCTAACCTCTCAACGAGCGCAATGCTCTGAAATTCTTAAACACAGAATTATATCGTTTCTAAACAGTTCGGACGATGAGGATGAAATTACGAATAAGCTTAAAGAGGAGACGTTATTAAACGTTAAAAAAAGAAAGAAGAAAGAGAAAAAAAAGGTAACCCATGCGACGACCATAAATTCGTTAAAATAAAAAAAATTCCCTCCTACTAAAATATCTAACATTCGCAGAAGAGTAAAAAATTAAAAAAGGAAAAAAAAGCCAAGAAGGAAAAAAAGAGAAAGAAGAGGCGTAAACGAAAGCATTCGGAATCGAGTTCCGAGAATGACGACAGCGACGCTTGCATCGACGAAACGGTCGAATGGATCGAAAAATCTGCGGTAGGGGAAAGAAAAAGACAGAAGAGAGGCTCGAGCTCGGAAGAAAGCGGCGACGACTCCGTCGTCGGTCCGATTCAAAAGCAACACGTGACTCTATCGGCTAAAGACTTTGGAAAAGCTTTATTACCCGGAGAAGGCGCCGCTATGGCGGCTTACGTCACCGAAGGAAAAAGAATACCGAGACGTGGTGAAATCGGTTTAACGTCCGATGAAATCGCGTCTTACGAATCGGTCGGTTACGTTATGAGCGGTAGTCGACACAGACGTATGGAAGCTGTACGTATTCGAAAAGAGAACCAGATCTATTCGGCCGACGAGAAGAGAGCATTGGCGATGTTCAGTAAAGAAGAAAGACAGAAGAGGGAGAATCTTATATTGGGACAATTTCGTGAAATGGTTCATCAAAAATTGGCCCAGGAACAAAATAAATAATTATACTGTAATATTCAATTTTTCTCTATCCGACTATTCTCTACTGTACATGCACATTTTGAATCCAAGAAAAGACTTTATTCGTCTAAATGTTAGGTATTTAAGAATGTAAATATTAAAAAAGAAAAAAATAACGAGTAGATTGTATATAAACAAAACTTTATTAATCGGATTGTTTTAAGAGCAAATTGTATTTCTTTCGTGTATCTTTTTTTTTTTTTTTTTTTTTTTTTTTGAAGGATGTTCCTAGATCTTTTGCCTATTTTCCCAATCCAGCCAGCCTCCGTTGTAATTGTAGACGCTGAAAAATATTCAAAGGTGAGTCGTGTAGAGAAAGTAAAAAAAACGCCTTTTTACGATTCTCACTTTTGGTATCCCAATTTTTGCATTTCCTCTTGAACCTTTCCGCTTCTCATTCCTGATCTGCAGCTTAGTATTATTTTTGTATCCTTGTGCGGTTTGGATTTATCAAACGTGCTTTTGAAATCGTTATCAGAAAGAGTCGTTAATAAATTCGTCACGTTGCCCACTAAAATATAATGAATTTCCATTGGTAAATGTTAATGGGACAAATATCGACGAGTTTAAGAAAATTGTTTACTTGGGATGTGAATACTGCCTGGTAATTTGCCTGTTTCGTCAATCTCATTTTGTTCTCTTACATCTATTATAAGAACGCCTTTTTTTTGTGCTTCGACAAGTTCATCGTAATTGGTGTTTAAAATCTTGCGATCTCCCGAACCGTCCATTATTTCGGGTTCGATTGATAAACGGGTAGTAGTGGAAAATGAACGTAATGATCGTTCTGCTGAGAGAACTCCTAATGATAAGAGGAGGTAAATAAAAGCTTTCATTGTGGGGTTATAGACAGAAGTACTAGGGCAATAATATTCGGAGCGAGTTAGCCTGTCACGTGACCATATGTT
Organism: Netelia inedita; assembly: GCA_964017225.1. NCBI lineage: Eukaryota > Metazoa > Arthropoda > Insecta > Hymenoptera > Ichneumonidae > Netelia > Netelia inedita. The sequence goes on from OZ024920.1 coordinate 11,443,409, forward strand.
CGTCGTGTTTATAAACGTTCTTATAATCGACGATACGCGTCGATGTAAGTTCTTGAATGATAAAGAAACATTTACTTCGTTGAAGATGCATCATTTTATTAAAATTAATATTCTTTTCTGAGGTTGATCGAGTAAAAATATTCAGTGTTTTAAATCATTATGTGTATTATTTCGAGCAATGTCAGAACTTACTTTTCTTCGCGATTATTTGCGAACTATGGTAGATAGTCCGACAATTGAGAACTTCATTAATATGCACAGTAGCACAGTAGCGGCCCGACGGACGAGAATTCTTGCGTGCTATCTGGCAAACAAAACGCCGCAACATGATATTCGTGTTATCACACTAATTCAGATACTTGAAGGTTTTCACGCTACTCTAGCATCCGATAATGGTCATAAGTAATTGCGAAACAAATCGTCTTTGCTATTATGCAATCGATAGATTTGAATAAGATGCCCCATAAAGATAAAATTGAAATGAGTCTTCGAATTAAAATAACCGTGGCTCATTATTTTTGAGATTACTAAAAATACCGGCAGTCCTATCAAGGGTGTGAGAAATATTCGTCCTTACTTTTTTCGAGAAAATGAAAGGTATGGGAGAAAGTTGAAATGGGAAAATGTAGCTCTCTTGCACTACTAGCCGCGCGGTCGGTATTGTCATCGCCATGAAATGATATGAAATACCGATAGACTCTGCAGATGCGCGATTGTAAGCGTGTTTTGTTCATAACACGAGACTGCATTACCGACCGAAACTGTTCGAAACTCTTCAAAGCCGAACTCTAACAAAGGATGAAAATTGACTAACAATCACTAACAATGGACTAACAATCGAGTAGGATGAGAAGAATCATCATTTTCCCGAAATTGCGAAATCACATGGGTAAAGCCATGCCCGGCCGTCATGGCCATGCTGCCAACTTCACGTGGCTTGCACCGTGCTCTAAGACCGAAAAGTTTTTCAACGATTAAATTTAAATTAAGCTCTAACAAACGATAAAAATCGACCAATAGACACTAACAAACGAATAACAAACAATTGGTTACGAAGAAAAGTTTTAAATCATTATAAACCAATTTCGCGCGGTTAACTTCGACATGAAATTGGGTTCTCGTATTAGTCAATAAATAAAGTGTAACAAACGCTAGATTTGGTCGAAAAAACATTATCAAACGACTAACAATCTATTGGCATAACAAAATTCGATATTTTAATATTGGCCTCCTAAGTTTATTGAGCCAGGGAGATCAAGAACGGTCAACAAAAGTTGAATCCTCGAGACTTGGTCCCGCGGGGCGACATCTGAGCGGTCAAAGAATGAACAGTGAACTAATCTCTGGCTTCACTCAACTAGCTTTCATGAACAAATCGCCATATTTAGTTAACCACCGATAGTGGAGTCAGCACAGAGGGCGCCATTTCGATGCGTTTTCTGCGAGTTTTCTCTTCTTTTCCGGTAGCTACATCACGGCTGAATAAATGTTCTAGATATGTCAAAATAGTATACTTCGTTGCTCTAAAATAACTAAAACGTTTATTAATCAGTTTACAACAGTTCATCGAATCGGTAAACCATTAAATTATTATTTCCATCAATTCCTCGTAAATACTTCCTTCGCATTAATTATTCATCACTCGATATCGGTAAAGAACTCCAAAGTAGCCAGTTGTAACCTCGTTGATCAATTTTAAACGCAGACTGACATTTGCGTTTACTTCAATTTCACAGAAACGTCCGATAACAAAATGACCTCGATCGATCTATTAGAGGAGCGTGTTACAGAGTTAGAAAATCGTATCTACGGTTCGAATAACGTACCGTCGATCGACGATCCTCTGCCAGAAAACTCCGTGATCGACAATCTTTTGCACGTCAACACTCTAATCTCGTCCGCTTTATCCGGTCGTGAAAAAACCAACAATCTCGTCAAGAGATTACCAGAACTCAACGATATGCTCGATCCGAGTTACGACGGTATCGATCTACACAGCGACGCCAAGCTAGAATTATTACTCGCCACCGAACCCGAGATAACGAATTACTTTCGATCCATCGAGCGACTCGACGAATTGAAGAACGTCCTGGAGTTGAATCGTATGAGGGACGTTCCCGAGTTGATGCCAAAGCTCAGTCGTTTGACGCTGAATTATGTTAAATCGCATGAAAAAGCGAACGAATTGTCTCAAGATATCTGGAGTATTTTCTCAGAATATAATAATATCGTAACGAGCATTTCCAAGACGCTTATAGGCTTGAACACTGCTATCGCCGCGGCGGAAAGGGCCACCGTACCTAAAAAACAATTGGATTAGAATTCTCATCCGTTAACGATATTGTATCATTTCCGTTGATTACATACTTATATACGATATGTGTTTATATATAGATATGTTTAATATATATCTTTATTATCGATCGATAAGATTGCTGCGTAGATTCATTCGTTTATTAACCTCCACAAACTCTGTACGACATAGGGATTGTAGTTTAATAATCATGGATGTTTATATTGTCCTTGCGTCTTATTTTATAAAAAATACTTGTTTCATTCATCCACGATTAACGCATACACGAATCATCATAAATTTCGTAATAATAAAATCATATAACAATATACTTTCGTCGATAAATCTACGTATTATATACATTTATCCTATCTAGATCTAGAGGCTGAATTATATCTCGCGTTCGCTCGGGAAATCATCTCGTCAAGATCTCCGAAACAAAACACAATGTCGAGTTTATGAAACTTCGTACATAGGCAGGAGTCCCTTGTTCTCGATAAATCACGTGTGACGTTAAACGTTTAGTCTTCAGTAATTCGTATTTTCTTTTGAACGGTGAAAAAACGTAATGAAGTATAGCTTCATGATATTAAAGTTGTTTTTTTTTGTTCTTCTATTCGCTGAATGGAAAATTATATCGTGGAAATAATTGCGCACTTTAAGGGACCCGCTACTCTAGATAGATTAAAAAGAAAGTTCTCTCACAGTTCGTATTAAACAGTCGCTTTATACAGTATATACAAGTCTCCTCGGGATGCCTTCGTATTGACGCTTTGCTCTTCGTCTCACGGTAAAATTTGTGAGCGGTTGGACGGCCCCGAGTGGCTCTCCGAAATGTGCGATTTAATTCTTTTTTTTCCTTTTTTTTAATCATATTTCTTTCTTGTTTTTTCTTTTGCAGAGCTCTCTCGAGAAAATTATATTGCATGGAAGACTGAACTAGCGTCTCGATAAAAACTTTCGATCGGCTACTTAGTGATCAAAAAAGATGATTGTACGAGCTCGAGGATGCCCTGCAAAATTTTGATTGAGTATAAATCACAGACCAATCGCATTTTCGATCGGAAGTTCGCAGATGAGCCGGACACTTTTAACGGTTGTCTCTTCACTCGTGCTTCCTCTTCTTTGTTCATTTACCTTCGTCGATTTAGTACGATCGATCGGTCGACGTTAAGTCTGGATCTGCAGAGCTGGCACGGAATTTCCGAGCCAGGACAATGCGGGATTCAAGCTCGAATATATCGCCGGATGTACTCTGGAACATCTACTGTGATGACTGAGTAAACCCTGAATTTCCCATCTACCGTTCTCCGTTGCGCACATCAACGGTGCTCCCTCGTCATTCTGCGGGATAAAAACAATTTTTGCCTTGATATAATCTCGTCATAATTTTGTTAAAACTTCATTCTCAGCGACGAAAGTTAATACTCACGTAACAAGATCCTTTGTCGGCATCGGTGAATCCGGCGCAAATATTGTCTCTCGTGATAAATCCGGCATAATGACTCGTGGCGTTGCACTCTTCCGAGTCGTAAGTTGGTACGGGCAAAAATTTCAAGTATTGCTTCAAATTGATCTCACCATTGCTAGCGAAACCCCAGCCGGCTGTGACGCACAAAGCTCGAGGCTGAAAAGTAAGATAAACGTTGAACTTAAAATGGATCATTTAAAAAATACTTAGTCAGAATTTCGTATAATTATCTTTGCCATCGAACCACATAGGCGTGTAATATTTACGTTCGAAAAAATGTGACGGAACAATGGATAATTATCTCACCTGGAATGGCTGGCTGGGGAGACAAACTGCGCTAACGTTTCTCGAGAAGACGAGAGGTTCGGCGAGTTCGATAAGTGCTATGTCGTTGTTGTATAGGAACTGATTGTATTTCACTTGTGGATAGGGAATTATATTTTTAACCGGTGTTGATTTTTGCAGATCTCGACCGACGAACAATTCCCAGCTGTTGCTTTGTCTGAGTCTGCCGACGAAAGAATTATATTGTCGTTAAGAAACGAATTTCCTCGCACCCGGATGTGAACTTATTTGTAACGTGAATTGACCCAAATATTTGACTTTACCTGTGAATACAAGAATAACTCGCAAGGGCGTGCATAGGTCCGAGTACGCTTGCCGTACAAGCGACACCGTGTTTCAATTCTTTGAGCAGAGCAACGCTTGACCATTGTCCTTCACCAGCTGGTGTTCCACCTACGAGACGAGCCGTAGGACCTTCGGTCTCATGAGCTCCGCAGGAAAATTCCTCGCAGGACACCTCGACGACTTTGCCGGATTTACACGAGTCAGTCGGCTCGAGCATCGAAACAAGATTCATGCCTGGATCGACATTTTCCCTCAGCTTCAAAACCTTCTGATCTTTGCTTTGAAGGACAGTCTGAGTGCTCTCAGCACCGAAGAAGCCGAGACCTCGACAATAAGAATCACTAAGCTGTGGAGTCCAATTGTCATCGCAGACCAGGCGTCGGTCGTTGTTAGATTGCCTGAAAATTGATTCGTCGAAGAGAATGTTTAATAATCTTGAAGTGACCGTAGTGTGACCTCTACCGAAATCCACGTAATGGTCGATAGGATGTGAACAAGTTAGTACAACGGATATTATATTATCTAAGATCTTGGGAGTACATTTTAATGATTTGATACTGGAAATATATATGAAAAGTTACCTTATCATCAACAAGGTTGGCTGTGCAGCTATATTTCCGGTTCCACTGTCTTCCAGTATCGTCTCGTTTTTGGCAACGGTTAGATTGACCGACAGACAGTTCCACTCGTCCGATCGATCTGGACAATGTTCAATACCATCGCAGATCTGTTCGCCGGAAATGCAGCCACCCGTTCGACATTTGAATTGTTCCAGTGCACAGTCGCATAGCTTCTCGTCCTCGCCATCGGCGCATTCGGAAACTCCGTTACATCGCCATGTCTGCGGTATGCACCATTTCTCAGTTGGACACAGATATTCGTCATTACCGCAACTTTCAGAGCACGAATACTCGTCTCGATGATCCTCGCAGTCGGGACGTCCGTCGCAACGCCAGAGATCAGGAATGCATCTCCCTGAACAAAATTCATTTAATTAGTAAACAAAAATTGAAAACCATCCTGACTCTTTTGCACCGACTTTTAAAATAATAAATCGCACGAATGGTTTTTTTATTCGGGCATCTTAGTTTTCAAAAATGGAATTTTCGATGGTAGAATGCTTGCAGCAGGTGGTTTCACAGGGATACGAGTAATGTTTGTGTTGAATTTAGTAAACAAAATTTTGTTCAATCGTTGTAATCATTTAAGAAAATTTTTCAAAATTATACACACGGCGAGGTCTTCGTTTTATTATTATTTGAATTTATCCTTTAAACTCACCGCTGGGACACCGAAATTCGTCGAAATTGCATTCCCATTTGCTGCACTCGATCTCATCGCTTCCATCGCCACAGTCCTTGATACCATTGCAGACCAGATGCCTCTTGAGACATTGACCGCTGTTGCATTGGAAGTTATTCAGACAATGTTCCTCCTCGCAATTAGCTTCGTCCGAGCCATCAGAGCAATCCTTCTCGGAGTCGCATTTCGCTGATCCACTGACGCAATATGCACCGTCTCGCGAAGTTCCATTGACACATTGAAATTGTCCCGTAGTACACTTGGAGTACATGGAGCTCGGTACGAAGGGCGGAAATCCAGAATCGTTCATCATTTCGACTATTTTCGCAGTTGTAACATCCTCTTTCGTGTTTTCTTGGGTCACTTCCGGTGCGTCGCCCATAGTCTCGTTTGTACCAGAAGTTGAAATTTCTTCTTTCATGTCTGCCATTATGGTTGTTGTTTCCGTTGAGCCCGTAGATTCTTCTCGTTCAACTGGAAGTGTCGTTGCTTCGTTGGTAGCCGCAACATCTGGTTCTTGTGGTTTGGCAGCCGTACTGGTCTCCATCGTATAAACCGTAGGATGCATTCGCGGTTCCGTGTCCTCTTCGACCTCTTCGTAGACCGGGATGATAATTGGATGTTGACGTATCTGAGTAATTGGCGAATTCGTATGAGTTTCGTTATCGTCGGATCTACTCTCCGCTGAAGGGGGTGGCATGGCTATCGTTGTTTGCGATCCCTGTTTTTTCGCCACTTCCGGTTCATTGGAGACAGAAGTTATCTCGCCGCTCTTGACATTTGGTACCTCTGCATTTTCTTCGCTGTTTGCCAACGTAAATTTCGGAGTCGTTGACGGTGTCATCGTCGATTCCATCGTCGTCTTCTCGTTCATTGACCTGCCTTCTTCAAGAAGTGCTTGAATCGGAGCGGGAGGTGCATAAGTGTCGCGATGAAATTCTTCGTTCTCCTCCAATGATATAACTCTCAGAGCTGCCTCCTCTTCCTCGTTAATCTTCTCAGGATTTATCGTTGTAGTAACGGTTGGCTCGGTCGTGGTGAAGAATTGTTTGTAATCAAATTCCATGGGTTCAGGATCGTCGAGAACCATTTCTGAGACTGGTTTTATATCTTCGGAAGGCGTCGGCACGGTATCATTGTGTATGATGTCGTCCATTTTCATCGACGTTTGGTTCATCATTGGGGCTGCAGTCGTAGAATCCATCGACATCGTTTCATTAATTTTCTGATCTTGGAAGACCACCGTTGGTGCGAGAGTAGTAAATTCATTAGATAAAATGCTTTCCGTTGTTGCAGGAACGTCCGACGATGAACTTTCCATCTCGAACTTTTCAAGGTCACTTAAAATCGATGGCGTAGATGCCGTGGTGACGGATATTTCGCTCTCGGTCGTTTGCAGCTCTTCCGGCAGAATTGGAATCTGGGCCGTTGTTTTGATTTCCATCGAGGACATCTGAGTCGTCACGGATATCGAGGATTCGGTCGCGGACTCTTTGTTGGAGGTCGTTGAGTCCTGGATCGTTACGTCGCTGCTCATCACAGCGGTTGGCTCCGTTCGCTCGCTCATTTCTGTCGTCGACATATCGTGAAGAATTTCGATGGGAGTGATCGGAATTTCTGTGGTCCAGGTGCCGTTGTCCTCCATTCGGGTCTCAGAATTGACCTCCGATGCAATGGGACCAGCGGAAGTGTCCATTTCCGGTACAGAAGAATCACGAATCGTTGTTGAACTCGACTCGCCTGGAGATGCCGCTTCCGGAACTATCGTTGTACCCTCGATCATCGACTTAGCGCTCGTCGTTTCAGCCCCCATGATGGACTTCGTCGCGTCTTTGAAGGTTTTCACCGTGCTCGGTTCAAAATTATTAATCGACGATTTATCGCTGGTTGCCTCGTGACCCGTTACCTCGTTATCGACATTGAAATTCTTGGATACTTTTTCATCCCCAATGTCGTTGTACTGATCCTCGATAGCACTGTGCTCCGTTTTCATGGTTGGATATCGAATGTCTTCAACGTTCGACTTGCTTGGGGCCATTGTCGTTACGGGAACTGTTTGTGTCGTGAAACTTTCGACAGGTCGCGGGCTTTCCGTTTCTTCCGGAATTTCCGATACGGTAGCTTGCTCTTCGGATTTGCTATCTTCGAGCGAGACTACAGCCGGAACTGGTTCTCTTGCGAGAAGTGTTGGTTCCGTGTTAAATTCCTCGACTAAAGGTTTTTCTGTTATTTTTGGTTCATCCGTTGTAATTTCTTCCGTATTACCTAATGTTTTTACGACCCCATTTTCCGACAGCTTGAGATCGTCCTTGGACGCGTCATTTTCATTCAAACCGTTGTGATCCTCCGGAGCGTCATTTTGTCCCTTGGAATTGCCGATAGTATCGATAAACGTTGGTTCTTCAACGTGAAATTCGCTGTCTTCATTTTCCTTCGATGTATCCTGAGGTGCATCAGCAAGAACATTCGGCATCGTCGTTATCTCGGCTTTTATCGAATCTTCCTCTCCGGCGTTTCTTGTTTCTGATTGAGATCCATTGGACGAATGCACCTCGTTGGACAAATCGGTAGCTTCGTTTCCTTCGGTTTCGTTGGGAACGGGCGAGGCTGTATTCGCTTCGTGGTTGTGATGATAGTGATGATGAAGAATTGCATCCTCAACATGAGGGTCGAAAGGATTTGGCAGGTCCTGTTCGTCCTTGTCCAGTCTTGGAGGCCTCTTCGTCACCTCTTTTTCCTTCGTAATGTCCGGCAAGAAGGGAGACATGTCTTCCGCATGTTTTTCCTCGATGGCTTCGATCGCCTCCTTCGATTTTTCGACGTACTCCGTCGGCGCGTTATCAGGAACGAAATTACTGGTCGAGTTTTCGAGGAAATCGTTACCTGTGGATGGTGTTGATTCCGTGTTCGATAAAGTCGTTGACGATTCAATGAGGATACCGTTGTTGGAAGAACTTGCGTTTACCGCTTCAGGAGTCAATTCAGGTATGACACCGTGTTCCACCTGGCTATCATCATGAGTTTCCGGTTCATTAACTGCTACCGGTATGAGCATTATGTGCTCGTCATTGTCCTCTGGTTTCGTCATATTGGCGATCGGTTCGATAAGCGGTTCAACGTTATCGCCAATGTTTTTCGGCAGTTTTGGGAAAACTGTCGATGGCATGTGTTCAATGACGTTTGACTCGTTCGATTCTGGAAGTTTCGTTTCTGGAACCACGCTCACCGTGTTTATGGAATGATCGTTCTTGTCATTGGCGATGACTGGTATCATTGTCGCATCTTCCAGCATGGCTTCGGAGTTCGCGTCATTAGCAGAACTGTCTGGTTGTATATGGGCTATGATAGTTGTAGGAACTGCATCATCAAGTTCCGATTCGATAGAACCTGCATTTTCGTTTGATCGGGATTCCGCCTCACGACCTGGTATCGTTCGTTCCATAGATTGATTGGGCATTGAGGAATCTTCGCTCGAGAACGAAGATTCTTCTTCGGAAGAGGATAAAGATATAGCTGCTGGAGGAGTTTGGTTTTCCATATGATTTTCGGCAGTCATCGGGGATGATGTTGATTCGGCAGCAGATTCGGAAGTAGGTTCGGCAGTGCTTCCGGCCATGGGTACACCGACCAATTCGATTTGAGGGGTTTCGTCGACTCGTGCTGTTGGTTCTGCGGAAGGTTCTGGCTGGGATTCAGCGGATGATTCTGATTGGGATTGAACGGAAGGTTCCGGCTGCGGTTCTGTCGATGCCGCAGAAGCTTCTGCCGGAGGCGACATTTTAGTCGAAGATTCTGATTCGCTGGAAGATTCTGGCGGCGATGTTGATTCAGCGGAAGGTTCTGGCTGATATGTCGATTCTACGGAAGATTCTGGTTCAGATTTCTCCTCAATTGAGGGGTTTGGCTCGGATTGAGGTTCGGTGGAATGTTCTGGTTGTGATGTTGAATCGGTAGAAGGTTGTGGTTGCGAAGTCGGCTCAGCTGATGGTTCGGGCTCAGATTCTGGCTCAGCTGATGGTTCGGGCTCAGAATTTGGCTCAGATTTCGGCTCATCCGAAAGTTCTGACTCAGATTTCGGTTCCTCTGAAAGTCCTGCCTTAGATTTCGGCTCAGCTGAAGGGGTTTCAGTAGGCATTTCAGTCTCAGCGCCTCCCATCTGTCCGTAAACGAAGTGATGGTCATATTCATGCTGTCTGGAATCGTCCTCCTCAGATAACGAGACTACAGCAACGTCAGATTCCAAGTTCGGATCGGCAGATGATTTTGATGAAGATTCGGGTTCAGATTTATGTTCAGAAGCGGTTTTGTCACCAGGTTCAGATTCACCGAACGCCTCATGCTCGGCTGAAGGCTCCGGTTCAGATTTCGGCTCGAACATCTCTTCGGGCTCAATTGGATTATGGTCCAAGAAAGCTTTGGCCGTAGCTTCAGATTCTACGGGTGGTTCAGACGCAGGAATTGGCTCGGATGAAGGTTCGGGCTCGCTTTTGGGTTCGGCTGTCGAATTACTTTCTACTGAAGACTCAGTCTCGGATTTCGGTTCAGCTAACGGTTCAGTCTCTGATTTAGGTTCAGCTGAAGGTTCAGGCTCTGCTTTTGGTTCAGCTGCAGACTCATGCTCAGATATCGGTTCAGCAGACGATTCTGGCTCCGGTTTGCTTGCATCCGAAGGTTCACGTTCTGATTTCGGTATCGCCGAAGGTTCGATCTCGGTTGCCGATTCAGCCGAAGGCTCTGGCTCTGCGTTCGGTTCGGCCGAAGGTTCTGGCTCAGCAGAAGGTTCCGGTGCAGATTTTGGTTCGGCTGAAGGCTCTGGCTCAGATTTTGGTTCGGCCGAAGGTTCCGGCTCAGATTTTGGTTCGGCCGAAGGTTCCGGCTCAGTTTTCGGTTCGGAGGAAGACTCAGACGCAGCTTTCGGTTCAGCCGAAGGTTCAGGCCCAGATTTCGGTTCAGCCGAAGGTTCAGGCTCAGATTTCGGTTCAGCCGAAGGTTCAGGCTCAGATTTCGGTTCAGCCGAAGGTTCAGGCTCAGATTTCGGTTCAGCCGAAGGTTCAGGCTCAGATTTCGGTTCAGCCGAAGGTTCAGGCTCAGATTTCGGTTCAGCAGCGGGCTCATCCGCAGATTCCGTAACGTCATCCGAATGTTCATGCATCCAATCATCGGGCCGTCTAGGATCGAACACGCTCTCGGGAGCTCTGCTTCTGCCTTGAACAACATCCTGCGCGGACTCGGTGCTCGGCTCAGGAAGTACTTCGTCCATATTAACGTCACTTAAATCGTTATCGTTCACACATTTTTTACGGGTAGCGTCTAAAACTCTTCCAGGCAAACAGGCGCAAGCGAAGATACCTTCTAGATAATCGAAACGACACGCCTCCGCGCAATCGAGATTTTCATACTGACAATCGTCGATCAATCGCTTTACGTTGAGCTTGCCGATATGATACTTTCCAATCATATTGCCGTTCTCTCGCAGCATTCTTTCTATATTCTTTTGGGTCGATTCGGGCGTCGGTGATGGCGGATAACTTATTCGGAACATTACCTGCCCATCGTCGCTTATGTTGTAAACTTTAACGATCGCAATCGACGACGACGGATGCAACAACTCGCGCAAATGTTCCTCGATCTCAGCGCTCACGTCTCGGTAAACTCGTGACTTCGGATTCGCGAGATCGTCGCTCCATACAAGATTGTCGAGAATCATACTGGCATCCAATGCTTTCGGCACCGTTTCAAATATCGTTTCGTCGGTCGTTGGCCACGGTGGGAAACTCGACGTTTCCGGCGGCGGACTCGACGGCGTATTCTTCACGTATTCTTGACTTCCCGCTGCGTGTACCTCCTCGAACGGCCGTGAACCCGTCTGTCCTTCATTCTCCAGAGGCTGAGTAGCTTCCTGCGTTAAAATAACTCCAGCTAGAAAAAACAAAAAAAATATTAAAAAACCGAGGATCAGCTTTTTATTTAACGGTTTCATGCTTGAATAAAATAAACTGAAATAAATTGAAATAAAAATAAAATAAAATGGTGGAAATAAAAATAAAGGCTCACTTCCTGCAAGTATGGCAATGATAAGAGCTATCGCGAGTACCAAAAGTCCACAGCCCCAACAAGCTATTCTTCTCCAGTAAGAGCTCCTCGATCTCTTGTCCTTGGTTACATAAAGTTTCTCGCCCCTGAAACACAAAGACGACTGTTTCGTATCGCAAACAGAGGAAAACATTCATTTCCTTTCATTTCATTTCTCTCTCTCCCTCTCTCTCTCTCTCGCACACACACACACTCACTTTCTCGCATTCTCTCAGCTCCTACGACACATAATAACATTTTTCTTCAACACACCCAAGCGAATTTGTACAGCTGTGAAAAATGTCAAAGAACAAAATATAAATCCTAATTAAATAGTAACATTTATCTCGAATCCAATTATCGCCCGAGTCAGTGACTTAGCCACGGGGTTATAAGAAGCTTCTCACGGTTATATGATATTACACCTCTCGAGTTCTGTACAGGATTTTCTACCCGATTTTTGAACAGCACGAGATCGTTATCTCGTTCGGTGTTCCTAACTTAGAATCTTATTTAATTATTTATTTAAAACAAAAATTAGATACAAGAAAAACAATTGTTTTGTATGTGCATTGTATGAGTCCGTCCACCAGGATATTCCGTGACCAGGAGAAAGCGCCGGGTTAGTGCGAGATTTCCTCTGGACCGGCACGCGTCCCCTCTCCCTCTCTCTCTCTCTCTCTTTCTCTCTCTCTCTCCTTTCCCTCTTTTTTTCTCTCCCTGAAGTAAGTCCCACTCAAAGCCGAGCATCGCAGCAACCCACAGGATTCGTAGGGGTGGTATATGACGAGAAACTCTTTCTTCCTCGATTGACGGGTAATTTTATACCTTAGGGCATTGAGCCAGTGGGAATAGTCGACCAGTCCTGCTGCCGGATCTCGTAGGCTCAATCCCTCGCGTCCAACTCCTGGACCCAGATCGAAACGAACTCCAGCTACCGTTGTTTCGACTTCCGCGCTTGGGCTGCTGCTAATATTTTGTTTTTTTTTCAAGGGAGGATGTTCATAATAATCGTCTTTGCACTATAATTCTACCCGATAATATCTGATCGCCCTCGTTTTTTTTCTTTCATAATTTATCGACCGTGCAATTATTTGGTGCGTATAATTTTTTTTAACGTCGGTTCATTCATAATAATCATTTTTCCATTAATTCTACCAGATTTTTTTATTCGCCTTCGTTTTTCCAAATATTTATCTCCCGTGCGAATTTTGGCTACGTCTGATTTTTTGAAAGCCGGAAATTAATGATAATTCATTTTCCCACTAATTCTGATTCGCTTCCTTCTTTTTATCTATCGACTATTGTCGGATTCGTGTAATTATAGTTTTGGTATAATATTCGATGTTCTCTCGAACCGATCGTTTCTTTTATTGTCCTATCGTTTTTAAAGAAGAATAGAAGAAACGCGCGCCTCGGCGTCGACGAGACGTTGCGAAAAGATTCGTCCGCTCGTTTTCGTTCGACTTTCGCGATATAAAGTTACAACAGTGGCGATACACATCGAGTGCCGATCATATGTGTACGTAGTTACAAGGATCTCGCAACATCGCGCTTGGGCTCTTCGACGTGTATATCCCTAGAACGGCTGGTGGGTTGTTCGAAGTTGAACATTTCCGGCGCTCACCGTTCGTTCTCCGAGCATACAAAACGTCGGTATACGCGATCTCCTTTCATCGTATCCGTTCTAGTGGAAAATCGTTCACGTTTGGTTCTCGCGTTCTCGCGAACGGGGACAGACATACATATAGGTATTGTAAAAATCAGCCACCGATTGTCGACACGGTCCGTTACCATCGATTGCAACGAATCCTTGTTTGTTCTTTTTTTCATTTCGATGTCAATCGGTCAACGCGAATATTGAGTGAGCGTTGACAAAGTCGATCGAAAGGCAACATATCTGATCGATATCGATGCGAAGGAAATATTTTTGCAAAGAATATGATCCGTTCGTCGTACAATAAAATACCTAGAGAATTTTTATCTTATTCTTTGATAAATATTTATATTAAACTTTCCTCGTTTTTTAAAAATCTAATTATAACCCTAGTACGATAAAAAGTTACGAAACTGGAAAAGCAGAGACGTGTGATCGATACGTGTTCGATGGCTTTACGAGAAAAAAAATCAACGAAAGCACGATTATTTGAACTTGTGTCAACGATCTTTATCGTGATAACATCATTGACAGTGAACTATTTTTGTGATTTTATCGAATCTCTCTCTCGATAAATCGATTACTCGGTCGTCGTCGAGATGACGACCAGCCGAATAAAAAAATTCACGCAAATAGAGAAAAAAACTATCTTTTTTAACGTCTAATTCGGGTTCTTAAATCCATGCATCGAATAATATTTTCGAACAATTATTCTCGTTTTTTTTCACAATATCGTCTTCGAGAATTTTTCATTCGATCGTTGCCGATCTCTCCGTAAACAACAAGAAGACACGGAAGCTGGGTGAAGCGTGCAACGCACGAATGGTATCACACAAAGTTGCCGAGGATATGATTTTTCACACACATCTGCTGGAAATTACGCCGCAATTTGGCTGGTGAAAAAGACACATTGAAGTGAGAGAACGTGACGATGATGAGGGCATTGTGAGAACAACGTGGGAACAATTATGAGAACTCGAGATGAGCAGCGAGGAAGGTGTTGAAAAAAAAATAATAATAAATAATAATAATCGTAATAATAATGAAAAATGAGTCAAAGCCGCAACGATAAATAGCGCATAAGGTCGAAAGATCGAATTTCTTACCTTATGTACTTCCGGTGTTCGTTGACCGGTACGAAATATTCCTCGTATGGATCGGTCGGTACCTCGCACGCCTCTTGTCCCTTCGTCTGTAGATTGTTACCAGTGTAGGGCCTCATTGAGACGAGCTCGAGATTCACGGCCTCGATTTGCTCCTTCTTCCCGTCTGTGGGTCAACAGGACAGATTTCGTAAATTTTATACACCTGCGCATCCGCAGGTAGACTCATGTATATACGTTCACATTTTTACACACGGGCAAGCAAGTATATACGCGTTATAGGCGCGATCAAGGTCATCGCGTCCGGGGAGGCCCGCGGGATTCCGTAAGGTATTTACCGACCAAAGCAGGTCCACAGGTATTCGGGAGAAACTTGAGAGAGTCGTGTTTCCTGTGTGACCCTTATCGTATATAAAAGAGTGAAGGGGGATCGAGAGAAAAGATAAAAAGACGATTACGATGACGAGCGCCCGTCGTTCATCGTATGATGCGAGTATAATAAGACAAGTGTCATGGAGAAACGTGCATAAGGCATTCCTAGGAAAGTCGGTAAAATTTCCAACCCTGACTTCCCGTAATTACCGGAAGCGATATTTTTCGTACGATAATTTTTATTTCATTGTTTTTCTACAAAATATATTTTGAAAACTGGCATTCGAGTTGAAAAAAATGGAAACTGCACAATACTTTGTTGAGAAACAAGAAAAAAAATCAAATCGGTTGATAAAAAATCTCGGTGGAGATTGAAATAAAAATGATTTTTTTGGACGATTTTTTGGAAAATAAATTATCGAGACACGTAATAATTTTTAAGCGCCGAGCTGAAATGTTGGATCAGCGTTAAACAGATCGAGAGAACGATAATTGTTCGAATTCGGGGAAATTTTAAGACAGGTAGATATTTTATAACGAGGTGAGAATTTAATGAGGTTTAAAAACTTTTGAGAGATTAAATTACCACGAACAAAATTTCGTGTATCGAACGTAAGCGGGAGCGACGAGCAGCTGACGAAGTTTCAGAAGTGTTGTTCGCACATTCGTGGCAGCGAGAGGTGAGACGGACGTTCGAGGAATGTCGAAGCTTCCTATCGGAAAATTTCACCGACCTCGAACGACTTGATTCGTCTGGATGAGAGACATCGAAGCAGCCTCTTTCTCTTTCTCCCCCTTCGTAATTAACGATCGAAAGTATACGCGTACGCCTAATAGGCGTTTGATAGTCACACGGCAACACACGTCGCTACTTCGTCGGAAGCAAAAGAAAGACGAGATGATTCGGCGCTCGATTTCTACACGATATTGAGCATACGCGCAATCAACAATTTTGCATCTAATTTAACCTCGACCAATTAGTAGGTACTCACGGATATTTATCTACGAAATATACGACGCGCGAGATAAATGCTGTATATGTTGAAAGTTTTATGAAAACAAGTAAAAAAAAATCCTTAATAATTCAAACCAGTAAAACGTGTATAATTGAGCATAATAAATTCAATTAAAAACAATTACCTATAAAAACCGACAAAAAATGAAGAATATTTGGAATAATCGTTTTATTTATAATAAACATTAATATCTTTTTCCATTTGCCATTGGATATTAGAAAAAAAAAGAAATAAAAAATTTTGGAATAAAGATTTTGGAAAAATCGTTATTTTCTTATAAACAGAAATATGTTTTTCTATCGACGATTTATATATTCGAAAAACGAAACGACGTTTTATGTTTTAGGTAAATTTATAATAAATAAATTATTGTTATTTTTACCATTTGTTTGAATACTGGTGGCACTCGTGTTGAGGAAACTAGCGTCGTTATTGTTCCCATTGCCGTTGACGCCATTGAGTTTGATGCCCGTGGGGGTCGTGGTTGGATTATTTTTTTCATTGGCATCAGCCGGAAGCTCGATCCTCGTCTCCGTCTTGTACGAGTGCGAGTCCGTGCCATTGCGAATCGGCTCGACGTAATGCTGCGATACGAATGATTTTTTGTTGCTTCCATTCTCGTTCGGGGCCGAGTCCTTCTTGTGATCCTGCTCGTTGCTGGTTGGACTGTCGCTGTGTTGCTCCTGCTGGAGGCTCTCGGTGCGACTGTTCTCCAGTGTACTCGGACTCGGGCATTCGTCGTCGTTGGCGAACGCCGGGTTGTCCTCACCCCCGGTATCCGACATTGCGACGTTCTTTTCTTATCGTTATTTTTGTTATTATTTATCACGATAACAATATATTTATTTTGAAATACTCCTCTCCTTTCGACAGGACGACTCGTGTGTCGGGCGCTAGCTCGACGTTTCGCTGTACGACAATCTCATGCGTTCGGAAATCTGCAATCAAATGAAACGACGATCCAAATTATTTTCGATGCTGCGATACGATAGATGCTAAAAATAAAAGAATTATTTGTATACTATTCGGGTAATCGATTGAGGGGTTAAAACGCAGTTATATCTCGACATATCCCTTATTCATTGATTATTATCGTTTCATTTTTCGAATCACATTTTGATCAATTTGGGTGGCCAAGAACTGCAATATTTCCATCATTTGCATACTTCGCAGTCCGTCGAACTGAAGGATCGCAAAATTACATACGCCCAATCGTATCTTTCGCCCCTTTGCCAAAAGCGCTGCTGGAGAGGGAAGAAGAGAAAAATGCACAAAAAAAGGAAATCGTTCGATACCTAGGATCCGGAATTACGTTTGCTAAATTACGTGACTCGAAAGAACGAACCGGTCGATATATATTCCGAAACGAGAATACATACATGTACGTAAGTGTATCTTGAATATTGCGGAGTATCTCGGACAACTCGATATATATTTAACTCACCACAAAGAGAAAGAAAGATGGAGAAAGAGAGAGAGAGAGAGAAAGTGAGTGAGTAGAGAAGCCGCGGAGGGTACCGATATATCGCAAGAGAGCCTATGGGGATTTCACGGGTTCGCTCGTTTCGTTCCCAGACGATGTTTTGTCTCGGAGCTGATGCTTTTTTATTCCTCATTTTTTTAAATTTATTTCTCCTGCACCCTTGCCCCACTCGGGTTCTCTCATGCTCTGTCTCTCTCCCTCTCTCTCTTTTCACCCTCGCGGCTTTCCGTCGAATCTTCGCGTCCCGAAAGTTGCGCCAGAACGCGCTCTCGCTTTCAATTTTTTTCCGCTCTCATATTATACACAGACACACACAGGTACACACAGGACTGTCCCTTTCTCGATCTCGCTGAGTATTCTCCTGGGTGTGCCTGTGTCTGTGTGTGTGTGTGCCGCGGCAAAGCCGCCTCATTGAGCCCCGGGGATCCGGGCCGAAAGAGGCAAAACAAAACATATAAAAAAAAGCAAAAAGGAAAATAAAACTAAAAGGCAATAAAAAAATAGAAATAAAAATAAAAGGTAATAAAAAAAAGAGCAAAACGATCGTTCGTTGGGTCCGAGCGAGGTGGGCCCCCTAGGGGCCACCGTGCCCGCGCCCGGGCTTCTCGTGAGAAGGACCCGCGGAGAGGAATCGTCCCGAAAGTCGAGAGCACGGCAAACTCTCCTCCGTTTGTCCGTCCGAGTGGGAGACGTGAGATCGACCATCAAAAAAACCAAACTACGAAAAATGTATGAAAAAATTAAATTCCTCCGTTCGTCACGAGCGATTGTCAAAAAAAAAAAAAATAATCCCGAGTGTTGAATACAATTTAAAACCGGTGGGTTAAAAATGAATTAAAATTACGATCGATACCTGGACGTTTTTAAATAATACGAACGAGAAGTAGGAATCTTTCGACATTCGGCGTACAAACGCGAAACAAGATACAAAGGTCGAAAATATTTCTTTCCCCGCGCACGTGTCTTCGTCTGGCGATATTGTGGTCGGCGGTCGACAATGGCGTCTCGGGATACGGCGCGCGTGTCCAAGAGACTCGAGACGCCATTATCGCGTAGCAAACCTGCATATCTAGGCTTTCTTGCAAAAAAGTTAAAACAAAGATAAAAAAACAAGTCGAGACCGCAATGTAGAGCCGCGCTCGATCACCGGCATCGATAAATCCCGCGCAAAATCAAAGCCACCCCATCCCCACTCTCTTCGAACCCATCGAATATATTTTTTTTAACCTTGTAATCAATGTAATTCAAAAACGTGATGAGATAAAAGAAAAGAAAACAACGAGGCGAAGGAAAAGAGAGGCTGGACCTTTTCTTATCGAATGAATGAGTCGGGGAGACTTCGGTGTGAAGAAGCGGTTCGTAAAGATTCTCTTGGAGTAGCAAAACCCGGCTGTATAGCTTCCATAGCTTTCGTATATACCTTATACATATATACATATATACATATATACATATATATATATATGTAACAGGACGAAAAGTGGTTGACCCTGAGAGCTCGCCGGCCACAAAGGACTGATTCACCGTAGGGCTCGCGAAGGAGCTGGTTCGCTCAGCGCGTCGAGGATCTTCTGCCTTACGGTGTAGGTGAGGGAGGGAGAGTCAGATGCGAGAGAGTAAGACGAAAACACACATTTATACCTATACGTGCATGAGTGCAACGATATGCAAGAGACGAGAGAGCGTCTTACGAGAGAACGGGGGGCACGCGATTTAGCGCGGGGCACGGCACAGGACTCGGAGAGACCACTCTTATACCTACGTATATATACATTATACATAATATATATAGAGAGAGAATTTATATACGATACGTATATACAAGTATATAGAGCGGTGGTCAACGTGGCACGTGACACAATCCGAACGGGTTGAGGGGATCCGGTTCGTATACACTACGATCTACTTATATGTATATATTTATACGTAGCAAATCTGGAAAATCGAGATCGGAGTGTTCACACACAGAATCCTCTTTCTCATCTCTCCTCCGCCGACTCCACCCTTCGAACGTAACGTAACCTCGTCAATGACACTATCGCCAAATTTAATTCGCGTTTACGAGGATCTTGCGATAAAAGAAAAAGGATCCCGGCTCGAGAGAGACGCGATACTCGCGTTATTGCCAGGCTCCGGTTTCTTCGACGGGGTTGTACCCGTGTGCGTGTGTGTATTTTATTTTTCTCTTTATTTGTTTTTCAGGGTATGAGAATAAAATGAAGTTCCCACCGGATAGTCATGGCGCTCGAGCGAATCTACGTTGTTATGCTCGATTAGGAAATAAATATGTTCGCGTGTTTCAAGATAAAACGTACGTAGGATGCAACTTTGCTGTTTATACACGCGTTTTAGTAAACGATGCGCTTGTACACGCGGTTGATATCTAAGGACGCTTGACCGTAGATATGAATATTCGTTCATATATAATAATACGGTTAATGGAAAAATATTTAATGTATATCGGAGTTGGTGAATATGTTCGTATAGACGTACGAATAAAATAAGCAACGATCGCGTTAAAGTGTACCAGAGGCTCGTGGTGGTATGTTATACCGTGGAAAATATCGCGAGGAATATTAGCCGCGAAAAGGACGAGAGATTTTTCGCGTTATAAAATGGTAACGTGTCCTGTGCGAACGTAAACGACGGTGCAACGTCAAATGGTACTTACCGAGCACAACCGAGAGCAATAATCTTTGACAAATAATATCTCGGAGACCTTCCGAGAACCAGTTAAACGAGTTTCGTCCTACAGCTGATGAATTATGAGAGAGAAGGCAAATTCTAACTCGATATCGTCGATCCCTATACAGTTCTTGCGCGAGGAAAATTATAAATAAAAAAAGCAACGACGATGATGAATAAGAAACGACAGATACGAATGTTTGTGCGTATAAACGAGCTAGCGTAGTCATTAATCCAGTCGAGATTCTGATTTCTCTCGTAATGGGAAAATCGCGTCGAGTTATTAAAATATTTATTTCGTGACGAAAACCGTTTTAACAGTTTTTTTCGATCGTTTATTTTCGTCGATAAATTCATCGTCGGATTTTCAGGGTCGACCGGTTGGAAATAACTCCACTGTCCTATAAAGAGGTGATTTAAAAAAGAGTGTGAAAAATATATTTACGACTACTTTTATTTGCATATCTTCAGAATTACGTTAGATTTATTTTCAACGAGGCGTTCTAATTTTTTGTAATCCAGTTGCAAAGAACGAGGATGTGTTTTTTTTGTCTTTTTTGAAACTTTAGTTCACCGCAAACGGGATTGAAATAATACGTAAAAACGTTTGCCCTCGATAATCGAGAGTCGCTTTTCGATAAATAAAATTGGCCGTTAACTTTCATCGCACGCTGAGGAGACGACTTCGAGGGACGTTCTCGTTTCTCCGATCGATCCGACGGATCATTCGCACACGAAGCCGGAGAATGTGTTGCGCGTTATTGGGAACGAAATATCGATCGATAACGTGTGTTAAGATTGTCGGAGGGGGAAAGGAGCGAACCAGCAGGAAAAAGAAGAGCGAATCGCTCCTGCGACATGGCGAAGTGCCATTTATCGTGCCATTATCGATAACGCGATGTGATCGAGGCTTTGAAGAAAAACAAAAAAAAAGAGAAAGAAAAACGAGCGATCCGATCCTTTAGCGGCAATAGCGCTCCTTAAGGACATTCTTCGGTGACTAGGACTTTCCATGCGCTCGTTCTCTTTATGATTTAACGCTTCAACGCGACCTCCGACTCATTCCACTTTATCTATTTCTTTGAGGAGCGAGAGCGAAGTATCTGCATTTATAAAATAGGTGGATGTATATATGGAATTGCGGTTTGTATTGTGGCCAATATCGGCATATTGGATGGTTGCGAACTCGTGACTTTCACCTCTCATTCGCTTGCACTCTGACCATATATATATATATATGTAGAGACGCGCACGTGTTGAAGTATCGGGGACGTTCTCCAGCGAGGAGCCACGGAGATGGCGCGCAAACGTTCGAGCACGAAATCGCATCGAGTCACCGATAGGATTGGTATAAAAATTATAAAACTGTCGATAGAACTTAATTTTTCTTTTTTAATAATTAATTCACTTCGCGCCAAAAGTAAATCATTATTTACTGAGTCGACGAATAATAGTTTAATAAAAACAGTTCAATTATTTATTTTATTAATTGTCCAACGAGTTCACAAAAAAACTATCTATGATTGTAAGAATGAAGTGAAAAAATGGGAAGATAAATTGAAGAAAAAGAACTTTCAATGTAAGTTTGGACGATGAGACAGGCTGATTGATGAGAAAGGGCCGGAGAGGGTTAAAATATATCTCGTACTCGACACATTGTCTGCAAATACGCGTAACTCTCGTGCGACCGTGCGCTCCATTGCGGAGGGAGAAGGATGCGAAGAAGAAAAAAAGGAGATTTCCAGTTTCCTGGCGAAGTGACGTAAGGTGGAAGAATTTTTAGCACTAACGAGAACGCGAGAAGTGTGCGAAACTCTCGTTCTCTCGAGAGCCTATTAGTCGTCACTGAGCCAACATACGCGCTCGAGATCTTTCTTTCTCTCTCTCTCTCTCTCTCTCTCTTTCTCTCTCGTATAGTCTTGTTGCTGTGCCAGCTTGAAGAGAGTTCAACTTGGAGGATTGGGCATGGAATTGCTCAGTCTCTGTACATATACTCTCGTTGAATCTATCCGCTCATCTTCCTTCTCTTCTTCTCCCTCTTGTTCTTCTTATTCTTCTTATTCGATCTCTCGGTCGTTCACGACTCACGACTAGCCGGGCAACTTTGCCATTATATCGCGGCTCGAAAATGCGCGGACGTCGGAGTAAAAATTGTTAAACCGGTAGATCCTCGTGCCCGAGGGCCAGCATGTCGAGATATATATATATATATATATATATATATATATATATATAGAGAGAGAGAGAGAGGGGGTGAGAGAGGGAGGAAGAGAGAGGGAGAGAAAGAAAGAGAGTGCTCAGTACGGTACAGTACAGTATGGGCAACTAATATATTGCCCGACGAAATGTGAGCTCCAACTACGAAAGATTCACCACGACGAATAAACTAACACGGTTAATATAAAAGTCACGATACGCATAATAAACATTGAATGAATAGAATTTAAAAAAAAACGTTGAAATCTATTGGCAATTTTCATAATAATGATTTTTTAAAAGCGTGATACTTATTTGATCGATCAATTAGTTAATTAATTGGATCTATAAATATCGCACGAATACAAAAAGACAAACATGAAATTTTGTCAAAATTTACGATTGATCGATTTTTGAAAAATCCAACATACTTATTCCAGAGATCGATGGGAAAAATATCTGTTCTATCCGAAGTTTGTTTATGAGTTTGAACTCTTGTTCTAACGATTGACACCGTAAACAATGTTAAAGTTTGAAAATTTGGCTTAACCCCAATTTTTCCAAAGGTAAGTTCGGTATATTGTTACGACCAACCGTTTGGCAACAACTTTGAATGAAGAATAATTCGCGAAGATTTGCGAGAACAAACAAGTTCTCATCTTCCCCGGGCTATCGGGCATAATATACTTTGAACTTTAGAGAGTGCTGCGAACAGGTAGAACACGTGGAGTGCAGGTGGGATCGGCGAGAGGGGAAGAGAGAGAGAGAGAGAAAGATCGCGAAGAAAGAAACGAAGTTGCAATGGCTATTTGCATATATATACATATACAGCGAGGTCGACGAGTCGTATACATTGAACTGCCTACTGTTACGACTCGGGAATATATACGTGTACGTACCCAGGGCGATTCTCTCTTGGCAAAGTGTACGACAGGTATCGATGCAGCGTGAAGGAAGCAATCGCGGTGACTGTACAGAAGAGTTTCTGAACTCTAACATCGTCGGGACGATCCTACGTGTAAGTCAGCGACGCCGGGGACCAAGTCCGCCATCGTGAAGAAGCCGAAGAAGAGAGACAGAAGGCAAGGAGCAAAGCCCTCGGAAAGAGTAAGTCTCCCTCTCTCTCTCTCTCTCTCTCTCACTGTTTTCTCTCTTCTTATCGCTCTCTCATATGGTAAACAATTTTAATATCGTAGTAAAAGCCGCGTGCTTTGAGTACGATGATTATTATCGGAGGGATATAATATTGCATATGGTGAAAAACGTAAAAATCGATCACAGAGTGCAAATTGTTGCTTTAACCCTTTGAAGCATAGCTACTTTTTTGTTTTGAATCTTTTTTTGCAAAAACTTGCATTCGAGGGTTTTTTTTGTTGGTATTTACGAATCTGACGTTAGAATAAAAAGAATTCTCGTCTAAAATGGCTGATGCGAAATTGGGAAAAGATTCAATGGCGACTGCGGATTCGTAATCAGCGATCCTGAAAATCCTTCCCAGGACGAAGTTTGGAGAAATAAT
Source organism: Netelia inedita (assembly GCA_964017225.1). NCBI lineage: Eukaryota > Metazoa > Arthropoda > Insecta > Hymenoptera > Ichneumonidae > Netelia > Netelia inedita. The sequence goes on from OZ024920.1 coordinate 11,467,208, forward strand.
ATGAAAAAATTTGCTCGGAAATGAATTTTGAGAAAATCGTTCTGTTTTCATATTTATGTATTTACAAAGCTTGCAAAATAATTGATAGAGTCTTCCACGATTTTTGTTTTATGCTCTTTGTCGCTAATTCAAGAATTGTAAAAAACGCGAACTTAATATGTTGACGCGAAGCTAAAAGGGCAAAAAGTGAAGATGGCGAGGAGGTATTGCGGGTTACCGCTGTGCTTAAAAGGGTTAAAAGTGCATTACATTGTACGACGAAATTTCGGATGACTTAACATCTCTGCTGATTATAAATATCGCATTAATTTTTCGAATATTAATGTGACCCTAATTCATAAGTGTCTCGAACACTAATTAAACACCAAAATGCATAAGACTTTCGACACTTATGAAAAATTAATCCAAAAGTATTTAAAACACCGGTGAAATATCGAACCACGAGCATTTCGAACACCGATACGACATTGATGTATAAGTGTTTCGCATACTAATCAATCGGTGTTCAAAAGTACAAAATATGATTTTAGGCACTAACATAAGTGTTACACACTTTACAGTCATTGAAACAAAAACAACAAGTGTTCGAAAGTATTGCAAAATACCGATACATCGCATACTATATTGCACGCTAACTTCAGCGTTTAAAGACAGTAATTAGTGTTTTGAGACTCTAAGATTTGAATTTGCCGCGTCACGGTGTAATATACTGTGACGATTTCTACAAGAAACAATGGATCGCGATGCCGATCCTATACCGATATGAAATGTATTACACTGAGTTTCTTGCACATTGTGTCTGTGTTATTGAAGTGCTATACTGGGTGATTGCTACCACCTTCGCATATTTCTACATAAATATATATATATATACACATATTTAAGTATATATAAATACCATGCGGACCTCGTGCTCTTCGATGCGTGTCCCTAGTGCGTGCGGGCAGGGAAAAAAATTATTTCTCTCGAACAGCGCATAATGGGTTTCTCGTTTCCTGACCTAGCCTTGTATATATATATATATATGTGCGGAATGCATAACGGAATTATTAAGTTTATACCGTATATAACGAAGTCGAGAAATAAACGGAACGCGCGTATCGCTGCGAAACGTACGATTATACGTGGGCGAAAATAAATGAGCAGCAACCTCGTTCGTCTTCTCTTATCGGTCATTGACGGCACGTATGGATTTGGCAAGTGGGCCGTTCACTTTCCAGCTATTATGTACATTACGAGTTTGTCCGAGAGTAAAGAAAAAAAGGATGATAGTTTATCTGTTTTCGCTTACAGTCGTGCAAAGCCGTGCGAACGACGTCCGTGACTGACTGTGAAGTGTGCTCGGGTACTAAAAAATCTGTGCTTAAATAATTTAGGCACGAACCTAAAATAATGAATGAAATTTTCGAATTTCACAATTTTTATGAAAATCTATCGAAAAAATTGCATAAATAATGAGGGACATTAAAAATTAAAAGAACCTTTTGTTCAATCGAGACGATCACATTTGATCGAAACACGATGTTTTTCACGAAAAGAACAAATTTTTAGTAAAATAAGAAATTTCACGTTATTCTTCGAAATAAATTTCTTCACGTTCGATCGAATCTTCGATTCGTCCAAAAGGACAATAATTTCACGACACGAATAAATGTTTTCTCGTACGCTGAAGAGAGATCGTGAATTCAATTCTGTGAAACTAACGTAGAGTGAGCGATCGAGAAAATGCTCGAGGTTCCCCTTGATACGGTCCATGCAGCATCGCGACGTGACCTTTCGGCGACGACGGGGGCCATAGATGAGAGGATGCTCGTAGATGCCTCTTCGGCTTTATAAGAGGAGAGAGAAACGGCAGCATACCATCGAGAGAGAAAGAGAGAGGTTTATGCGAGTATTGGACGAGAGAAAAAGATCGAGCTAGAGAACGAAGAAGAAGTCTTGGCCGATTCTACTCTCGCGCTCTGCTACTCATCTCTCCTACTTTGGAATCTTAGCGTCCTCTTCGTCCTCGGTTGGTCGCGCCGATGCGCGTTCCACAACCCGCGCTCTCGGCCCACGGTAAAACTGACTTTACTGCATATATATAGATATACATTTCTCTCTCTCTCTCTCTCTCTCTCTCTCTCTCTCTCTCTCTCTCTCTCTCTCTCTATACATATATATATAGTGGTAATAACAACCTATACTTTGCAGTATGCATGCATTCACGTTACTCAAGATCTACCTTTACTTTCTACATTCTTCACCAGAGACAATACGCGTGTACACCCACGCGCACATATTTCCATATACATACGTAGGTACGTACGAATCGTATACAATACACACCGGTATCCGCCCCATAGCTCTCAATGCGATATTATAACAGAGGCGGCAAAAGCAGCAGCGGGCAGTACACGCGTTTGGCACGCCAGGGAGAATTCATAAACCTCGTCTCTGTGCTACCTCCTCAGCTTCGAGCCTGTTTCTCTCGACTCTCCCTTGTACGACATAACGAGAATATAAATTAATTCGAGGCGCCGATGCATTCTTCATGTACAACCATTTTTTTATCATCATTATTTCATTTACTATAGTTTTTCGTCATGATTAAAAAAATTTGAAAATTTCTTCGTGATGATTCGTCAAATTTTATTTCTTTTTTTTATTTTCTCCATTTTTTGTCTATTTTCCTCTTCCATCCTTATGTAAAAAGAGAATTATTTATAAAATTGTTTTCGTCGACTTGTGAAGATTATTAAGAAATTAGTTTTTTTTTTAAATTCTTTTAAACACTCGTCGTGAAAGTTCGAGAAGGGCATTCATCGAGTATTCGTAGTACAAACATTATTCGTCGACACCTTCTCGCGCCACGTGACAATTCTACAGCGAATTTCCCAGTGAGCGTAAGAAGCGGTCGATTATTGTTATAATTATCCAACGTTTGCCAATAACCGTATCACCCGGTCGACGTCATCGCGGAGGTGGTCCATGGTCGCAATCGTGTGGGAATACCTTGATTAATTAAGTGGGTTGTCTCGATCGTACGAAGTTCCGGACGATAGAGAGTCGAGATATCCCGACGAATTCAAGAGTCTCTCGATAATTCAACTAGCACGTGACTACGGTCTTTCTTTTTTTTTCATTTCTTAATTATAATACTCATATTTGACAAAGGAAAATGTTAAATATGCGGGTACCAACATCCGTCAGAGCCTCGACACGCGTTGCACGAGAGATATATGCATCGATTAATCGACGTCGTTCTCGCAGGAGGAGAGAGTGACCGTAGTCCCAATCATATATATATGTATATACGTGTGCGTGTGTGTAGGAGCACTGCCTTTACTTCTTGGGTCGTTAAATATGATCGCCAGAAAGCATTCTCCCTTTATATATATATATATCGAGAGAGAGAGAGAGAGAAAGAGAGATATAGTTTAGTCACTCTACACGTCAGGCTCGTTTATTATTCCGCTCGAGACTCTCGTTACAGATCGCCGATACCGGCATGCCGTAGGAATAGCACATATATACGCCACGCGGGGTGTACATAACAGACCGTTTACATAATTTACAATATAATTTTGATTTCTCCGGCAACGGATCGGAACGATACAGTTATAGTTCCATGGTCACCAAGGGAGGGAAAGGGAGGACGCGATTGATAATTTTCCAACGGTATCTTTTTTTTTCTCGGGGAAAATTCCTTGCGTTTCCAAGATTTAAATAAGAACAAAAACGAGAAAGGAGGTGCACAGAACGTTGATTATTCAGCGGCGGCGAATACCTACGAGGCAGGTGTGAATATCGAAGCTGGGGGGTAAAAGCAGTGGGTACCATAGACTTCTGGTCAATATCGCACGTTCTATACCCATTCGCGGATATAACGGTGTTGGTAAATGGTAAAAAGAAAAAAAAACGAACGTGCCGTGTAATAGAAATAGAGCGGCCTTGCCTCACCCCTATGTCGGAACGCAGAATAACCGCGGCGAGAGTCCTCGACGTAGTTGTCGATGTGGCGCGTTGCTGCAACATGCCAACGGTGACATATTGCCGTCGATCGTCGAGACTCGCGCGCACGCACCTTCTCGCTCTACCGATCGCGAAATTTTCTCCCGTTCGACTTATCCCCCAGAGCCATCCGAGGCTCGATCGGTTTCATAAATCTTACGATCGATGGCTCTTTTTTGCCGTGGTTGATCGATACGTTTCGAATGGAAAATAAATAGAAATATTTTTTTTTTCGTCACAAACTATGAAAAATTATCGTTAAGAGAATATTCATAGTTATCGACGCGAAAAATAATTAGTTGTTATTAATTATAAAGAAATAAATCGAATTTTCGTAATAATTGTTCATGATCGGTAGTTCGTAAAATTCTCAATTTTGTTTTCATATTATTACTTCATTTTTCATGAGAAGATAATGATAAATAATTATTCGTTTAGAAAAATATGACTGTTAATTAAGTGACAACTCATTAGTTACTGTGAATTTAGTAATAATATTTTACTTTTACCATTTTTTAAAATAAATGTACAGACGATTGACATTTCGTGAAAGTAGTTAAAAACTGTTTTTATTTTGTTTGATTTCCCATGACGAAATAATGATGGGTACTTGATCAAACAAGAATATTAATTGAGTGAAGAATCATTAGTTGTTTGCAAATTTCACTAAAATGGTTTTTGTCTGATCATTTTTTAAATAGTTATCCACGATTTACAACTCTGATAAAATGATGTGAAAGTTTTCAAAAATTTGATTCGACTTTTCATAACGAAATAATTAGAAATAATTCTTATTCATAAAAATATGAATATTAAGGAAGTAAGAAATCATTAGTTGTTCTTAATTACACTAAATTAATCCTAACTTTCGTAATTTATCGATAATCATTTACAATTTAAAATCACCCCGTGACATCGATTTAAATAATTGTTCATTAGAAACGCATCGATCCTTGTTATTTACGGATTTTCAAGATACGTTGGCCGCATCATCGCGCAAAAACAACGATAAACGGCCGAAGAAAACTGGAATTTCCGACTGGCACTATGCGCGTTTTCTCCAATGTCTCCGATGAATTCGACTTCACTCGGTTTCCTTATTTTCACATGTAGAACCGGTAAAGGAAATAAGTATCGAGTCACTGATGAATGATCGGTAGGAACAGGTTTGACAGTCTTCGTGATTCGCGATTAGACACATCCCGTCTTGTATTAAACAGACAGATTTGCCGAGGAAACGCGTATACGTATGTCGTCTCCGAAGCCGGAATAACGTTCCGATCCTTTTGACTCGAGTGTGGCCTCCGCGAATAAAAATTTAAACACGTAGGTATTACCAATACGTCGAATAATTCGTGACTGACTCATGAGTGTGGCTGGGGGTTACGATTCAATGAGAGACTGTGCGGTACCTTCAAAAGAGTGATAAAGGCCCATTTGCAATCGATAAAAGCCAATCTCTTCAAGATTAGATCGAAGTTATTGGAAAAACACACAGCATACACTAATTAATAATTGCGTACTGTTCTATCAATCTAGAATGGAAAAATAAAAATAAAGTTTGATTTAAAATAACCAAATTTCTCATTTTCTTCCATGCAAGTACTTAAATTTAAACGTAAATTTTCATGAAGTCATGCTCATGAAGTCGCGAATTAAAAAATATTATTACTATTCGTAGTAATAATATTTTTTAATTGACACATTCTAATCATTTTTTATAACAAGTTACACTTAATTTAACCATAAATTTGAGTCTAAATATGTATTGAAATCAATTAAAAGTTGGTGATTACGAATTATTAGTGTTGATAATAAGAGTTATAACCATAATTTTTAATTACCAAATTCTAATTGTTTTAATACAAACATAATAACTTAGAAGAAGATAAGCAACCTAGATATCACTAATAAAAATTCAAATTTTAATTGCAACTAAAATTCGTTATAACCGCTATTATTATTATTATTAATTAATAATAATAATAATAATAATATTAATAAAAACAACATAGGTTTACGTAAGATAATTATAGCTATAAATTGTTATTGTAAACAGTTTATACCTATACGACAGATAAAAACGTACCGCGGAGTTCACTATAAAAGCGCGACGAATTGGCAACGCCAAGCACGTGTCTCACTAAACGCCAGATTACGCTCTCGCTTCTCCCTCGCTCGTTTGTAAAGTCAAACCGCCACTTTGCTCGAATGAATTATTCCCACGATTTTTCTTTTCCAGACATTCGTCAACGCGCAATCACTTCTTTTGTCACTCCCTCGTGGAAAGAGTTTCGCAATCGAAAATATTTTTCTTCCATTTCTGACAAGTCAGCGGATAAATTTTGTTTTTCACGCCATTACGCGCGTGAATTTGTTTATTTAGTTCTTTTCCATCACTTTTTTCGAAACGCGAGTCTCATTTCACGCGTTTGCAACGAAGCTCGTTGTCGATATTTACACCGAAGTTCGTATTAGCGGAAAACAAATTTCTATCTCGCGCAATGTACGCGAAAAGCGGTTGATTAATTTTCTTTTTTCTTCCTCTTACGCGAAAAGAAAAATCATCGTCGTAAATGCCGTTCGAATATTTGGCTCGAGACACCCGAGAGATAAATGCTTGCGACCCCACGAGCAGTTTAAAAACAAATTTCTGTTCGTATTATTGTTTTTTATTTGTGTTCGAACGAGCAGCAGCGTCGTTATGCCGCTCGGTGCGGTAATTAGGTCCTCGGATCGATGCTCGACACACTCGCGATTATAAATTCGCGCAACGAACAGGTCGTTGACGGTGAGAGACCCCGTGATCGCCAGCGGTGAAAAACCGATTGAGTTACGAAACTCGCGTGTGCGCCGCGTCGACTAAACCTGTTTTCAGGAAAATATCGTTCTTTCTCTCCGACGTCCACCCCCTGGCCCTTCCACCCTCTACTACCACGCCACACCGTCAACTCTCGTCTCGTCGAGCTTAATTGAAACTGTCTCGCGATCGACGCGAACTACCGGCCGATTATTACACGCGAGAGTCCTTCTTTCGATCACGCAACTTTCCTCCCAGAACCCATCACCAATTTGAGAACGACTTATGGGGACGTGAATGATTAATTGGTTCATCGTTCACCAACTCCTCGAGGCAATCGCTCGCAATTTCGTTCGATTGAACCCAATCTCGTACGGACGCTTATGATTTCGTTATGCGCATCGTCAAATTTCTCCATTCGCTCGTACGAACGATCGAATTAATATTTCTTCGTCGTTCTCTAATCGGTCAGTTAATAAAATCCAATTATTTCAATTGTAAATATCACGTTTGATTCGTTAAATTTACACGAACGAATTCCATTTATTTTTCTCAAAACTGCCGTATACGCGTAATAATAAAATAACGAAAATGATATTAAATAAAAAATTATAAAAAATTGTATGGTATTTTTTGTTTCTCGATACGATACGATACGAATAGAGATAAATATCGATAGACGGCTCGAAAGAAAGAAGTCCGTCTGTAAATTTTTCGAAAAGCGCGCTTTTTTAAATTTACCCTGTTGAAATAAAAATCGCGGACGTATAAATATCCTGGAATTGTCGATTTACCCCCGAAATTATATTTGTCTCGTAACTTACTGTAAAAATACATCTTGCATCGGCAAAATTCGGCACATGTTGTAGATATATATATATATATATGTATATCCTCGTATATCTATATATATACGTAATATATGTACATGAATTCAATGATTGCCAGGCGAGGTTTACGAAATTCCCGAGCTCGACGTATCTCGGTGTCGTAAAAAAAAAGCGTCGATGAGGTTTGGCAATTGGAGGTGCGCTCGAGAGAGGTTGCTCTCTCGAGGAACAAGACGGACGCGCGAGTGAAAATGAGAAAGGTGCCAAGTGGCATTAATGCGGCGCCTTCTTCGACGATAGTCCTGTCTTGCGTCTTTTCTATGTCTTGGTACGTGCTATATGCCTCGTGGCGTATTCTTCAAGGCTCACGGACAACGACTCTCCCCTTCGTTCATTTCCGGTCAGGATTCCTCGTGCCAATTTCTATATCTTCTCGCATTAATACAGACGCGAACACTTTCATTTGCCCTCACGCTAGTCAGGTAACTAAATCTTACTAACGATTCGTAATAATAATTAACTTTTTTAATTACAATTTTTTTTACAAATATCGTATTTTTTATGTTTACATTTATGAATTTAAATTTAACGATCGATCGATTCGTTTCGATAGATTGTACGTTCGTCGAAGAAGTGCATAATTTTTTATTATGAATAATCATTAATTATTTTTTCCATGGAAGCACCTTTTATAAAAATTAAAAATCATCGATGCGCCTGTGGACATAATTAAGTATATCCATCCGTGCTGTTAACGTTAAGAAGAAATATTGCACCTTTTTGCAACATTACCGTTACGCCTCGTCCCTAAAGAAGTGTATTCTTTTTCTTTTTGATTGATTTGTTTCAATAAATCATATCTCAGATCACTCAAAGAATTCAATAATTTCAAGCCCACCCAAAATCATTGCAACTTGTCCCATTAATATCATTGAATTATATATCTTTCAGTTTTAATAACTACCCCGCCTGGTTAATTAAGTAAATAAAAAAGACGATCCGACGTCGGTCATTAATTTTTTGTTGTTTCGCGAGTCGCGAAGGACTTCGCGTAAGGACGTGCCCGGGCCGGTTTGATTAGAAAGTGGGACAAAGTTGCAGCAGAAGGAGTGTCGCGAGGTCCCGCGCGCTTGGTTCGAATTCGCTGGCTACTATCCGCGTGCCTCGAAGCGCCCCCCCTGAGGGGCTTTCTCAACCGATACTTGCATAAGCCTCCCCATGTACGGAAATTCAACAACATAACCGTGTTCGCGCCAACACTTTACCCACACGCATCTCAATAATTTTTCATTTATTACAATGCATTTAAGTCATAAAAAGAAGAAGAAAAAAAGAATACTTTCTCGTCCTCTCTTCGACCGTGCGTTCCCTCGAAAAGTGCGGAAAAAAGTGAGGGAAGAGCTGGGGAAAGTTTTTTTTTCTTTCTTATTTTATTTCTTTTTTTTTCTTTTTCTTTTTTTTACGATCGAAGGCAAACTCTAACGACGCGAGACACCTGTTATTCGAGACGACCGGTAGAGAGCACCATCGAAATCCGGAAGAGCGTCCTGCTCGTTCGGTCGTCTCTCTCGCGCGCGACCCCGCGCACACCTGCGCGCGCGGGTAAATGTTGCTGCTGGACGTTTTACGGGAAGCCGCTGAGCGACATTCCTACAACCCGGTAGACTCTTGCCTTATATACATATATATATGTAATGTAGTTGGCGCATAGGTTGCGTCGGTGTGTGTCCTTATTTTTTTGCCGAACGATTTTCTCTCGTTTCAGCCCGTGCCGGAAGAAAAGGCTGGAGTACGAGAAACTTTGCGTGGAAGGAATTCGCAAAGTTACCATACGAACAAAAAAAATTAATTATCTCAACGAGTATTATTTCGCGCTCGGCGTTGCGAAATCAACAATTATACGGAATACATTTATCATTGAATTCCTTACTCGTCTCTCTACAGGGATAACGTAATTAATTTATGTTTCTCGAGACACGTGACGTAACCGAGTTTTTCGAATTCATTCGCGGCAACCTTGAGAATGTCGGATTAATTTTTCCAGTTTTCGTATCCGATAACTTTTGATTAATCTGCCTCGAAGAACACGACGAGCATCGATGAAGAATTTTTTGTTTTTAGAACGATAACAATTTTTCAAAATTGAGAAATCGGGAATAAAATTAAAAAATAATTACATTATTGATAAAAGTAGGAATACGATTGTAGAAATACTTAAAAAAAATTGATCCCTATTTTTTATTAACATAAATAATTGAAAAAAAATTATGTGGGTAATTTATTCCTAGTGCTGATTGATGTTTCATAAATCACGATTTTTATCGGCAAATCTTGGCTTTTCAATATCGTTCGACGATGCCGAAAGAAACAGAGAGAGAGAGAGAGAGAGAGAGAGAGACACGTTTCTACAAGTAAAACATACACGCACCGAGACTCGAGGCGAAGCGGGATTGGAAAGCTGCGTAATATGCCAACTTCTTCGTGCGACTTCTCTCCTTTCCATTTCTCCCCCAACTCGATACAAAATTTTCTCCCGTTGCAGATCTCGATTTCTTTCATTATTGTTAATTAATATATATATATATATGTATATAATTTATATAATATAAGGTGCATAGTCTCAATAAGGATCGAATTTACAACTTTGTGCTGTCTTACAGCGTAAGTAGGTGTATTAAGCCCACATTTAATCCGAGGACACGAGTACGACATTAAAACCGAATGACGCAATTTACTTAAGCACGAAACGAATCGATGGCTCGAATATAAGAAAAATACAAAAATAAAATTGCCGGATCACGTATCTCGTTGTTGGCGTTGTCGCGAAACTTCGTCCTTAACGTCGCATTTCAGCACCCGGAGATTCAGGTGTATATATATTTACTCGTCGTGTGTAAGAACTTGAACGAGAGGAGATTAGCACTATGACGGAAGAGGATAGATGACCACTTGTACGTCGCGACACCCGCCGTTCACTTAATTTGTATTCGTCTGGCAAACGTCCTCTCTCTCTCTCTCTCGACTCTATGTCGTAGACTCGAATCGTTGACTTTTCCAAGCTTAAACCGTCTTCTCTCGTACTTTTATTTCGGCCACGAAAAAACACTTGACGTACGAAAATTTACATAAACGAGACTGTTTTTTATTTTGGGAATAAATTTATTCGGCCATGATGCTTGTTCGATCATTTCCGGTTTCGACAGATTTTATTCAGGGTATATACTTTATTTAGAATCGAATGAAATTCATTCGTATTTGAAAAGTAAAGAGATTGAATAAAATTTATTAAATCTGAAATTACAACGACGAATTACAGAGTTACTTTTATCTGTGTGTGTTTATATAGACAGATCGATGCCGATGAATTATTGAAACGAGAAAAAAAAACGTTGGCCAGTTGTTGCACGTTTTATCGAGCAATTAAACTTTGAACATCTCGATCGAATAACGCAAAATGTGTTTATAGATTGACTATTAAAAATGTATTTATAAAATTTAATGAAACTTGTGACTCGAGTATCAAGGTGAATTGTTTTTAAGTTGTTCAACTAATCATCGTCAAGGATCTTTTATTATTCATCCGTTACATACAGCATCCTCGAGGTTTTGTTTAGCTCGATAACCTCGATCATACGTGCGATCTGATTAACCAATTTTTCTATTCATCAAAAATTTTATTCGTCAATAATAATAAATTATTTTAAAAACTTCAACTCTTTCGATTTACGGTTTTCATTTTTTAACGATTTTTAACCCTTAAATCAACCCCCATTTTAAAATAAAAATAGCTATCTAGTTTCAAAGGTCTTCGAAGTAAAAGATAAAAATTGGCATCGTTTTCGATGAAAACAACATTTTATAGGATAGGACAAGATAGAGGTAATTTTTAAATCAATTAATCGATGCAATCAAAAATATAAATCGACGGTTGGGTGAATTTGAACGAAACGCCCCATGTGTAACCGGATCGTAATAACAGCGGCGCAATTATCGAAGCAAGAATTACTCGGATATCTTCTCGCGTTACAGGCTCGTGCCATAGATCGAAAAAAATACACACAGACGCACAGTCTCGAGGTGTCGCCGAGTGAAATTATTCTCAATGGCCATAAAGGAACGTTCCTTTTTCGCGGCCTAAGAATACAACGGGTGGGCGGCAAATATTGCGCGAACGGCCACCTTCGTTACAACAATATCTGTCTCGCGCCTTCGTATTCTCGCTCGAGTGTCTGGAATCTGACGGGGACAACGACGACGACGACGACGATATGACGTTTACCCGGGTAGTTGGACGTTCGAGAGAAATGAAAGTGGTGCTCGCCATGTCGGAGCACCCGGAGAACGACCTTGCTGCGGCTGCAACGGCGAGAGCAAAACGTTCCTTACTATCTGTGGCCACTCTCGTCGACGGTCTCCCAGTCACCACGATTTTATATATGGGGCGACCTACGTAAAGTAAAATCAACTTTTTTTTTCCAATGACAAGAAATACTCGACTTGGAAAAAGAAAATTGATTCATTCTCTTTTAATTAAATCAGTTGATTAATTACGTTTACTATTTGATTTATTATTTTCTTATAGAATATAAAGAAAATCGTAAAAGATATTCAAACGTTGAGAGCGCAATAAAATTGTGTAATAAATGTAAATATAAAATTAATTATACATTTTTTTGTATATATATTTATAATAAATAAAAAATCTGCAATAATAGATATGATCGATAATGAAGTTATTATCGATAAACAATTATGTATTTCGGTCACGAATTTTTACAGATAGGAATTTCGTTTCGATGACAGATTGTAGCAGGAGATTTCAGGTGGTCCATAAAAATATGGATTATGTAGCCTCGAGCGAAAAATGGGGTCATTTCAATTTCGTTCGGTCTCGACAAGCTCACAGCTCTGAAAGTCAACGATTTATATACATATATAGGCATGTATACTCGGCATGCATATGTGGTCTGTACTGCCTACTTAGAACCCGCGATCTTTGCGTACTTTCTAAAATATCGTTTTTCAATTCTAATCGACCCTGGGTGGCAAAAATACCTTGGATCGAGCAAATTGGGGCGTTCGTTTTTTTAATTAACTGCCTCGATTCCGTATGAAACTTCGCATTCGATGACCAATAAAAAATTAACGATTTAATCTTTTCCTCTCTAATAAACTGTAATAAACTGTAAAACTAACAATTAACAAGATTAATCTATGTTTTTTATAAGTTTTTAGCACCAAGAGAATCTTCGATCGAGGTCAATGGGATAAAAAAATCTCTCGTATCACGATAAAAAACTCAGAGTGCTCCAGTTTTTCGAATTTTTTCATTAAACAGTAATATTTTCCAGTCACCTTTAATCTAAAAAAAATGTTTTTTTTTTTCGATAATTATCCTCCACGAGTAATTTCTGCCCGAGGAGCGATGAACCGGAAGTGCTGGGATACACGGAAGAGGGGAATTTGATATCGAGACGACCGAAGTCTTTGCTCTTCACGGTTAATGTCGAAACGCCATCGAGCAAAGAAGAACGCGCCGAGTCGAGTGATTCCAGGGGTGGGGGGTTGGAAATATGTGACGACCTTGGAGACGATTTCTCACGGGGTAAGATGTACGTTCGTATATATATTCACAGTACACTGTGTCTTCGTCACGCTTGGGACGACGTCTCCAGGTATCCCGATGAAGACACTGCGGTCATGCTCGGCGAAGTCGTTTTTTTCCTTCTCCTTCTTTTTTTTTAGTACACGCTTCCTTCTCCTTCTGCCTTTACGGTGTATATACACAGCGGTCGAAGGTGGCGAAAAAAAAACACCTTAATTCGATTTGTGGCCAAAGTGCCGCGTCCATGCCGGACGCGACGCGAGGGGAGGAATCTCGCGAGGTGAATATGATGATGTTGCGAACGCCGGAGAATTCAGCTCGTTCGTGAACACGGTTAAGTGTTTATGTATGTGTCACGAGGCTATGTGGCCTTGAAGATGAGCAAGACGAAGAGAAGTTTGATGCTACAGCGATCACCATAAATCCGCAAAGATCCGCATTGTTAAGTTTCTGTATAATGAAGGACCTCCCGTCGCTGACACGGGCAAGAACTTTCGTGTGTATATACCGGGTGTCCTATTTTTAAAAGGGATAACAAGTATCTAGTTTTTTCAATTTAAACCGATAGAGAGGGTGTTTAAAAAGCACGAAGATTATTAATTAAGGCCTGGTTTCAAAAGAATAAAAATTACCTCGTTCCTTTCTTCAATGGAATAGAGACTATATTGGATGTGAAGTTTTGAAAGGGATGATGAATATACCGGGTAGGCTTTTTCACAGCAATGAATAATATACCGGGTGGCCCGTTTTCAAAAAAATAAAATATACCTCGTTCCTCATTTTAATGGACTAGAGAATATCTCGGATGTTACGTTTTAAAGAGACGACGAGTACACTAAGTAGGCTATTTTAAAGCAATGAATAATATACCGGGTGGCCCGTTTTCAAAAAAATAAACTATACCTCGTTCCTCATTTTAATGGACTAGAGAATATCTCGGATGTTACGTTTTAAAGAGATGACGAGTACACTAGGTAAGCTATTTTAAAGCAATTAATAATATACCGGGTGGCCCATTTGAGCTGAATAAAGAATAATTAAGTGTCCTATTTGAAAGGAATGACGTCAAATTCGAATTGGATACGGGATATAGCGGGTATTCAATTTTATTTACACATGCGATATACCGGGTGTCCAATTTCAAAGGCATAAAGATTATGTGGAAAGGTTTGTTTAAATAGGAAAAGTGGGAACTACACCGGATGATCGAATTCAATGTGACAAGTGGACGGACGATATGGCACGAACGTGATAAATTATTTGCACAATAAATGACGAATGGATGATGAATAATTCTGCAAACACAATATTGAAGAATTATTTAAAGCTAAATAGCACAATATTACGAATCTCAATTTGTCTCTGAAGCTATCTACCTACTCCCGTGTCAGTGAAACTCTCGAATCGTCGGTCTTCGGTCGAACAAAATTCGAAGAAGGAAGAGTGCAAATATAAAAGTATCGCACGATTTTTATTTCCTGAATGAAAGACGAACGAAAAATAAGTGTGCCAAGTGGATTCCGTCGTCGTGAGTTCGAGAGACGATTCGATGATTATAATCATCATCTGACATTACAACAATTATTACATGGTTGACAAATGATTATTGCTCAAGCGGAACGCGAGCGTCTCTGGCCACGTTTTCTTAGGGGCGAAAATACGAGCTATTAATTACACAATCGCAACCGGAATTACTCTTAATTACCCGGTGATTACGGAGCGTGAGCGCGCGAGCGAGGGAATAGTTCCCCCGGCATGATGCCCTCGTGGTGTACAATTCCTTCGCTCTCGTCCGCGAGAGTTTGTTACGGCTCCATGCTTGCATATTTCTCCTTGTTCGGTTCAGCGCATCGCTATTATTAATGTATTTATGCGATGCGTGCATATAGATATAGTTCTAATGCGATACTACATTTTCATATATTATATACCACTATATATATATGTATATACCGTTGTAATAATATATAATGAAAATCAATCATATTTACGATTTTTATTATTTTAATAACTATGATAAAAATCCTGGATTGATATCACGTGGCTGGATCGCATTATTCCGTTCCGTTATGCTCGTCGATTCTAACGTTGACTTTTATTTTCCAAAGAACTTCCCGAACATTTTGAAACTTTATCGTTTAAACAAAAATTTTCCATAGTCAAGGAAAATCACAGTTCGAATCTTTTTTTAGCTTACAAATTGAAGATTTTAATAAACATTTTAGTGAGATAAAAAAAAATAATATATAAAAAAATAAATAACAAGTTACGGGAATTTATTAATTATTTTCATGAGAAAAAATGTAATCGCGATTTTGACCAAATAAAGACTCCGACCCGATTGAAAATGTCATTAAGGGAAATAAGAAAGAAAAATCTACGTGCGTATAAGAACGTACAATATATGATATACCCATGGGCGGAAAAATAGTGGAGGTGTGTAACGGAGAAATAAAGCGATAAGTCGTTTCTCGGCTCTCGTTCGCGGCGAAACGAGGGGAATATCGGTGGTGGCTACCTCGTCGTCGATAATACGTTCTCGAGGTCGCGTTTTAAGCGTCTAGCATTATCGACACAGACGTATTTCTCCCATAGCGCTGTCACCATCCGGTAGCCGGTGACAGACTTTGCATTAAAAGGAAAGAAAAGAGAAAAAAAGAGTAATACCGCTACTCGTTGTATCAACCGTCACCACGGTGCGATAAATCTCTCGTCCCCTTTTGTAAAACAACGGCAACTGCAAGAATACCGTCTCTTTTCTCTTCGACGATGACGATTACCAAGTGTCGGCGCATCAACTCGGTATGATTCAGGTAAAAGCCACGAGATTCGTGTTAGCGGTTGGAAATGTTATTTAAGGACGAACGGGACGCTCGAAGAGGAGCCGAGCATTGTGATTCACGCTGAAACAGAGCCAAAGGCATCGTGCGACCATGAAAGGAGAAGCCCGAAGGGATCGTTACGCGTCTATGTACCTATATCGCGCTACGAGGAGGATAGAGTTGCCCCGAGGACAAATGGTTTTGGGTATCAGGGCCGTTTATCCCGGACTGACCTTCCTCTAACACGTGAATACTTGGAAACGGTTTATCATCGTCGGGTAGGAACACGGATTAGAAACAGCTCGTCTCGACGACTCCATACGGTCGACTAAATTATATACATATAGTTTAGAAAGAAAGAGAAAAAAAAGAAGATAAATACATCTATTCTAGAACCGATAGTCCGAGGTAGTGATCGCGTCATTGGAGAGAAATGTCTAGGCCGCAGGATAGTAGATATACCCTGGGCGTGGCTGAAAGTCGGGAGGTCCGTAACGAAACTGGAGAGAAACGACGCGACGTAATTTCCCTCGGGGTATGGAAAACACGACGACCTGTTTGGTAAGACGATTTATTTTTCCGTCTCTTACGTAAAACAAACAGGGTAATTACGGATTGTCGAAAATAACTCGAGTTTTATGTACTCTGAGAATCTTTCGAAAAAATTGTATTTTCTTTTTATTTGTAACGACTAGCTCGACGAGTTTTGCAATTACGACGAATTACGGAACGAAGTACAATTTATCGAGATTATCGATTCGTTCTTCAACGATCATGAAACGAATCAATTACCTAAAATGATCGATAGATGAATTTTTAAACGAAACTATCGCCTCTCCTCTATTATACAAGACGATGGCTTACATAATTCGTTTAGTGTCCAAATGGAAAAATAACGAGTTAAAAGCGACAAATTTAACGACATTTATGAATTCCTTTCGACAGAAAAGATAAGCAAACAATTCTAATCGTGTCATTTTGATAAGTCCGATCGAAAGAATTTATTTTTGGCCAAATGAATGATCTAAGTAAGAAAAAGTGACGAACGGGCAAATTGGAACGGCTCGCTCCGGTCTCGATAAACATATGGTCGTGCTTTTTAGCTTTGGTGAGATCGCGGTAGCGCTCGTTCTCCGCAAAGATAAGTGAAAGTGTCCCTCGATCGAGTTCGCGTGTTCTCTCGTTCTTGTCTATATATCGGTATCTCACACAAACATATATACGTATATTTTATATAGCATCGATGCTGGTTAGAAAATCGCGGGCTAACCCGAACTCGCCCGTACCGATTCGTCGTTGTTCCGGCATTATATATAGCCAATGTCCCGAGGGCGAATGCTCGGGTATTTCGCTGTCGTTTCTAATACGACACTGTTACTGCCGGCTGCCTGGCTTATAGCCTTCGATCACTTTGACTATATATCGCGAAAAACCGGACCGGAGTTGGCGTTCGCGAACGCCTTTCGGACCATTCGAGAATTCGTTCCTGCTCGACGGGCTTCGATGCACATGAAATCGAAACGTGATAAACATATATTTGTATATGTAGTCATCTAGTGAATTGTATGTGAACGTGGTGCATATTATTGGATCGTACATAAATAACGTATAAAATATACTTGGCGCGAGTTTGTGCGTATCCTGATATGATAATTAACGGGAGTGAAGGACGCGCGAGAAACGATAAACACGAAGAGCCGTGGCCTTTTTATTATTCCGTCATGAGAGAAGGTCGTGATTCTCTTCTCGGAGTCTCACATATCGCCTCCGCTCACTTCCCCTTTCGATCGCGGATCGATCACTGAATCTTCTCCGCTTTTGCGTCGACGCGATCATTCGATCTCAGCCGCAACTACGATGGTAGATAAATTTAAAAATTCTGCGATATCATCTCCATTTCTATAGTTATACGCGTCGTTCAACGAGATACATTTTTAATTTAGCGATCGATCAACGTTCAATTATTTATTTCTTGGTTATTTTATTTTTATTAATCGTTCGAACGATCGATATTTTGGACCGGAACGTTGATGGAGATTTTGATCATTGTTCGATTTGACATTGAATGACATATTTATTTCATTGTGAAATTAATTAATTCTTACGTTGATTAAATCATTTCTTTCCGTAGTTTATTTATTTAATCGGTTTATCGATAATCACGTCACTTTTAATGAGACCCTGAAATTAATTTGTAATTTGAATCGATTGTTCAAAAAAAGATACGTTTAATCCAATTAGTTCCGTGCAATGGAGTGCGCACCGTTATAGATCGTTCGGTCGTCAATGTTGTGTGCGATCGAATGTGTCGTGTGTATTAGTGTATGATTAGCATCGATAAGGAACTACCGTGCTTTCGGTGCACATACACTGTGCAGTGTGTGCGAGCGTCAAGAGCTAAACCACAAGCGGCATGACCGCTATACAGGATACTAAAGCCTTTGAGAATGGGAAGAGTGAAAGAGAGAGAGAGAGAGAGAGAGAGAGAGAAAGAAATATAGAATAAAAAAATGTACTAGAAGTACCTGCGATCGCGGTCCAACAACTCGACCACCGTAATCGGCTCGGCGCGTGACGCAATGGGACTAGTGTAATCCTTTCATCATTTATATATAGTGTACACTGTACAACGATGGGTAACCTCCTCTCTTGTTACTGTACCAAAGAAGAGATCGGTATCGTTAGAATTAAAACCCCGTTAGAATTGATTTACCGATAAAATTGATTAAAATAAATAGAAAAAATTAATTGCTTTTTTTTATTATTTTTTAGTCGAAATAAGAATTAAACGGAGGGTGGAATAAATATTTGTAATTAACAAAAAGACATCCTAATATTTAATTTCGGACGATGAGAGTAATTTATTAATGATTTAATGTTTTAATGAATTTTATCAGAAATAATTGAATGGAAAGAATAATTTTTTTTCTTTATACTTTTTTGATCGGAATATTAATGAAAAGAAAGGTGGAATAAATGTTTGAAATTAACGAAAAAGTGTTTCTAGCACTATATCTATGATGATTTATCGATCACTGATTTGTCGAGAGTGAAACGTAAAATATTCCGGCTTAAATGATTGCCAGACCTACACGAAATTTCTAGGAAATTGAATTCATTAAACCGCAATAATTATGTCAACGGAAATTTCTTAAATAACCATAAATAACTGTTTCGATAAATATTTGATACGTGTGAAAAATGGACGATCTCATAATTAAGAAAAAAAAATCACTAAATCTGTATAATTAAAATAATGAAAATACGCTTGAAAAAAAGATTGAAAATTCATCGTGTCCTTTCATGCAACCGGTGTATCCATGCACTTTCTCCCCTCTATATAGGTCCATCGGACTCCGGAAAGAAGCGGGCAAGTTTCGCGAGAAATCGAGTGCTACATTTAGTCCCTCGGCAAAAAATACGCCTCTCGAAAGTCTCGTAGCGATAATTCGCGTAAAAAATTATCGATAGAAATGATTAAGACAATCTTAAGCAAACATCTGCATGACGACGAGAGATAAAAAGCTTGGTGCGAGCGTCAATTTTTCTGTGTCAGAATGAAAACGCTGCGCTACTGAACGATTCGAGCACGACCATCAAATAAAAATTATTCGTACCTACAAACTCACACAAAATACAAATACAAACACATAAATACGTTTATATGATGTATCCTGCGCCACAGCAAGAAATGAAGATCCTCGACCCCCATTACCTCCAACGACAATTATCTTAGCAGACTCTCAAACACGTCCTCGAATCGTTTTAACTTTCGTCTATCAGCACACAAATCGAAACGCGTAGATGAATTTCACGTGTTGCGAAGTTGGGTCAAGGTGGCAAAAATTTTTGTCTTCATATTGAGTACACACACATATATTTACATATTTATCTATATAAAGTTAAGAATCGAGTTCGTAGATGAGAGTGTGGAATATCCGGCAACTATATCTATGGCTCGGTCCGCGTGGAGAACATGATCGAAAAGGTTCGAAACTCGTCGACCGGGAATCGAGATCACCAGTCGAAAAGTTGCACCGGTGTTTCCGGTTTATGATTATATTAATAAAGAGTGCGTACCTAGCGCCCGTGAACTCGGCACATATAGTATATATATATATATATATATATATAAGTATACCTATATATACGAGTATATGAATATGCACTCGTTGGTAAAATCCGCGAGAATTTTTGGGCATCGAAGTCCTGTTACATCTCGGCGAAATTGCCGCCGGTGCCTCATTGACCGATACTCGTATATATATATACGTGTATGTATATATACATATAAATATATATGTATACATGAATAATATTTAATATAGGTGTACGAAAAGTAATGCGGTATTTAGCGAGGCCTACTTTGGCCGATACTACTCTTTTGCACGCCGATTCTACCGACGAACTTGTACATACTCGGTCAAGGAAAAAGACTCATACGAGTGAGTACTCGCGCATATACACAAATACGCGCACACACATGCGTGAGAGCACCCGGAGACAGGCCGGACGAAATTTTAAACGGTGAAAGTACCGTGTGATCCGATCTCTCCGAATATCGAAGCTCTCTTACACGGGATGCCTCTCCGATCCAGTTATGGTCCCTTTGGTATGTACATTTTTGTATATATATACAGATGTGCTATATAAACGGCATTAATATCAAATATAAAAAGGAAGATGCGCGATCGAAAGCCAGGAGAATTTACGAATGTGAAGAATTCATGAGACGCGTCTATCGCGCTTTATCGAATCATCATCGTCGCGACTAATTTCCGGTTGCTAAAGCCGCCCAGACACTTTTCCGCCTTTTATACGGATCTGCGTTCATTCCTATGTATACCCGATTATACGATATAAAATTGTTGACGTTTGTGGTAATTATCGTTTAGTGATCAATTATTGCGGTAATGAGACTTTTTTTCTTCTTTTTTTCCTTCCAACGGAAATTACGAGATTAATAATTCTTCGATAAATTATCGATGACGCCGTCATTCTTGTATCTTTATATCGAAGAAGAAGCAAAAGTTTTTTGCGAGTAATTGGTTCGATGATGATTTAATTGCACGCGTGATTCGTTTAGAATTGCTACCGAATAATTATTTCGTATACATCCTGTAACGTATAGTAACGTCGGTTTCGACGAGAAACGAGCGATGAAATATAATCGAGGATTGCAGTTCTGTTAATCGTTGAAGGAAAGCTTGATGCTTAATTGAAAAAACAATAATAATTGTTTTTTACGTTTTTATTTTTCATGTAAATTGATTTTTAATCGGACTTTACTTTTTCTTCATCGATGCGTCACTCGAATTTCATAAAATTTGAGCTTCGAATCAAAAACATAAAATATTTTTCATTAAAATGAATTCTAAATTAAAATTGCATTAAAGTTTACTCTCAACTTAAAAAAAAAATTATTTTCTTTTTTCATTAAAATTGAGTATTCCACTCGAGTCGTTCAGTTCGCACATTTTGTTGATAAATGTTAATTTTTGTCGAATCCCTCTGGTGCGTCGGGGAATGCCACGCATAATATATATGATGCAGGTGCGAGCCCTCGTGTCTCTGACGTCACGGTCCATTGTTCCGGGTACATAGGAGCGCGGACAGTCTGCGAGTGCTGCAGTTGAGTGCAACGACTAGCTACGAGAATACGTATAGAGTGCATAGGTAGGTATACGAGGCGCGTACCTATACTTATGACCGCACGATTTTACGAGCCTTTCTTCGTGGCACGTTAGCGGCGCTCGTGCTTCGCCAGTGGGTGGATGATCGCGCTCTTACGCGTTACATATGTTTCTCTATATATAACGTATATGTACACATTTCTTTCCTTCCAATTTGCCAACTCGCGCACGTTTTCTAAAACTCATTACGAATATTATTTCTGGCGAGGTAGCTAATATATATTTACTATAGACATACGATATTATCGAAACCACGAAATATTCCCTCGGGGTAAACTTCGTTAGAGACACCGAAAAAAAAAACTTTCCTTCACGCGTGATAAAATTTTTCGTAATTAACACCTTGCCACTCTCCCGATGAGAGAGACATGCTTTTTTTGTCTCGTTCGCGATCGAGGCGAACGTTCTTTCGTTAATTGACCCATGGGAAAGTGGAAGATTTGCGCAGGTCGCTAGATATTTCGTTAATTTCGAAATTGTCGATTCATTTTTGAAACGTCGAAAATTTTCCACACGAAACTATTAAGTTGACAGACACGTAATTACGTTTATTTTTACATTTTCGAATGCAATTTTTTTAATTCAAATTCAATTACAAGAAGAGGTAATTAATGATTAAAAAGTAACAATAATAATAATAAATTTAATTGGATGGAAAAAGATCGATTTGATTAACAAAAGGAAAAATTGATCGAAAAGGCTCGGGGTTAAAAATTCTTGTATTTCGATCATTCGCTGGGAAAGTTTGAGGAAACTGACAGCTGTCAATAATTTCGTTCTATAGCAACGTTTCTAACACGCGTGTTTCATCCCATTTGTTTCATCCCGGTTCCTTTCTCCGCGCTTATCTCGCTCGTCTACGTCAAAATTTTTATCGAGGAGAGCATGTTTCGTTTCCTTTGTTGAAATCCTCGACAACATTGCTCGGCTCTGACGCGGCTTTCGGCCTCTCGTCCGAGAAGCCCTGATAATGATCAACGTAGAAATTCAACCGTGCCAATCGTGGGCGCGCTTATAAACTATGGTGAGAGAGCATGCGCACCACGCCTGATTTCGTGGAAACGAAATTCAATAGGAATCGTTGATGGTGCCACGTGTAATATACTTGTGCGGAGATCGACGAGACGGTGTCATTCCGATCGAGAGGTGCGCTCGATTTTTATTCATGATATATTACGACATATTTTGTGCGAGAGGGTTTACATATTTATCAAGATATTGAGATGCACGTATGAATAGTATCGGGTAAATACACGGCCCGTGACACGAACGAACATTTATCGAACAATTATAAAAAAATATTGAAACAAATTTTTTTAAAGCGTTGATTATGATTCGATGAAAAATTACGAGACGATTTTTATTTGCCTATAAATATGAATGTGAATGGATTAAAAATTGTTACGTAAAAAATTGGGGAAATTAAAAATAAATATTGTTTTCGATAATTAAATACAATTTGTTAAAAATTTTAATACGTTATTTTTTTTTAAAATATATTATTAATGTTGATTTAGAATTTTTACACATGCTATTAGTATATACTTATGGCGTGAGTGTTTACACTTTTATTAAGGCATTCATATTCACGTGTGAAAAGTGTCAGATAAGTAAACAATCTAGGACGTGAACGAGGATTGCTCAAATAATAAATCATTGACAATCATTATGATGACACAAGAATAACGAAATTGCCAATAATTATTGAACAACCCCATAATTATTAAAAATACAATTTGTTTAATTAAAAAACTAAAGAATGAGTCTCGTCTTTTGACCGATAAGCATGTTTAAAAAACAAATGAATAATTTACCCAACGCTAATAAATATTCGTATTAATTTTCGTAATCGCTCCTTATTACTTATCGTCAAAAATCGTGTCAAATTACTTTTTTATCGGAATTTCGCTCATCCCCGACATTCGTTATATTATCAGAAGCTGCTCGACGATAGTTTAGATACGAGAATCGCGAGAGAACTCGAGTTTGTGTATACTCTCGCCAAGTTTGGCAGTCTCCTGCCCACGTAAAAGCGACACCCCGGGAAAGAGAGAAAGAGAGAGAGAGAGAGAGAGAGAGAGAGCCACGATGTTGGCCACACAGCAGCCGGTCCGACTGCATTTCATGCAGTGGTTGCACACGCGAACGTGGGACCCCGTGTCTGAAACAGACCAGAGACCGCTGTTGCTGTTCTGAGACTGTTTCGTTGCTCGCTCTGCAATCTACACGTACACTTTATATATACACATACGTAGTAACGTCGACAACTTCGTACTGCACACGTCGTCCATATGCGATGCACATGCACAACCGCACCCTCGAATTCTCAGCGTGCACAAAACCATTTAGAAAAAGACCGACGAACCTTTTCCTCTATGAATTTCCTATTTTCCAGAACGAATTGCAACACAGTCGCCACGTGTGTGTCAACTTTTTTACCAAGTCGACTGGACACGTATTCCTGTCTTTCACCCTGCGCTCTCTATATTCACTCCTCCACCTCACCCCCTCTCCTTTACTCGATGTGTCGTACGCACCAGCGAGGAACAAAAAAAGTGTCCTCCAGATCAGAGATGAATTCTAAATGATTGAGTCACCCCGACTCATGGAAATCCCCTAATAGTATAAGTGGTTTTTACCCGATGAAGAGAAAAAAAAATTGTTGATATTTTTTCAATTTTTTTTTCTCCAGGTTTATCCTCGTTCACTTTTAATTTCGATATCTCATCGGGATGACTCACGCGCCATCCTCAATAGCAGTAAACAAAAGTCACAATCTCGCCATATACCTATAACCAGAGGGTGAAGAAAAAAACAATTCGCATATTTTTGACTTGTGGAACCGTGAGAACGTCACTAAATAGATATAGATATACGTGTGTATAGAAAATGGTTGCGCCTTGCTCCAGGCCCTCGAGAGGATTTCATCGTTTACCTCATGTATATATAAGAGGATCACATTGAAGCCGACTGAAACTGACTGACTCCTACTGATGTATGGCCTCTCGTGCTATGCGTGCATGCAACACCATCACCGTCGCTATAGTCGAGGACTCTTCAGATTCCTCGAGAATCATATATGCATTCCATATAGGCGAGAGAGTGCGGGAGGCTCTTCTCTCCCAGGAAAGGAAGAGCCTCCCGCACTCTCTCGCTTATTCCCGTCACGCGATATCCTTCTTCCTTTAGATCGCCTCAGAGTTCTGAAGACTGGTATATACACACTACACTCACAAACAGTATATATATGTGTATATATATATATATATATATATACAGGGTGTAGTGTACATAATACATAATAAATACGCTGCAAAATACAACACGTTCTATATGTATAAATATACATGTACATGTCTGTAAATAAATAAATGAAGAAAGTACTGTATACGATCGTTATGTGCATATAGACATTTCGCCATTGCGCGTATATATATGCATTTTGTACCGAATACAACATATGCACGTAAGTTTCGCTCGGTGGACACGTTCAGTTAGAGTCCTTCGTTACAGTGCATGGCGTGTCTTCCGTCCCTCTGCCACCCTTTGGCCCCGGGGACACGCCTGGAATCACAATTTCAAATTCTCCCAACCGGTCTTTTCAACCCCCCACCCTCTTTGTAACGTATATATGTATACGGCCGTAGCTCTTCTCGGAGGCGTTTATGTATAGCATCGAGTTTCTCGGACGTAGCGAAGACGTAATCGAACCAGGAGATCATCGATTGGCATATATATATATATGTATATATATATATGGTATTTTTCGCAGACACGCACATATATATGT
Organism: Netelia inedita; assembly: GCA_964017225.1. Classification (NCBI taxonomy): domain Eukaryota; kingdom Metazoa; phylum Arthropoda; class Insecta; order Hymenoptera; family Ichneumonidae; genus Netelia; species Netelia inedita. Next base: position 11,492,741 of record OZ024920.1, read on the forward strand.
ATATGTGCGAAAAGACTCTTGAACATAAATCGCGGTTGACCGGCTTTCCAAACTCTCGAGAGAGAGTCGCAGGAATGAGAGAGAACGAGACAACGCAAGATATATTGGAGTCCCATTGAAAATAGAGATTCTAGAGAGACCTATTATCCAAACTGATTAGCCCAGATATAAGAATTTGAAAGATAGTGTGTCACTTTTTTCATAATGACTCGTGTCATTTTTGCCGTATTTAAACAGCTTCTCCTCATGCAAATAATTGAATAAATTAATAAATCTCATCAACGCTGAATCGTCACTCGGACCTATCCAATGCCACGACGATAATAATAACGATAATAACAATTACAAAAAATAATAATAACATTAATCATAAAGATCGTAAATAACCGGTAAAAAGGATTTTTTTCGACGAATGCGCGTGTAAACATGGGCAATGGCTAGTGCATTGGTCCCACGGAGAATGTCGGAGGGAGGGAGCGAGCGAGACATCGTCTCGCGCGAACGATGAGATCATTTCCTGAGCCGGCGTTGAAATCACCGTCCGGCGTTCGTTCGCGCCTCGAACGGCCGAAAATATGAAGCGTCGGAGAGACAAGCCGTCGACGATGGCGATGACACGGGTCACGAATGCGCATGATTTTCCTCTCAACATCCTTCTACCGTTATATCTATAGACATTGTCGTTCAACATTCTCCACACGAAGATGAAATTACGAGCGAAGATCGAACGGGCGATAAAATTCACAATACAATTTGCGCCGCGCATCGGTGCGCCACGAGCTCGAAGAAAATAAGAGAAAAAAAGGAAACGGATAAATGAATATAAACATCGAGGATCGCGCGAGACGCTTAGCGGTAAAATGTCAAACGAATCGGCGAGTAAACGTGAAATGTAAAATTGTATATATACGACGTTTAAGACTCACCTAGTTGGACGCAAAAACTAGATCCTCATGGCACTCTTCTCCACAAAACAAAACAGAAAAGAAACGAACTCTCTTGAATCGTCACAGTAACAAAAAAAATCCTCTCTCACGTATCGTTTATCCCGCTGAAAGCGCGCGCGAATGTTCACAGGCGAGAAAACAAAATGCGAAAAAAAACGCGCGATAAAAATCAAACGAAGAGTCTCTTCGTCAACACCGACGCAGTTTCCAGACCGCGAGTTACACTGTTGGCTGTCTGGCCGCGGACTGTCCGATCTTCGGTTCTCTGAGTGGTGAATCGGACCGATCGCGCGCGCAGGACACCCAGAGAGAGAGAGAGAAAGAGAGAGAGAGAGAGAGAGAGAGAGAGAGAGAGAGAGACAGAGAGGCCAAGGAAAAAAGAAGAGACGCGGTGGAAGATCGCCTTTGACTTCTGGGAGATCGAGAGAGAGGGAAACAGTGAAAGAAACAAAAAATCGAAGAGGGACAGGAAGAAGGGAGAAGAAAGAAGAAAAAAAAATAGAAAAAAAATAATACAGGATAAACCCTGCGGCGAGTTTTGCGTCGACGAGCACGGCCGATGGTGCACGGAGCTCGGACGAGCGGGATTTGCGGGCCTTCCCTTCGTTACCCGCGAGGCTAGCGATGGAAAACGGACTTTGGGGTCCCCGGTTAGTAGCCAGCTTTTCTCTCTCTCTCTCTCTCTCTCGTTCCAACTCCTTCCACTCCACTCCTCTCTGTTCCTCCTTCCCTGTCCCCCTCCCCCCACTCCTTCTCTTTCTCTGCCGCGTCGCCCCCCCCCCCCCCCCCCCCGACCCGCAGGTGAGTCGTGCTCATGGTGTGGGGGCGAAAAGAGGTGCCGGCAATCGCCTGAGCGCATGCGCTCCTACTTGGACGTCACAGCAACACTAATATATATATGTTTTGTCTGTACGTACTGTACATACACACGTAAGGTATATAGAAACATCCAGGTATGTGTGCGTCAACGTTATATACCTGTGTGGAATGAAATATATGAGGCAAAGGAGCGAGGAAGTGGGAGTAGAAACGAGCCAACCCCCGTTGGACCATCGGACCTGTTTCTCTATCCTTGTCTACTGTACGTAAGCACCCTATACATTTACTATGTTCATATATATATCTATATGTAAATACACACACACACACACACACCTATATATATATTAGTTATACCTTCGTCTTCACCTGTGAAGATTCCCTGGTGAGTCGACGCGGACAGGCCTCTTGAACCTTCATTAGGTATAGTCCAACCTCCCGGAACTGAATGCAATTGACTATATACATTCATAAAATTCAAAAGTTGTCCCACCTTTTGGCCAAACTGAGCCATTATTATTGTTTTACCCTGTTTTGGAGAAAAATTGAAGATTGTATGATTTATGGAAGTGAACGGATAATTTATGGGAGATCGTACTGTAGAGTCACCTGAGCACGACTCGAGCAGTGCTCAGGTGCCAGAACCCGCTCTGTCTCTATCTGTCTGTCTCTCCCTTCTTTTTCTCTCTCTCTCTCTCTCTCTCTCTGTCTCTCGTTCTCTCTCATACACTAATATATTTTTGCTCATTCGCTCATTCATCCCCGAAGTGAGAGAGAGAAAGTGGCACAGGTTCTCGAGAAGACGAGACGCATCTCAATGCGAAAAAAATTCATTCACCCGTCCGCCATATTTTTCTTCATGTTTTTCGCACCTTGTGCCGCGCACGATGAAGGCGACCCATTTATTGCACTATTTGTCACGAAATTCTTACAACAATGTCGTCAACCATTATTCGTCGACGATTCCATTATTCAACCAAAAATACATACATATCGATTTGTCATTATTAATAATAATCATAATAACAATAATTTATCAGTAAAGTAATAATAATAAACATGATAATTGGGCCCTTGCAAGTGAAAAGGGCGTATGTCGTCTCGTTTCACACGTCCCATAACGTGACATGAGCCCTTCTGATTTTTAACAATCGACGTACGGGCCTTATCATTACAGGTATAATATACTATATACATATGTCGTATATAATAGGTATATATATACTAGGTATATACTATATATATACCTTGTACGAACACGAAAAGTTGTTCAGGTGGGCAGCCCTCTCGTCCGGAATCCCATTCGCCGGAACTTGCGCTTGGGTGCCCGATGACTATCTACGTTTCTATGTTGTGGTGGGTCGTCTAACAATAAGATGCTATATACCTGACTCGAATGATTCCGAGGCTATCGCCTCGCTTCTAACTCCATTCCCACTCTACTCCTGACGTATTTTTGGTCGGACCCTTTCCCGATACCAAGTGGAAAAGTGCAGGTGCAAAGCGGCGAACCGTCGCACGCGCGCTTAAACTCCCGTATATATACAAGCACTCAATTCATATATATATATATACAAATATATAGATGTTCGTCGCAATTAAATTCGAAATCCACCCTCGCAGCGGATGCCCCGTTCCTCATACACCTATACGGTGTTGGTTTTGTGCACAATATTTACATATTATTTTTTCAACCATCACATATTAGTTGTTATATAGGTATACATACGTCACTTTGCAATTATCATTACACGGCGCGATATCGTTGCGAAGCAAACCATCCGTTTAATGGGCGCTGGGCGTACAACGCACGTGAACCCACAACCGACAATTCTGCGGTTTTATTATTATGCCGAGACCCCTGATAATTATTGTGCGCACACGCGGTCAATTGTTATTATGTCTATTACCGATCACGCGTGTTTAATTATTACGTGTATCGTGCAAATTTTGTACCCGTTATTTAATTTTTATTAACAAGAGAAGACAAAAAAAATGGGTCGTTGGACAGGGTTGTGCGATGAGGGTGGTTTTTCGAACGTAGGTACTTGATCTCACAATTAATTCGTATTTTTTCTACGCGTTCTTTGAAAAAAAAGACTATTCGAACAATCGAGGTACGAGTCATCGTTCATCCCGTTTCGTGATAGAATGAATCGTGAAAATTTTTAAATCATTGAATTTATCTCGCAATTGAGTCAAGTTCGAAAGATTCACGGTCGTTAAGGGGCCTCGATAAATATCGTTGCGTGACTGTGAAATTATTCGAACGTTGTATCGTCAGGAGATTCGAAATAAACAGCTCATCGACGTATGTACAGGATCGAACTCCGATACGCGTTTCTCGTCGGTATTTTTTTCTCTTCATCATTTCGCTACGGAGCATCGACAGGCATACGGGACTATAGCTAGAGTATAGTTATCGATAAACTCATTGGGAGCCCCTAGTAGTAACGAGTATTTATATTTCCGACGTGACTCACGCGTTGAGTCGTGAAATTTTGTATTCCGCGCACAAAATATTTCACGACTTTGGCAACAGTCCTTGCCGTACAGATATAACCATCACATCGAGAAATAATTCGACATCGACATAATTCACGATAAGAAAGCAAAAAACAATAAACGAAAAATCTAACATGGCGCAAGAGTAAATAACGTAACGAATATCGACCAACTTTTCGAATAGCTGTTACCTCTTTCGAAATAATAGCAATGTCCGACATTTAAAACTGTAAATATTGATCCCAAATCGATGAATATGTCCCTAAGATAAAGAAAAATGGGAAACATCGCAAAGTGCATCGCAAAACCCGCAGGACGAGAGCTGATGCGTAATCGTGTAATAAGCTCGCACGCCTGGGGTATAATTGAATATCCACGTCGCGGACTTCCAGATTCGTTGGTCACGCTTGTGATAGCGTATTATACGAGGCCAGTGACTCCACTGCTTCCAGTACTTATATGTAAAGTGTACGCTATAGTTATATAAGAACATGTGAAATGCACACAAACACACACACACACAAGCCTCTTCCTTTGAGATTAAGACAAGGATATACAGGACGCGTGCGAGTGCTTACGGTGTGTTTTATAGTTGGAATAATAAAACAATCGTCGTGTATAGAACGCGTTATATACGTTGAATAATGAATAACGAAAAAAAACGAACGAAATTAATGAAACATACAGAAGCGGTGAAATAAAGTGCAACGAGAAAAAGTAAACTAGTTATAAAAATAGCGAACGAGTAAAATCGGCGCTGAGCGGCGTGTTCTCGTTTCCACGTTAACTACGTGTAACGTACCAGGCTTCCATTATATTACGTGCGATGAACGTAATGCGAATTCCAAAACCTCTTGGAATGAGAGATTCTCGCGAGTCCGTGGATGCACATCGTTGAACATACGAGTATGTTCGACGCTCTCTCTCGAACCGACAGTTAATTCGTTCGTCTTTTCATTTTCGTTGTCTCGTTTTACGTTGCGCGATTTCCCTTTCGTGTCTTTCTCTATCGGGCGACGTATGTTTATCTTTCACGAATGGAGACGCGGGAAGATATCGTAAAAAGTTTTGACGTTCCGCATGACGAATTGGAGGAAGCGCGGAGGATGAAGAAAAGTGAATTTGAGGGAAAGGATTGAAGAGCAATCGTGTCAATGAGGAAATTCCTGAGAAGTTTTTTTTTTCATAATTTTTTCGTGTTTATTGACTCGTTTGTTTGAGAAAGTTCAAGCTTTTTTTCGGGTTTTTAATTTGGTGTATTATTGATTTCAGGGCTTGGAGCATTTACTGACAGTTTTCATGCAACTGGATATTATATTTTTGGGAGTAAATATTAACGGTTATATTTAACAATGAAAAAAATAGAACATTCGCGTTCTTCTCACAAAAAAATTCAACAAGTAAAATTTAACTCTTAAAGACATTATTATGTCAAAATACATCGTTTGTTATTTCAATCTACAGATTTAAAAAAATGCAGTTCATACAATATAAGTTTTTTTCTTTATCACTACAAGTCTTCTAAAATGCGTCTTGAACGCGACCGGAGGGTACGTGACAGTTAATTTTGTGTTTTTTGTCACATTAAAAAAAAATAATGCAATCTTAAAAATTTAAGAATGGGACCGTGATATTCGTCTTGTAAGGGTGATTTCCGATTCCACGAACCTGTTTGCATCTGGCAAAATATGAAAAAGATAATTAGGTTTAGGTCAGATTAAAGATAATTAAGCATACAATTAATTTCTGTCGATTTCTTTTATTCTATAATGTATGAATTTAATTGAATCGCGAAAAAACATACATGTCTCTTCTTTACGTTTCCATAGGTGAGTTAGCGGAGTTAAATTTGTGCCGATTGCAAAAAATCGGACTAGTTCTCCGTTTAGCCGTCCAGGTGTCGCGCCGATCATCCTTCGAGGTTTCAACTTCTATCCGAGCGTTGCGAATCTCCTTGCTCTTCTCTACTGAAACAATGATCACGAAGGGCAAATACGAAAGCGTTTCCGCGCGTCACGATAAATAACGAGTAACGCCCTCTATCCCCGCCATCCCACAGCGCGGGAAAAATTCAAATTTCAAACGATCGCTCGATTTTACATCGACGGAAACGTCCTGAACTATTAGCGAATTTTACGCTCGACATTCTCTCGACGACGAGTGAAAACCGATTGCCACTCTACAATGAAACTTTGTTGTTAAAAATAAAAATAAAACAAAACAAAAAGCGATATCTATCGATCGTAATCTAGATCTAATTAGTATTTTATAGAAATGCATTTGGATGTTACAAGCCGATGAGAAAAGCGGTGGAAAAACGAAAGTACAAAGTAGTACAGAGTTCAACGGAATTACTGTCATTTCGTTATTATTGTTCGCAGCGAGAGACGGGATTGTTGCGCGGGCAATTGCGCGATTATATTCTCCGTGCGGACACGAGGAAGATCCCTTTTATTTTCCGAGGTCATGGTCGAGGTCTCGTATATATCTATATACAGGAGCCCTGCCACACGATGCGCGCCCGAGACTCAAACACTCCGCGAGTCCGAGGAGAATTTCTAGTCGAACGGAACTCCGCGCAAACGAATTCCTTCGTTCTTTCGCTCTGCGTAGCTCTCGTCGAGTTGCACCAACGGCGCGAATGCAACGAAAGGTATTACGCAGAGGATATATATGTGTGTATGTATATATATATATATATACGTACGAATATGTAGCATATACATATAAATGTTATATACGTACAACGAGAGCTCGAGCGCAGCTTCCGGACGGGTCCGATGCACATGAGCGAGCACACAGCGCGGTTTAGCGAGAGAATAGTTCACGCTCGTAGAATCTATCGCTCAATAGAGATGGCGTGTGGTACGGAACGTGAATATTAGGTATATATTACCGTACAGAAATGACGAGAAATTTGACTCACGAAAAATAAACTTTCCGATACTTACGAAATAATTATTTTCTCGATCGATCGTAAAGTTTATTCTAGAAATAAAAGTAAAAATTAAAAAGTAAAAGTTTCGTTACAATTTTGACGTATGATAAGGCGATAAAAAAATATAGAATTTTTAAAAGCGCGAGAGTGAGAGCTTTTCCAGCAACGAGAATTCATTAGCTCGCGTGTCCAGAATTTCTCTCGTTCCGCGAGGAGGCGCGTCTTCGGTAAACACGCGTCGGAATTTCATGGCGTTACGCGTATGTATATATAGGTGAGTATAATATATTTTTAGTCCCACGAAGCCAAGAACTCGATGCGACGGACTCTCGCAATTGAGCCCCGCGCGGCAAATTACCAGGTACGAGATTTCTTCGAGCTTCGTATCATTTAGGATTGAAGTTTGAAAATTGAACAAATAATTCGAGGGGTGGGAAAATTGATTATCAGCTTTTTTTTAATGATCAATCGACGCGTTGAGCGAGTTTCTCGAGGGACGTTCGTCCCTTCGAGCAATCGATACGTTATTGAAGTTAAACGCGGTGTAAAAAATCGAACTCGCGTATTTACAACAATTGCTCCATTCCTGTACATTATACAATATTTATACACATACATATTCATCTTGCTTGTATTATTATTATTCTTTGGGACGATTTCCATGAGATTTCCTTTGGTATTTCGAGAAAATCGATCGATCGAAGTTCGATATTTCCTTTTCGTCATTTATCGATCACGCGCAACCGCGAAACTTTCTATTTCGTTTCAACGGTCCGACGGACGGGTGTCCTTCGTGATTTTATTATTAAATAATCGTTAGCGATCTCTCGCTATGATGTATTTTTATTTTTATCGTTGGTTTATTCATTTGTTTGAATTTTTTTTTTTTGAATTTTATTATTATATTGTTCGTTTTATATCATCACGTCGTTCGCTCGAGATATCTCTTCGCCTCGACCGAGCCGTAACTGTGACTGTAACGTCCGCTGTAAGACGCGCGTGACCACGCACCCGCTCGGTTCGAATAACTGTTGCACGCGATAAGCGAATTCATGCCGTTCGGCCTGTCGATCGGTACACCCTGACGACCCTGTCTTCGAAGCGATTGACCGATGCTGTGAGATCTTCCACTGTCAGTGAGCGATATCCTGAGTTCCTCGTTTCCACCGATTTCCGTGTACGGTTTCGGTCCTCTCGTACAACAACTCAAGAATATCGCCGCGGTAAGTCCCTTTGATTGAGGAAAATAATAACAATGATTATTATTACGAGAAAATATAAATGAAAACAAAAAATTGGACGTTTTAAATACTTGTTATATATAATAAATAATAGTAGAATAAATATGAAATTATCGAAACAAAATTACTGTTAAAGTCAATTATTAAGTTGTAGGGATAATTAATGTAAGAAAGTGTGATTAAAACAATATTTAAAAAAAGCAAAATTAATAGCGTGGAATTATCAATCATTTTTATATGAACGGGTAAATTGGTTTTCACAATGATAAATTCTATTTGTTCTTACCACGAGGAAATGAAGGAGGACGATGAACATGGAAGCGTACCGGAAGCCGATAACGTCCATAAGAATTCCAGCCACACTGGGACCGATGAATGCACCGAGGGCAAAAGTGCTCGTCCAGAGACCACTTATGAGCCCGTAAGTCTCGAGATTATTTGGAAATCCGTAGGTTCTTAAACAATGAATCACGTACATAAATCTTACGTCATTTACGGTGGTGTAAAAAAACTTTGCGACATAAAAATTATCCTCTAAAAATTTATCCTAAAATGTATTAATTATTTCGACCAAACTCGAATTTGGCAAAATATCAGGCTGGCCAAAAAATAATTGCGTTTCTAACACACAGACGCATACGGCAATCCGTGAGAAAAAAACGCAATTACTTTCTAGCCGTATTAATAAATAGTTTCAGGAGAACTAGTGGCGCCATCTCTCTCCAGTCTACGGTAGCTTGTTACAGCGTACACAGGATAAAAGTTTTCGAGTCGTTTCATTCGTAATATAAAAGTATTAACAGCGCCGAGAAAATGGCAACACGCCTTACATCGCGGTATTGAGCGCGTCGGTAAAGCTGGCAACCAACTGAGCAGCCATGCCCAATCCGTGAATCAAAAGACCACAAATTGTCAGCCAAAGAATTGTGTTCGATGGTATAAAGGGCGCAGGCCCGACGAGACTAAATCCGATCATCACCAAAGTACATCCAACCACCGTGGCTATCTGTCAATTAATACACATTTGATTAATCATCGTTTAATTAACTCCGCAAAATTTTCAAAATTAATTAACGTCTAAGTTAATTATATTGGTTGAAAATACATTCCATTACGATGTTTCGTTAATTTCGCATTATTCGTCAGTTTAGAGGAATAATTGTTGGAAAAATAAATTGTACGTAACATTAATCGCATACTATCTGCTAACCTTTGGCCGGATCCGCTTGTCGCAGAACCATCCCCAGACGGGTGCAGTGACTGCGTACGTGCCACCGTTTATTACGAACATAAGACCCAACACGACCGGGCTAAGATCAAATTGTCTAAGATGTGGCTCGAGAGTCGCCTGCAAAAAGCCTATGCTCATGCTAGTCGCAACTATCGAAGCTGCTGCGACCATCACACCTGGTATCTTGAGGACTCTCATAAAACCTGCCACGTTATCAAAAATCGAATTTTTAATAACTTCTTTTGAAATTTGAATTAATTTTCGCGTATTTGTCTTGTTCGAAGTGGTGGGCACAGCGAGATTATTCTGCTATATATTGTGATTACGTACCGCCGGAATCGTGAGGGTCCATTTCATCGTCCTCGTGAACTGGAAGCACGAACGCCGTCATAACAGCAGCCAAAAAGAGGGCAGAGCCCAAAACGGCGAATGGGGTCACGTAACCACCGATCTTTTGTAAATAACGAAAAAATATATCAATAAAAATAAATGTATTTATCTATATTTATCGATTTAAAAAAATAATTACTCGGTACCGATGGAGAATAATCGAATGAGGGTCGTACCTGATAGAGTGCTCCTCCAACCGTAGGACCAACAATGAGACCGAGACCAAAAAATGTCTCCAGGCTAGCGAAAGTCGTAGCCACGTTATCGGGAAATTCCTTGGCTATAATCGCAAAACTCGCCGTAAGAAAAGCCGCATTTCCCATAGCTTCGACTATTCTTATGACGAATGAGAGTATTATAAATGGATAATGACCCTCGACTTTGTCGAGGAGACCGAAAAATATGGCACATGTTCCAGTCGTCAGGATTCCACCATTGAATAGCAATTTCGGCCCTATCCTATTCAACTTTTCAATCAAATCACAAAAACGATTTTTGATTAATTAATTTATAACAATCGTTACTATAAAGAAATTCTAAAAAATCCGATCGTCGGATCAAAATTGATTCGTCGCAACAACAGCAAGAATGAATGATCGTTTTTTGGCTTAAATTGACATTATCGTGTACGTACGCGTTGTCCATAAATCGGGCTAATGACGAAGACGACGAGCTCGAAGATCCCGAAGACGAGGCCATATTCCGATGGTGAGGCACCCTTTTTCTCGGCCTATAATCGCATTAGAAAGAGATAAGACGATAAACGAATGTATTAAAGAACGCGATAAGAATGGACGCGTTAAAGTGATAAACGGTTGAATGGAGAAACGTAACGAGACAAAAAATGAATACAAAACATTGAATTATATGCGTACATTGATAAAACCTAAAAAATTAACTAGTATTTCGTTAACGTCGTCTATGTAGCTCGTAATAATCGAGAGCATTCAGGAACGATAATGCAAAACTATAAACTTTGAACGTGCGTCCCGTTTGCAATCGTGTCGACGCAATTATCTTGGCTCGCGTCGAATCCCTACCAAACACCTCCTACTTATATATTTAAGATGGATATACGCGTGTCGTTAACGAGAGTGTTGCAGTTTCTTCACTCGCGATAAGACTTTTGATACTTTGTTATTTTTCCGACAATTCTAATTAACTCCCGTTTTCATCGAGAATCGTTCTCGCTTCTCTTCTCGATATATTTATGTACAAAAACTTAATTTATAAAGCGATAACGTACTTTTCTTTTTCCCATCGATCGAGGACTCGATAATTCCAAACTGTACATTAATTACGTTCAATAAAAATATTTTTTTCAAATTTTATAATTCTCGTTTCGATCGAATTTACGAGTGTCGCGAATTTTATTGTTTGCAATTCCGTTATTTTGCAGGATAGTCAGATAAATGGAAATAAATTTTCAAACATCTGGAGATCTTCGTATCGATCATTTCTTTGTTGAATTTACGAATCTCTCGTTTGATTATTTCGCGACGTGTGCAGATAAGAAAGAATTAATTGAACAAATCTTTCCAGCTGACAAATTATTGTTTGCGATTATTCGCATTTCCGATATCGTTTTTTTTAATTTGGCGGATTGTACATTAACAGTTCGTTGCGTACGATACAAATTTTAATTCAGCACAATCATGTGTATCGTTATAAATTTGCTACGCGTCAAAATTGATCGCGTCGTCCTCTCGATGCGCGATTTTTCGTTGCGATTTATCAAGAGTCAAGATATAATCTGTAATATAGTTTGATCTCGCCAGACACGAACGTAACATGCATTAATTCGAACGATAATGGTAGACGAGAAGCTAAATGAAAAGATGTCAAAAATAATCTCTCCTTTCCCGAATTTAATTTTAGACGAAATAGAGAAAGTTCGCCGACGGCGTTCGCTATCTCTATTGTAAGTTTGACGACTTGTGTGCATATAGATATACGTATGTGCGTATGTATCAAAAGAAATGACCTATCGACCCGACGAGGCATATCCGCGCGCGTTCGTCACGCACGAATCTCAACCCCGTTGCTTCTGTTGATGCGACTCTTCGCGCCGGTTCATCTTTCGTTCGATAGAAACGTCGGAAAGTATTTTCCTCCGTAGCGTCGTTCACGATGTGCCACGTTTTTTGTTTTTAACAACGCAGAACTGTCAACGTGACACAAACGTCTCGAGATTTATCATTGAAAATTTAGCTGATGAAGCCCGCGCTTAGTGGCTGATGAAATTTTTCGAAAAATGTCATCTTCGCGATATAATGTAAGGAACCGGAGGCAAAAACTGTCTTAAAAAACTGTCTGTTCCTCGCGTAATAACACGGGGTCGTGAGACTTGACCCGAACAGCACAATAAAATTTTGCGACGATTGGCTCTCTGGAATGGCGAATATTTGTTTTTCTAAGTAGCCGAAGCAATTAAACACGCGTTGTATAAGGTCATTAAAACATGTTCGCGATTGGTATTAGGAGCTTTGATTCGAGACGATCCTATTTTCGGCGCCAGCCAACTTCACGCTCCAAATATGCCGACGGACGTGCAAAACGAAAACAACAAAATCATGATCACAACATTGGGCGAATATTTTTATCGATGTTCCATATCGCGTCGGACGAGCGAATGGCCCGGATAGATGTTACGTCAGGCCATTTTTTTTAAATAACGAAACTGATCTTTCCGAATATTTTTATTGACCGACGTTCCTAAAAGACAACCCCCGTAACATCGAGTCGACATTAAAATATCGACGCAATCTAATTTTATTATTCACAAAGATTATTTTCTTTTTTTAATTAGAATATTTTTTTCTCGAAGTATAGTCTTCGGTCGTAATGTTGTTTTTTCAATCAAAGATAAAAAAATTAAATTGATCAAACAACTAATTTACTCTTGGAACAGTCAATGAGAAGTGAGCTTGTTAGAATTAAATTCCTCATTCAAACAGCTTTTGTAAACTTTTATCACTCATCGGCTCGTTTCGATTGTCGCAATACATGGAAAATCATAATAACGTATGAGTTATCTTAGAATCGATCGAAGCGCGCGTACTATATCGTACGTGTGTACAAAACATTTGTCATGGTTAACGTTAGAATCGTCAGGAAGGTCAGGGACGTTATTTTTTATAGTAACAATGTCATCGGATGTTTAAAAAGTGATATATATATATATATATATATATATATATATAAATTATACGAATATTAATTTGAGGCATATTATTAGTACCATATGGTGATAATTGTCATTTAATGCAACACAAATATGGTTGAAGACGATATTGACGTGGTTGACTCACCTCTTGAGGATAAAAAGGTGCCTGTAAAGATACGCAGACGGCGTTTGCAAAATCGGCGATACTGATGACGATCAGAGTAAGCCATTGACGCCTTGTGAACTGGCCCATCATGTTCCCGAGGTTTATCGAGGGCGTGCTTGTGGCCACAAGCAACGTCTTCACACCTCAGTACCTCGTTCTCGTCCTATGATGATTTTTTTTTACAAATTAATCGTCAATTCTTTTTTCAATTATAACTTTGAATAATATTTTTTATCATGTTATCGAGTTTTAATTATTTATTCGAAATATTCGATTATTATTAAATTATTAATAATAATGTATATGTTCCCGTATGACGTACTTTAAATTGAATCGGCACACTAAGGGTTGTCCTCCCTTATATGAGAAAACATGCGACGATGTCGAGACGATTTTCACGCGAGTCACGTTCTCACACGACTCTCCCGCTAGGGAGGACGACCAATTTCTACGGCGCGAAATGATGGACGAAGAGCCACTCGATGAATCCGATGAACGACTGACCGAGGCTACGGTCACGAAGGCGTAAGTACGCTACTATACGGTGTTCGTCCCAAGCCGATTTGTCTCCCGTGTATGCGTTACCGAGAGATTCTGCGTTAATGTGAATGTAACGAGTGCCACGAACGATGATTTCTCATTCTATATACACGTATGGGTCGTTCCACCATTGATTGGTCATTAATTTAAAAAGCAACGAAACTATCGATCCCTTTGTCATATCTGCAAACATCGACAAAAATAAAACGAAATACCTACAAATTTTTAATCGTTCATTTAATTACCACCCATTGATGTTTCAGAATATAAAATTCGTTTTTTTTATTAAGAAGGATACTAACTTTAACCGAAAAATAAACAAACCGACTCACGGTTCAAGGAACTTTGAAAGCAATGAATTTTATTATTTCAAGAGCGTAAAAATTCCGTACGATTAAAAAGCTTGTGTTCTTTAAATTATAAATATTCATAGCATGAAATACGATTATTTCTAAACCATAAATGTTCATGACGTAGGATGTTAGAACGACATACTTATAAAAACTTTTGGTATAGAACGGTAGGCTAATTATGGATGGAAAGCTCCATAGATAATATATATGTATACCCTCGTGTATGTATCACTCTGTAGTGACAACTTTTAAGCTGTGTTCGTCGTATGCCCGGATCAAAGGTCGTACCGATATGCCACGTGATGATATTAATTTATGATCGGAAACACACTCTCGACTGCTCTGTATTTGCCGTAGAGGCAGACGGAGAGAAAGAAAGAGAGAAAGAGAGAGTAGGCAATAATACCGAGTTGAAAAGATTTGCACACTCTTCGGGGCAAGTACAGAAATTAAGATTAACGACGGTATAATCTAGTATTTAAAAATATTTATTTGATTTTCTAATATCGAGACAAACAGATCTTTCGAGACTTTCTCCGAAATTTTGGAAATGCTAAATCATTGGAATAGAGATACATGTTTAATTTTTGATACGAGATTCGAGATAGCGTTGTGAAAGAGAAAGTGATTCAAATTCTTGATGTGACATCTCCTTGAGGAGTGATACTTATTCGATGAGCTCACAGATGATGACCAAAAGTAGGTTTGGTCAGTACGTTCAGAATTGTGTTAACCAATTTTTTATTGTTACTGTTAATTTGAATTTATTCTAAAGTTCGATACGTGTAATGTCAGCACGCGACAACTCTAATTTTACAAGTTTCATTAGCGTTAATTTTTCACACGTAACTAAACGGTCACCCATCCAAGTATTGGCATCGGAAAATGCTGCTTAACTCGTACGATCGCCGCAGGTAGCCGACAGTCGCTCACCCATCGCTGTCAGTTATGAAACGAGCAATATAAACATAAAATAATACTAAAATGGATTGAATAAGTCACCCATGACTCATTATGTTTCCTTTGAAATAAAAATTCAGTATAACGTAGAATGACGTCGAACATTTAACGTTACGTTATATTAGGATAATTGCGATTGTCTCTCTCTCTCTCTCTCTCTCTACTAGTGTGCGATGGAAGTATCGTGCACATATTGACAGGAAAATACAACAGTCGTAAAATTCAAGCTGTGAAATGCGAGTCTACCGCGCTATGCAACAGAATATCGTCTTCACTTTCACTATGAATACTCCCGGGGTGGGTGGGTCAGTTCCCGACACTATATTATTCCAACCGTACCTATATGTGCATAGGTAATCATATATTTCGTAATAACAAACATACCGAGAGTCGCTATTTATGATCGTACGGTTACGCGAATGTACGTACGATAGGCGTTCTTTAATGCTATGTTAAATGTTAATTATGCTTTTTTACTAAAACGAGCTGATTGTTTAGACAACTATACAAAATAAGAATTTTATTCAAAACTGATTTTAATGAAATTCTTTGAATAATGAATTTTTTATTACTAGCTATCAACTAACTATTCGGTAATTTGTTTGTATTTTGATAAAAAATTCAAGCTTGAAAGTTTCGCTTGGAAAAAAATGTAGCTATAGTTTTTAAAATAAGAATCGTATCGCTTTTAAACATCAGGTGATCGATTTTCACCTTTCGGAAAAATTACCAGGCAATTTTGAAATCGCTCGGACAGGTGGAAAATCAAACATTGCGAACTGAACTAACGAAAGTCTTACGTTTGAATTAAAATGTATTTGTACAGAAAGTTGAAATACACGCTAATTCTACATATATAGTTCCTTATAATTAAAAAAAAAGTGTGTTACGTACGAAAATGGTACGCGAATGCTGTTCCGGCGTGTAATTAGTGTTATACGTAATAGTACTAAAATACATAAAGTGACTTAATATAACGTCGAGTCTAGCAGAGAGCGGTGTGCTATGATACAGAGAGAAAAAAAATGTTGGTGGGAGTCGATAATCGTACCACTTGACATTTTTCTTTTCACATTACTTCTTAGATTTAAATATCGAAGGAAAACCGATCAAGGACGTTCGAAAAATTCGAAATCGATCGTCCGGACAATGATTGTTTTTTTTTTCAATAATTTGTATCAATTTTTCCATGCGTCACGTTCGCGCTGAATCGATTTTTATCGAGATACGTGAAAAGCGATGTTGTTTAAATTTTGTTTATGCTCGTTTACGTGTCGTGCAGCCATACTTTGAGAGGTACTTTGGTGAACGCGGTGTTGAGGAAGGACATGAAATGTTTAGCTATACTGGCGCTCGCAGCTGGTCTCATCTCCTCTATAATTTCCTTGGCATTTTGGTTGAGGAACTGATTCATTGCTTGACCTATTACGTTGTTTCCGTTGAGCTGATCGATCACGCGAAATCTCGCACGTCCGAGACTGAAGTCGACGAGAAGACGGCCGATTCTCATGTAACGAACGCCGTCTCTAATTTCTTCGACACCTTGGACACGAGCGATCGCCTCGACATCACCTGTTCGGATCAAATTTAATTATAGTAACAAATTTTGTACCAATGACATTTTTTTGTCGATATTTTCGAAGAATTTGTCTCTATTGATATTTTACAAGCATTTTTTTCTGTCGATATTCCGGAAGATTCATCCCCTGTTAATACTGAAAATACTGTCTTACCAAAAAGTGCCCAGAAATCTCCCTGACTCTGGATCGGGAAGAGCAGAACGTTTCCGGCAACTTCGTAACGTCCTTGAAGCTCGATCTTCGGTATACTCAGATGCAGATCGAGTCTGAGCGAAGGAAGATCAACGCGGACCTTACCGACCGTGTAATTTCCAGGCCCGAGAGCCGTTATGTTTGAAAACAGAGCGCGAACTCTAACAGCGCCCTGACCGTTTTCCATCCCCAATTCTGGAATGGTAAGTGGCTCGATTGGGGGAAGCTCGAGCTCTGGAATTCCTGCAAAAATGAAAAAAAAAACAAGCCAATTAAAATTTTACACCCTGATAAAAATTAACTTTTTAAAATTATATCATTGTGGAAACGTACCCTTGATCAAATATGGCTTCAGATGATTGAAAGCCCTCTGGATACATCCCTCGACCGCGGGATCACTTCGACTACACGGCAGTATGTACTCGGCTGTGAAAAAAATCGTAAACAATTTTTTTTTTAATCGCATCCAATTTTTGTCCCGATTAGAGATTTCGCCCTAATTTTATCGCATCGTCGGGATCTCTTCGTCTTCGTAAACAAGAATTCTAATCAAATCCCGGTCTCACGAAGATAACGATATTATTCAGAATAAAAAAAAATAAAAAAACAAAATACATATATAACCGCGCTTTGTACACGATGTGCGCGTCACGCGAGCTTCTGTTCTCGGTGTCTTCCTACTTCCGCGGAAATTTACGCAACTCGAGGCTTTCACTTGCCGCGAGAAGGTACATAGAATCGCGAGAATTCGCGATGTTTTTCCGCTGAGATTCTTCCACGTGTTAATTAAACGAATAAAAGCTTGATTGTATAAAAAGAAATTGGCCGAGATTTCTTTTCTTCGGGAATTAACGAGCGCATTCATCAGCGAGGACGAAAAATTGCAGTTTACCGACTAATACTTAGACGATACGTGTTTCAATAAAGAAAAAATAAAGAAAAGAGAACATATGCACAAGGCTAAACACTCTCGAAATTTCCAAACAATATTATTGTCATCGACCAATCGATTTAAAGTTCGATATCATCTGTCCCGATCACAAGCATTGAGTAGTCACGTTCTTAGTGTGACTGTAGGTTTTTTTTCCCAAGGATCGTCAGTGGACACGTTCGTGATTCGAATAATGATCAGTCACGAAGACACCGACCAATATTTAGCAACGAATAATGTATGAATGGAAACAAAATAGAATGGTTCGACGCAATTTATCGTCGAGCGAATAAACGAATCGCCCTTTATTTTCCTCGACCTCTCGGAAAAATGTTTAAGATAAAAAACAAAATGTTGGACATGCAATAAAAGATTTCGATCATTCTCGTTAAAGCCATGTGGGTCGTTAATTAGAGTAATAGTAATTCGTTGAAACAAAGTACGCGAGAATCTTTTCGCGTTTAACGGAAAGTGTAAGTACGATACGGTGGTGATACGAGCTCGCGAGACGATTAACGCGCTTTCTCTGCCAGCTGTGTGCCGGGACCCTCGCGCTCAGTGGAAAAGCCGGGACCAACACCGACGAACCGCCAGTAGGTACGTTGATACTCGGCACGGCTATGGGCTCCCGTGTTTTTACATACGCGCACACAGAGACAGATAACTTTGAGGCTCAAGTCCAAGCCGACTTTCTCCAAGCCTCGGAATCGTTTCTGTCCTGCTATAGTGACTTTTTCATTACGCAATCTCTGACATAACCTTCGCCACGCCACGGCAACTGATTCGTGTGCGCGTTACGCCACATTTGCCATTATTCTATACGTAAATATTACATATATAGATATATATATATATTCGTATAGATAGATGATATTGTGGATTCTCACGACAGATTACTCGTCGTTTATTTTCAAAACTGTTCATCTGATCAACGAGTGAGGAAAATCTTTGGCAATCCTAACGATCGTCGTTTGATAATCTTAATACAATGATTGTTGCAAATGGTTCATCGATTTATCAGTTTATAGAAAATATTTTACAAATCGACGATTAACAATCGAGTAAACATGACCAAAATTATATATCCATTAATTTGAATATTTTTATAAAAATAATTAATCACGATCTTTTCTTTATGTAATTTTTTGACTAGAGAAGCGAGAGATATTTTGATTTGTCGCAATTTTTTGCAGATATTTTACGATTCGATTATGGAAAAGTGGGCAAAAATTTGCGTTTTGATCGAACTAATTCATTTGAAAAATGTCGAGTTACGCACTCGGACGCAACTTTGTTTAAACGAATGACGATATTTCAAGCGTGAAGGTGGAAACGTCGCAATGATATACGATAATAGTTCTAAAAGCCGATTTTTTCCGAAGCGCCGATGACGTGAAAACTAATTGACCCGAGTTCTTCAGGACGAAGCCCCTCGTTACGCTATAATTACAGCATTCGTATAAACGATTTTTCCGTATCACGCATGAATCAGGAACGTTCAACGTTTTATCATTCTTTTCGTCCGTTTTTCATTTTTTCATTTCATTGTCTCGTCTTCGTTTGAGAAACCTTACGCGTCACAAAATCCGGCTCGTTCGCACCCGGATTGCTCAGCTGTGGCTTCGATGTCGTTGTCGTCGGATCCTCGCACGACGATCTCCCAACTATTCCGAGAAGGAGCACGAAACAAAAAACTCGTGCCCCGGAAGTCATTTTTTCGCTCGAGAATTATTTTCTTCTTTTCCTTTGAATTTCTTCACACGATATATCGATCCAAGATTCACAAATATGACTCTCAATCTCTCGGATATCCCGCGTCGTTGTGTCGAACCGAACGTTCGCGAACGCTTCCCAATGTATGCGCGAGGAGTCGATCGAGAATTTTTCGCGTCACTGGGAAATTTCTCGATTCATAATTTTTCTGGTCCTCTTAATTTTTCTTTACTTTCAATTAAAATGACAATATTTTATTTAAAGTATAGTTTTTTTGCGTATATTGCGATTAAATTCTTCTGGCATAGTATAAACACTGATAATTCACGCTTTGAAAAATCGTAAAAGGAAGAACGAACGGAGAAAAACTAAAATGTGAAAACAATAATCGTGGATGAATTGTACGTTAAGAAAAGAGATAGAACGGCTATGCTTTGTGATTTAAACTAAAGACGGCTCCCCTTCATATTCTGTCTTATATGCGAGAGTACCCCTACTCCGCGGATCTCACTCCTTTTGAAAAGTCGCGCGGCTACAATTCCGCCGATCCATACCTGCGCGCCGTACACCGTCTCTCTTTTCTCGTCTTCTTCCTCCTTCTCTCCCTCTTGTGTAGGTACGTATCTTTGCGCGCGATGCGCCGCATTATGCGAATAGCCTTTCGTTCGTCGAAGAAGAAAAAACCTACCAGCTTACGGAGAGCGGTCTGAATCACCGCGTTCGTCGTCGATTCGGGAGACTTACAAACGAAAAAAAAAGTGAAAAAATTGTTACGATATCGGTTACGTGGACCGGCCTACTTTCGTCGCCCACACGCGATTATATACGAAACGAGTCGTTTTCGAACGTTTCAAAAATTATTAGCGAAATACGACGTAGGTACGATATGCAAAAATAATCTTCGTCTAATTCACACGTGTAATAAAAAAAAACATCATTTTCCCTATTTTCCGCAAGACGATCGGAAATATTCGAAAAAAAAACGGTTTTTTATTTTATAAGAATATTTTTACGCTTTCGACCCTAATTGTATTCCCCGCGTATTGAACATTTGTATTGTATATAAAAAAATTGATAATATTCGTAAAGAAAAATGCGAAAATTCTTTTATTACAGAGCACAATTATCGTACTTGTGTTACTCGTTTAAATTTACTCGATGGTCGTTCTGCAATGGTATCGGGTATTTTTGACCATGTAAGAAATCAACAGTGAACCATAACGTTAATTATGTGAAATTATTCATCATCAAATTTGCATTTACGATGAAAACAAAAACTTACCGATTTTCTGGCCCCCGTCTCGAGGATCAACAATATTATCATTAAACTTTTATTTTGTAAGATTTTTTGTATTCTACAAACGGATTATTTAATTTATAAGACATTTTTTAAATATTTTATTACTCCAGATATCGAACATTTTAATTATTATATAATTAATTCGTGACATTCTTAAAAGAATGCGAATTTTTCATGCAAATTATTAATAATTTCTCTTCATTTTTTGACTGACTCATAAGAAAGAAAATTTTGTTGGATCATTCAGCGTTCAATGTTCCGTTGTGTCTCTCGCTGATTTGCGTGCTAGCGCAATTTATCCCTGTCTCTCTCTTTCTGGCATCTTATGTACATACTCATACACGCCAATTTACTACTACCGTCGTATGTACAGTATGATTTTATTTCCAGTAGTGTAAGAGAGCATAGAGAGCGAGAGCAAAGTTGTGACCACGAGACGCGGGAAAACGTGACTTAGAATTGTCCAACTTAGCCAGTGTTGCAACAGAAAGAACACAGGGGAGACCGAGCGTATTTCCGCGATATAGACCAGTATAATGATCTCCACCGATTGAATTATATTTTTTCCCCTCATTCTCTACCTTCTCCCCATTTTCAGTTCATTTTGTAAAATTCCCTTTCCAATGAACATTATACAGTCGTGATTTACATCTTATGCCGTTCCTCGTTGCAGGTGAAAAACGTCACGCGAATGTCTCCTCCGGTATGAGAAGGGTTCGTGTGCCAATGTGGCAATAAAAAAAAAGCGTGCGGCACGATATTCACTCTCGGTGAGCGTTAGTATTGAAAAATAAAAATTACATTTTTTCTTTTCAGTACACTCGCTTTAGTTTTACGACGTATAACTAACATTTCTTAATAATTACTCACGAAAACAAGAATGAAAAAACGGACGAAACGGGAGGGAGTAACTGCGCGTTAAAGATTTTGACACAACGACGATAAAGACTCACCTTTCTGTAGGGGACGCTTTTTTTTATCGCGCCGTGCGCCGTAACTGCGCGGTCAACAATTTCTAATGGACCATTGTCTCGGCAAATTCGTCGCTACGACAATGATACGTACTCAACGCACGTAATTCTATATTTTATCTTTATGATTTTCCTCTGTCACTGTGGGTCCGATGAACGGAATTACAAATATAGAACAATTATTCTCTACAGCGACAAAGCGGAGGCTATTTTTCGGCGCAGTTTTTCTGGTTATATTGCGAACCGTTAAACGTAACAGCCGGTGAGTGGATTGGAACGGCGACGAGTTACGAAAATACAATTATAAAAACAACACGTGGAAATGTTTCATCGAGTTAAAAACTTTCATAAAAAATATTGTAATTCATGATTGAAATGGATAAATTTAGAAAAAATGACGTCTTCAGAGTTAATGTTATTCTTACAATCTCAGGTAGCACTATCAGTTTTACAGCCGAAGCCTTCAAGGTTCCTGAGAAAAAAGTGTACTAAGACAAGATTTATTTATTTACGGAAGTAGCCTCGTGTTCATCCAACAAAAAATAAACAGAGCTGTTATGCGTGAGCGAATATAACGCTCCATCGATTTTTTGCTTTAATATGCCAATTAATATTCGTTAAGTGTACAATATTTAAATATTATACGAGAATTGTTAAGTTTATCGATTGGACTTCATCCTTTACAATTTATTTAATTACCTAAGCCTGCACTGTCTGCGCATTGTTTTTCCATCTTTCTAACAGATCGATACCATTTTCGTTTAATTTTTCATCAATTTTACCGATCGATACAAATTTTTAATTAATTTTTCATCGATTCAATAAGCGGATACAAATTCGGATTAATTTTTCTTTTGGCACACGTTTTACCGATATAAAATGAAAACAAAGTATTTCTTGTGTCGATGAAGTCTGAAATTCCATACCGCCGAGTTCGAGACCGTGAGAGATCTCGCGTTTGAAATTACGCGTACGTTGGCGTGTTTTCAACGATCACACGCCAGCGACAAGTCCCGTGCGCGCGGGTGCGCGAGAGACGGACTCGCGCGTCGGTCTTTATTGCTGATATTGCGCAATTCAGAAAACCCGATTTCGAGACGGATTCAGAAACGGCTATTTTTTGCCGTTTCGTACCTCCCTGGTTTTTATTGCGATCCGGGATCGAGAGGCACTAACCAGTCCGATTTAAAAAGATTTTTGCATCGGTAATAAGTATTTTACGTTTTTCGATAACGAACGCAGATATTTTCTCATTGTCACTGATTGCTGACGTTCGAATCTGAAACCACTCCCGCATGCACTTTGAACGAATATCGGAATCGCTGTGACAAAAAGACACGAGGCCGTCGAGTTTTTGTTTAAACTCGATTCATAATTGTTATGAGGACTTATCGTTCTTGGCAAATGATACGAGAATACGGAAGACCTCGCGAAGCGAAATCAGCGCCTTTTCTTATCGAATGTTAAAAAAACACGATATAACATTTTTTAATAACAAAAATAAAATAAAAAATTAATGATAAGGTAAAAATAATCGACCATTATCGTAATAAACTTATACATTATTAGTTGAAAATATTAAAGGAAGATATATGTCATTGGAAATTGACCCTAATAAAATGATTTGAGATGATGAAATATTATACTTATAATTTATCGATAGAAGATTTTAAGTGAGATGAAAATATATAGTTAAAGAAACATTTCCTAGTTACAATGAGAGTTTAACTATCGATAGGCAGTCGACCATATAATAATGCAAGGAGGTTGTGACTTGCGCGCGGATTACTGTCTAATTTCACTTCGGCTTCGAGCGAGACAGGCGTGTGTAACGTCATAAAAATATGCTGTATATAAATACTATGTAGAATATTGTAAAAATATTACGTTTGAAGTAAAAGCAGAGTTTATCGACAATTTATATTACTGTAGGATATACGAAGAATAAAAGAAAGAATAAAGATGAGCCTGACGCCAACTGTAGAGTTTTTTCAGTAGGAACGGAATTGTGACGGGCACCTGCTGAATGGCAACCGGACTTACACGCCTGCAGCGCGGAAAGAGACGACACAGGCGCCAGCATAACCTTTGTCTTATTGTAGTTAATATTGGATTTAAATAATTATAAATAATAACAGTGCAAAAAAATACCAGCGATCATTATCAAAGAAATAATTATAAATATCAATAACAATTATAATCAATAGAAATGTAAAAACATTAGAAACATTAGAATTTTATATACAAATATGCTATCGTTTTGATCGCAAGAATTTAAAAAATGCGTAAAGAATAAGTGTCAAGAACAATTGTTGATAAATATCAATTATTTTAATAAAAATTTATTTAACGTTTCTTCATAAATAATAATTTTATTTTCGGTCGGTACATAATACGAATTTGCAGTGATATTAAATCACATAGCCTTTCGTAAAAATGATTCTTTATTAAAAAAAATAGTAACAAATAAAATATAAATGTGAATTAAAAGAAGAGAACGAATTAAGGGGGCAGAAGAACATCCATGGGGTACTTTTCGTAAATCTTGTTCGAAAATGATTTGAAGAGAGTAGCGACCGTCTCCTCGAGTGCTGGCTTGATCTCAGCAGCTACAGTTTTCCAGTTGTCGTTAAGAAAGAGATTCATGGCATCGGCAAGTGTCTCGTCGCCGTTAAACAGATTGTCAAGATGAATACTCGCGTGACCAACTTCAAAATCGACGTAGAAATCTTTAACTCTGAAGTGCGTCTCGCCGGTTTTGCTATTCTGATAACGTTCGCCTTGAATAGTTACGATCGCATCGATATCCGAATAATTTCCACGCGCTTGACCATGCCCGGTAATCGGTAACATGAGAATCTTGCCCTCCATGTTATAGTCCGAATTCATCTCCAGTCGAGGAATGTAGAGTTTCAATCTTATCCTATCCTTGTCAATGTCGATTCTTCGAGAATAATAAAAAATTCAATTAAACAAAATGTAATTAATTAAATGAGAATATCGTCAATTAATTACTCGAATAAAGATAATTAGGTACACAAATTTTCAAACGATAACAAAAAAAAAAGTTTGCGAATAAGAATAATTGTAAAATACGGCAATAAAACTAATAATTGTTTTTAATCACATAAAATTAATGAAAATTCTCATATTCGCACAAATCATAAATATTAAAAAACGAAATAATAAAAACGAATTAATTTGTAATTAATGAAAATTGATTATAAAATTAATTAAAATCCTTGGGAATAAGATATCCATATTATTTCATCGAGATAAAAAAGTATGGAAATTCTATTTGAGACCTCGTTCTCGATTCGATCGTTATTTGGCCGGTGATATCCATCGATTATCCTACGTATCGTGTTAACTACTCACTTGACACTCTTGAGTATGAATTCCGTTCCACCCAGGACTTGTATATTTCTATAAGTGGAACTTATCGACACTGGACCAGCTGCCTGGCTAATCTCGACTTGTGGAACATTCAGAGGTTCGCAAGGTGGAATGTTGAGAGCGGGGATTCCCGATTTTAGATAAGGCCTCAGTGTTTCGACGCTGCGCTTGACGCAAGCGTTCAGATGAGGATCGTTTCGACGACATATCTTCAAGAAAGATGCTGTGGATTATAGCAAATGAAATAATCGTTAGTTTCCAGTAGATTTGATCCAGACTGTACAAATATGCGACGTCAAATCGCTTGATTGTTGGAAAATAGAGCAGAGTACAGCTGGTCTCGAAATAGACTGTGATCGCCTAGATTTTTTAACGCGAGGACTCGTGAGTCACTCGAAGTGCGAGCGAAACTCGCCGTATCGTTTATCGGCAAGGATTTAAAAAAAAAGAAAAAAATGAACGTATCACTTTTCCAACTTGGCATGTTAGTGGCCCGAGAGAATGTTATTTTAATAATTTTATTAACCGTGATCAAACGGAGAGAGTTAAAATTATAATGATTTCATAAAAAAAAGATCGACTTGCAGATTTCTCTTTCAAAAGGACCGAGAAAACGCAGACATCAACGCTTAGACAAGTGGACGTAATGTCAGATTTGGGGTTACTGAAGGGAACATTGTAATAAGCATTTAATTGAAAATTTGAATGATTCCAGAACGATTCTAATTAATTTTACCAAACGAGTGGAAACAGAAAATTACTTACGGATTTCTGGTGTATTCTCGGCATCGATGGAAATGCAACCCAGAACGAGTAACGACACAAAAGTTCGAAAATCCATTGTTACCGTCTCGTTGTCGCTAACGAAATGACTCGACCGAGTTCCAACATTCTATATTGAAAAAATCGCCGATTCTGCTAAGACGATCCAAAATTCGCTGATGTTACGATATATTCGATTCGACATTACTCTTGGCCAATTCCAACGTTTCTCAATCATTCGTATGTGCCAACGATACGAGTGAAATTGGATTGTTCCATTCTGCAGTTTCGTAGAATAATAATAATTTTAATGGCGAAATATTAAATAAACAATGATTCGTAACATCAAATAAAAATATCGAAATGAATAAATATTCGAATAATGCGAACGCGGGTCATATTTGTAAATTTAATTAAAAGCCTCGCGTATCTCGTAATCGCTGGATCATCCACTTACGTATCTCGAGTCATGGCGAACGACCTTGGACGTCGCATCCAAGATCATCGAAGGACCTTGCCCTCCATAACTTGCGCGTGCTCGCGGTGATAAAATCTAAAAAGAAGAATAAAAAAAGGAAAATATCCGTGCTTAGCAAGAATTGTGCTACTGAGTCTGCGGTCCATGGCCCAGATCGCACGCCCTTCCACACGATGCCCCTATAAAAAGTCCGTGTTTTCCATCATCCACTTGCATTCGGTGTCTCCGTATCAACGTCGTAAGAGTTTAACGAATTTTCTACCAGTTTTATTCTGTCGTCGATCGTGAAATTCAGAATGAATTTTTTCGTCAAGCCCATTAAACTTTTATGAACAATTGGATAAAAAAATTGACAATAGTAATAAATACGACAACCGAGAAATCAATGAAATATTTTATATGTGTGCTGTGATCACGTGCTTCTTGACAATATTTGTCATAATAGCGATAGCACTCGTGCTAGTCTACAAACCCTTTTACGTCTGGGAAATCCATCGATATTGATTTAAATTTGTGATCGGAGGTCAAAAGGTTCGATAGAAATATTTTGAAAAATGAGGGCTCCGGTTTCGTTGTTTTTCCTAGCTCTCGTCTCGACGACGAGTTGCGCGCTCCTCGAAATGTCACAATCCCTCTGGAACAAAGTTCTCGAGGGTGGTCTGACGAAAATCGGTGTATTGGATCCGCTCCGAGTGCCGATCGTCAAGGTCGATCAGTCGGAGGGTAACACGAGTTATCGCATGATTCTGCGAAACGTAGAGATAGTTGGATTGAATTCATCGAGCCTGGAGAGCATTCACATCGCGCGTGGCAGACTGATAACGAATCTCAGTGAGAACGAAGCCGGCTACGTGAGCTACACCGACCAGCGAGAGCTCGATACGATAAGATACAGATTTCACACGGTCGTGAAAGAGCCAAAGGGCGCGGAATCGCAAAATCTCGAGGTAAGACCGATTCCGGAATTGGAAAAATCATCGAGGAGTGACAATCAGCAAGGAAAAACAAGAAATTATGAATTTTCATCGAGAACCGCCTCGAATTACGAAACATCATCGAGGTATCGCAACGATCGGGACAAAATCAATCCTCAAGATTACAGAACGAATCAGGAATCGCCATCGAGATACGAGAATCAACAACGAAATCCTCAGATCCAACGATCGAACTACGAGTCGTCGTCGTCGTCAAGGTTCGAGAACCAACAGCAAAATCCTCAGATTCAACGATCGAATTACGAGTCGTCATCGAGATACGAGAATCAACAACGAAATCCTCAGATTCAACGATCGAATTATGAGTCGTCATCAAGATACCAGAATCAGCAGCAAAATCCTCAGACCCAACGACAGAATTACGAGGTGCCTGAACGACGACAAGAACCAACGAGATTTTACGTTCAATCTCAGAATTCTCAAAATTTTGAGAATTTCAAAGCGACGCGACCAGAATCAACGTCTTACACCCCAACGAGATTCTCTCCGAATCAAGAAAATTCAAGAATTCCCGAGGAAAGAAAAGATATTCCAGGGCGTGTACGAGTCGTTTACGCGGAAAGATATCAGGGAGGTGATAACGATCAGGGGGCTGGTCAACGAATTATGACCGAATCTACGGGTACTTCCGGTTGCTCGGGAAATTGCGAGTATCGAAGAAATGGATATAATTCGCAGGTGCGAAATAATCAAAGGGAAAATATGCATAATACGCAGGAAGAGGATATCGGTGTAGCGGCTTCGGTGAATTTTGAATCGCGCCGTGCTTACGTGGATGACAGCATGATGAGACCAGGACACGAACAGGAGAATGTCGCGAGGGGACGAATTCATAACGACCAACCGAGGAGTGAAAATCGCTACGCCGAAACTTTTGACGCAAAAATGACTCGAGCAAGGGACGACAATCGTGGTAAATATCAACAGGAGGGAGGCTCGTCGTCTGGAAGATTAGAAAATCAGCCTGGCTACGTTGACATCGTCTACGCCGATGATAAAGATAAAAAAATGAGACACTTTGGAAATTTGAGGGTCGAACCAGGACGCGAGATGACCGTGTACGGCCTTGATGACATTCTTAGGGTAACCAGAAGAATTCTTATGCAGTCAACTACAATTTTATGATCGGATAAAAATTCAATTTTCATTATTATTGTTTTATGATCAACTAAGATTTAATTAAGACATCGTCAATCAACATTATCGAACAGGATATTTTTTTTCAGGATCTTCGCAATAATAACAGATTCATCATTCACAACTTCACCGAGGGCGAGTCGTTGATGAAGAAAAATGACGCGATTCGAATGGCCAACGAGTCTAAGAGAATAAAAGATCTCATTAGATACGCGAAAGATTTTCAGGAAAAACAGGGATACTACGAGGAGGGAATGGAATTGATTTATCATTACGGTGGAGGAGACAATGGAACTGTCGTCAAAAATGGGGATGGTCGAAGAACGAAACGCGCCCATCTCAACGAAGAAACGGAAGTATGACAAATTTCATAATAATAAAATTATCCTGAATGGTAATTTTCTTTATTTAAGAAAATATTTATATACATATGTACGCTTGTCGTTTATTAGGATGACGTTATGCACGTGATAATGCGAATTCGCGTGCCAATGCTGCGAGTTAAGGCTGAATACGTCCTTACGGGAAAAGTTGGAAAGCAGGTTGTGCGGGGCAACGGCCTCCTCGCTTCAAACTTCAGTAAGCAAGAGTCGAAAATTTTTTTTTTTTCTAACTACGACGTTCGATCGAGTTAAAAAATAACGTCCGACGGAACAAAACTTAAAATGCCAAAATACGAAAGTAATTGAACGGTTAGCTCGCGATTAAAGAATTCAGTTGAAATATGTGAAATCGTTAGGTTTATTCAATATCTTTTTTCATTCGCGTCTGAACGATTAATATAAAAATTGGAAATTAATAAATACGAAATATTAAAATCCGATGTGATTACCAAAAAAAAGCGATTCTATAAAGTGTAAGTTTGAAAAAGTGGCAATAATCATGCAAATACTTTTCTACTGTACAATCGATTTGAAATATGAGAAACGTTGTTTTCATTTCTATTTTTTATTCGTTATTAAAACTGTACACGAAAAATTCGAAATTCGTTAAAACGCACTCGAACACACTTATATTATTGTCAATTCTCACGTTTTACAGCGGAACTGATCGGTGATTTTACACTGGAGCTCAAGAAGGTCGACAACGATACGATGATCGTACGCGCAGCGAGAGCAAAATTGAGCGCCGGCGACAAGAAAATAACGCTCGAGGGAATGGACGAGGAGGGACCGGTCAATGAGATTCTGACGCAAGGTAAACGTTTCGATTCACTTCCTTTATTGAAAATTCTTCATCGCGCACAAAGTTTCCCACGTGAATCTTCCGATCTCGCGTTTAAAAATCGTTCGAATTTCCGATAAAACGCGCCCATTACATCGCCATAAAATTCTTTGGATGAAAGCGAATCTACATTGTGTGCGCGCGTGTGCAGCCCATTGCCTCGTCCAACAAGTGCGAATGGAGTCGCGCTATCGCGATCGGACGCTCGCGTTACGATATCGTCGTATTATGATTATCGAACAGGATTTAGAGACACACATCTATATAATATGTGTATATATATACAGACAGGATGTCTATATATAGTTGCTCCTCGATTCGCAGTATACCGTCTCATCGACGAGTCGAACGCAAAGTTGCCCGTTCGTGACTCGAGATACGCGGAATCGTACCCGGGATTACGTAAGCAGCAACCGATTATGTACTACTTTTGAACTTTGTTATATACCGTCGCGACGACCAAGACGATTCCGGTGAAAGAACGAAATTTCAGAAACGACCGATTACGATGAAAATTAAATCGATCACGATGACGCCCGTGGAACGTTCGATCGAGATGTAATTCTATCGAAGCGTATAATCAAAAATGCAATTTACATCTATCCATTGTAAATTTCTTCATTTTTTTAACGCATCTTTGCCCAAATTAATATTAAATTATTTTCAACCATCGTGAAGAAAAAAAGTTGTTACGGTGACTTTCTTTGGAAAGTGAACGGTCGATATGTCGGGAATATTTCTAGATTTTTTTTCTAGATGTGGAACCGATCGATCGTATGCCGTGGGGTAATAAGGGTCAAATTGATTAACCATGCCGTTACGTCGCTGGGCGTTGATACGTATATACGTGTCTATAAAATTGTACTTATTTTAGATAAAATAAGTAAGACACGTATCGAATGGAATTCGCATCTATTAGCTGGTCGATTACGTGCTGTAAGAAAGTATATTTATTGAGTTATCACTCGTGTCGGCTCTCATTTATCATTGCGTAATGCGATGAACCGAGAAGTTTTGTAACGACGTCCGTGTTCGTGTTACATTCGATAGATAGGCTCAACGATCTCGGAATATCGAAATAATAATTCGATGTATCGCCTACGAGTGGCTTGCACCCGCGATAGCCTTTTTTTCATAGCGTAGTCGCTTCACACTGGAGTGAAAAGGTGGACGCCGAGGTCTATCATAGTACGTGGCAATTTTATTGTCTCGCATCGCTCTCTCGAGACTGCCTCGTTTGCCAACGTCGCGCCCATTAATGAACTTTCTTCGCCGGATCGTTGTTTTACGAGAAAAATAAAACGAAGAAAGGGGGAAAAAATGGAAAAACGATATCGGCTCTTTTTTCTCGATTTTCTCGAGATAATAAAAAACGATCGCAAGTCGATCGAAGAATTGGATTCGATAGGCGGTTAATGACACCATTCGTTCGTGTTCCAGGTTTGATGGCCGCTGAGGCTGTCGCTGCTATGCTGGCCGACGATCTGACCAGCAAGGCTCTCAGCGAGAAAACTGCCGACTCCATTATCTACAGGATGTACAAGAATTTACCGGCGGACAATTGACGACCCGGATTCATTGAAACCATGCTCAAAATAAACATCGCCGTTGTCATTATTATCGTAGTCATTTATCGTTAATATCGATCGAATTATTTATCGATTCGAAATTCATTTTATTTATTTATTTATTTATTGAATTATTTATTTATTTAATTATTTATTTATTTTATATTTTACTTTATTTGAAATATATTGAGATTAATCAATCGCCTTCTTCGACAATATTTCGGACAAATATTTAAAACGATGAATTATGTGTGAAATTTTTATTTCGTTGCCCATCTTCTCGAATACGGTCATTACTGACTGCGAAGTCGAAGGAGTTTCATGCCTGAGATCGAGGGTCAATTATCGTTAATGGCCAATGCACCTTGTACACATTTACACCTCTGTCTTCGTTTTTTAAAGTGTGATTGTTCTTTTGGGATTTTTTCTCAACGAACATAAAAAGCTTTTAATCGAGATGTCTGGACACTGTCGTACCTTGTTGTACGAGTATGAGGTATACCTCTTTTTGCAGGTATGAATTATCGTATAGCCGGTAGAATCGGCGCTGAATCGGTACGTTCCCTCATTTTACTGCTTCTCTCTCTCTCTCTCTCTCTCTCTCTCTTTCTCTCTTTCTCTCTCTCTCATACACACACACACACACTCTTCGAGGCATCTTTTATCATTGCGCAAAGATGTACGAAGATGCAATGCGCCGAAGGTCGTACATAATTCTAACAACGATTAAGGTAATTATATTCATCGCCAAGCGGTAAATAACGTGCGCGCTCGGAAATCCGAGAGCCAGGTAAAATTGTCGTACAACGATATAATTACAAGTCACGTGCGTCCTTTCATTTTTAAGGACGATATAAAATACCCGCGACTAATGACAAGAAATTTTTCGAATAAAAGATACGAAAAAAAACATTGAACGATTAAAATTCTATTGCACGTCGATCCATCGAAATCAGATCAACAATTTTATTAAAACATCGATTAACATAAAACACTAAAACATAATTTTTCATTCCCTGTGAAAATAATTGTTATGAACCATTTTCAAACCTGTGTTATTTTGTTGTTGTTAATCTCGCTCATTAGGTCCGGGGTTTCCCACCAATTTCTTTTTTCCATTTTTATATTTTTTTTTCTACCCATACCCGAGAGTACGTATATAAATAGACAATAACAATGCAATGCATCTATGCCAATTGCGAGTGAATAACCGACGGTCCGATTACGGCCCTGACAGACTTAAAAAGCTACGCATTCTACCGTGATAAATTTGCTATTGCCGGTGTACGTTCGGAAACGTTTGCGTGAAAGGGCGTGGGGAGCTGGAAAAGGAGTAGGGAGCGGTAGAGACAACGGGTCTATCCCAAGCTACCGGAGAAAGTGCACTTACTTTATATATACACGAGGGACGGGGCCATCGGACGCATTTTCAATAACGCTCTCGCTAATTGCGATTACACCGGCGTCGTGCGGCACGAGAGTATTTATTTTTCATTGTTTTTTCGTCTGTTTTTATTTTCATTTTTTTGTGGAGGGCTGATAATTCGGACGAGAAGACAAAAGTTCCTGACGAAAGAGCCGCGAGACGGAGAAAGATCGGTATTGTCGTAGCGAGTGTGCTTTGAAGCAAGGAGCAAGGATGCTAAGCGTGACAGCTTTCCTTATTTGCGCCGGTTTCCTCGGTACCGTCCTCTCGGAATTGCGTGAGTAAACGTGCTTTTTCTCTAATAATTTTCTTAATTTTCGGTTCATGTATTATCACTCGAACAACGATGACGATCAACGCAACGAGTTTTAATCAATGCTCGAATATCTAAGATTCGTCGATTGGTTTAATTTATTTTCTAATAAAATTATATTTTATTACTCCATTTGAAAACATTTATTCAGCAGCGAGATGTTAATCTACGGTGACACGGTGCATTTTAGCGTATCGATAAAAATGAAATCGATAACTAACGAATAATAAAATCGTAATCGTGCTAGAATCATTTCTCTTTCGCGTTAAAAAATATTTTCCATGATAATGAAAATAATGAATCGATCGTCTTCGCGATCGTGGGCCGGCGATCGTTATTATTTATCGCCCGTAAAGTTTCTCGACCCTCGTTAATATTGTTTACCATTGAGAGACTGGTTTTTTGTGCAAACAAATTTTAACTCCGACCAGTTATTATCCCACTTTGTTTCTCTCTCTCTCTCTCTCTCTCTCTCTCTCAATAGCGAGAGAGTGGCACGCTCTCGTGCTTCGCCTGCAAATGCCGGGAGGGATTCGCCTCAGCGAAAGAAAAAAAAGACGGTCGAGTTCGCGCGAACACCGCGACGACGACAACGCGACCGTATAATATCACTTTCTACGGGGAACTCACTTTCGATTTTAGATCTGGCACTCGATCGTCTCGAGTCGCATACTACGATATATATTGCGTATATATTCCGTACGTTTTTAGAGCTTTACCTATATATACATATATATGTGTATATATATGAAGAGTCGTAATAAAAAAATTGCACGACGGTAGCAAACGCCTTTTGCCTTGTATCAAAAGTGAAAACGAACCGATTAAGTACAAGCGCCAATGTATGGGAAAATAATTGATCCGCTCTCGTTCAATTCGTATACAATAAAATAAACGAATAAACTAACAACAAATGTAATGTGCGCGTCCGTAGATACGAATTTATCACGCGTGTTTATATAATAATTGTATCCGAGAGCAAACCAGTTTTGCAAAACGGGTAAATAATGCAAATGTTTAAAAAAAACGCAAACGAATAATGACATATCCTTTCGCAGCGCCGGGGGTAAGCTCGTGTCCTCGAGTCGACAATCCCGATGATTACAACAAGTGCGTTCTGCAACAGCTCGAGATTATAACGCCCCAATTGGTCAAGGGAATCCCTTCGTTGAAACTGCCACCCCTCGACCCTCTCGCCCTGCCGTCGTTGGTCGTCGATAGAAATCTCGAAGCGCTCAAAGTCAAAGCGAATCTTACCAATATACGGGTTTACGGTTCGTCGAATTATCTGATCGACGATCTACGAGCGAATCGTGACAATTTGACGGTTTACATCAAAATTCAACTGCCTTATATTCACGTCAAGGGTGATTACGACGTTAAGGGCAACATTCTGCTACTGCCGCTTACCGGAAATGGTGCTTTCCGCGGAAATTTTAGTGAGTCCGAGTTTATCTCTACAATTTTTAGAAAAATTGAATTATCGATGATTTTCTGATGTTTTTTCTTTCTTTCTTGTTTTTAGCTAACACTCAGGCACGAGTGAACGGACAGGGAAGGGAGATAACTGATAAAAATGGAATTAGAAGGATCGAGATTAATAAACTCGTGACGAAAATTCGAGTTGGCGATGGAAATATAAAGCTCAAAGCTCCGCCCGTACAGAGGCTTACAGGTGAGAAAAAACGCATATTTATATTATTTCTTCATTTTTTAACTAATTTTGCGGTTAATATTTGATAAATTCGTGAATTAAAACAAAAATTTTATATCTGTTTTTAATTACATTTTTCAACTTCCTTACCAACATGCTGTTTTTTCGATAATTTGATTTGTTTCTTTCATCTTTGCATTTTGAATTTTTTCAGCTGACGCAGCGACGACTTTCTTCAACACGAATCCTCGCCTCGTACTCGACATAATAAATCCGATCGTCGAGGAGACCGCGGCATCGATAGCGAAAGCTCTGGCAGCGCGAGCTCTGGGCGCTCTCACGGTCGAAGAATTGTTGCCCTAGCCCCCCCATCCAAGCTGATTTCTCGACGTGAGAAAATCCATTTAATTCATTTCACCAGTTTAGTTTACTGTTCTTTTTTTCTCTCTACTTCAGCCATCGCACTGGCTTTTGAAAAATAGCACACTTACGCTTTAGAGGAAAGGATGTAAAGAAAAATGATAAAAGACGAAGTGTGCAACGAGTTTTTCGATGAGGTGTAATCGTCGTTGAAAAATCTAATTAAGATTGTTCTCTTTACTTTTTTTGTTGTCTTCGAATGAGAGATGAAATTACTTTCGAGGTCTGAAACAATATTGTATAGCGTCGCGAGGGTGAAAGGAGGTTGAGTTATCAAAAACGTGTATAAAACGTAATG
Source organism: Netelia inedita (assembly GCA_964017225.1). Taxonomy (NCBI): domain Eukaryota; kingdom Metazoa; phylum Arthropoda; class Insecta; order Hymenoptera; family Ichneumonidae; genus Netelia; species Netelia inedita. The sequence continues at coordinate 11,528,355 of OZ024920.1, forward strand.
ATAAATGTTTCTTTTTTGTCTTTAATTATTTGTTTTTTTGTGATTTCGGTTCTTGTCAATCGTCCGGGAATAATTCTCTGTACGAGAACGATCTTGTGATTTTGTTGGTTACATCGGTGAATAGGTCAGCGAGGGCAGTCTCGAGTACAGGTCGTACCTCCTCCAGGAGAAGATTGCTGTTCGCATTAAGCACCTGATTACTCGCCGGTCCTGCGGAAAAAAACACTTTTGTTTAAGCGAAATTACTTTTTTTGGTTCATCTGTCTTCCTCGATGCGATCAAATAAACTTTACGAATTGAACAAAAATACACAACGCGATGAATTTTTTCATTATAAAAACTAACAAAGTCTATCCAATGATAAATCAAACATTCATTGAAATTAATTATAATAAATGTCAATTAGTGACCAAAAAAAGTAATAAATTAGATTTTTGTTCGTTCTTCAGTGTGCACGACCTCGTTACCGTTGATTCGAGAAAGATACATATTTTACATAAGTGAGAACAAAAAACATGGAAGACCGGTTTCTCTCGAATGAAATCTTTACTAATTTACGCATGCAGCAAATAAAAGATAAAGCGCGTGCATTATTTACAAATTACGGGAGTGGAAAAAAACTATTCGCCGCGACGCTAATCTATCTTAGCATTCATAATTTTACTGTTACGACTATCATTTAGTAAATTGCAAGCTGCGTAAGAAACGTCAACACATATGACGCGCAGCAGTCCGATATTAAAAACAATCCGAAGCACAATCAGGAAAACAAATCGGCTCGTTCCTGCGACGTGAACTAATTGTAAGACGCGAGTTCTAGACACTTTTGGTAATTAATATGAACGTAATTAACTTTTTACCAAAAAAATCGCGCTTTTACACGATCGACATGATTTTCATTCACGTTTTCACTGCGTGCGTTTAACAATTATTACTTTTCACAGTAGATGAGTGATCCGCCTACTTATTATAAAAAGTGACGGTTTGCTCGTAATAAAACTCATATTACCGAGAGCCAAGAACTATTAATCGTTCAAAGCGATTTCAGACTATCGGTGAACAATTTTCCGCGAGTTTTTGACCTTGAAGAAAAATTGCAAGGTTCTTTCGTGGTCGCGGTGATCGTGTCAGTTCCTGCATTTTTCTTCCTGCAATTTTCACTGGCGTTTTTCTCATACGTGTACAAATCTTTTATGATAATTTTCTAACGAAGTAATTACAAGCTAATGCTTTAAAAAAACATAATTATTATATCTAATTATCTTAGATGAATCCAAGAGTCAAATATTTTTGTTACGAATGTTCAAGACTGTTATTTCTCTCGAAAGGTGAGTTTATTTCTGACAAACTTACCGAGAATTGGATCACCGTTGAACAAATTGCTGAGATAAACATTCGCCTTTCCGATTCTGATCGAGAGCTTCATCTTTTCAAAATTGAGATAAACTTCATCGCCTCGGGTGACCTTTTCGGCGCGGAGCAGAACATCGGAGTCGTAACCGGCTGTGTGAAGTGAAAAAAAAGTTTAAACACCAAGGTAACGAAGAATTAACATTTCTTTTGCAACACTATTCTCAAAAAGAATTCTTCTTACTGAAATTTCCGGTTAAGTCGCCATTACCAGCGAGCCTCAACAGAAGAAGCCTCGCATCGATCTGATATTTTCCACTGAAACTGAGCTTACTGAAGCTCACCTTGAAAGCGAACGAGACCTCGTCCGGATCCGCTTTGAGATCGCGTACCTTGAACGACGATGGTCCCTTCACCTGAAAAATTTTGTTTATTTAATTAATTATTGTATATTTATTGATTAATTAATAGTTCCAAATATTTCAATCACGCGAATTAATTAATATTACCTCGATATCCGTCAAATTGATGTCGAGTCTCGCTCCCTGAGGTCCTCTGAGCAATCTTATCTGTTTGAGGTTGAGAGGTTCGATAGCAGGCGCTTCGAGCTCGGGTATACCCGTTGCGAGTTTCTCCCGAAGATTCTCAATTGCATTGGTGATGCACGCGTCGAGTTCCGGGTCCGATCGTTTGCACGGCTTGATGTAAGATGCTGCGCATATAATACACGATTAATATAAAAAAACAACATGTATTTTATAAATAATGAAATAAATCAATATGTGATTAAATAAAAATGCGCGTTGCATTCATAAATAATAAAAATAAATCGCGATAGATATAAAATAAAATAATTGTGAGTAGCGATCGATCGATATCAAGTTAAGTTAACTTAAGTATAACGAGACAAAATTATTCGAAAGGACTTTGACCCTCGTTTATCCATGCGTGATATTTCCAAATAATTAAGTAATCTTTCTTACTGGTAATTGTCGTAACGCCGAGGGAAATGTATACGCACGTGTAAGGTGTACGCGTACATTTACTTAAAAGGTTATACGTTTGAATAAAAATTCTTGTTATATATCATATACTCACGTAACGCGCCGAGCGTCATTCCCACTAACGAGGCGGTAACGCTGCAAAAGTAAAACGGTCGAAAGAATTCGATACACACACACACACACACACACACACACACACATATATATACATATATGTATGTATGTGTATATACATGCATTAGACAACGACCGATGCAACGATGTGAAATAGTTAATTACACGCAACCGCGATATAAACGAGGTGGCAATTTATATGTCACGTGGGACACACAGCACCTGCGATTCGACTTTAATCTCTAGTTTACCGGTTAGCGTCACTTTGAAATCACGTCGATCGTATCGAAGATAATTGCATAAATCAGAGCGACATTTTTCCTTTCCTGCACAGAAAGAAAACTTTGTTTTCGTTTTTATTTTTTATTTTCGAGTTTCTTTTTTTATTATGTCAACACGCTCGATACCGGTGGAAAAATATCGATTATGTTGTTTCTTCTCGCGAAAGATTCGATCGGCCTTACGTAACCGTCGTGGTCGAAATATGATTCAATTTGAAAACTTGAATATTCCATCACTGTAGTTTCAACGCTCTATTCGTTTCTCCCTCTCTCTCTAACCCGATCGTACTTCCTCCGTCGAGGATATTATGCATGTATAAATATTACGTTTAATGTACGAAACCATAAAATCATTTTCTACACTTGCAATTTAAAGATGAATTTCCGGAGTTGCAATTAATTCAAGAAACAATTTGACCCATTAATAGCGCGTTAAAGTCGCCGCTTTTTTTGTAAATTTCCAAGCACCCGATGCGATCGCGTGATATTTGAGCAATAAATTATTCAAATTCGACGATTTCCATGTAAATCAACGATAATATGTTTTTTTGACACAGTTACAAAAACGTCGTATTCGTTTTTCATTGAAGATAGAAGAAAATCGTGTCAATTAATTGAACGACATAATTTATTAAATTCAAAAAGATCACAGAGTATTAAATCATTTTCGAACGAATTTCACATCCAGAATACGCGATAAGTCGAATTTTATTGTTGTTTCGTATTAATAAATAAAAAAGTAAACCGTACCACACGCGTAATAGAAGAGCGATCATGTCCGTACTTCGCGATCGGATAAATACGATTGAGAGCCAGTCGGCGAACGAGAGGGCTACTTGGCTCGAGGAACCGCGCAAAGAGATGACATGGAATTCGCAAATGCAACATACTGTGCAAGACGAAGTTGTACCTAGACAGGACAAGACGGGGTGGTTGTTACGGCGAGAGCGTGCAAGTATCGAAGCAAGTTTGCTTGAAATCATTGGACTATTGCATTCGGCCAGTTGATTACCTCGTGCCACTTGTTGGCCATTGGTCGTCCAGCAACCATGTCCACCGCGCAACGTTCGATTCTGCGGCTATGGGACACCGCAACGCTTTTCAGCGAGTGCATGCATCGCCTTTAGAATATTATCGCCACCGAGAAGTGTTGCACCGACGAGCTGGTTGCATTGGTTGCGGCATTTTAAGCCAAACATCGTCGAGAGTGAATGCACTAAAAGTGAGAGAGGGGAAATAAAAATAAAAACGAAATCGACGATCGATCGCGGACAAATTTCGCAAACTCTCACCGGGCGGTTCATTTGTAAACAAATTTGTCGATAAATGACGAATTACGATTAAAAACATATGCGAGAAAATAAGTAATCGTGATTTACAAATTTGGATAACTTTTCGAACGAGACGACGAAAATGTTTTATCAATATTTTAGTTTTATTAAATATTCGATGTTGCAATAATGAAATATATTATAATTGGAAAATTAGAAGTGTCTATATGCATGATTAGGCCATAAATTAACCGATGTCTCGATTTGACGTTATCTCTTATCGCATTATTCCCTCTGCCTGTTGCGGCAGGTTATGCGTTGTCGTAGTCCGACGAATGCGCAAATATAGATAGCCATCTTCGATCGTGACGAATAATCGATGAATAGAAAAATCCTTGATGTTATCGATCACTGAAAAGCTCATAAAGTCGTGTCGGAAATATTGGAAACATTTGAATAAAGGAATCTAATTAAGAAACGCGTTAAGTAATTATAAAACATAAATTAATCACCGACCTTTGATCAAAAACTAATAAAATATTAAAAATCATATAGTAAATAATCATTTTACCAGTTATTTTTTGGTTTACACGTTTTTTGCATTTATTTATTCGTTTCATCATTTGTACATAATTCATTCATTTATTAATTTGTTTATAGTTATTTCGACCTAAACATCGTGACGTCGGCGGATGTTGGTATACCTTAATACATCTCGATAGAGACCAAATTTATTTACGCACTAGATGTACGATTGGATCGACTTTTCCCTTTTACAAAACTCTCGCCCGGTGGATATTACGTTCTACACTCGATACCGTTTACAACGGGTTGAACTCGGCGAGACTCTCGATCTCGAAGCCGTTGCCGCGATCCATCCGAGCTAACCTCCTGCTAATCCGCGAACAAACATCGTTATGATTTTTATTCCGATTTTATATACATACACACACACACACACATCCACATATAAATTTATGTACATTTTGAAAAACTGTCACGTCACTCATCCGCCGTATGAAATATCTGGTCGAACTGACCAAGGACGAAAGAAAAAATTATTTTTCAAGCAACCACGAGTCACCTACAAATTATGATTCACTCATTATTACGTAGAAAAAAAACTGATCGCGCGATCAATCGTCAATGGTTAAAAAATCGCTAACATTTATTGGTCGCGTCTGTCACTTTTCGCTACAATGACAACCCGTTATCGGAGGGTATCTTTACATCCATCGGCGGCTGTTCGATTCCGCTTCCTTATTACGTAAAAGTGTTGACCTATTGCGAAATATTCATCCTCGTCTTATATACATCCACTTATTTCGGTATGTATAATTCTTGTAATTCTTTCTACTTTTTTAAATAGTCGGAAAGGTATCGAATGGCGTGTGGCGCGGCCTCCGGTTTTCTGCGAGAACACGCTGGAGCGTTGTCGCAGAAAACCGGTCTTTTTTTAACGTCCCCTCGTTTTGTTTTCTTCCTATTGCAAGCTTACCGGATTTTTGTCTCCATCAGATTTCACGGCCAACTAGGTATACCTCTAGGACAACATCTTTTTTGTCTAATAAAAAATGCTTTTTGTATTTTAGCCAATTTTGGAAAACGACGAAAAAAGACTTTGCAACGTCGTACCAAGCGCGCTTTATCGAAACGAACCGCGAATTTGAGCGATCCGCGGTGACCGCCATTTCCAATTAAACGAAGGAAAAGAAATAGTGCAAGAGACGTATAACCTGTGACGAGAGCGACAAGGAGAGAAAGCGTACGTAGGTATTTTACGGGTGTTTCGATCTCGCAGACACGTAAACGTACACGTATAGGAACGTTGCACGTGCAGCTCACGTGTGATCTGGCAAGAGAGTGCGGAGAAATGTGGAAATCCCATTTCTCTTCGCGCCCCGTCAGTGACCGGTTCTCGGCATAATTTCGCCATTTGTAGGTACTCGAACGTACACCCGACAAACGTTATTTCTACCGAGAACAATTTTTATTTTGTTATTTAAAAAATAAATTTTGTTTATCGCATTTTTCGTCGATCTTTCATTTTTTATGATTAAAAGTCAGTATTACAGGCGACGAGCGATTCGAAAACCTGATCCGTATTTACTTCGGCACCGAGCAACCGATCGGGTTAAAATTTTGAGGGTATCTAGAGAATTATGGCAAAAAGTGGCTAAATGTTTTTTTTTTCAAAATTTTTGCAATAATTCTCTAAATACTATCAAAATTGTAATGCTTCTCTTCGTCGACGAGATTACCAAGGCTAAATCTCCATTTTTTTGTTTCGTATTATTCAATATTTTTTATTTTGACATTTGTACCAATAATAGGTCATCGTTCGAAAATAAATATTATACGAAACAGAGAGATAATATTGATAGTTCGACTGAGAACGAAGTCGACGTTGATATCGAGATCTTTGTTCGAATGATTTAAAAAAAAAAAAAGAAGTTTTTCCAGCTGATAGCTTCTAGAACTCATCGGTCGACGATAATTTGCCCCGAGGCATTGTTGGTTCAAGCCGCAAAAAAAAGCTATGAGTTGATGACGAGAACGAGAGAAGAAAAAATGAGAAGAAAAAACAGCGACGAGTAGAAATATGAGCAGTTAACGTTCAAGTTTTCCGTGAATTTCCAAAGTGTGGAATCTCGTTGCGCACGCAAATGATGCGCACGCAAACAGATACACGGTGATCCTTCGTATCCGAGGACAAAAGTCGATATCTCGCGGCGAAGAGTGAGACAGAATAACCGTGCAAAAAATAGAAGGAGGGGAGAACCGGGCGCACCATAGGTAGATCCCGACCATGGCCCTGAATTTATTGATAGGTGATTCAGTATAATCCATCTATCATCGTTGAGTCCTCGTCCAACGTACCAAGGTATATAAAACCAACCACTTGACCGATCGACACGACAGTTAACGATATTCCGCCACCGTCGTGTTTCGTCGCGTCTCGCGTTCTACGAGAGGATCGTCCTCTCCTGCAAAAATCCATTCTTCGTTATTACTTGAGAAGAATATTTTTTTTGTATTCGATATTCGATCGATCTCGTAAATAGTTGGATAATTCGGTAGTGAACATGTTGGCTAAATTTTTAGCGCTCGTCCTTACGGCGACCATCGTCGTGGCGGAAATTCGTGAGTAATTTTTCTACCATCTATCATCGACGATCGATTCTTTGAAAATTAAAATACTTCGAAAATGTTCGTGATCGAAGCCAGAAAAATTGTTACTTTGGAAATTGAAAAATGCATCGTTTTACGAGAAGTGATCGATGTATTTTTTTACAATTTTATTTTTATTTATCTTCTCATTTTTATTATTTTCTCGATAATAAAAATTTAATGATAAAAATATACGAACGCTTTAGAATCGTAAAGAACTTTCGCTCGGTTTATTAAAAAAAAATCGGTTAAAACGATACAAAATCTGGGCTTTCAGCTTCTTACATGAAAGTATGCGGCCGTCGGAATCCGAATTTGGACCAGTGCGTTATCGACAGCGTGGAGGGACTCCGGGATAAGATTCGGGATGGAATGCCAGAGCTCGACGCCCCGAGTCTGGAGCCTCTCGAATTGCCAGGATTTCCCATTTCCGAAACGGACGCTTTGCACGCCTATGCCTCCAACGTGAAGCTCTACGGGCTATCAAACTTTGAGATTAAATCGTTTCACGACGATCTCGCGGGTCAAAAACTCCAGCTCGAGATAATTTTCAAAAAAGTTATTCTTGACGCGGATTACGACGTAAAGGCAAAAATAATCGTCCCGATCGTGGGCAAGGGACCGATCCACATTGAGTCAAGTTAGTCCATTAATCCATAAACTTTAGACAAGAAAATCTTAATTGTGCATCGTGCGGAAAAAAAGTTCCTCTTTAAAAAAACTAACCGATCGAACTAATTAATTGATCAGATTATTTCCAACGAATATCTGTTTCCTCGTATGCAAAATTGAATTTTTCATTAACCGTAATTAATGAATTATTTAATCAATCGGTCCTTGAATTTTTAGATGATGTTCAGGCTCTCGTGGAAATGAAATATAAATTGGTGAAGAAGAAGGGAGGTGCCGAATACATGTTTTTCCCGTCGATGACGACGAAACTGAACGTCAAGGATTACACAGCCGACTTCAAGCCAGCCGAGGGTGCGCAAAGTACGATCGCAGAAGCTATAAACAGCGCTCTCGAAGGTGGACGCCAAGAAATTCTACAAACGATCCGACCGACCCTCGAAAGAGTCATCTCCGAGGAAGTTCTCAAGGTCGCTAATAAAATTTGCCAACACTTCACCTACGACGAACTTCATCCCGATCGCGAGTAGATGTAATTTCTTGTTATTGGCCCTCGAACATCGAAAACAAGAAAATGGCAAAACGGAATTCACGGAGAAACCAGTGTTGAGGCACCGCGGCAAAAACAAACGAACGAAAAAAGCAAAGAAAATTGACAAATATTCCAAATCACTTCGATCGAAGATAAGAAGAAAATGTCGCGGAATCAATTAGTACAATGTAGAAATTAATCAAGAGCTCCGAAACCCCGAATTGCCGAAGATTTTTATTGTTTTCGATAATCGAGAACAAAAATATGTTTTAGTTTGCGAATAATTGTTAATAAAAATCACTATTTATAAATAATAAACCAAAATTGTTATCTCAAAAAATGACTCTTTTATGAATTATTTCACGTACATTATAAAATGGCAATTTCAAAATAGTCAACGCGGCAAGTTTCCGCCGTGGACACGTGGCGTCGATGATTCAACCTTGCGCGTAGCGCAAGAAGGAAAACAGAATAGCTGGATCCCAACAACAACAACTAAGCTATCGGAAAGACACCGCACCGAGTCGTATGAAGTCATGGACAATAAAAAAAATAGCCAATACAGAGAAGACAGAAAAAGTGCGAAAAAAAAATTGTGTAAGCGATGCCTGACCTTCGGACACAACTCCACGATATCCTTGCTACGTTTCCTCGACTCGTTTTCTATATTCTCACTCGATCGACGCACACGCGGTTCAAATAAATCAATACTTTGTTTTCAACACTATCGCGGAAACAGTCAAGTTATTTCACGTCGATTAAGAAATATTTCCAATAATCGTATTGTCTATCTGTAGTTTTATTTTCGAACAATCGTATACACTAATAAATACCAAAAAATGTGTTTTTTCTTCATTCGCTGAGAATTTTTTAACATGAAAAAGTTAATTTCTTTCACTCGGATTAAAAGATAACAAATGTTTTTGTTACTTTTGATATTACGAATGATTATGGGGTAATGAGGATCGTGTGTTTTTGTAGGATAATGAGGGCCGAAGTTCTTAATGGATTTGTTCTGGTTAAAGTTCAATTTCGAGCGTGGTCGAAGTTTGTACGTTCGCGAATAAATAATTACCAGCAATTATTCGAAAAACGAAAAAAGGACAGGTTTTGGTTTTGCAATTGAAAATAATTTATTATTCGTATCTTAAAAAACAATTCTTCGTGACAATTTTAAATCAGGACGATCCAATACAGTTGATTAAAATATCGCTTAACCATCAGTGATTAAATTAAATCCCATTTTTGAAAAATACTTTTTTCTTCCTTATTATTTTTACTCTCGTTCGTCGCACGCGATATTCACAATGTATTCCCGGCGAAGATTTTCTGGAACCTTCTTAAATTATTAAATGAGTATAATTTATGATCTTCATTGACTAATTTATTCGCCTAACCGCGTACCTCGGGCAATGCATTTTTGTTGTTATTTTTTTTTTCTTTTGTTTGCGGGATCAACTTTTACTGTACGTGTCGAAAGAATGAACTAATAGATAATATCCTCTCTCCTTCTCGATCTCCGTCGCTTCGACGCTCGATCGATCGACGGACGATAAGAAAATTCCCGGGCGAATTTTCACACGACTCGGAGTTGATCCACGCAGGCTTCGATCAACGATTGTCCGAGCTATTCAGTCGCGTCACATCGTAGTCACGCGTTATTCGGGAAAGAGTTGATCGTAGGTGAAAGGTCCAACGATATTATTACCGATTTCCAAAAATACTTCGGACAGACCTTTCTCGATCAGCGGCAAAAGTTCGCGTGAGAAAGCATCGAAGTTCGAGTTTATCGCGCTGTTGACAACGTCACCGAGGACTTTCTCGCCACCGAACAAATTGTCAAGTTTAAGATTGCCCTTTCCGACCGTTATCTTCAAACTGAAGTCTTTGATGTGAAGATGATCGGCGCCGTTTACTTTTTGTAGTTCCCCTCCAAAAACGACCTCGCCTGTGCAATCGGTAAAGTTACCACGCATCGGTCCGGAACCTGTTATCGGTAGAAGCAGAACGCGACCGTCGACCTCGTAATCACCGTCCACGTAAAGATGAGGCATATCGATGTCAACGTGGAAGATGAGTTTCGAAAGCTCGACCCTTCATGAAAAAAAAAGAATAAAAATTAATAACGTTGATATAAAAAATGTATCAAACGAATTATACAATATATTGATAAATATTGTTTAGAGTGATGATTTGGATATTTAATCGACAAGGACAATAATAGGCATTTCCATAAAAATAGATTCAGTGACATAGATACAAAACCTGATCGGCCGAAAATATCAACCGAATCTGAGATCGATAAATATCGATGAATCGAATATTCAAAAATGTCATCGGTAAGGACGAATATTAATTTATCAATCGCAATGGCAATATTAATCTGATAACAATAAATATCGATTAAATTGAATATTCAGATATTCCATCAAAAACAATAAATGTTAATTTATCAATCGCAAAAGTGAACGTCTGTATTTCGTGAAGAAAAAAAATTAAAGGTTAAGGGCAACGAAAAGTTATCGCATAAATTACAATGATTTTATACTCGAAGATTTCGATAATGTGCCATTCGTTTTTTTTGCGTTAATGGTAGCGACGAAACGGTGAGTCGTTGCCGTGCGACTAGTCGGATAAATCGTTCCTCGAATCGAGTATTTCAGTGTCCGTGTCATGGTCGGCACGTGTCCGCTCCGATCTACGTTTTTCGAATATAAACGAGGTTTTTTTTCTCTCTTTCTCTCTCTCTCTCTCTCTCTCTCTCTTTATCCCTCCGAATATGTTACCGATTATCTCGTCATTTTGTCAAGTACCATTATCGTATATTTCGATCGTTTATTCATAGTAAATTCGATACTCGAGTACACGAGGATCTCGCGTGTTTCAAATCTTTCCAACCAAACTGACCTATTACGATTCGTATTTTGAGCTCGTTAAATTCATAATTTTCGAACGAGATCGAATGTCTTGCACTGTGTCGTAAAAAGAAAAAAGAAAAATTCAAATGGTCATTAACGAAATTACTGTTCGTGGAATTTAATTCTCTTGAAAAATGTGTGTTTTCAACGAGAATCGTAGAGGGACGAAACCCGGTGAACTCGACTCTGTCGTCAGTTCGCGAAGACGAACGCAACTCGTATAATAATGAGAACTTGTACCTACTGTCGAATTACATAATGCGATCGGCCGAATGTTAGTTATGTATTATATATGTAAAACGTCTATATGTACAGCCTATCAATGCATATGAGCCGTCGGTTGCATCCCACGCCCACTCCTTTCATCGCTGCACCAGATCGACATTATCGCGCAAATGAAAAGCTCAGAGAGGGGATCGCTTCCGGAAAAAACTAGAATTTTAATCTAATTATGGGTTCGAGCTCAATGATTTAACTCGTGATTCGTGAATTTTTCTTTTTCGAACAAGCTGATTACCGTTGTTTCTATAATTAGAAGCAAGGATCTCTTTACAGAGTCATTTACGATTGTTCCTCGATCAGGAGTGAACGATGTTACGACTGTCGAGGGTAAGTCGATCGTAATTAAAGATAATAAAATTCTCCATTATCACTCGAATAATTGTTTTTTTCACGAAACTCGACAATAGCGAGACCGGAAAAATGGACAAAGTGCTTGGTTTCCGCCGTGATCGAACGTTGCGTAATGTCATACTCTTTCCTCCGTTCGGACTATTCTTATGTGATTAACGATGCTGCAACGAGTAGAGTTCGTTCAATTCTGACATTTCGACGTTATTCGTTATTCTCCTTTTTTTAATCCTTTTTTTGGCAATAATAATTATTTCGTAAAAATAGTATATTTACTCACTTGACTCTTTTTACGATGTAGTTGCTCGCGCCGTAAGCGTTAACGTTCTTTGCCATGATCTTGAGTCCCGTGCCTTCGGTAGCAACGATCGCCTTGAGCAAAAGTGGCTCGAGGGTCGGTAAGTGGTACTCGGGTACACCCTTAGTCAGATAGGGCCTCAAGTGTTCCACGCTGTTGGTGACACACGCGTCAAGATTTGGATCGGATCTCTTGCAGACCTTAATGAATTCCGCTATACGAGGAAAAATCATTGAAATATTGTTCGAGCGAAAGGAAAAAGGTCGAATAAATGTCACGCGTAAGAAATATTATTATTAATTCGATCGATCAACAATGTGATTGGAATGAAATTGAGAAAGTTTGATTTATATAATTCACTTGAGGAATATCATATTAGACCGGCCAAAAATTAATTGAGTTTTTTTTTTCAATAGATTGGCATATGCTTCCCTGCATCAGAAATGCAATTACTGTCTGGCCATGCCAAAAATTATTAACAAAATTAAAGTAAAATACATATAAAATTGAGAAAAGAATATTGATTAATGAAAACTTAATAACTTATTAACAATTGAATTGAATAATCGAATGTCGATCGAGTTCGATAGGAAAAATTTGGTGACTGCGGTGAATAATAATAAATTTTGTATTACAAACGGGAAAAAATGAGATTTTTTGGGAAAAAGATAATAATAAATGAGGTTAAATTCACAAGTACTCACGGATATCTAATGCGGAAACGGTGGCGACGAGCGCGAAAAAAATGGCAATAACGTAACGTGCCATTTTGATTAAAATTGGAAAAACGAAGGTATTTCCCGGTTAACGACAAGCAAACTTCGATAAGTTCCGACAATGTTGAACGATGATCTTGCCAGCGAGAGACGATGAGCTACGACTGATCTACGAAGTGGTACCTCCGGTTGTAAATATATATTGGGCCGGATGGTCTGGTGGGAATCGCGGTTAAATGATATACCGCGCTGTCGTGGGGCACATGGGAGGACCACATTGTTTGTAGTGATCCTACTCCTCCCCACTCTTCCCGAATGATTTTAACGTTCGAACTGTCGCACACGTGTGTCTTTTGTCGGAATAAAAAAGATCTTCGCGATGTTGGTGAATGTTACGCGTATATACGAGTAAAAAAACGCGATTCTCCAACACAAAATCGAGTCGATCGCGTAGACACGCACCGTCTCAGGAAAACGAGACGATACCGCAACGAAGAGATGGAAGACTGCAAGAGCTTCCTGATATCCTTGAAGGACGTGAAAAAAACAACGGGTACAGTCCGGTTTTTTTATTCAAATAAATCGATAAATTAATCGATCGATTGATTATTTATAAAAATCGTTAAAAATAACGGTCGGGTGGATCAAAAAATTGTAACAAGGTCGCGAATAAGCATGGCATTGACTTCCTTCTTGTGAATTATTCGGCGGGAGGGGAACGGCTTAGTCGCGCGCTCGCATGTTTGCGTGATAGTAACTCGGTAAAGAAAAAAAAAGCAAAGAAAAAAATGAGATTTTTTATGGATCCCTCTGTCACTCGTTCGTAATGTGAATAAAAATCCAAAACCGCACGCTGACGGAATTCGTGATTGACCGGTCCTTCCGCTCGTGTGCCTCGCGGTGAGACTTTGGACGGGTATAATAGGGCCTAAACTACCTTGATTGACATATATCGAGCTCTGGGATAAGGTCATTATAGTAAACTATTGCGTAATATTTGTAATATAGTAATCGTATTAGCAAGTAAACATATAAGTTACTAGTAATATCGTTGTGTTACTCATAAAAAATGTCATTATACACTCGGTTCTCACCAAATTTTCTTACCATTTTTTCCTATGCATAATAACGACATAGTGCATTAATATATCAATTGTTGGTTTAATTTAATTTTCACCACATTAAACCAAGCGATTTATGTCTTGCAATTAGTTCAATCAAATTTTTCATCAATTTAATAATTAATTACTTGAAATATAAACAGTTGATTTTTGTTTGGAAATAATTGTTACTAACTAAATATGTTTATATAGGTTTAATGCGAACAAAATCGCCAAATTCAACAAGAAAAAAGTCATGGATTAGGTTATTTTTAAAAAATTCCTTTATTCATTCTGTTTACAAACGAACGGGGTGTTATGTAAATACTCTCTTTATTAATTGGTTTGTACGAGTAAGAATGGTTAAAATCGACGCCAAAAATAAGTTACTTCTACAACGTACATATTTTCCTACATAGCATAATTTTTCTTTCTTATTTGTCTACAATGTTTGTCTATTATTTAGTCACGTAAAATCGCTGGGTTCGATCTTAGGCATCGTATCTGTACATACTGACTCTGCGTGCGATGCACAGCGGGCGTTAATAATTAAAAAGTTGGAAAGAAACACAAAACAATGACGCGTCAACGGATAACCCGAGATTTATCTCTTATGCGTCACGTCTTGAAGAGGAATCGATTCCGTGTACACGAGAATTTGCATATTATGCACATATGTGCAAAAAGGAGCGAGCATATAATTTGGTCAAAAAAATTGTCCCTCGATTTCCTGCTCGGCGTCTGTTTTTAATCATACCGGATTGGTTTTTTCCATAGCGCGGATGAATTTTGGGGATGGCGTCGACATATTTAAAAAAATTATAGTGATAAATTATAGCCGAATCGCGTGTCGTCGCGCAATTTGCATGTGCACTGTAGAAAAGACGGAGACAAGTATGTCTTTCATCACTAACGTTTTTCGGCGAAACGGTTTCGCGCTTTTCATGGAATTTAATTCTCGACTAAAACACGATCCCACATTATTTTGACAAACGGATGATTTCACTTTACGTTGAGTATAATTTATGAGAGCGCTAAATATTTTATTCACGTACGAATGAACAATAAAATCGAGCACGTTTCAACATTTCTTGTAAATCTCACGTGGCACATCTTTTCCATTGGACGAGCTGGATTTTTCCTGTCGTTACTTTTTGCATATTGCGAGGCAGAAAATTTCCATCGAGATTCTTACGTCCGAAATTCGCAAAATATGCCACGAGCACAAAAAACTATAATTTAGGAGGACAAGATTCAGCATTGGAGAGTGTCACTGAACCGATGTACGTGTGCGATTTATGTAGGGGGATACGTACTTGCACTTACGCATACATTCCCAAACATGAAAATGATTTGTAAAATATTTTTTGAATTTAAAGAAGAAGTCTCGAGTTGCCATCGAACAACGTTTTATAGAAAGTAATATTTAAAAAATAATTCATACGTACCGAAAAAGACACATATTTCCAACGAAATGTGTAAACAAAATCTTATTTTTCAATACATTTGGAAAATTGTTATGCGCAAAATCGAAAAAGTTCGTGCGTTTTTGAAAAACTCGTCGATTGGGGTTTGTAATCAAAATTATAACATGGGTTATAAGTTTTCCAAACAATTTTGGTATTCTCTACTCGATTAATAACATTTTGATGTTTCTATTGTTGAAAATCAATTTTTTGGTATCGCCAAAATATCTTGTTACATTGTTGTCGTGCGACAAAATACTCAATAATGCCGGTCGAATGAAACTTTTAGCCGGGACTGTGAGGACAATGAAGCATTTTTAACTCAATTATCAAGCGCGGAGTGAAAGATCACGAGTAAAACCCAAGAGACGAGAAAAAAGGCCTATTACCTCTCCGGAATAGAAACAAGGCGTGAGCAAACACGTGCAAAGACTAATATGCATTTCATCGTTTACAATAATTACTCTTATACAGTCTCTCAAATTTATATTACACACAAATACGAGAAGCTTCAATGAAATGCAAATAAAGAACAAACTCTTAAAATCAATCTTCCATTGATTTTTCGATTAATCGAATCGTTAACGATCGAAAACCAGACGGTATAAAAATCGATAAACGACGACCAGCCTTTGATTTAATTCGATCGGCGATATCACGAAGTTGCGTATGTAAGTAAACAAAAAAACCAAACTTCCTGCACAAGGAAACGTACAAATTTATGACAAATCGGCGAAAGAAGGAAAAAGCAACGTGTCGCAGTGAAAAAATAATAATAATACGTGTGCTCGAAGGGGCAAATGGCGATGAGGCAGGACTAATGGTCGCACGGACCGACTCGCGCGGTGATTAATTGGATTACGAGATAAATATACGCTCAACCTGGGAATCAATGTTCTTGCGGGTCGCAGGAGTCATATCGAATGTCACAATTATTGCATAAGTCCATGTCACTGTACGCGTATACAATATAGCAAGCCAAGAACTTGAACCGATCTGCACGTTCGTAGGATCTTATTATCCACGAATTACCAGTTCCGCCATCGTGAATTATCCGGCGTCACAGCCTGTCGTGTACAATCTTTCGGGGAGGTACGTCATTTATCGAAAAGAAGATAGGCGTATTTTTCCGCGCTGAAAACGCGATTTTTCCGTAACAAAATTGATTTTTAAATCGTCCCGACGACGAGTGGAAAAATAAAAATACTCGAAAATTTTTGAAATCTCTTCGATGGCGTAACGTCGATGAATTAACAATGGATAGAGTTTTATTACTCCTCGATATAGTCGAGCAACATCAACATCGATACGGTCGCTTCGGCGTAGGCTAAATCGTAAACACGGGGCACAATAATCGACTCATTAAAAATTCGTCGACTGTTGGCTGAAAAGTGTTTATCGAAAATATTCCGAATCTTTTTTTTCTTTCGTTTATAATTCGTATGTAAAATTATGCGAGTATTTTTTTTCATACCTATGAATATTATTTTCGTTTGAAAAATGTTACAATTTTTTTTTCGTTACTTCTTTTCTTTTCTTTTTTCCAGCATGATCACGGCCTACAAATAATTCATGTCGTTGAAAATGTTTATATTTTAATAAAACTTTAATGTTATTTCACTAACGGGACTTAATATAAGTTCTGTTAAAAAGGGGGAGCTGTAACAAAGACCAAAAAGCCGTACAAATTGGAAAGACCTTTTTATTCAATAAAAAATAATGTAATTTTCGTCATTAATTATCGAATATAATATTGTAATTTATTTTTGTCAATTTTTGAACGACGTAAATATTGTCTCTGTCGATCGTCGTCGGCCTGTGTTTGAAACGACATGAATCATTCGTGGGTCGTGATCATGTTTGACCTCCGGCAAGTGTCGAGACGCGAAGAAAATTTCAATCGTCTCAATTATATATTTGCGATTTATAGCTGTCTGGCCTTGAGTGAATCGATAGGCGCATTAATCTATCGAGGGCTAACGAAAAAACTAACTTGTGTTTTAAGCCTAAAAATTAGGTTACGATAGGATCATGTTCGATCTTGTAATTCGTCGATCAATTTATGATTATCCAGTCGATAAATCAATATATTATCCGGTGTCAGAAGATCCAATGAACCGTCGACAGCATTGTAAAACGCACCTCGCGCTCATACCTGTCCGAAGAACAAAAAAATTCCTCACAATCGAATCGATCGTGAAGCTCTTCGAGTATTTCTGTCACGTGCTACATTCGACATCGTCCAAGCATGCATTGCGAACGCTCAGAATTCAAATGGTACCAGGGAATGTTATATCGTGTAAATTTCGCTGAATCTTAAGTCAAACTCCACCCCGCTCGTTGCTTTCGCAAATCTTTTATTCAATAAATTAAACATACATACAAGAAAACCTAATGTTTATAGATACAATGAAGAAAGAGACAACAAATAAAACAACTGGTCGCTGAATACGCTGGTAATGATAAAAAAAGCTGATCGAAAATGCGTTTTTTTCATCAACTGCAATTTTCTTCTGATTAAAAACGTATAGTCGGTTCGTAAATATTTTGGTCCCAGATAACCAACTTCTTTTTGTTTCGATTAATTCACTTTTAAGTTAAAGTTGATCGACAAATTTCCAAGACCGGTGAGAAAATCGTAAAATATCTTAAACGTCGATTTTACCAAAAAGAAAATCAATTATTTCATTTCCACAAAATTCATTTGAGTTCCAAAACGTACAGTATCGGTTAAAACTCTAAGTGTTTTTTATGAAGACGCAAAATCTACGAAGATTACTTGCGTCTCGTGAACGATTTTAATAAAATTTCGTTCGACTCGAATAGAATTTGTTCAAGACAAATAAATCGATTCGCACCGAAGTATTATTTATAATGAATATACGAAGGACCGGTATTGTCCTTCTTGTCGTTCGATTTCCTGAGTTTGACGCAACTATATCGTTAAAATATTTGAATCATCAGTCGTTGCCCGAAATTCGTTTTGTGTTTGGGTGTATCAAGATCAATTCCGGACGCAATTTATTCCGAGAGAATTCAGTGTCGAGACCTCTCGATCACGATGTTGTTGAAAAGTTAATCGGAGATCCACGCGTCATAGGGCACCTGAGCGAAAAGTTTCTCCACAAAAGACGTCATCACCTGAACGAGTTTTCTTCTCAGATCTGGTTTCATCTCCTTGAGCAGTTCTTGACTGTTGCTGTTGATGAAAAGATTCAGAGCAGCCTCTGTAAAATGTAAACGAAGTCGTATGAGAATTTCACATATTTTATCGAGAAAATAGAAGGGGCGTAAAGTAAGAATTCTCACGAAGTATCGTGTTTCCATCGTGAACGTTTTCGACTCCCATCTTAATAGTTTGAACACTGAAGTCCATTTTAAGTTGTTGAAGTCTGAGGTATTTACGGCCCTGGTTCAAGTAGGGTTTCGCCCTGATGAATACCTTTGCCTTCACACCCTCTACGAATTTATAAAAATTGAATCGATTAAACATACACACAAAATATTATAATTAATCTAAATAATAATCTTTTTCCTATACTAATTAATAAAAATATAATGATAAACAATTTTATAATAAACACGATCAACGCTCGTCAATTAAAGCAAGAATTGTATGCATTTTGTTAATAATCTTGTCCAATGCATCAAATATAGAATTGTCTCTCACTAAAATAAATTACTTTGAGTATTTCTGAAAACAATATCGATTAAAAAAATATTAATGTGTTTATGGACAAACTCTAGTCGAGTTGAGTCGAGATTATACATTATACGTTTGATAGAAACCTTATCTCCCGTCTACCGTTAATTAATATTTCGCAAACGAAATAATCCAAGTTTCTTTGTAGCGTCGAAGTTGAGACGCCTGTGTGACGTAGCGTCGAGCGCACGGATGTACGCCGGGTTGCCTATCGCCAGGCGCGTCATTTCTTTGTTTTCGACTTACCATAATCGCCCCAATAGTCTCCAGCTCCGCTGGCCTGAACGAGGATCAGAGTTCCACTGGAACGGTATTTGGCGTCAGCTCGAATTCTCGGAATGTTGAGAGCAAGTTGAAGCTGGACTTCGTCGTCGGTGACCCTCGTCCTGAGACCGGTGATACGAAGAGCCGAGACACCTTTAGCAGTGACGTCTTTGAATTGGGCTTTGTAGCCATCAGGACCTCCTCCAAGAGCGATGTGAACCTCGTCGAGGATGATCGGTTCGACTTCCGGATAACCCAACTGGGGCAGACCTATGTAATAAATAAAGGAAGATGATATCACGATTCGTTGATCCACGATAATTATTGTTCATCGATAACCCAATATCCAATCAATATTCTTTTATATATTTAGTTTATCTCCGTTGCCCAAATTTTGTTTCGAGAACCGATGCTACGGCGTTCCAGTTTTTCTCTTTCTCGACCTCTCGACAATTTATGTTAATTATGGACCGCTACTCGTTATTTCAGTGCCGTTAGGTACGTACAAGGTGTATGCCACAACACACGAGCTTATAAATTCTTCTTCGATCATTTTCTCTCTTCTGTCTCTATCTCTCTCGTTCACCGGTATCGGGACTCATCGTTCGCGCGACCAACCACACCACGTGCGGTATCTAGGACACTGGGTGACCATTTGTAGCACCGTTATAACCCGCTTTTTTCGCGCTCGAAAGATATGCGCCACGACTGAAAGTCGCGGTTACAAAGGACAATTTTTTTTTCAATATTGATTTATTTATTGAATTTTTATTCCAAGCATAATTCAATGCGGTTTATAAAATATTCAAAACTATTACAATTCGACGAATGCAAAAGAGTAACAACAAAAAAACCACAAATATTCATTTTTTATTAATTTTGCGAATATTGGATAAAATGATCTATTTTTTTTTACTTACCGTGACGAAAATGATCGGTGAGTATGTTTGCCGATCTAGCCAGGCAAGCTTCAAGCTCCGGGCTGTCCCTCGAGCAAGCCTCGATGAATTCGAGACCGCGATATTTCCCAATCGCTTCGACCCTCGTTGCGACGAATAACGAACACGCGAAACACAACAAAGTTACACCTCTCATCATAAAATGCTTTTTTTCCGTAGAAATCTTTCGTCCCGATTATTTATTGTTACTGAAAAAAAAATTGTTTTTTTTCGCACGAGATCGTTCAATCGATATTCTGATTTTTCGTCAACGCCGTGGTCTCCTCGCTGTGTTTGTTATCTTGCGTTTTTCGTATCGAGGAACGAGGAACTCGATCTCCTTTGTCGTACACCGAACGAACCTCCTCTTCGCCTCGAGTGACCGGTTGGAGAAGATGCGTACGGACTTATATCACCTTGACATTGCCCCCCGCTATTGGGAGGAGATTCCTTGGTATTCGACATGCCATAACTATACGGGAGAGACACGAGATGCCGCAGAAAGACCAGAAGAGTGGGGTATACGGCTCTTTCAACGGTCTTGACGACTCCCATAGCTCAGCCAAGATCCGTCTGCGTATGTTCTAAAAATATCAATCTATTATTACCGATGAATAATTAAGGACGAGTAAAAAGAGGTTTGTTTTTTAGATTTTCTTTCAAATAAAATTATATCACTCTTCGAATCACCCTAATTTATATATATATATATTTATTTATTTATTTATTTATTAACAACTATATGTGTATAAAAATTACTAAATCACATAGCACAAAGTAAATATTATTATAACAACTTACTCATCGAAAATATATTTTTGTATGTGTGTTCATGATCTTCACGACTATGCTCGTTGTAATTTCATCATCGGTTTTATTTTTTAATAACATTCACGAGAGAACCGATCTGACGATTTTAGGATAGTGCCGAATCTTTTTTAATTATATAATTGGCAATTCGTAAAAAGACGATGGCTGTTCCACTGGAACCGTCTACTATTTATTTAACTTTCGCAAAAGAGGAACGACCTACGACGATTATATATATATATAACGTTATAGCCGTTTGTTCGTCGGTTGAAGACTTTCTTCTTCATTCGGAGAAGAGTAAAAGTAGGACTTTGAGCTATCGTAGAAATATCTTCCGTTTTTCTTTCATCGTTGCGACAGTCTCGAAGTTTCATTTCCTTTTTTTTCCGCCATTTTTTTCTTTCGTAAATATTCCGTTTTCGGAAGGATACGAGAAGAGATCGTGGTTTTCGTGGCGGAATTAGTGTCAGGTCGCGAGAATTCGAGAAATGAAAAAGAAAAGATCTTACAAACAGCGTAGAAATAGACGAAAATTTCACCCGAGAGGCTACGGAGAGGACAATCAAACGATATTATGCGAGACGAGCGAAGGAAGAAAGCGGTTGTGACGTAGGCGTTAACGTCACGCACGTCCGATCGTATCGTGTGCTCGCACCTGACTCAATTAAGAATTGTGAGCGACCCGTTAATCCGAAGAATGGCCGTAGCGATCGTCTCCTCGGACATTGAGAGCCAAGAAACGAACGAGAGGAAACACGAACCTGTTCGCTTCGCGCGTTGTAAATTCGAACGAGCGTAACGAATCGCATTCAGAAATAAATCGAGCGCCTTGATCAAATGACAAAATTGCGTTTTTGGACGCTAGAAAACTTCCATGAGAGTCGAAAGAGAGAGATTTCTTTTTTCCACGACAAATTTTATCAAACGTTTAATAATTCATGGACAAAGAGAAGAAAATGAACAAGAACGGTAAACCGACGACGTCGTTGTTCGTGATTTCTTTTCTTTTGTCCGTCGGTCGCGAAACGACGAGACGTTCTTTCGAAAATGCGTGTTTCTATACGTGAAAAATCCGTTAAGGGGTGTTTCCGTTCCCATCCCCTTTAATAACCGCGAATCAGACATGTAGAAACATTGTCGCTCGCAAATGTCACCAATGCGAAAAAATACATGTATTCTGTTTTCTGTCGCGAGCCGCAATTACCAAGATCCGTTCAGAGAACGCAACAACCCCCTCCCCCCTGTCCGATAATTGAGAACCTCACTCGGAATAATTTCCAATGTCGGAACCCTCGATTATCGAATAATGAGACACTTCGAGACGATATATTATTTCCTTTGCAAATGTACATACAACATTACGTACGAAGTTAAGCCTTACGCAATAATCGTGAGATTAAACAAAAAAAAACAACAAAAAAACAATAATAACAATAACGAGTATGCGTAGATTACGACCAGAGCAAATACGAGGTATGTGATATCGTGGAAGGAAAAAAAGAAAAATTAAAAGTGTGCAAAAGACTCGCTCTGTTGAAATCCTTCGTTCGATCGTTAGGAGATCGTGAAGGATTCTCGCGCCCCTCGACCAAGAAAATACCACTCGATGGTTGACTTTATAAGAATGTCGGGTCAGTGACCGTCTGCCCTGCCAGGGTTTCAAGGCGAACTGGCTAATACATGGGTATAAGAAGGGATACCTGCGTCACTCTTCTGTCGAGCTATCATCGTCATTATATATTGTCTACCGCTACTACTGTCCTTCAAGTACGTTCACCGTTTTTTTTCTTTTTATCGACGATCCTTACGCAGTCAGAAGTATCGCGATTGCACCTTGCACTCGACGTCATCAGCCCTCACGGAATTTGAACACAGGATTCGCGCGAGTGACGGGAACGTTTATTATTTTTAAATAATAATAATAATAATAATAATAACGATTATTATCGCGCGCGAAGTGTAAACGTTGATTTAATTTTCGTGGTTCGTTTATTGCTCTGAGATCCATTTAATTATACGGCTTCAACGGTTATTTACAAGATAATAATTAACAATCGTTTATGTACATCACTTTTGAGCTTCGAAGAAATTCTTTTTCTTCGCTGCTCCGATTTCTATCTTCATTGTTTTATTTATTTTTAATCCGCTGCGACGAAAATTGTTTTCGCTCGTTTAGTGTGTAGAATTATTATTTGTTTTTTGTTTTGTTTTGTTTGTTTTTATATAAAACGAGTATTAAATATCAATAATGACTTTGAAAATGTGACGCGTTAAAAATTTCGCGTGGAATTTCCGGCGATCCTCGACGTGACGCCGCTGCTTTTCGGCCTTATCACTTTCTCGAATGGGAAATTTTGAAAAGCCTTTTGGAATATGTCGGTAAAAGCGGACGAGACGAGATCGTTTATCAATGGTTTCGTAACGGTGAAACCCGGCTGCCATGCGCCGTTTATAATCCGATCGAGAACACCCTCGAGCAACTGACGACCGAATAGGAGATTCGTTATGTGCAATGACAAATCACGAATCGTTTGAACTTCGATTCGCGCCTTGAGTTTCGAACCGGGCTCTTTCGTTATCGTGGTCGTTTGCACCAAATCGTCTGCGAACAAATTAAAATCCAATTAGCAAAAATATTTTTCGTTTCAACAACGTTAATAATATAAATAATGACAAGCACAATAACAATAATATAAAACGACAATAATAATGTTTTTTTAAAGACAAAAAAGGGTTCAAAACATATTTTTATCATTAAAAGAATAAAAATTAAATTATTCATAATTACACAGAGCCAGAGTGAATTTTCCGCGATTGGTCATCCTGGGCCCGAGCATATTACCTACGATCTCGTAATCCCCGGCAAGAAATTTTTCAGGAAAGCTCTGAGTATATACCACCTGATGAAAAATCATTTAAACGAATCAAAGAAACAGAAAAAAAATCGTTCCCACTGAATTTATGAACCAGGAGCTTGTCGATTGCGCCTGTAGCACATGGACCCTCCGTACATGGCGTAAAGCGCGGAAACTCGTTCCCTGCGACGTAGCTCGAAAATAATTTAAAAAAAACGAATATCAATCTTTTTTCACTCACTTTATAATTTGCCAGGTCGCTGACGAATTTCGTCACTTTACTGGCGGACCATCCGCTCTCGGTGACATTGCGAAGTGTCAAAGTAAATCCAAAATTCGGCAAACCTCGTTTCGCCGTAACTTCTTTCACGAAAAATGGATCGAACGGTGCTACGTTGTATTTGGACAATCCGGTCTTGAAATAAAGCCGAATCGAATTTAGGCCTTCTCTTACACAGCCGTCGAAACCTTGCACGTCCACGTGACAATTTTTGAACGCGTCCTCTATTGAAGGAAAAAACAAAACCATAAAAAATTGTTCATAAAAAAGTGTCAAAATCAAATATTTTCCTATACTTGGCGATATTCTCGCTGTGTTTTTGTTTGTTTTTCTCGTATTAAAAGCCGCGCCAGGGTATACGACACGCGGTACGAAAACTGGGAGACCCTGAAGTAATCGCACATTCACTCTCAGCAACTCGTTACGTTCTACGATCTAGCCAAACGCGTAAATATAGGTACACTAGCGTTACGTTATTCCCATTATACACGAAATTACAAATTCTTCATAATTATTATAACACACGTCTGAAAAAACATCGACGTAGAATGAATTAAAAAATTTTAAATACATATGTCTCGCGCGTTAACATTAAAATGAAGAAGCGCGAGGATCCTCCCGAACATTTGTTTTATCTCTTCGCGCCTAAAAATGTCTATTTTCATCGTGTTTACTCACAAACGTGAGGCAAAAATCGTTTGCGCAATCGGCGAACATCAAACTTTTCCTGTAATTTTTCATGAATTATTCAAACATATTTGCCTGAAACAAAAAGTGAGAAAATCAACACGATCTTTTTTATGAATTCACACACTGGTACAGGTATATTTTTGTTTCGTGTATTTAAATACATATTCTAATATTTCTTGTTTTTTTTTAAATTCTATTTTAAACTCTCTATAATTTACACGCGCGTGAGCAAAACTCTTTATAATTTTTTATTTTTAACAAATAAAACGTGTTTTTTTTCTAATTTCAATATACATTTGAATACGTGCCGTTTTTCTTTTTAAATTCTATTTGTTTATTTTTTACAATGGACACTCGCGTGGGAAAAGCAACTTATTTCTTCTTCGCCTAAAATTCGTGTCGTAATAATATTTTTCAAATTTGTTTCCTCGACTTGCCAAATTCCGCGGCTCGACATCCAGCCCCGAGGAAAGTCGCGAAAACGAGAAACTTGTACATTTTCCCGCGTTTCGTGAACGTCGACTGGTGCAACGATCGTTTCGATGAGCACTGACGAAACTTTTCCAATTTGCAAAACTGGATAATTCGCCGACGCTTGGACGATACAATGTGTACAATAGTTCGATGATTAACCACGGTATCACGGTATAGACGTAGGCTTTCGAGCACGAGGGGAACAACCACACGACCGTTTGCTTTCACTCTCGGCAATGCATCTGAGCTACGGACCGGCACGTCCTTTATCCCGTGAATTTTCGAGCAATGTTGCATAAGCTATATCTCGAGAATCTTTCTACACACAAAAATAATACATATATACATATGCACACACATATAAAAATAAATAACGTAGACGTAAGCAACAATCTCAAAACATCGAGTGGAAGAAACGGAGGACCACTCTCGTTCGACGATTGGCTAATCATCGGTCCAGAAAGTAACGAGAAAATCGGGCCAACGATGGAACAACAGTGACAAGAAATATTCGAGCATAAAATTAAATTGGCTCCAATGTGCCATCGACGATAAAGAATTTCGACGTAAGAAGAAAAATATTCATTCGGATTTTACCCCCCGATTAAAAATCGTTAATCGTTCTAAAGGGCGTTGCTCACATCGATTTTTCGTCTCGCGGAAAAAGATATTATCGGAAAGAAAAAAAGAAAAACTCGTTTGGCCCGACTGAACTTCAATCGGACTTGTGAAAGTTCGAACTCGAGTCCCCCTTTACGTACGATACGACCATAACTCTGTGCACATCACAGACTAGACGCACGTTACGACGTAAAATGAAGTAGATGCGTGACTGACCGCAATAATCAACGCGTGCGTCGTTTCGAGCATATTCAAAAAGTCGAAAAACAAAACACTAAATTTTTAATCTTGTCGTTGACCAATCTATACCGATAATTAGTCCGAAGCCTCATTTTACATTCGCACAAAAATAACATTGCCGCGGGCCTTTTATGCATTCGAGACATCCAAAGAAAATTGAAAATTTCTTCCCATTTTTCTCAACTCACGTACCTTATTATTATCGAGACACGCGATACGCCATAAAATCAACGCGCTGTGCAACTTATCCCAATTATCAATGCCTATGTCGTTTCGATGAGTGACAAAAAAAAGAAAACCAAAACAAAATGTTTATCTCCTCATTGATTAATTTCATTTTTAATCACCTCAAAGCCATCTTTTTTTCATTTCGATCGGAAAAATATTACACGAAATTTTTTCGAATCGCAAAGGGTGAAAGAAAAAATGAGATTTATTTTTGCATTTTCCCATCTCGCACTTGTCATTATCGAGACACGAGCTGTGATTACTCGTGTTATACGCCATAGCAATTATACGACGTAATGAACACGTAACATTGCTGTATTACCAGCTTAACTATACCTATATATATTTATTATGAGAGCGGTATATATATATATACCGCTCTTATAATAAATTTTACAGTATCTACCCATACACGTAAAACACTTGACTGAACGTATGCAAGCTGCATTGGCGGTGATTGCATAGTACACATATTTTCCCTGCTGCTCAAAACTAGGTCGATCCTCGGCTGCTCGCCGGATTGCCCTTCAGACTGTTACGTTGCCTCGCGGAAGAACAGAAAACAGTCGGATAATGGAATCTTCGCAATCTCCGCAAATTCTACGCCGAAGTACAATCATTGCGGTGTGAAATTATACTTTGAGATTTTTTTATATTTTTTATAATCCTCCGATTTCGCGTCGCGGTGGCGTTTCTTGAGAAACAATAAAAAATGTGAACGTTCGTCGCGATGGAGAAAATATTATATTCGTGCATTCCATTCGTTCTACCTACTTGTATTACCCAATTCCTTGCTCAACATCGTGCACATCCCATTTTATATTCATACGTACGTTCTCGATTTCATATTGTTTCTTTTTTCTATCGATTTTAAATAAAGAAAGAAAGAATATCGGAGAATTAGCAGCGGCGAGTTAAATCGCAATTACAAAGTTTAACGCTTCTCCCAATGTCAGTAAACATCGAATCTTTTAGTGCCTCGTTTATTACGACACCTTTCACTGCAGCTTCCAGTCGACTTGGTTATCCAACAACCGCTTCCAGGCTCTTCGACGCGGAGGATGCTCTCAAAAACACTTTTTAAAAAATATTCAAACGTCCTTTTTCAAAACAAAAATAACAATAAATTTTCAGTACTTGAATTAATCTAAAAAAATTATCAACCCCAATTTCCAAATATCTTTATCTTGAATATTTTTCAAAATAAAAAAAAACTGTTTTTTTACAGACAAAATTATTTCAAACAAAGAAATTATTATTACTGTTATAATGAGCTTAGAAAATAGAGAAAGATGGAGCAAAACTTGTATGCCAATTTGCTGTTTAAAAACATCGGCTTACGGGAAACATGTCCTCGCGCGGAAATGCATTGCGACAGTCGAGATGATTTCGTACTAGGCCACTTCGCAGGCTTAACCTGATTCACCTGTTACCTTCCGTACTGTATCATGCGTATACCTGCGTATATATTTTTATACGTGGATATACATGTATATATGTGTGTGTATGCAGTTAGACAAGCGGATGCAATTCTCATAGGTACATGCACTGTACGGTGGGGCGGTGAAAGTGTCTGCCACCGCGAAACTTCATCTTCCACCATCTGCGTTCTGCACGGGTACTCGCTACATCGGCTTAACAAACTTTATTTCATATACTCTCGTCGTTGATTTAACTGCAAATCTGCATCCAAGGTTCATTTACCCGAAGCCGCGCGGCGCGACGGTTTCATCAAAAGTTTCTTCGGGACCGAATCCTATAAGAACCTCCCGTACGAATATACTCTTCTCGGTGTTGTTCAAATTCGTTCGTTCGTTCGAAACATTAAAGTGCTATTATTTTTTAAATTCTTTATACAAAAATGAGATTTTTGGTGCTCGGATTTTTAGTGATATCGTTAGCAGGACCTATTCTTGCCGCGACTCGTGAGTAACACGTTGAATCAAATTTACAATGCGATTAAACTTTTGTTTGATTATTTTTTAATTTATTTTTTAATTAATTATTATTTTTTTACAATTTGATTGGTAATTTTGTTTTTCGTTATGTAATATGTAACGGTCGTAGCGAATGAGCCATTGGTGTACGTTGTCAACATTTTTTTTAGCGGAATACGTCAAGCAATGCTCGAGAAGCGATCCACAGGTAAAAACTTGTCTGATCGACGCTCTTCATCATCTCAGACCGTACTTGAGAGTCGGAATACCCGAGATCGCGTTGCCCTCCGTTGAACCTTTCCACGTGAGTATATTTTTATTCCACCTTATATTCATATATATTATATTTTCTTTTTTACTTTGATACCTTTTGCTATCAGCATATATAATAAAATAGAAAATATGAATAATTTTCAAGTAGAAAAAAAAAGAAAATATTTTCCAACTTGCTTATGAGTTATCTTTTATTTACTTTCAACATATACAATAAAATAAAAAATATGAATATATATATATTCACCGAATAAATAATTCTCGAGTATAGGAATTTTTGTTTGTTTTTCGAACTTTCTTACGAGAAGTCTTGTGTGATTCTATCTGAGTAACTCGTGTAATTATGAACGATTGCGTGCTGCGACATACGGGGCGCGTGCCAGCAGAAGGGTGGAAAATGTACCTTCTGACGTCGAGTCTTGATCGTGCCCTAACGCACAGTGGGTAATTTTGTTCTTGGTGAAAAACAGATGGACGAGCTGACCCTCTCACTGACAGGTGGTACGAACGGTTACAAGGTTCGTCTTCGTGATCTACTTGTGAAGGGAGCGAGTAACTTCACGGTCGACGACATCAAGCTCGGCTCGCCCTTCGAAGCGATCGTACGAATGCCCGCCCTCGTACTCGACGCCCATTACTCTAGGTCGGGTTGAAATATCTAATTTTTAATTATTCTTTGTCGTTCGCTTCATTTCGGACCTTTTGGATAGGTCTTAATTCGACGATAACTCCGCAATGATTTATCGTTGGAAAAAATATTCGATAAAATGAATAATCGAATAATTAATTAACAAAATTAATGAATAAAATTGGAATCATTGCTTAAACTTTTGTCAATTATCAAACAATGGAAATGTAATTATCAAAAGAGTATGTTTAAACAATTACTTTGCTTACCTCCAAATTATCGAGAAAAACAACAAATGTTCTCCTTTTAAAACATATTTTTCTTCATTGAAATAAGAAGTACAATTTTTTTTTAATTCTCTCGTAATTATTTACAACCCACAATACAACCAATTACGTTTTGGTTGTACGAAATTTCTTTCGCAGTTCGGGCATACTGATAATATTACCGGCAAGTGGAAACGGGACGTTTCATGCGAGATTCGGCAAAGCCCGAGCCCTGGTACGAGGTACGGTGAGCACGGCGATTCGTAACGAGAAAACTTATCTGCACGTCGAGGATTTGGACGTTCAACTGAGCGTCAAAGACGTTAATATGAGAGTCAGAAAGATATTCAACAACAATAGAATACTGAGTGAGTCCTTCGCTTATATTCGCGCGAGTCATTGAAATTAATTCTCGATCGTTCGACGAACGAGCCGAATAACAAATTTTTACTATTGCCTGTTTTTCTTTCATTTCCTTTTTTTTACAGCCGAGGCCACAAATCTTTTTCTACGGGAGAACGGACAGGAAGTCCTTAAGGCGATGGAGCCACAGTTGAAGCGAAAATTGTCTACTCTCTTCGCCGGTATCGTCAATCAATTATTGCTCCACGTGCCCGTGGAAACTTTTTTATCGCCGTGAACTTCCACGAAGACATAAAAATAATCCTTTACTCGAGTATCGTACTATAATTATCCATATCTCTCTCTCGCTGTCTCTTTCTTTATATACATAGGTATATATGCGTATTTATAACATACGAACCTTGAAAATTATTCCGGGAGCTTTAACATAGTTTTAATTGTAAATGTGCGGAATAATCGAAAAAGAAAAACAAAGCAAGGTGCCGAGTAAAATAAAATAAAAAATAAAAACAATGTTACGACTTCCAAACCAGTCTTGCGTGATATCATAAAAGTCGAGTAAACAGACCGTCTTAAATTTTCTTGGAATGCTTCGTTGCTCGATTCTCGTCCAGTGACGACACAACTTTTTGACCACCTGGCTGAGTAAAAAAATCTTATTGTACGACGTTTTTCTTTTTATACATTTATGAAACAGATACAGAGGTAAAGTATTTAAATAAGAGGGGCATTTTGGCTTTAACGAGGTGAAGGGGACTTTCCACGACACTACGATACACCATGCCGGATGGACAAGTCCGAGAGAGAAACTTTCTAAATTCGCGGTATTGACGGAGTCTCGACTAGACACACGCGCCTCGCTGATACTATTCTTAAAAAAGATTAATTTAGAAGAATTTTATTTTTGCGACGAGATAAAAAAAATGTACAAAAAGTAAAACAACGATGGAAGACAAAGCGTTTGTAACTTTTTGTTTTTATTTAATCTATACATATTTTTGTCGATATTTGAGCGTGCAACGTTTATGTACGCGCGTATTCGGGATTTTTTTTGAGCAAGTCACAGTGCGCGGAGTGAAAATCTCCGATTTAATCGAATCATAGATTTCGCTTCGCTGAAATATTTCTTACATCGTTTACAAATAACGGATCCTCGATTATTCGACGAGGATAAAAAGCTTTCGCTCTTATTTCTCTGTTGTTCACTTACAAAAATTAATAACACGAAAAACATTCTTTAACTCGGTAAAAAAAAATTTCTTTAATCGATTGAGAAAAATCAATCGATCGATCGATTTTTACTTTATTTTCTTTTTACTGAGGAAAGAAACAGTATTATGTTAAATATGCACTCCGAGATCGTTGAAGATCGGGGAATGAGATCTCAGCTCGTTCACGAAAGTTAATTAATTGTTTTTTTTCCGCGAATCATTGACGAATAGTCGATCGATCAAGGAAAAGTCTTGGAGAACGAGAGCTTCGAGAAGATGTTATTGACGAGATCGCGCAATAACACGTCCCAGGACTGCGCCGCGTAGGGCAACATACCGCGGTAAAGTACTGGCCAGTATTCGTTCGCGAACACGAGAGCTGCTCTAGCTGTAAATTATAAAATATTCAAAATCAATAAAACGAAAAAATATGCTGACCACGAAAAAAAATGAAAATTTATTCGCATAAATTTGATTTCGTTTTTTGTTCGATGATGAATACTTACTGAGCTGTTCATCCCCGTTGAAGAGATCGCTCGCCCAGATCTTCATTTTGCCAACTTCCGGCGCAAGATGGAAATGCTCGATGACCCATTTGTCGTTTACGACTGGTCCCTCGAGCTCCCATACCGATCTGACGTCTTCCATCGAAATATTGAAATGACCTGTTTATCGAAAAATCGTTGTTATTATAGTTTATCGATTTTAATCAGGTGTCGAATTATCTATCATTAATATTGAATACTTTTACTCAAATTTATAATTAGATGTTCGATTTATCACCATTAATTAACGATTTTTTAAGTTATTTATTTCATTATTCGTGAAATTATTTATTAAGATTTGTTTATGTAATTATTGCAACAATAACCTTTTCCACCGATCTTGAAGTTACCGACCGCACCCTCAGCCTTGTATTCACCCTCGACGAGAACTTTGCTCATCTCGAAATCGATCTCGAGGGAGAAACGGCCGTCCCCGTGACGTGGCTTGACCGAGAGGAAACGGGCCTTCGATAATCCATAAGATTGAACATTCTTCGTCACGATCTGACCCACAGCGTCACCAACGCGATAATTGCTGTCGTGGAAGTCGACGACGAGAGGTTCGAGACGAGGAACGCCAAGTTCTGGTACACCTAAAAATGTCCAAATCGACGATAATTTTAATATTTTCCTTATTTTCGTGCTACGATAAGGAGAGAGACGGACGGACCAGACGGTCGGATAGAGAAATCGAGTTTACCTTGAACGAACGTTGGCCATGATTCCTGTATGGCGAGTCTTAGGCAAGACGAATAATCGTCGGAATCCTTTTTGCACGTCTTGACAGAAGCGGCTATACATTTAATAAATTGAATGCTTAAAAATTGTAATTTTAGATTTTTCTGCGATCGATAAATCCACTTTAAAGTGTGCTTTTATAACGAAGTAAGTTACTATTGCTCGTGTTTATTGAGTCAACTATGGACCAAAACGATATTGAAATTTTTAATCATTTCTTTTATAATTAAAATCAAACATGTTCAATAAAATATCGTAATTATTGCATTTTTTCTCAAATTATATTTAAGCTTCGTAATTACAGCAGGACACTCGTTTGAATAATTTCTCGGTTATCACTAAATTCCGAAAATTGTAATTTACCAAAAAAAAAAAGTTTTCACAGATTTTCAAAAAATCATCGTTGACAAAATTCTAAACTCGTCGTCGCGAGAAAATGAAATTATTAAAATATTGACATCGGCGCGAAGTTCCGAAAATTCTTACATTTCATGCAAAATTCCTCGAAACATAATCACAATTTTGTAATTTTCTTCTTAATTTCAACGAATAACGATTCACCAAAACAATAATGAATTTCGACTCAAAATAACAAGCAAAATCCTCGATTCACACGTGTTTCATTGTTCCATTTTTTTTGAGGGAGAGTTTTCATCGCACATTTTCGAACCGAAACAATTTTAGTATTTCCACGGTGGTCCAGAAATGAAACGTAAGATCTCGAAGTGAAACGTTGATTGAAACTTACGAAGAGCGACATCCTCCGCATGAACCGTGACTAGGTTGAACGCGCAAAACGCAACTAATAAAATATGAACGAGCGCCATCACGTTTATCGATGGTTTTTAAAATATCAACTCCGTCTCGCAAATTACGCGCTCTCTTTATATAGCTTCCCGAGCCAAGGACACGGTTCCCGATGTGACGTTGCAAAATTGCATGTCATTAACGGCTCTCCCTCTCTTTCGCATTGGTCAGCCAGTTTCTGTCAGAGGTAGAAAAGGGAGAGAGACGGAACGAGAAAACGGAGGCGAGCTCGAGAGAACTGGAAGTGGCTGGAACAAGAAGTATGGATGTCTAAACAAGAAAGAAGAAACGGCGTTTTACAAAAGTCTCATTGGCGCGTGCACGATTCTCGAGGGTTTCTCTGTCGAGCTCGTCGCTAGCTCCTCTATAAGTCCTTGAGATTAAAAAAGGATCGACTGCGTTCTGGTTTTGCAAAAGGCAGCCAAAATTTTCGCAGACGAAATTGAGATTCACCCCGATTCCGATCGGCCTGACAGTGACGAAATCTTTCGGACATCTCGATAAAATTGAGCAATTGTTAAATTCGAAAGATGAGAGAGAAACGAAATTTATATGTATTACAAATAATTTGCACTTTAACCAGGAAAAAGGGGGAATTTCGAGAAAAAAAAATGCAATGTGGAAACGATCGATAGATCGACGCTTCGACTGCTCGATAATCATTCAACTATCCCCCAAAAAGAATATTAATTAAAGCATGATTATTCTATCGATCAAACGCGATGAATTTGATTTCATGACTCACAAAGCGACAAAACGTAAAGATCGAATGATAATCGACAACTTTATAAATATCCAGAATAATTTACCATTAATTTAAAAAAAATACACGATTAAATGAAAAAGAAAACCTCGCGTAAACGATCGAAGGTTCATTGATCAACCTTTCGATCGATCGCTCGATCACCATTCACATATTTGAAATCACAATAATGATAATTAAACACGCGATTAATTTCAACGGTGAGTGAATTGATCGATCCGATCGATTACGTCACCGATCGACCGTTATTATTTTCCTATTTAATTGATTTATTTATAATTAACGAAACGATCGTACAACTGTAATTATAAAAATTTTATCGGACGGATTCTTGCCTTATTACGGCCGCGTCTCATTGTTCGATCTCGCAATCTAGCAGCAAGCGAGCTCGGTAATACTCGGCCGTAGATCGTTCGTTAAAAAAAAACCGAGTGTCGATCGTTCACGGTGAACAATCGTTGGGTAACTTCATCACCTTGTGTCTCTTCCCTCGTCACTCTCCCTGTCGCTTCGTAACTGCAGCGGATCGCTCACTGTTTTTAAGAAAAAAAAAAAAAATGAACAGCTGCAAAACGCACCCGATCATTTTCTCGGCAACACCGTAGACGCTCGCGTGCTCGAGGAGAGTCTTTAATTCGATCTCGATCATATTAGGGATAATCGTTTCACCGTTCTACGCGCCACGATCTTTGTCCCGCTCTGTTTCACGCAAACCCCACTTTTCGTCCTTGC
This sequence comes from Netelia inedita, assembly GCA_964017225.1. Classification (NCBI taxonomy): domain Eukaryota; kingdom Metazoa; phylum Arthropoda; class Insecta; order Hymenoptera; family Ichneumonidae; genus Netelia; species Netelia inedita. The sequence continues at coordinate 11,563,202 of OZ024920.1, forward strand.
TTTTTCCGAGTTCATTCGCTTTGACTCCGATGGAAACGAAAAATAATTTTCAGGCCGCTCGCCATCGAGTGAAAAGAAACCGATACGACTGATTTATATTTAACAGATTCATTTCGCGATTTCCATGTGCAAATAACCGGCTTTTCGACTTTATTTATATTATTTTTTACGACGTCGAGGTAAACATTTTGTCATTCTTATTCAATGACTCGCCCTCAATTTCTAATTTCGTACGCGAAAAATTGCACCTTGTAAGAATAAATCCGCGTAACATTCTTCCTTTCTTTTTTTCGTCATTACAATTTCGTACGTTCGGCACAAATCTGTTATTATTCCATTCCGACAACTCACCCTGGAATTTGCAGTTTCGTGCACGAAAAATTATACATTCTCTAGATAAGTGTGCGCAATGTTTCTCGTTTAACATTACATTGTCCGTACGGTCGAGGAAAAAGGATATCGAATTATTATTTTTCATCGAGTTGTCCGTAATGTACAATCCTCGTGCTCAAAACAATTGCGCATCAACGATGAATAAAACTGCGTAACGTTTTTATATTATTTTTATTATTCGTCCACTCGACAAAAAAGTCGCTATTGCCGGTTGACAAGGGACGAGACAATGAAAAATGAATGGAAGATTAGTCGAGGCGACATTTTTTCTTTCCATTCGTCTCGATTGATTAAAAATGCAACTGGGACTGGATTGAATACTCGACGATCCGAGATATAACGCATTGAATTATGGCATTATACACGATCTAGTATCTCGTACCTACATAGACACGTTACACCATAGCAAAGGCATTCTTATTCCCGAGCATACACGCATCCGTTGCAGGACGCACCTGCTCGCGCGTTCATTCCACATAAACATTCGATTTTCCATCTTTCTTTTTTTTTTGTTCAACGTCTATAATTTTTTTCTCGTATTTTATTTCCTCCGCGCGATTCTACAACGCACGAGTGTCCTTGCGACGTAGATCTCTCTTCCTCGGTTTTACGGGGAGAACGTGAGTAAAACGCAGCGAATAATATTTGCTCATCGAACGAACGTTTCTTTTTTTCTTTTTGCCTCTGGTGCACATGTCAATAATTTTTTTTACCCTTCTTTGCGTCGCATCGGTCGTAGCGGAGGACGAGGAAAAAATCTGGTATAATGCAACAGAGACGACATTCTCGCGGTCTATCATTCGCGCCCTCTTTATCCCTCTCTCGATCTCTCCCTCTCTTTATCAGGCGGAGAAGAAAAGAAGAATATGTATTTTTATGATAGAGAGAGGACTCTAATCGTGGCTCTTGCACGTATGGTACACGCAACAGGTTAAGCTTTCTTAGAACGTAACGTGCAAGACGAAGACAACGACATCTTGTTATCTCACTTTTTGTTCCCCTTTGTTCATACTTATGGCGAGGAGCCGCGCTGCTATAGATCGGGGACGCGTGATCGATAGCCGTTGCATGCATAATTTTAACATTGTTAACGTTTTCTTCGATTCCGTCATCGGGCTGCAAAAGGGTAATATTAACACTGTCTCGGTTGTTCAACAGAGTTTACGAGGTGCTCTTATACTCAAAATTGTGGTAGAAAAATTATATCGTACTCGATGATGGGTGAAGATTATTTTTATTGTAAAATTGCGATTAAACGTGCCATTTTTAAAAAAACGAGCGACACATTGTTATTGTTGACCGTATTTGTCCAGACCTCGTCGCTGATCTCGTTATAAAAGTGACTCGACCGTACGCCATTATAATTCCGGCGCGTCTGTTCGCATCGAGTTCCATTCTTGTGAAATACCACGTCGGGATTTCATTTTTTTATCAACTGTCTGCGATTTTTAAGTTGTTTACTACCAGTTTTCGTACGTCACGTGCCGGAAAGAAATAATCAAACGGGGACGATATAATTTCTGACTTTGTTCAACGATGATATTCTATCCAGCGTAATTTTTGCAAATGACAATTATCTATAAATAATCGAAGTTAATGAGATTGAAAATTTTGTTTTCTCTCGGCGAAAAAAATGCCGGAGCTCGTTCCCCAATTATTGACACCATAGGTGGCGAATAAAATTAAATACAACATTCAACAACAATATTTTCCCAAGGGATGATTTCTTCAAACGACAATTATTTTCTTAAGATCAAACTGTAATAATTCGATATTAAATTAATTTTCATTATTAAATGTCTGTGCTTACTTGCTACAAAGCGTTATTATCATGATTGATAAATTGGATAAAAATGGCAATGGCTTATTAAAGGAGATACAGTACTTCCGCCTAAGTAATGTCTGGCGCGTTTAGACTTTTGTCACATCATCCTCATAGTCATAATGCGTATTTACGGTGACCTACCTAACGTACACAGGTAAAATATACGGAATGTAAAAATCTCATCTCTCTCTCTACATCCAGTTCTTACCACATATATGTTAATCGTAAATGTAATTAAATTCTACCTCTCGTTGAATTTACGAACATCTTTTTTATGTAACGAGCACAGAATGTACGTTTAGTATCAAAGTGGACGCCCTTGAACATCCTTCGATGTATGAAAAACAAGTTTCTTTTAAGTACGTGGACTTGGCACAAAGAAGAAATCATTGATCCGTCAGTGTCGGATAAATAAACGGGCGAAGGTGAGACGAGAGTGAGAAACTACAGGGAAGATACTTCGACGCATAGTCATACTTGTAGCTAAAAGTGTATACTACCGAAGATATAATTACAAATCGTCGATTAATTTCTATGTTATTATAATTAGCCGCTAATGGTAATTATTAATCGAACGACGAACTACGAATGTACAAAGTCTCGATAGCTGGATAAATTTCGTAACAAAGATGCATAATTAATTAGGGGTCGGTGAGGCGGGAGATGTGTGGAAAAAGAGGGAATGAGAAAGATCGACGTTTCAAACGGGGACAATCGTACTTGTGGGCGAGCCTTATCTAAGTCAGTCTCTCTCTCTCCCACCCCCCTCCCTTACTCGCGCCATCTGTTTCTCTCAGGAGAAGTATGTAGGTCCTCGTGTAAACGTATGTCGCGTATCTAATGGGCTCGTGTACGTGTATAACGTGAACGCAATTGTTTTTCAATATTTTACAATATTTTACAATATTTTTCAATATTTTTCAATATTTATCAATATTTTTCAATATTTTTCAATATTTTTCAATATTTTTCAATATTTTACAATATTTGTATCTTTTTTTCTCGAGGACGATGTCGATGGCCTTCCTTCATCGGCAACTTCAAGCCGTGGTTTGTTTTATATTGTTTCGAGCATATATATACCATTCCGTTGCATTATCAAAGTGATAAGACGACATGTGATAATTGAAGGTCATCAAAAAATTAATGAAACTAGGTAGAAAATTGTTTGCTTCATTTTTGCTTTTCTCGCTTTCATAGAAATCCTGACTCGTAATCGATATATCGTGATCCGAAGGCATATCGTTATATCGCTTCGATAGTTGTCCAATTTCGTAACGAGATACTCGTGAAACGGCGGGAGTTCTTATTTCAAATCAGATCTCTATACTTTCGTCGCTATTTTCTCCATGCTATCTTTCATGCGACGCAGGCGTAAGGTTTGCGAACGGACTTTACGTTTTGGTCCGCGCGACTATTGAAGCAGCGATGAAGATGGAGATCCGCAACGCTCCGGTAAAAGTTGAAACCTCTAGCGATGTTGCGCCGGGGCGACATCTTAACGTCCAGATGGCGAACCGTATCCATTTTTGTGATGAGTTTGACACGAAGTTGGCTACGCAAGTGGCGCCATACATATATCGAAGAAAACATAAATATATATATAATGGCGGTCTGTACGCACCGCTCGGGCGTTTCCGCGACAAAAACAGCAAGAGAGCGAATTATGTCCATTGTAGTCCCGTCCCCAGATCCAATATTTATATACATACAGAAACGGGATATATGTATACTGAAGGCGGCTCGGGTGTCCTAAGACCAGAGCAAGCGAATTCTACGTAAAGTCCGTACGATGGTACGAGATATATGATACTGGAGGCCCGTACGCATCGAAAAATCTTCCGAGACTCGAGCGAGCGGATTCTATGAAAAGTTTAGCATAAAGTTTGTATGGGAAATTAAGTAACGTAAAGGGAACAATAAATTATTATCCTAAAGCCAGCTTCATGTACATAAATGTTTAATGTTTCTTTATAAACAAAATTGTATTTCGCGGCAGGAGGAGAATCGTGAAATCTAGTGATGCGAACGTCGTGAATTCGCGACCTTGCCGCATTAATTTTTGTTTTTAACGGATGGTCTTGCAAAAAGTAAGAAGATTCATGAAATTAGACAAAATAATCCACCCGGTTTCGATTTTTCATCAAGCAAAACTTTTCAATGATGCAAAGATGATGAAGCTGGGTTAATTGTACAGAAAATTATTTTTTTTTTTAAACGGGGCGGGCTGCAAACTCCCGACTCCGCAACACTAGTTCGAGATTCTTCTTCTGCTGCCCAATACCACTTTCATTGCTAAGGAACATTATGTACAGTTATGTACATGGTGCTGGCTTGAATATGATAACGGAAATTTCTCCTACGTTACTTAATTTTCGTTAAAACTCTTTGATCTATTTACACAAATTTTGTAGCTGTAAGATTATAGAATATCAGCGGTGTCTCGTCCGTTGTATATGCGGACGGAACTGTACATAGAATTCGCATATTCAGATCTCGGGCCACCCGAAGCCGCGTACAGACATCCAGTATCATATATCTCATCTCTTCGTACGTATATCGTTTCACCGTACGGACTTTAAATAGCATTAGCATTGCTGGGGTCTTAGGACACCCGTGCGACGTGTACGAGCTACTAGTATACATATATCTCATGTCTACATATATATATATATCGGCCCGGTGGTTGGGACTTGGGACTATGGACATAATTTGCTCCCTCGCTGCCTTGGTCACGGAAACACCCGAGCGGCACGCACGGCCCATCAGTATATTTGTATATGTATATATGTTCTTTTCGGCATATGTATTGCTTCGCTTGCGGAACCAACTTCGTGCCGAACTCATAAAAAATAGGTACAGTTCGCCGTCTGAACACTAAGATGTCGCCCCGCCGAACCATCCCTCGAGAGTTCAACTTTTACCCGAGCGCTGCGGACTCCTTGTTCATCTCCGATCGATGCACTCAATGAGAAGTCACTAAAGTCGAAAGTAATCTAGAAAACTCGATGCGAAGTCGAGAATCGAAATTGTTCCCTATAACCTAACGCGCTAACGCTCGTTAGTAGTTTCCAGCTGGACAATTTCGATTACAGTCGAATTTGAATAACACAATTTTTTACGCGATTCGATATATTCAAATTGATTGGTCGTCTAATGTCATAGGAATATTGCGCGTGCATTGACCGATATTAATGTTAGAATTTCTAATCTACCGATTTGAACGTCTAGCTTATATTTCAATAATAAAGATATTTATCGGCAATGCTCCAATAACAAGCTGCAATTTCTACAAGCTGCTCCAATTTTTCTAATCAGTTAGAAGATGTAATAATATATATTATCATACGAAAGATAAGATGCTGTAAAAGTCAAACGAGTATGAACGAGACATGTAAATCCCTGTCAGATGTAGAATTCATTTTGCGCGTTCCGTAATACTTTGAATTTGCTTGGATACGTTTAGCACTGTAGAAAATAATTGTTTAAGCGACTTTGTTACCGACGTCGTCTGCTTCACATTGCCGCGACAGTCTGTTTTATCGATCTTCCTATACTCGATTCTAGTAACAAAAGTGCATTACGTCTTTAATCCCGTTACAGCGAGCGTGCGCCTCGGCCGTACGGTGCTGCCACTATAGTTGACTGTGTCGACCGCTCGTACTAACGAGCGCGCCATTGGTTCTCCGCCTCCTGTCAGTAAATCAGCTGTTCAGTTTCAATCCTGCTGTCCGTGAGAGAAATCAGCTGTTTACGAAAGTCATGGAATCGCTGACGGAGAGTGATCTCTCTGTGCCGCCGCAGAAATACGAGTGTAAGTACAATTTTTTAATATTATCGTGTCAATCGTACGAATATTCACGAATCGATAAAGTTCGACACTCGAACACGAGGAGACACGCGTAAAAATTCCTCGACCGATGCCAGTCGCGAGCGGCATGGTAATTTGGCGGGAATATTGTTGCATCAGTGCCGTACTATTCGGTGTAACAAAACACCTTTACTTACTCCCATTCCAAATCGGAAAAATGACTTTTGAACTCAACGCGTTGTTTCTTTCGTTCGACTTGCAGATTTGGATCACACAGCGGACGTACAGTAAGTCGTATTGCTTCGCGCGTTATTGTTTTGTGGGTGAAGCGAACTTAACCTTCAAATTTATAAAATCTCCGTCTCTATTATTTCGATTCAATAGACTTCAATATCAATTAAATACCACCAAAATTCAATTTCCTATTTTAACGATCGAGCGATTTAAATAAAAATGTTAATATTCTTGTCTCGTTTGATCGTACGATTTTTCTTGAATTCTGCGAATTTCGACCAACAGATTGCATGCATGGGGGGAGACAATGGAGGAGGCGTTTGAACAATGCGGAACATCAATGTTCAATTACATAACCGACTTGCAGCGCGTTGAAATGACGCAAACGTACGAAATCGAAGCCGAAGCCGAGGATCTTCCGGGTCTGTTGTTTCATTTCCTCGACGAGTTGCTATTCATGTTTTGCGCCGAACCTTTTCTCGTTCCTCGCGTAAGTATACAATACTACATTTTTCTTGTATACGCCGAACATTTAAAATTCACTCACAAAATTAATTTTATCGTTTCTCGTTACTCTCTTTTGTTTTCCATAAAATAAACAGAAAATAAAGATCACGGAATTCGATCGTGATAATTTCAAGATCAAAGCGATAGCGATAGGCGAGGAATTTACGATAGGTAAGCATACGCAGGGTGCCGAAGTTAAAGCTATCACATACTCGGCGATGCAGATCTACGATCGTCCAGAAGTCGAACGTCCCGAGGTCTTTGTAATCGTAGACATATAATCGTCATAAATAAATATATAACAACGGAAAAACCCTCGATTATTTCTCGAACCTTCTCTCTCGATCTTCTCTCCGTCTCTCTCTAAGCAACTCAATTTCGAAGCTCAAATTTTGACTAACCCACCCTCGCGTCCTTTGCGACTCTAGAAAGAAACACCGAGCTTGAGAAATATTCCATTGCTTGTAGAGAATTGCAAAGAGGTTTACCCGGGTATTTTATACATTAAGGGGCGACGAACGGCTTTTCTCGGCAAGCGAGTCCCAAAGAGGGGAGTGGGCCGAGTCACCGCCCCTACGGCTCTCCCGAGAAACTTACCGGCTTCTCCCTTTTGTATAAATTCTCGTAGGGTTCGAATAAATACGTTACGAAAGAAACACCGGGCCCTTCTCCCCACCCTTTGCCACGATCAGTCCCGTAACCCTCGAGTCAACGTACCCTGAGTTTGTTCCCTTCTTCGAGACGGTGCACGGAAAGACAAGGAAGCAAGATTCTTTCGGCACCATTTGGTAATTATTTCTTGTAGCGACTAGTCGAAGAGAGGAACGAAATTGCATAATAGCTTTAACGCGTTGACATCGTAATGCGAGCTGGTCAAACGTTATTCGAGTAAAGACGAGAACGTTTATTAAATTAAAACGACTTTGCAGAGCGAAATTTGACGAATTCACTCGTTATCTGAAAGTTTGCGAGTGAATGTGACCATGTAAACAGCCCTAATTGCATCGGTTAGTGACGCGAGTATCTTTTTGCTTTATAATCGTAATTCTCGTTATTTCTTTAATCGAGTGATTAGTGACAACGATCCAATGATTACGATCGTGCATAATTTGATCGAAAGGTGGGATTGGTTTGGTTAGAATGTAATTTTTTCGTGAATAAAATTTAAATGTTTTTATGCGTATGGTAAATGGTAGTTCGACGACGAGCCGTTAGCGCCACTCCACTTTTATCGCAGTCTCGCTCCCGGGGGGCACGCGGCGTTGAACGATACGTCCCTGATGCTTAGAAATCCCTACCAGCCCGAAGGAAAATGTTGAGACGTCCCGCTTGGAGTAGTTCGGCCAAGGAACGAAAGTAAACGGGGAAGCCGAGGGAGTTACTAAGAAGCGTGGGTCACGCGTTATCTCGAGACACTCCACCTCCTTTATCCACTTTAACGAAGTTAAAAAAAAGGAAATAATCGTGTACTATTCGGAAATTACATAATAACGTCGCTCGGGCGACGACGCGATAACAACGTAGTCCTCCCGTCGCGTTCCATTTTTTCTCTCATCTCTCCATTCCCACGAGATACGCGTATATGCGTGAGAACTCAATGCCGGGTCTTGTGCATTCTGTACCAACGTTAAGATGCGGGAGTCGCGGGCCTCGCGCGCATCTTTCCACCAGGTGACGATGCTCTCGGAACGATAAACAATTGTAAAGAATTGAAAAGAAAAGAAAAAAAAACAACAGGATCGGAAAGGAAGAGAGTGAAAGTTACGAGTGCAAAAACGATTGTCCGAGCGAATATAAACATATCGTGAGACGCGAGTGACGAGTAATCTGTAAACGAAAGAAGAAAATCGAAATACAAAAAGTGTTTATAATCGAGTTAATCATCGCGGAAAACACGCCACGTCTCGTACACTCGAAGGGTGTTTTTTTTTCTCTTTATGTCTCCCGCACGGTTGTTTCCCACCGGTTGGCTATTTCACCTGGTGTTTTATCGTCACTAGCGACAAGGTTGGTAGCGTGCATTGCGGGAAATACGAGCTGGCGTTTTGGCGCGCGATCACTTGCGGTACGACCGGCAGATGGCCATATGCCGGCACACGTACGTGTGCGAGAGCGGTCTTACACTCATTTGCCTCTGACACCAATACACGTACGAACCACGCACACTTTTTGCTCCGAGTGTGTCTCCACGATTATCTGGACTCCTTGGATCGTGGAGAGCCAGTTGTTCGAGCGCGCGAGCCCGTCCGACCAGCCTCACGAGCCGGCCTCGTGCTTCGTCACACAGGGGAAATAAAAAAAAATATTTTCTTTTCTCGTTAAATAAAACAATAAAAGGAGCAACGAGAATCCAAGATCGAAGAGACTAAAAATTATTTATCACGCTTGCTGACGCGAGTGCGATAATGCTCGTGAGGCAAAGTTACTGAAACACACCGGGCCGTGCCCGTTCACGACGTATTCGTCTGAACGAAAACGCGACTGTCGCACGACCGTGAGAGAGCGAGATAGACGAAGAAAGATAGAGAGTGCTAGAGAGACAGAGAGAGAGAGAGAGAGAGGGAGAACGAAGCTCTCGACACACGATGGACGTGTGCGCGATCATCGCCGTCGTCGTCGTCGCCACCACCAGAAAATGGATACCGCACGGAGCGCGGTAGAGAACTCGTTCGTGTAAAAGAGAAGAGACTGCAGGCGTCGAGAGTGAAACAGATAGCCGATAATATTGTTCGACACAGTACGAGGCATTTAACGACACATCGCACTAGCTCTCTAGGCTATTGACAAGAAGGCAAAAGGAAAAGTACGCGAAACAGGGAGAATTAAAAAACACGAGTCAGTCCAGGAGGGAACGAGAGACACAGTGAGACAGAGACAGAGACAGACAGAGAGAGAGAGAGTGAGTGCAAAAGCGGAAAGAAAAAAAAACGGTCGAGAGAGATACCGAGTCTCTCTCACACAGGCACATGCACACGCGCATCTATACACGTATACGGAGTTACGAGAGAGCGAGCCACGAAGAAACGTTCTTGCTCAAAGTGCTCGATCGTCGATTGTCAGGTCGTTCGATCGGTACTCGTAAATTCCCGATGGTGCATTCTCTTATCCCGATCGAGAGTTAGTGTCGTGCGAGAACCTCATCGTCGTCGAGGAATATTTGTGTGAAAAAAATAATAAACTGAAAAACAAGAAACGAAAGAAAAAAAAAGTAAAACAGTAACGAGGAGGAATAAGTTCGTCACCCAATGCGGAGAGGACGTGTCCCTCCGGCAGGCTAATGGCTCGGGCTACGAGTCTCTAACACGCTGTGTGCCAGCCGACGAGTGAGCGAGATAGTAAATAAAAAGAGACGAAGAAGAACAGCGGTGGCAAGAGCGAGGGAGCGAGAGTGAGAGAGACGAGACGAGACGTGAACCCCCGGAAGAGCGTGTGGGCAACGTCTCAAAATACTGCTGCACGTATCTACGACCGAGGAGCCAAGTAAGTGGAAACAATACACATCGTGACAAATTTTCTCACGGCTCTAATTCCTCGTTCGACGAGATTCGTGCATGTCCCTCCATTCGTACACGCTGCTGGCATCAATTGCTTCCCCCCCCCCCTTCAATTATTTAAATCCCTCGAGTCGGTGGCGACTGTCGAGGTTCGGTGAGGAATACTGAATCGCGTGGTGTTCGACCGGGTGCTATATACGTCTCCGGGAGAATAAGACTCGTTTTCCGGAACTTCGGTGTTTCTCGATTAAAAATTAAAAAAAAAAATCCAAAATATCCCTAGAACGATTATCAGTGTCGTCCAGTTTTCTTCGTACGATCGTTCGAGTTACAATATTTCATTATGCAAGGCGCAATCGTATTGGAGAGAGAAGAAAAAAAAGAAAAAAAAAAGAAACGAATTTCGAAGCTTGGTAATTCTCGGTGGAGTAGGCGGTGTGTGACGCGTGCTTCTCCCTGCCGGGTGCGCTCTCTACGGCCACAACACCAGCCAACATGCACGCTCGATTCCTTTTAGTGGTGGTGCGGTGGTCGACTGACGTGCCTCGATGTGTGCCGCTGCTGCTGGCTGGCTCTCTCGATGGCGATTGTGGCGGTGGGCTCGTCGTGGATGCGTGTGCTTCACTCTGGTGTGCGCTTCTGTGGGCCCTCTCTTGCTTTTCGAACGGAACTCGGGCCAACTACCGTATCGGCGTAGAAAACCCCCATCGCGATCATTGCCTGTGCTTCCATCGCGATGCTCTCTCTATCTTTTTCTCTTTTTATTTCTCCCTCCCTCCCCTCCCCTCCTCTGGCTCCCACTCTTTCTCGCGCGCCACGCATGGCTCTCGTACTTGCATATATACATATATACAAAAGACCTTAGTTATGTAGTTTGTACGTATAAAGTCGTCAGTTGTACTACCGCGACTGCCATTCGCTCTAATCGTGGTCATTGGACGCCAAACCTTGCGCCTAGCTAATATAATTCTGGTGTCTCTTCGAACCAAGTATAAATAATCAGTTTTAAAACAAAAATCTAATCGTTCGTACGCACTGAGCTTGGGGCGAGTTGATAGTAATATTGCTTTGTGTGTTTAACGACGAAAAACGAGACAAAGAGAGAGAGAGAGAGAGAGAGAACACAGTGCTATAGAATAAGAGCGAGGAGTATGCGAGAGAAAGAGACGTACAGAGCGAGGTCGAAAGCAATACTTGGTTAGTGTATGTTACTCAGCGTTTCGTGCCGGCACAACCCAACACCGTCTATCGTTCTCCCTCTCTCCCTGCAAGTAATGATCCTTCGCGTCTCTTTCTCGCTCGTACACATTTCGCACGTTGTGTGTGTCCTCCGTTTCGTTCTCCGTCCAGTGTGCGTGTATGTGTCTCTTAGTGTATATGCCTACTGCCGTATCGTCAGCGTTGTAGCTCTTTAAACGCGCGGTTTAATCTCGTATCTTACGTGTGTGGACCGCTCACGACGACCGCGTGTATGTTCTCCGATATCCGCTCTCTCTCTCTCTCTGTCGCTTTTTTTGTTCTCACTTGGCTTCGTTTATCGTTCTCTCGATATTACTCCACTTTCTCAGTTTTTCGGTGTAATCGTGCAGTACACTCATCCGTGTGTACCATTTATTTCTCATTCTCGTGGCGGCTATATATCTCACCGAACAAGAGCGCGTACCATGGAGAGAGACCCCGCGTGGTGGGGAGGGAAGAGCGAGGAACGGCGTCGCGAGCGCGTGTGGGTGCAGTGGGACCGCGTGAAGCGCACGTGCGACAGTGTGCGAGAGCTCGGGCTGTCGAGGTCGCGATATTTACACGCGCATCGTGTACAGTTGCCACTGTTATAACAAAACGTATTTTGGGTGCGACACACGCACACGCGCGAGATAAAGAAAAGCCCACATCGGTAATATTGGCAAACAGACTCGGAAGAACTTTATTCAATTCTTTTTTCTTATTTTTATCCTTAATCCCTCGACATCGGTGCTTTTGCTTCGAGATTAGATGGTATATCAGTCTCCCGTATTTGCCATCTTCGCACTTTCTTCCCATGTACATGCACACGTAGATACAATTCTTCGCATACATACACTGTACCTAAATCTCGCCGACGTGCTCTCACAAGCCGGTTGCCCACGGTCGATACTACGTGCGCGCTTATAATTGTCAACAGCTGATCGAGTGAGAAGCACACGTTATACCACCGCGCCCCGGTGCGAGTCGCTCACGTCACCTAAGGTCAGCGTGGACTAGGTTCATGTATACAGTGCTTGAAATTAGCCGCAATAGAGATTTTTTTCCCCTTAAACCTACACGAGTTACCCCAACGATCTATCGTCGTTTTATTTAATTTTTTTTTTTATCAGTAAATTAATTATGTTTGTTTTGCTTTTTCTCACGAAGTTTGTGAATAATGCAAATTTTCCCGGTGTCTCAACATGCTTTTCGCTCGGTTTTGATGCGCAGTATCAGCGAAGTATTCTTTTTTCGATATATATGAAAGTACGTGCATACGTGTAGTATACACGTATATATATCTATATATATTTATATATGTATGTATCTACCGGTGCGGGCAAAGCTCGCCCGGCGCACACGCGCCCGGGTAATGATCTTCCTCTCCGCCCGCGAGATCTCTCTCGCTCTTTCTCTCTCTCGCTCCCACACTCTACACACATACTGATGTAAACGTTCGCTTTTCTTCATTCTAACGTATATATACATTCTCGTGTGCACTGTCGTAGGGAGAACGAAGGAACGATTCGTAACCTACGGACAGTTTCGATTTTCTTTTTCATTTTACGTCTCAACCGTCGAAGCGAGAACTTGAACACCGGCTAGATTCCTCGTGCACGCCCCGGCGTGGCGACGGTGGCGCCGCTCGCGGACGTTTCTCGTACTAAGCGCCGAAGGAACGCACGCCCTCGCTACGCGTATCGGTGAATTTTTTTTTTCGTGACGATATGCACGTGTTTATGCATAAATATATATATACACTATTTTTAATTAAACTTTCACGTTACGTGTTACAATCTTGACGTTTGTTTACCGGTGTTTAACAGGTGTAAAAAATCAACGAGTACGCGTTGATAGTTTTTCCTTTTTTTTTTTTTTTTTTTTATGAAAAATACCAACATATGTGCGGGTTTTTTTTCAACCTGGACAATTTGTCTTTTTCCTAAGTTAATCAAACGTTTCCGGTATTGTGATTCGTTTAACAATACTTTTCAATCAATCTTCGAAATAATACAAGGACGAAAAGGATTAATCGTAAATATGAGAAGGAGACGAAAAGTTAGATTTCTTTTCGTAACTTTTGAACACTTTTAAACGATATTTGTCAGTGAAGGCGTCCAGACTTTTCGACAGAAATTTCCGAGCATCTTAAAAACGCCAAAAAACAAAAAAATAATGTTATTCACCTCTCCCAAGAATAAATAATAATTCGCGTTGATTCTCTTAAAAACTGGACCACGAGACTTCGATCGACACAAGAACAACCATTGTATTTAAAAGATAAGATAAAATCCCAACTTTTTCATCTCGATCCTTGTTCCTCCAACCGCTGGCCCTTCTTCCACGACACAAAAAGTCGAAAAATAACTCGTAAGACGAAAAAAGTAAAAATTACTTCCAACAAGTTCTTCAAATTATCAACCAATCGCACGCGTTGGCCACTTAATGGAAAAAGTTACTGATTTGAAATAAAAATAAATAAAAAATAATGAAAAAAAGAAAAAAGCCTCGAGCACGCTTAGCGAACGAGCGTTGAAAGTTTGTACGGTTTAAACGTCCCGTGTGGAACGGGCCGCGAGGCTGCGAGAGAGCGGTCGGAGTGGGGGAAGAGGGTTAACGTAACCGGACTATTCGGACGAGAGGTCGCTGCTGGTGCCTCGGCATCGCCTCTTTAAACCGGGCCCCGTAACGCCTCGTGTGCTCTCTGGGTCCGCTTGATCGTTTTTTCGAAAATTCTTCGTTTCTTTTTTCCATCTTCTTTCTCAACTGCTATACGTATGTACATTATACCCAATATATATATATATATATGTATATATGTATACTCGCTTTCTCTATACTTTAACGCGAAGGCTCTCTCTCGGTCGCTGAGCGTCTCTATCGCTTTCGCCCTCGCACTTTTCGCTCCATCTTTTCTTCCTCGTGCCACCAGTACGCTTTCTCATTCTTCTTCCTTTTAGCATTCTCTCTCGCTTGCTCGCTCGCGAAGCCGGCGAGTAGCATAGCGTTGAGCCCGAGAGGGGAAGGGGGGGTAGGGACGAGGGTAAAGCGGGCTTCGCTAGAACCCTTCGCGACTACACCGGTACAGGGACGCTTCTCTTTCCCATTCTCTCTCGTCGTCTCACTTTTACTCTTTTTTTTTTTTTTTTTTTTTTTTTTTCTTCTTCTTGTAAGACAATCTCGAGCGTTAAAACTTCTCGATAATACCGAGAACGTCGCAAGAACAATTATTCCTAAACGTTTAATCATTGTTACGACGGTTTGAAGAGAAATGATAAAAAGTAAACAAAATAAAAACATTGTAAAATTGTATATTTCGCGAAATACGTGGGTCGTAGGGATTAATTGTAATCATTGAGACTGTTCGTTGGTCTCGGGAAGTGAGAAAGGAGAATGTACCACGAGGTTAACGAGAAGAATTGAAATTTATTCTTCGTAAAATCGTTTCGTGACATTTTCCAGGCCATTTCCGTTGCTTTGGGCTTTGTAGCAATGTTAGTGGCGCCACGCGTACGGCATACTAGCAGGCCGATCGTCGCGCCTTGGTCCTCGACGCGAACTACAATATATATCTTGTATACGCGTTACGTGCTTACGTATATATATATCCGTGTCTGTAGGTACGTATATATATATATACGTTGATTGCGAGCGCGCCAGAAAAGCGTCGACGAACGCCGAACGCAGCGACATTGCCAACTGTCGGGCGAGAGTCTTGCACCCCCTTGCGACTAGATAAAAGTATGGCCGACCCGGCACATGCCGCGTGCTCGAATCGCTCTCGATGCGCGCGCCTCACGCTTCTTCACGAAACGAGAGAAAGAGAATAACACGAATTTTATTTACGAGTCGTACGAAATTGACGATTTTTTTTCTCCCATAGACACGATTCACCCCTATATGTTTTCATGAGAAACGTCGGACGATGGGAAAGACGCCGTTGATCGACGCTTGGGCTTTTATTTATTTTCTTTTATTTTCTTTTTCTTCTTTTGCACCCCTCTCGTTCCCTTGCTTCTTTCGGCTTACGTATCTACGGATGTTTCATACTCTCAAGGGTGGTCAGGAACAGATGCTGATTTCGCACAAAAGCCAAAGTAACACTGGTCATGCACCCGGCATCGATGACTCTCGAGAATAGTCGTTGGAATAGTTTTTACAGTTTATGTGAATTTATCTTTTTTCCTAGATTATTTTCCCACCCTTATAATCTTGGTAGGATTAATGTAGCGTTATTGAAGTTTGGGAGGCTTCAACGAATGATTTTTATTCTTGGGGATTTATGGACGGATTTGAATCGAAACGCGATCACGCGACGTGATTTATTCCGGAGATTTTTACATTCGGAGATGATTGAGAGAATCGGGGTCAGTTGCGAAATTTTTAGATCAAAGTTGACGATTGAATCTTGTGTGAAAAAGACACGTATATTTTTGTTCTTTTTATTAAAATACTTTTTATCAACTTGAGGGTAATAAAATTAAATTTTATTCGAACTATTCTATTCTTTGTTAATTTATGAAGAGGTTGATTTATCGTTGAAACTCCCGTCGAATCAGAAAAGAATTTTATAACGAGGTTAAGATTGGGGTAAATTACACCCCAGTCTACGAAGTGCAAAAAAAAGCTAGAGTTTTAGAGTCGAACGAACATTTTGTCTGTAAATAAAGTTACCGGTCTATTAGAAAATTCCTTTGGACGAATCTCAGAACGATAATCTCGACTTTAATCAGACTGTAAAATAATTATTATTTTTTCATTGACTCTGAGTTTTTTTTAATGCGAGGTAATCATACTTGTATCATTTTATTATATTTGCTTGTATACTTGTTCCGTCGAGAGTCCTAAAACAAATAATAACCCGTGTACCGAGTTCTGAAGACCGACAATTATTTTTTTTTAAATCTACTCGCAGGACGAAACGATCCTTTTGGTCCTTCGAAAGAACGATGTTTCTTATTTGTCTGAGTCTTGTGTGATCGTATTGCTGCCCTCGAGAACTTCCAACCGCGTTCTCGCAGTCCGAAGAAGCAAACAAAAATATTAAATATTTTATTTATTTTTATAATAATTGTACAGTGTCGTTAATATCAAACATTGTTTTGCCAAATAGAGGTGACAAAGTGGAAACTTTGCCACTTTCGATTGCATCGTGTATACATTTTCGTTACTCGTTCGATAATTACACACGTAATGCAACAGTATAAAGGATATAAATTCCCTTTTTGCTGTACCAACGTTCTCAAAAAAAAGAAGAAAAAAGTCCATTAATATTAATAAGAAAAAATTCTGTTTTGCGCAGATCCTGAAACACAGTAAAAATGCCACGAGTAAGGAGGCAAGTGATACTGGATGACCCTTCCAGGCCAGTAACACCGGACATGACGCAGACAAAATTAGGTAAATTGATTGATCGAAAAAAGAGAGGGTGAGAGAGAAACGTTCGGTTGTAGAAAATGATGGGAAATTGCGTTGGGATTCAGTAAAAACAGAATTCATCGAGGATGGATCGTTGGACGAGCTCCAAGCACAGAAAATCGCCGAGGAGACGCCGAGTCCTCACTTACAGGACCACCAGTACGGCCAGACACCCTGTTATCAAGTTACCAGGAGACCTACGCAGCCATTACCCAGGGCAGAGGTAAGACATTGAACGATTAGTAAAATAAACAAATAAAAAAAAAGGAGAAATACACGAAAAATGTGAATTTAAACAAAATTCCTCGACAATTCGACACATAGACTCTCGTATATATTGATTTTCCTTTATTTTTCATTTTCATAGCAGGTATCTGTTCAAGCGGTCAAGAGAAGATTGAACCTCGAAGTAGCGACAACGGGTACGAGTCAAACGCCGTTTAAAGCACCACGTGGAAAACGTCGAAGATCAGGCTCTAGTTCATTGTCGAGTCACACACCGACAAAGAGCAAAACCGTGGAGAGAACGCGATACGACACGTCACTCAGTCTATTAACGAAGAAATTTATAAATCTCGTCGAGAGCAGTAACGACGGCGTTGTTGACTTAAACGTTGCCTCGGAGAAGCTCGAGGTACAAAAACGTCGTATATACGACATCACAAATGTACTCGAGGGTATAGGAATATTGGAGAAAAAGAGCAAAAACAATATCCAATGGAAGTGAGTTAATGATTTAATATTTAAATTATAATATACATTTCTCTCGTTTATTCCATCACGATTATAACGAAGAGATTATATTTATACCTTTTTCTTCGTGTTTTTTGTTACAGAGGTGGCCAATTGCCCGGTGAAAGAAACGACGTTCTCGATCTACGACGGGAAGTCGCCGATCTCGAAGCGAAAGAAAATACCCTCGATCGGTTGATTCACGGAGCGGAAAAGAACCTCAGAGAATTGTGCCGAGACAGGCATTACGCTTACGTCACGTATCACGATTTGCGCTCTGTCGCGGCTTATCGGGATCAGGCGATAATGGCTGTTAAAGCACCGCCCGAAGCAACCCTCCATGTTCCAAAGCCCATGAATAATTTCGGTCAACCGAAGGTGAGTAAAAAAAGCAAAAAAAAAAAGATTTCATCTTTATTCTCGCACTCTATCGTCGTTTGTAAATTTATAATATTCCTGGGAACGTTTCAGCTCCAAATACACATGAGATCGTCTCACGGCGAGATCGAGGTGTTCCTCTGTCCGGACGATCCTGGTGTTCGAACTGCTCACAGTCCCTCGACAGTCACGACGCAACAAACGTCGCAACATCAACAGCCACAATTATCCTCGTCGTCGTCATCGTCATCCTCCTCCTCCTCGTCCTCCTCCTCCTCCTCCTCCTCTCACGTAACGTTCAAATCTCCGGAAGGTGCGAGTTTGCCTCCGGAATTATTGGTAAACAATTGTGGTAACGCTCGTACCGAGAATCAAACGACCAACGTGGAATCGCCGAAAATAAATTCCACGCCGGTTAAGCTCGAACTCGCCAATACGATGTCGCTGTTAACGTCGACGACGGGTATGAGGGACGCTCTCCTCTGCGAATCCGACGATTACGGACCTATGGGAGGAGGAAGATTCCAACTACAGACCGAGGACCAGAATTCGTCGTCGGGTAAGAACGCTTTTTACGAACAAATATTTTTCTTGTTTTTTTCTTTTTTTCTTTTTTTTTTTACTTTGTTTTATTTATCGTCCACGATCGAATATCTATATGGAATTGGAGAAATAACGATCGCTCCCTGATGGAGCTCCGACTGTGACTTGTGTAATTTACTCGATGTCACATCACAGGCTGAGTTCTACTTAGGTGGCGATTATTTTACACCTAACGAGGATCATCGTTCACAGACTCGTGGAATTTGTAATTATTGGGGAAAAGCGAATAATGGGAGTTGGAAAAAATGTTGCAGCTAGTACGCGTGTGTAAATGTACTCGTCGCGACTTTGCGACGGTACTAATTGAAAAATTGCTCGTTTAATGGAAAAATTGACGTTGTCAACTTACGCAAAAAATCGAAAGACTACTGTACAGCAACGGTTCTAGTATTTTTTTTTCTAACGGAAAATTTAATCACTTTATCATCTGCGAGAAACGACAGCTGTTGCCACTGACTTTTATGAAGTTAAGAATTTGCTAGAATTATTACTAATCGTGGTTATTAGTCACCAGAAAAAAAATAATTCAAACTGATAAGTTACGTTACACTGGTCACTGACGCTCTAATGATAATCTCGAGTCAGCTAAATACCTGATAAATAATTCTCTATACTTTATTCGTAAGGTATTTTTTAATTCGCGATAATATTCAAAAATTGTTTTATAAACATTTTCGCGTCAAGTTATTTATCGCATCTGCAGAAACTTGGCGCGTACAAATTTTCATAAATATTGCCCCTCTCGTAATAAACATACATTCCAGTGAAAATAACGAAGAAGGGTAGTCGAGATAACGAAAATTGCATCATACAGTCTCACGTTTATTTTCTGTCATTTATTCGAAGCTTTCGAACGATAAAAAATTATTATCTCACATTTTTTTGAATAAAAACATTTTTGGTAAACAAATCATTTACTCGAATACGCGAACTTTGAATTACGTAATCCCTGTCTGCTCGTATCAATTTAACGTTTACCTTTTGCGACAAAATTCTTAGTACAAAATGATTAATAGAATCAAAGCAAGCAATTGTACCTATCGATTGCTCGTTTCGTATGTGAAAAAATTCATCAACGCGGAATAGAATATTAACAAAAAAAAAACTGACGTTAAAAAAAAACAGTCAGTTCTGAGTTTAGAACACGTTCCCAGCAGAATTGCCCGAAATCGATACTACGACGTACGATTTGCGTTGTCTGGAACATTCGGCTGATCCTCTCGTAACTCAAAAGCTCAATTATCATAATCTCGTGTTTCAGATATGGCAATATTAGACTTCGGGGAGACCCTGCTATCTCTGGAGCCACCACTGTCCGAGAGCGACTATTCGTTCACCCTTGGCAACGAGGAGGGACTCTCGGATCTGTTCGATTTCAAGTTCTAAGGATATGAAACGCCTCGCACAGTGCAAGCACGAAGAGTGATGATAAGCGGCGTTGATTATTATTATTATTATTTTTTTTTTTAAATTATCCTTTACTCTGAGTTCGTCTCCTCGGGTAAATCGGGTTTTCAATCGGTAAGGCTTTAAACGTTTTATATATCTTCGAGACGCAACCCCGTACACGCATGAATGTAGTACGGCTCGAAGACGCGGTGAAATAACGTCGATATCGCTTCTTCGATATCGCGAAGACTCGTCGAGGTTTCGTGGATACCCGAGCTGACCGAGGACGAAAAAAAAAAACGAAAAAAAACAAAGACAAGAAAACGTGGAAATAAAGGAGGATAATTAAATATTATCTTCATTCTTCGAACGGGTCTACCTGCCCCCCCCCCCCCCCCCCCCCCGTTGTATCATCAACGATAAGTTCGTGATCGTCGCGTTATAAAATTCTCGTTCTCGACTTATGGGAAACGCATATCGAACGCGATCGAACGGCGCTGATCGGGGACGCGTTCTTATTATTTTTTTCCTCCCCCCCCCCCCGTTTTTCTTTCTTATCGTTGCCTCTTCGAACGTATCAAGAAAAATTAATCGACGATTACGCAGAGCGATTACCGCATGAATACTCTTCGATTCGAGGTCGCGAAACCGCCTCCCGTGCAATTTTTATTCGTTAGTTAAGTTAATTGAAAAGCGAAAAACGATTAGAAAAAAAATGAAAGAGAGAGAGAGAGAGTGAGAGAAAGAGAGTTAGCCAAATACGAAGCAGTCGAGTGATCGAGAAAATTGAACGAATTATTAATAGAAAAATAAACGAAACAAAAAATGCAAAAAAACAATTAATCAACCGACCGCTCGACGCGTGACGTTATTATTATTATTATTATTATTATTATTATTATTAATATTAACGCGTAGAGAAATCAAATTAGGCTTTTGGCAGCCTCGTGTATCGATCAGAAATGCCTAAATTATCAATTTCGTATTTACCGCGAATTTTGGTATCACCGTTCCGGATTTTTAGTTCCGAATGCTCATTTTCCTTCGGGCACGCGAGCAAAAAAAAACGAACGAGGAAAGAGAATGAATTCCATCGAGAGCTTTTCAAAGTGTTTTTTTTCTTCTTTTTTTCTTTTAACGATGGAGCCATCGATAGAACGAGAGAGAAGGATTTGTCTGTCGTGTCCCGAGTGACGATTTGCGCGCGTACGAATCTTTCTTTTATTTTATTTTTCGTTTCTTTTTTGCTTTCCCTACGCCTCCCCCGCCCCCCATACACAAATGTCTTCGCGAATTAACCGAGAATGAAGGCGTTGCCTTGAAAAATCGCGCGTCTCGATGACCCTCGCGAAATCTTACCGAGAGTCCGAGAGACTCTCGATCAGGCGTGTCTCGACGATACGCGAAGATAATTAAAACGAGAAGTATGAAAAATATAAAATAACAAAGAAAGAAAGAAAAAAACGAGGATACGCGAGAGACGAACTCAAATCTCGTACAAGAAAAAAAATCGCAAGACTTACGAATTAAATAGACAACAAAAACGAAAATGGCAAGAAACAAACAAAAATAACGACCGCAACAACAACAACAAAGACAACAATAAAGAAAGAAAAAAAAAGAAAGAAAAAACGATGAAAAGATTTAATTGGAGGAAAAAGAAAAAGGAGAAAATACAAGAAGGAATTCTAGGCTATCGTCTCGTGTAAACGCATATTTAATACTATTCTAATAATTGTCTAAGATAACGTTCAGGCTACCAATTTGGACCTGATTAAGGGGCTCGTGAAGAGATTCGTCGCAAAGAAAACGGAATAAAAGAAAAAAGGAAGAAAGAAAAAAAAACAAAGAAAGTCGAAGGTAAAAGCTTTCGACGATTATCTCTCTCGTTATCTTGGCGATAATTCGCCTATCGCAACGTGTCAATTTCTTCAGGAGCCCTTTTTAAGGATGTACCCTAACGTACAACTTAGTGTACGTCCAAAGCCATAGTGCCTACACCATTACGATCACACAGACACACAGCCACACATACAAACACACATACGGACAAATACACACACACACATACACACACACAAACCTCTGCACTTGTAAATACTTTACATACGTAAAATGAACGAAAAAAAGAAAAAAGATTAATTGGCGGATTAAGAAGAAGATGGAAGATGGTGGAAGAAGAAGAAGAAGAAGAATAAGAAGAAGAAGAAGACGAAAAAAAACAAAACAAACAAAATACACGTGTAAGCAAAAAGTATGAGGAATAAGATGATGATGTGAGAAGCTAGTGAGAAGTTGCGCATACCCGAAAGGACACGAGGACAGACGCTGCTGACTCTTATATTACGGTTATTCATAGATTATCTATCGATTAGTTATTTTTAATTATTAATTAATTATTATCGACACGATTAAGCGAGAGAGAATGTTAGTTTATATATATATATTAAATATATATATATATACGTTTGCACATAATCGAGCGCCGTGCAGAGGGATGTCGACTCGTTGGATTATCGCACTGTACAAATTTAATGAAGTTGCGACACGCCGACGACGTGGACGACGAGAACGACGAATGTGAAAAGAAGGAAAAGAAAAAAAAAGGAAAAGAAAAATGAGAAATTAAGCGAATTTCCAACGACCGTGTAATAATTCTGCTCGTACGGTCAAACGCGATCGTAAGTGCGTTCGAGCTAGTCGTTTTTTCGAGACGCGCATCCCTCCGCACGCCGATTGTTATACGATAATACCTTACTGGCGACGACGAAAGTAAGAAGTAAAGAAAGAAAGGAAACAGACAAACAAACGGAAAAAATGAGAACAAAAAAATATACACACAAACACACACACACACACACACAAGACACCGCGTTAATTATATTTTACATTGATTTACATGGTTAACCGGCGCGTCTAAGCTTATTTTCAATTAGCGAATGCGAGAGTATGCAGAGCGAGGGTGAGAGAGCGTGGGCGAAGGGAGTGCACGAGGGGCCAAACTGGAGTTTTAAGATGTTTTTTTTTGCTTTTTTTTTGTTCTTGTGTTTTTTTTTCTTTTTTTTTGTTCTTAAGTAAAAGAGCCAGTTTATTCCCACGTGGAGTTTGAGATATTATAATATTTTTTAATCGAGAGTTACGACCGCATTTTTCTAACGATGGCAAAGACCTCTCACGGGCAATGCGAATCCCGCAGAGTCGTCTCGGCCGATAAAAAAAAGAAAGAGAGAGAGAGAGAGAGAGTGGAAAAGAAAAGAAAAGAAAAGAAAAGAAAAGAAAAGAAAAAAAGTAACTCGCAAAAACCGTATATTCCAGCAGTCTGTCGTGAAATGTCGTCCCGTCGTAAAAACTTTGATACGATTTTTTGTAAATCTCGCACACGGTCCGAGGTACAGGTGACCGGAAGTAAGAGGGGATAAAGATGAGATAAATATTGAAATAAAGTAAAATAAAAGCAAGACCCTCCCCACCCCCCACCACCCCCGAGTCGTCGAGACACAATAGTAGAGAAACGTGGAGAGATTGTATATCCGCCGTACGGCCGGTTTGATAAAACGAGGCGTGTGTGTATATGCGAAAACGTGCGAAAACGCTGCATTTGTTTGATAGACTGTTGAGAATCGGCGCGTGCACACAGTAAGGGTGACGAATAGGGCTGCGACATTTATTCGAATGTGGTGGGGCGGCCCTTGTTTGAAGCCTCGTCGCGCTTATCATGCGCGGCAAATAACGCTGTACGAGAGAGAGAGAGAGAGAGAGAGAAAGATCTCTACCAGAATTATCTCTGGTCCTCGGTATCCTTTGACGCTGGGAACGGGGAATGAAATAGGATAAATCCAGAGAGAAAAAAATGAGACGAAGAAGGAAGTTATAATGAAAAGAAAAGAAAAAGAAAAATATAACCTTGTGTAACGTGAAAACGGAAATGGCTGCTGCGTCTTCAATCGCGACATTACCACATTTCCTCGTCACATTCCTTCGCCTCGTGTTTTATTCTCCCGATGTATTGTACGCAATGTTAAGTAACGTTGGTGAAAAAAAAAACAACGCGTTGTACGTCGTGGAGATTGGTGACGGTCTTGTAACGAATTCAAGGCAAACAAACGTGTATTTTCTTCTAGGATTACGAAAAAAATGAGCTTCGAAACGACGAATAAGAAAGATCTACGGCGAAATAATTGAGAAGTAAATGGAAGGTTTCATTCTTTAAATCCTCGTGTAGTATATAGTTCTCAACGCGAATACGATTTGCAAATTTCAAATTCGCGCGCGCCTTTCCATCCTCTCCCACTCTTCGCTGTTACCGTACTGCCACCTGGCCGGTGCGTTTAAGCGCGCTTGCGCCATCAACGGTCTCGCGAGTTGGAAAGAGAGAGAGAAAAAAACATGTCGGCAGTTGGCATCGGCCTTTTCTAGCCGAGAGTAGAGACTGCGAACTCTGGGCAGGGTAATCGCGGTGCATCGTAGCACGCGAATAACGCGAATGCCGGTGGACGCGCGTCGCGAGTCCCCGTCCCGCTGTACATAACTGTGAATAGTGTATTTAAGGTATAATCTTAATATGTTTATGTGTAATGTATAGTTTTTAACGAAAGAGTCGAAGGAAAAGAAAAAAAAAACACGGTGGTGCGTCGGTCAAAGTTGTCGGTGACGAAGGTTGCATTACGCTGCGGATCCGTCTATTGCTTGACTCTCGCGATACTACCCAACCTATACGGTATCAACACGACATCGATGCGAACGAAGAGTTTTCTACTTCGGAAGCAGCGTGATATCTTGGCAATCGACGAAGCGCGAGAACGAGAAATATTCGTAAGGACGGAACTGTACGAAGCGAGAAGATTCGCCGTAGTTCCGTCATTCTCTCGCGCGCGTTGTGTCGCTCGTTCTCTCTCTTTCTCTTTCTCTCTTTCTCTCTCTCTCTCTCTCTCTCTCTCTCGTTTTCTTTCTCTTTCTCGCTCGGTCATCTCGACGAGAGCTTGTCGTCGTCCCTTGAGATAGAGTCTACCGGGATAAGCCAGAGAACACGGTTCGGAGCAAATAAATCATTTTCTCGATACTAGACACCGACCAACCGATACTCGTTTTCATTTCTTTGTCCCAATCGTTGAATTTACGTCACGGTGTGCACGAAACGACAAATCCCTTTCTCGGATACGCAGATATATAAAAGGGTCGTACGCGAATCGCGGTGGCGCAAATTGATCGAGATGTTTCGCGAATAGAATACAAAGTGAAGAGAGAACGAGTATATACTGGGAATAGAGAGAAGGGTGCAGTTTGCTGGAAACTCCGAAAGATCGACAGAGACAGAAAGAGAAAGAAACATTGTGTCAGTGCGTGCTCGACAGTCCGGTGCGGTGTACCACGACGACCGGTCCCACGTACACACAGACACACACACACACATATATACATAGGTATATACATACGTACATATACATATACACATACCGGGTGGTGGCGGAGGAGAGCAGAGAGTGTCCCTTTGTCCGCGCAAAAGAGAACCTCGCGCGCACCGTGCAACCGAGTCCTCGACGCGCGCGCGAGTGTGCCTGTGTGTGCGTGTAACGCGCGTTTTTCTTCGTGTGTGTGACTGTGAGAGCTCGTCGTCCGAGTATCGCATTTGCTTGTCCGTGCGTACGTGAGCGCTTTGCCTGTGTATCGCGCTTGAGGGTGTGTGGGTGTGTGCGTCTGTTTATGTGTGTGTGTGTGTGGCTGCGTGTTGTCAAAAATTCCGGCAGTAGCGGCGGCAGCGGCGCGCCGGACTAGCTGCCATTGCTCTGCTCGTCGGGTGGCGTTAGCTCGCGAGTTTTCAACGTTCGCCAATTTTCTCGCTTCAGAACGTAGTCTTATCGCGTTTTCCCTTGTTTTTTTTTTCTCATTGCGAAAAAAGTAAATTTTCCACGAGCTCGAGCCAAGTCAATAATAACGAGAGAGCACGCGTTAAAGTGTCAAAAAGCGTTCGCGACAGAGTTTTGAGTGTTGTGCCGAAAATATAATGATAATAATAATATCACGCTCGTGTGCGAATATGTAGTGGACGTGAGAACGATCGAAAACCGTGCTATACACGACTATCCGGACGCCGGTAGTCTCGACAGATATAACCTTCAACGAGGTTTTTCTCCGCGAGTCTCGTCTCGTCTCTCTCTCTCTCTCTCCCTCGTAATTTTTTTCTCCCTCAATCTCGCGTCGTCTCTCTGTCTCGCGTTCGTTCGTGTACACGCTCATTCTTTTTTTTCTCCTCGACAGCCTCCTCGCTCTTCCCTCACCCTGATACCCCCTCGTTCCCTGGGCCCGCGCGCGCCGCGGGTAACAGTCGTCGAGGAGGGCCAGCATCATCACCAACACCACTACTACCGAGAAACGGCGAAAACCTCACGGAGAAAATTTACAGATAGAAGTGGTGCGCGGGTTTGACAGAACGATGAAGTGGCCTGGTGCGGTAGGCGGCGGCGGCGGCGGCGGCGGTGGCGAGCCGGCACCCCCGATGCAGTTGCACTATCCCTCTGCAAATGGTCACATACCCACCGTACGTATATATGTATTCACACACAAACACACACACGTATCAAGTGTATCCATGCATATACATACCTATATAAATATATATACCAGTGCGAAATATATACAGCACGCAGACTTTTCCTTCCGACTCTCGCTCTCAACGTATAACCTCAATGCGCCTTCTCTACCCCCCCCCCCCCCCCCCTGCCGCTCTCTCTCTCTCCCTCCCTCCCGCCCTCTGTTCTCTCTCTACCGCGTCTTAATAGCTTTGCCAAAGTGCGAATTGACTGGACGAGAACCATTTCTCTCTCGCTCGAGAAACGAGAAATTTTCGGGCTCTATATTTTTTAACGTGCGTGTGTTATAATTTGGCTTATGTGCAACAACGACGATAATAAGAATGTCACATATAGAGATCGTCGTCCAGTCTATTATACCTCGCGTCAATTGTTAGGCAACAGTGAAATTATGATGGTGAAAGTATCGATAGGTTATGTACGTTTTCGTTTACGAGCCAACGTATGATCGCAACGTCTGTCCTTTTTTTTTTTTTATATCGTACTTTTCGTGCGAAACGCGAAAGTTCTTTCCCTCGTGCGAATATTCTCGATGTCGTATCGTGCGATCGATAAATTGAAGGAGAATAAAAGCGTTTGAAATATAATCGTTTTGTTGTTGTTGTTATTATTCGTTCTGTCGCAGGACAACGAACAGTGCGCACAGGTTATGGCAGGAGGCGATGGTGTTCGCATACAACAAGGACAAACACATCAGATGGGCATCGGTAGAGCCCAAGACGACGCGATGGTTGGTTATGTCTTTCAAAGACCGACCGAGCAAGATTTTAATGCCCAACCAACGACCTTTCAAACGAAACAAGCACCGAGAGCATGGGCTCTCGCGGACGATGCTATTATCGATAATGTAAGCATGGCAGGAGCGTCCGGTGGTTCCGGAGGCGACGCTACCAACGGTTATCTCACGCCGGGACTTCAGAATCACGAAAAATGGAAATATCCTATGAACAAACTTGGCGTACCGCAGCAGAGTCAGCCGCAGCAAATTGGTATACAAGCGATGAATAACGTTCATATGCCTTACGAGATACATCCGATGCAACTCAAGGTAAATTCTGCGCTACCCGGCGTCTTTACGAGCCATCGAGATAAAGAAAAATATTACGCTAAAACACGAATGAACGAATTATTAGATAATCTTTCAAACGCGCTTCGCTCGCAACTTGATATAATTCCTTCGCTCGACAGTCTCAAGATTTCAAGTCGCTCGTTGTCGACGAGTAACGTTCCAACGTTCGTAACGTCGATCGCGGCGCGTAGCTTAGATTACGCTTATATTCATCGAACGGAAGTTCCAAAATTCTTGAATAAAACGTTATTTGACTTTGCTATCGAAGAATTTGTGAAAAATATGAATTTAATCAAAACGCGGAATAATTATGGACGATGGAAACGTAATGCGAAGAGTCTCTCATTGTTTTTTGTTTCAGAGCGGCGCACCGGGAACGGAACATTTGGTTTATCTGAACAATCAAATGACGGCGCAGCAACAAGTTGCGCTCTTTCATCATCAGCAACAACAACAGCAACAGCAGCAGCAACAACAACAACAGCAGCAACAGCAGCAACAACAACAGCAGCAGCAACAACAGCAACAACAACAATTTCGCAATGGACAGGTCAGTCAGACTTTTGCGTACATCGAGCATGATAATTATCTTTTTCCTTTGTTGTTATTATTTCTACATTATACAACGGGGCATACCGAATTAACGTCGAACGTTATCCAAGCTTGACAAACGACAAAATAACTCAAATTTCTTCTACGAAACTTCTCTATTAATCTAGCGGATTAACATTTCTCGCTTTCGTTACGTAATCATAGAATCTCGCGCGAAAAGAGCACTGTAAAATTTAGGCTCGACTCTTTTCGCACTCTTCTTCTTCTTCTTCTTCTTCTAACAAACCCTCCCGGGACGAGCAAATAAGTTCGTCTCCAGCAAATAGCGTTACCTATATCCTCCGGCTCCTGCGTCTCGACAATTTTAGGGCTAGAGAGTCCGATATCGCCTCGCTGATTCTATCTTTTCTCTTATTCGTTGAGATATCCTTTCGAGTCTAGTTTCTAACTTTAGACTCGCATTTCGTTTTTCAAGAAGAGAAAGAGGGGAATGAGTTTCCCAGGAGATTATCAAAGCGAGAGATTGCGGATTGATTGGCAATTTTATAAATTTTGTTTAACGTCACAGGGAAATTTGGTAGAATTGCAAGCGCTTGATCCATTAAATATGTAATTCGAGTTTTATTTTCTAGTTGGAAAGAAAGAATAGTCGAGTCGCAGCGACGATAGATGTTTAATTCATCGCTGTAAATAAATTTATAATTTTTCCTATAGACAGTTTATTTGTCAAGGTACCAGTTGGGATTTCAAATAAATCGGCTAGATTTCAGGATTTTTCTTTCCTTCGATATCCATTAGATCGTCCAAACGTAGAGATTCATCTTATCGACGACGCAGAATTCTTTCGTTCATTCATTCGCTAAAATCTCTCATTAAAACGATTAACGTCGAAGCACGATATTCAAATTATCGTCAGAATTATATAAAAAAACAGTCTCGTTGTTTACTTCACCTTTCTATTCAAAATTTATAAATACACGAACAAAAAAAGAAATAATGATAAATCGAATGTTTATGGACGCGCGAAACGTTCTTCGTGGCGAAGTGAAATTGTTCGATAACAACGACGCGATACAAATTTGCGTCCAGCTCGTCTCAGACGATAATGATGAAAAAGGTTCAGGGCGTAATGAAAACTAGATTAAAGCGTAGTTCTATGTGAAGTCGAGGAAAATGAATTAATGCGCGGTTGGGAACGGTGAGAGAGGGGGAGAGAGAGAGAGAGAGAGAGAGAGAGAGCTAGATAGATAGATAGAGGCGAATGGAGCGCCAAAGCCGTGTGTGTGTGTGTTTTTCGTTTTATATACGCACAACACGAGAAGCCCTATAAGAAGACGAAGGTCTCGTTTGCAACAAAGTTATCGCGTATGTACCGTAGACACTTTTTGCATCGTGGTGAGCAATATAAAGCCCACACGATGTCTTTCGGCTGGCTACGGATTCAACGTCTCTCTATCTTCGTCCAACCCCGATCGCCCACGAAAATTCATTTCTCTGTTCGGGTGCAACAACGTGTACGATACAATATGTACTTACGTTTTGCTCCCGAAAGATCCATGTATGCGTTTCTTATACGATAAGGACGTCCTTTCACGACTTTATCAAAATTTTACGAAAGAGCGGAACAAAAAAGTTGCAATTTCTTAACGAATCATTTCTCGATCTTTATTAATTTTTGTTTTAAAAATATTTTATTCGTTCATGTTTCTCGGGGGAAATTAAATTTGCACATTTTTCATCGAGTTGGGAGAATTTTCGTCGACGTTATCGTCTGATCGACGATGATTATTGATCGATAATGAACTCTCGATTAATTGCTAGTGGAAACGAAGAAGTTTACGTTTGTTTGTTTATTTTTGTTTTTTGTTTGTTTGCGTTCATTAAATTATAGATGCAAATTAAAACTTTACTTCCTTGTGATTTTCCTTCATTCAGAGAATTCTATGAACGAGAGTCAGTCGGTTTCTCAATTTTTGGCTTTGTCATTGAGGATCTTTTATGAATGAACGAAAATAACGAGGAAGCAACGTGCGAGTTTTAATTTGCATATTCTTTTCTGCCAGCTCGTTAGTCAATTTTTGCCATTTACAAATTTTTTTTAATTAAAAAATTCTTTTCAACTCGGATAATTAGTTGGATCTTCTTTAAATTAAACATTTAATGTTTTGACTTCATTTATCTAGAAAAAGTGGCGTCTATTTTTCGATGTTACCCCAAGGGGAAGAAGTTCTAACCTTTTCACCCTCAAAAAATGAGAATAACGGAAATAGGAACAAAATTAAGGCACAATGAATTTTTCGAAAAATCTCGGTTTGCCTCAACTTTCGTACAGTTGCAAAATTTCAAATTATATAAGAAAAATAAAGCAAACCAAGATTTTACGAAAAAGTTCCTCTCAATTTTTCATTTCGTGTCATACACGCCAGAACTACAACAAAAATAGATAGTGTACACATAGTTTTAAACATTACTTCGAGATGTTATCGGTTCAACAAACAAATTTCTCTTTTCTATTTTCTGCATTTATAAAAAATTCTCAAACAATTGCTTTTTTCAATTAATCAAAAGTATTTAAAACTCAATTTCTTTTCGGTCAAACAAATTCCGAAGATAATTTCTTTTCAATTAATCAAACAAATTTCAAACTAATTTCTCTCTAATCAATCTACACATTTTTCAATTTAATTATCACTCGAATAATTTCGAAAAGAAAAATGTTAATATTTTGTATTTTTTTCACAATTTCCTTTCGCTATGAGTTTTCTCATTAGTGGCAGTAACGCGTTAATTTTCCCATTGCATCGTATATCGTAGTTATACGATATTTTTATGAATTTAGGGAACGTCATAAGGGGCAGGATAGAGAGAGAAGCTCGAGATAAAGCGAGGAGGGTAAGCGCGGGGGGAGGGGGGTTGGACAACCCGAACCTACCTTTTTAATCGGTTTGCTTTTGTCGCGAAGGTGTTGTAAAAAGCGGTTAAACGGCCGGTTGGCCGACCTTGCTGGATTCTGTATATCGAGCACATGAAACTCTCGTGTGAGATATCTCGTGTTGCGGGCACTCTGGCCGTGCAAACACGAGCGACAAAACTACGCGAAACTCGCCGTTGGTCAACGAGATC
This sequence comes from Netelia inedita, assembly GCA_964017225.1. Taxonomy (NCBI): domain Eukaryota; kingdom Metazoa; phylum Arthropoda; class Insecta; order Hymenoptera; family Ichneumonidae; genus Netelia; species Netelia inedita. The sequence continues at coordinate 11,594,538 of OZ024920.1, forward strand.
GAGTTTGTGTACGGGTATAAAATATTTTGTACGGGTTACGATATGTATGGAACGTGCCGTGTAACGAATGGCGCGTTTCTCGTTTACGTCCTTTGAGCGATTGGGAGGTTCGCGTTTAATTTCAATTTAATTGGAACTTATGATCCAAGGCGGAGGCTCGATATAATTATTTGACGATTAAACGGAAGTGGCTTGATGATAAATAATGATTATTCTTTGATTTTTTGTTCTCTTTTTTATTCGTTTTTTCTTTTTAAATAAAATTGATAGTTGGATTTTGTAAAAAATAATTATTCCTTTCAAATTCATTTCGACGATGAATTAATCAGGTATAGACATGAAAGAATGAGAATTGCAAAGTTCTTTTTATTTTTGTCGAATGCATTTTTGATTTTTGAAATCCCGTAGCGCGAATAAATGCAATTTCTTAAAAAAGAAAACGTTCGAAATGAATTTACGTTGCGACGGTGTTTTTACTTTATTTGATTTTTTTGTAAAAGTGCAAATCAGAAAGAATCATTGGAAATAACTTTAATTACATATTGATCGCGAATAATTATCTCGAGAAAATGGCGACATTCCAATTTTTTATTTTATTTCAAATAAATATTTTTGTATATTTATTTGCAATTTTCAAACTTTAATAACAAAGTTCGGAATATTTATTCGTTCGAATGGATCCAATAGAATTTTTAACGATTTTTTGTATTCATTATTCATCGAGAAAATTTTAGAAATTGATCAAGTCGAAACGAAATTAGATATGAATTTCTTAATCAAAGATGGAATTCTACTTATGGCCAGGAGTGAATATTGAGATTTGGCGCGATTTCTAATGATTTTTTGGCCCATTTTAAACACGTATTATTGCGAGTCGAGCGTGGCGAGTCTCTCGAAACGTTTTTATTTTTTTATTTTTTTTATTTTTCGTTGCGCGTCGTAACGGGGCGAAAGTTGCGAGAGGAATCGAGGGCCTAACTCTCGCATGTGCTCGGGACTACTAGCCCCGTCGCAAGAATCGTGTCAGGGCCAGAATTTGGCCGTTTGGCAAGGGGGTCGACCGACTGGCAGTCGCCTCGTGGCCGTGGAGAGATAGCGACCTTCGAAATCGACAGAGAAAGAAATACTCGATTATTCGGTTACGGAGCAAGCAAAATAATGTCTTTGACGATACACTTAGGTGTAATTTCTTAATTTCGAAAATTACTTCAACCAAAAGACGATACGATAAAAGTTCGATGTGCCGTTTATTCCCGGTTCGATTACATCGTTTGATTCGATAATCGAGGCAAACTTTATCATTGACTTCGAGAAAAATAATAATTCGTCTTTAAAAGATAATTCGTTCGAATAATTTCGAGATTTTGAAAATATCTTTATAAAAAATATGCAAATTTGATTAATCGATTAATCAATCAATTAGAGAATGTATCTCACGACCGATTGTTTAAACTGGTTGTTGGAACGATATGTGACCCTCCGGGAGGGAGAGATTAGAGCGACAACATTCTTGGAACATTTTCAAGTTTGCTTATTCGATTAAAAACGATTGTACTCGAGTTATTCCCGGATAGCAATCTCAGAGATGTATTCAAATTTGCCAGAGTGAAATTGTCCTTAAATCTAATTATCCAACCAAGTTACGATCACTAAAATTAGCTACTCCTTCGTTTTCGATCCGATAAATTAGATCAACTTTTAGTCATTATATTAAAACTTTTACACAGTTTATTTGTATTCAGCTTAGTGAAAGAAACTTAAAGCACATAAAACGTACTTTCTATTAAATTTGCGATCATAAATGTTAGATAGACGCGAAACTCTATAACGACGTTACATCCGATAAAATCAATAACCAATTAATTTAATAAAATTGTCAGTTCTTATCCACTCCTCTCTACGTTACTTTATTTATGACCAAGAATCTGCTGATTTCGATCGTGCTCCAACTAGCGGGCAAAACTGGTACTACGAGATCGCGCGTGAGAGAAAGAGGAGGTTTGTTTTTTTTTCTCATTTTTGGTTCGTGCTTCGACTAACTTCAAGAATACGTTTTTATATTTATATACATGTATGCGTGTATACACATACTAACGCCTCTGACTCGGAGGAAGCATCGATGCTCGCTCAGCGAAATTGAAGTAGGAACGCGAGGTGTTCGCGTCTTCGTTGCATCGGGTTTTCCACTCTGTACATTCGCGACTCTCATTCACGACGCGAGAATAAAAAAAAGCTTCGCGTTACAGAAAAAGGTACGGTAGTAACGTCGTTGCGACAATTGCTGAGCGCGGTCGCTCGCGGAACTATTCCGCCGGTCGTAGTCGAGAGATGCACGATGGGGTAGCCTTGCGGTACGACCGATTTCACACGAGACGAGAAGTTGGTGATGTTGGAGCGTCTAACGCATCCGACGACCGATACCCGGAATATGGGCATGAATAGACGATGAAAAAATAAGCCGCGAGAAAATAACCGGCGAAAAAATAATAAGCGTACATTGAGAAATCGTGATGTAAAAAAAAACTGTAATGCATGAATTACGTCGATAATTTTTCGAAGGTAAAAGATTAATTGAATTCTCGGAGCCCCGATTCGTTGCCAATTGAAAAGAGTCCGACGTTAGAAAGTTAGGGTTTGCGATAGTCATGTAAATAATGTATTGTGATCGACTTAAAAAAAATCATTTTTAATTTGCATTTCGTGGTATTTGCCTTTAGATCGTTGATTACGTTCTCGTATTTTTATATATTCCATCGCTCACGGATATAGTCGGACAACATAGAGTTGCTTTTCTGTTGTTTGTTTCAATAAAATGTTCGAAAAACCATAAAATTATGGTATGGTATTTTAGAACGTACTTTTCAAGTAACACGACCGCAAAAAAAAATTATTTCGTACGTACGATTGTTGAAATAATGCGAGAGATACAAAGAATTCGTTGAATAAGAGTACCAGCGCAATTGTCATAAACATAGCTCTGAAGTGACTTATGAAGAATGTGAATGATCGAATATTTACCAAATTCATCGCAAATTTTTTGAGAGACCTTCCGAAAAGCATTTAGAATTCAATTGCAAATCCGTTGATAATAAGTAAAAGTACCGTTGCGGACATAATAAAATATATAAGAATGATTCCCGAAATTGGACGCCCGCGTGTTTGTAAAATTAGTGATCGACGTGATATTATAAAACAGAGTAAACAGAACTAAAAATAAATGCACCAAAATTGCCCACGATGGTTCGGGAAGAACAGGACGTTACTGTATATCCAGAAAATGTGCGCAAAGTCTTGCGAGAAGAAGGCTATAACGGACGGATAGCCAAGAAAAGTCGTACATTAACGCAACAAATAGAAGAAAGAGATTAGACTTTGCAAATGCCTATATTATCGAAGAAAATGAGTGGTGGAATAACGTATTTCTTGTTGATGAAAGCATGTTTAATATCTATGGTGGTGTTGGAAGGGTAAGAGTGTGGAAAAAACGAAAATAAGAGTGAAATCCAAAACATTTCCAACCTGCTGTAAAGCATAATGGTGATTGGGTAATGATATGGGGTGTATTTCATCGCATGGAGTGGGTCGATTAGTATTTATGGAGGGTATTCTGGATAAGTCTAGATACCCGACCATTTGACAAAATAATTTTTAAAAAGTGCTGCAGAAATGGGGCTTGGACAAGGTCTTAAATGTAATTACAACGATTTGAAGCACAAATCACGGATTTTTCACGAATATTCAATGTATACATGTGCTAATGTGCGCCTACCTCCACAATTACCGGATTTGAATCCTACTGAAAATTTGTGAGACGAACTGGACCGACAAATTCGAAAAACTCGCATAACAACGAAGGGGAGGAGTTGAAGAAATGGTTTATGGGGGAATGGAGCCATATTAGCCCAGATTATTTAAAAAAATATATTTCCAACATACCAACCCGTTTAAGCCATGTTGTGCAACAGCAGGGATATCCAATACAATATGAATCTTGAGCTAAGATTATTTAAACCTTGTAAGCTTAATTTGCACAGTGTCTGAATATTTTCGTGACCTAAAAATTCCACATTTCTTTGAATCTTTCGCATTATTTAAACAATCGTACGTACGAAATAATTATTTATTGCGTTCATGTTACCTCAAAAGTACATTCTAACATACCACGTCAGGGTTTTATGGTTCTTCGAACATTTGGTTGAAATAGAGAATAGAAAAGCAACTTTATGCTAGTGTCCGAATATTTTCGTGCCCGACTGTATGTATCGCGAAAATGGAATTCACGATTTAATTTTCGTGAATACTGACAAACAGGCGTAGTGGTTGCATTGTTCGATTTACAGTAGACGATACATAGTAGCAATTAGAGCGTGCAAGCTCCGGGCGATAAATCGAGCGAAGCGTAAGAAAGATGAGTGATAGAGGGGGGGGGGGAGTGAGCGAGAGAGAGAGAGAGATAAAGAGAGAGGCTTTTGCACCGGTCTGCACGCGTGGCCGATGCACCTCCGAGAATGAATCATACTTCCCTCTCCGGCGCGAAATGCATTCGTTGAATTATAGGCATTTCCTCGATTCGAGTGCGAGAAATAAATAAATATTGAGATATTTATCATTTGCACGTACGCATACAATTTCGTATTATCGAAATTTCACGTGAATACGTTCGAAAAATGAGGGAATGCAAATACGATAGCGTAGCCGCCCGAAGTTCTCCCGGCAGCTCCACGCGGCTATATTGGCGCGCTGAGCGCCTGGGAGTGGGGGACGGTGGTAGAGCGTTCGAGAAAAGCTTCGCCGTTTGGCCGTCTGGTGGCGCTAAGATCGAGCGTCGTTCTTTGTTTCGTTTCTACGCGATAGAGAGCTTACCAGTCTCTCCCACCGTCCATGGGTAGAAAAGGCCGGTTGACGAAAATTCAAGGCTCTCGAATATCGAGGGAGTAAGAGTGAGAGAGAGAGGGAACATTAATCGTGTGCGAGCTCGTACGTGCGAAGCAGCGAGTTCGCGCAGGCTAAACGCACGCGCGCGCCCCGATAGTCGTGAGAGTCACAGGGAGCGGAGTGAAGCGCGGTGCCGCGATGCCAGCACGAACGTGAATCGAAGGAGATAAAGAGAGAGACGGCGAACGAAAACGTGCGTGAGCGTTTATGTATGTGGGAGGTATGCATGTGTATATGAGTTGGGGACGGCTGTGTCGCTGTCATACAACGATTGACAAATAGCGTGGTAGGGTTAACCGATGTGGCACGGAATATTTCGCGAATGAAAGGACGAGGAAGTTAGAAGAAGTGTGGTATACGCATACAGGTTAGGGAAGACGGTGACACGGGAGAGAGTGAAACACCGCTACGAAGAACTGCCAGATAGAGAGAGAGAGAGATGGCGAGGACGAACTTTCGTTAAGTGTCGCGCGTGCGGCAGCGTGTTGTGGACAGAGACGGAAACATCGAAACCGGTGTTTAGTGAGAGTGAGTCGAGAGAAGAGCGTGTAAAACCGACAAAATACAGAGCCGAAATCTTTGACAGAAACGAGTCGAGGGCGAACGACGACACAGGGGCTCGAGGTGGTGGGGGTGGCACCCGCGCGTCGCAGGATCCGGTCAGTGACGGGTGACGTCGTTGTCAAGCATCTTTCGAGGTAGAGAGAGAGAGAGAGAGAGAACGAGCGACCAAGCAACCAAGCAAGCAAATTGGTCTTAGAAACCCTTAAACAAAAAAAGGTGCGTTCAGGGAGGCGGCGGTAGAAACGTAACTAGCGATCGTAGTCGCGTGGGCGTGTTGTGTACGTTTCTCAGTATGTGATCCTCGGGTGACCTACAACAACAAACCCCGATAAGACTGAAAATCGAGACAAAAAATCTACAAGTGCAAACTATTAAAGTGACGAAAAAATCTCGACAAGCGAATTAAAGAAGCGAGATAGAAAGATAAAGCTGAGAGAAAAATAGTGGAATAATAATAAAAGTGAGAGGAACGAGTCAGTGCCGGCTAAATCGACGTCCGCGCCCCCGCAGTTAAACCCCTCCCCTCATTCACGCCTTGGTCTCTCGCGCGCGCAGTTCTCATATACGACGTTCGACGCTGGAGAGTCCGTGGTTTGTTCTTTAGTATTTTTGTATCATTCTCCGTTCGAACTATCGTCGTATTATAAAAAATTGACACCTCGTGCGCGGGTCGCACGCGTTCTGCTTCGCTATTACCCCCACTCTCTCCCAGTTCGGCACCGGTCCTAGTATTATTGTTGTCCGTCGTACGTTCGAGCGTCGACGCGCGCGCATGTTCTGCGGCAGTGATCGCAGCGACGGTTGCGGAAGAGGAAGAAAGAGGTGGAGCGGACGATACATAACGGTCGAAGTAGCGAGATGATGCGGCTAGCCGGACGAAACAAAATTTGAAAAAAGATTTACAAACAACTTTATCGTATCGTGCTATATCAAAAAACGTACATCGTTGAATAAAAAAAAGAATTAACAAGTGCTCGACATTCGTCACTAACGACGACTTCTGCACCAAACCCAGTGAATTTTTCTTTACCTCCCCCCCACTACCACCACCTAACCTCTCGAACCAGCGTGTTTCGTGGCCCCTCGGTGATTCGTCCGTGCCGGAGTTTGTTTGTTTCGCGTGTCGAGTTTCTTTTTTCTTTCCCCCTCGCAGTGCGTACGTCGTGTTTTTCATGGACGACGTCGAGTTATTCGTAGGACCACGCGAGTGAGGAGTTTTATTTTACGACGCGCACCGGCGCGACGTTTATTGAAAGAGACACAGCGACACAGCGGCAACGAACGTGTGTGCACGGGGAGGAAAACAGCGGATTACGCGCCCACGGGGGATATTTGTGGCGTACGGTATTCAGTGCTACGTGTGTGTGTGTGCGCGCGCTAGTGGTGCCGCGTTATCGTTTTACGCGCCGGTACACATCTTTTATTTTTCCGAATCAATTTAATACATTGTGTATATATATGTATATATAGTGTGTGTGTGTGTGTTTGTGTCCGTGTATATATATATATATGCATATATCGGTCGCCGTACGTTCGTAGTCGACAAGCGGGTCGAGCCAGGAAACAGTGGAGTAAAGGAAGCCGGTTATAGCGTTTATTATTATTGTTATTCGTTGCTAAAGTGTATTTGCCGGGTGTCGCTCGGCACGAGGCCACCTTGGAGACGGTGGAGAGTTTCGGCGTCGGATACGGCCAGCGCTCTAACATCGGCGACTGGATGAAACCGCCGGGGGATCTTTTTCTCTATTGCGACATGAAGGACCTGGGTGCCGATATGGTATTTTCGTTAATTCTCTTTTCTCTTTTGTATTTTGTTTTCATTTTTTCCTTTATTCTTCCTTTTTTTGCTCGCTATCGATTATTAAACGCGATAAACTATATATGAATTTATAAATATTCGTATCAGGGATGAGCACTGCGGGAATTAAATGAAAATCATTCGAGCACGTATCCGTACAAAATAATGATTATTATTCCGAGAGAGTGATCGTTATTTTTGTAAAGATTTTCTTCGAAATTATTTTTACCGCGTAAAATAATTAGTCGAAATTATAGTTTTCTTTCTTTTTTTTTTTTTTTTACTTTTTTCTTTCCCTTTTCATCGAAGTTATTTTCCTTGGGATAAAATAAATCGCGGTCATAAAAATCCCAAATTTACAATGTTTAATGTCAACTGAAATCGCATAGAAAATTGATCATTTCGCATTTTATAGAAATTTTCAATTCGATACATGAAACAATTGTCTCAAATGCTTCCGTCCCTTGCACGAGCTAATTATCCGTGAAAAAAGCGCAAAAAAATTCGATAGGTAACGAATTTAAAAAAAACTGTTTGTTTTTTTTGTTTTTCATCCTAATATGTATATAAAATCGATTACCGTCCTCCTTGGGTTCGTAATTCCTTTGTCCCATGCATTAAAAAACGAGTCTACGGACTGGAATTGATTTTTGTCGATACGTAAATTCTCACCCCCTCGTTCAATTTTTCTCTTCTCACGAATCGTTGCCTCTCTGTCGCTCGTGCGTATTAAATTTAAGAACCCTCCGCTTCGTTCGTCGAAAGCGTGCAGAGTTAGAGGGGGAGGGGGGCTTTTAGTTCCCTCCGTTGTTTTTCCATCTTCGTTTTTTTCTTCCCGTTCGTATTTATTTTTCTCTTTCTTTCTTCTTTCTTCGTTATTTTCTTTTCGTTTGTACAACAACCGTGTACCAGCTAGATCTTTTTTTTTATGCGTTCGCGGTTAATACCTTCTCGGCGTTCGGCTAGAAAAGTCTCGAGACCGGCAACTGGCTCGGGGTTCTCTATCGTATCCTTCGACGAGCCTCGAGTTAACGTTGGGTTTTCATATACCCGCGGCAACCCCGGAGACGATTATTGCTCGAGTCTTGCCAGCTATTACTTTCTTGTTGCATATAACTTGCCGTGGGAATGTTCCTCGCTCTCTCTCACTCTCTCTCTCTCTCCTTCCCTCTCTCTGTTTCCACATACTTCTTTTTTCACGATACGTGAATAAAAAATCATACAATTTCTCCTGGTCGACCTCTAGGTGACCTTGAACCTATTATTAACATTTATTTTTAAATAAATAAATTATAATTAATTATCTCATTACAATGATTTGAGTAGATATCGTTGATAGGATTTTATTTTCTACGTTAACTATCGATCGTCCTCCGTGACCTTGAATTCATCGTTTCGAGCAAATAAATTTATTGACCTTTTTTTTTGTTCTAAAAGTAAGATTGATAAAGTCGATAAGTTATCCGCAGAATCGCGCGATCATCGACCTTTCTCACGGTAGCAGTGCGGCGAGAGGAGAACGAAGCGAGGCTCGCGTTGAAGTGTAGTAGGTGGCGCAGTGTGCTGGGCGGCGGGGGGGGGGGGGCGGGGGGGGAGGGGGGTAGCTCGCAAATCCCTCTCGTACTACTCGGCAGAGCTGCCAGATCGCGCGCGAAATGTACCCCCTCTCTAGCGTCCTGCGCGCCCATCACACAATCATAGTAGCGCGTGTCCGTGAGCGAGCGATGCTCGGACATCTTCGGAAAGAGCCGAGCGCGGTCGGGCAACTTCGACCGTGCCTTCGGCAGCTACACCAATACATGGACGCTGAGCCCGTTCATGTGCGGCCAAGCCGAAACTGAGGCTTCGAGCGAAAAAGCAATCTGATGGGAAGACCAGAGGCCCAAATTTTGTTTATTTTTTTTTTCAATATTTTTTTTTAATATTTATACGAAGTGAAGGTGACCACCCACACATTCATTTACCAAAGTAGTACGCGCGCAACTCTTAAGAACTTTCTAAAAAATCGACTTTTAAAAATTGCCTAGCCCGGTAAAAGAAGCTCACGTTTGAAATTTGTTAACTGGTCGAGTGGTCGAGTGGTGAGCGTACTCGACTAATAACTGCTAGGTTGCTGGGTCGAATCTTGCCCGTGGGTACCTTTTTTTCGATTTTTATACCCAACAATAAATTAATTTTATATGCATAATTGAAACGCTACTTCTACAGAACAAATATCCACTTTTTTTTATTTCAGAAATGCATTTTATTTATTTAAAATATTTTTGTGGTGCACATGAAATACAAAATGATATATACATACACTACCGGCGAAAAGTTTCCGGACAAAAGTTGAAAACAGTGCCGGAACAGATTTTTATGCCATTTCGCCGGTAGTTGGCCTAGGCCAATCTAACCAACGCCATTTTAAAGAGGAGGGATTTACCATCATTTTGGCTTAAAAAAAAATTCACGAAAATTTGTAACGCATTTACGTTACAATTTTTTTTACCACAAACGAGGTCCACTCGAAAAAAAACAAAAAAACGAGAAATAATGGTCGTGTTCAAAACTGTGTGATCATTGTAAAAAAAAATCGTGATTTTTTTTTTAAAAAGCCAAAATGAAGGTAAATCCCTCCTCTTTAAAATGGGGTTGGTTAAATTGGCTGAGAGCAACTACCGGCGAAGTGGCATAAAAATCTGTTCCGGCACTGTTTTCAACTTTTGTCCGGAAACTTTTCGCCGGTAGTGTATGTATATATCATTTTGTATTTCATGTGCACCACAAAAATATTTTAAATAAATAAAATGCATTTCTGAAATAAAAAAAAGTGGATATTTGTTCTGTAGAAGTAGCCTTTCAATTATGCATATAAAATTAATTTATTGTTGGGTATAAAAATCGAAAAAAGGTACCCACGGGCAAGATTCGACCCAGCAACCTAGCAGTTACTAGTCGAGTACGCTCACCACTCGACCACTCGACCAGTTAACAAATGTTAAACGTGAGCTTCTTTTACCGGGCTAGGCAATTTTTAAAAGTCCATTTTTTAGAAAGTTCTTAAGAGTTGCGCGCGTACTACTTTGGTAAATGAATGTGTGGGTGGTCACCTTCACTTCGTATAAATATAAAAAAAAATATTGAAAAAAAAAATAAACAAAATTTGGGCCTCTGGTCTTCCCATCAGATTGCTTTTTCGCTCGAAGCCTCAGTTTCGGCTTGGCCGCACATGAACGGGCTCAGCGTCCATGTATTGGTGTAGCTGCCGAAGGCACGGTCGAAGTTGCCCGACCGCGCTCGGCTCTTTCCGAAGATGTCCGAGCATCGCTCGCTCACGGACACGCGCTACTATGATTGTGTGATGGGCGCGCAGGACGCTAGAGTGGGGGTACATTTCGCGCGCGATCTGGCAGCTATGCTACTCGGGCGCGACGCCCTTTGTTTATTTACGAGCTTATTGCTTCGATCCGGATGTGAAGAGATGGCGCCGCGGTCGTCAAGAAGCCGAACGCGTAGGAAATAAGTCGGATATATATTTTCCCTTCAATGTCTATATACATATATTTATATATATATATAGCTTTTTTTTAGTACATACGCATGTACATATATATATATATATATATATATATACGCATATCGAAGGTGAAAAAGGGCCGGCCCGGCGCCATGAGGGATCGCGTAAACAGACCACTGCGCACTCGTTTGCCACCCACGATAGTCGTTTTATATCGTTGGCTCGACGAACCAAAACGTCCCGGAGACTCATTGATTTCGTGACGTACGTTACGAAAAAAACAATAACAACAACAAAATTTATTTACTAGATTTTCTGTAAAAAATAGTTTTCTTTCTTTTTCATTGTTTTCTTTTTTAATGGATAAAATGGGAATGTTTGTCGGGAAAGAATGGAATGGTTTATCATATTTTTGATGATCGAGTGAAGAAAATATTACTAATGAAATATTCATACGTTACTTCCGCGTTATTACCCTCGGTCGGAGAAGGAAAAATGAAGGAAAATGAATTCTCACGGATAAACTCGGCGAACGAGGAGGAAATTATGAGGAAATTATGTGAAAATGGATAAATTACAGGTTTTTTGTTTAATTGTTGGAATTATCACGTTACGTACGTGACGATTATCAAGATTCGATCGTTATTCGATAATCGATCGATAAATTTTGATTAATTGATTTATCGACGATAAAATAATCTCGGTAATTTCGATAATTATTTTATTTCAATATTATCGTTTACGTAAACGATAAGAGGACTGACGCAAATCTTTGCCGGCTCGTCGGTTCATCGATCACTTTTTTTTCTTCTTTCTATTCGAGGATTGTCTCATTCACTGTTTCCTCGGTGTTCTTATCCTTGAGCTTTTGAGTAGCAACTTTCTAACTACATATGTATATTATGCGAAGAGGGAGAGTAAGCGAGAGAGAGTGAGAGAGAGGGAGAGAGGTGGACGTAGAAATAGAGATAGATATCGAGACATTTGAATGTGAGTTACGCAATAAACATATACGAATATGTATAGTTATATCACAATATGTACGATCCCCCAACAGCCTGAAGAGTTTCGCCTCGGTCTTTTCTACACGCCTTTCTCTTCGCGAGTATTACGAGCTCCCTAGCTTTGGGCGAAACTTGTTTTAGATAATTTTTTGCAATCCCGAAAGAAGAAATTTTCATAAGAATATTAAAATGAAAAATAATCGAGAGATGAATCTGTAAAATTTGTCAAGAGTTCAGTATACTCGAACCTTTGACGATATTTTTATAAGATTTTATTTTCGTTATTAATTTTTATCAAATTCTTTTGAGTCCGTGGCTAATTTTCGAAGAACTTGACAATTTTGCTATTTTCGTTCCTACCGAGTCCTTCCTCGCTTCTCTCTCTTCCGACTGAAATTACATTTCCGTCGAATTTACTTCCGGTTTTCTACGGTTACTATCCCGTGGATTCTCCAGGGAACGATATAACCACTGGGTCACCAGCGGCTGCAATACCACCTGGAGATACATCGTGAAAACTCCCCGTCAACTCGATATACCGAGGCGAGTCACTGGAGAAAATGTTTCGCTTTGAGACAATTTCCCGACTTCGTACAATTTTAATCGACGCTATAAAATAGATACGTATATAAATTTTACAGCGGACCTTGCATTCGCGATGGGGCTCTGGTTATATTTTTAGCATTCTACAACTTTTCTCGAGGTTCCAACAAATTATGTCGAAACAGTCATTGCACTAATGAAAAAAGATAAAGATAAAAGAAATATCGAATAAAAATTCTATATTACCACTTCTATCAAAAAATTCTAAATAATTATTAATCACACGTCCACCTATTAGGAAAAAAAGAATTACGGTTTTCCTAAAATTTAATTGGCTATAATAATCCGTGAACTCGTAGAAAAATTGATTATAATAATTTTTACATTAATATCCCGATTTATAAAAAATTCTTAAATATTACCAACCACGTTAGAAATTTAAATTGTATAATTTCTATATTAAATATTTCTTATGAAAATTTTTAAATCGTTCGAAATAATCCGATTCCGATTAATTTATTTGATTAACAAAAACGCAATTCATTTAATTAAACATAACCATTCGATCTCGAAACACTGATAACAATTCGCAAATTACGATAAAATTTGTCTTCCTAAAAATATCGCATAAATTTGTAAATAATTTCCAACAATCGTTAGTTCGCAACTTCCCCCCCCCCCCCCCCCCCCCCCCCCCCCCCCTTTAAATAGATATAAATTGGTACGAGCCGTAGTTATACCTACAAAATAATAGTTATGAAAGAGACGTCAACACGGTCGTAATAATCCTCGTCAAAAGAGTTTTACGTTCAACTCTTCACGGCTCGTATACCTCCTTCGACGATTTACGAGATTTCGCAAATAGAAAAAGAAATTTTATTCGATAAATAGTCCCCAAGCTCGTTCGCACTCGATTCTCACGTATCGTTCGCATTCTTTTTGTCGCGTGTCGATCGGACGCGACAAAAATCGAATGGAAGTGAAAAATAAAATTAAAGAAAAATAAATAAGTAATAAAAAACAGAAACGTAACGATTCACGTACGATTCATGATGCATAGAAGGTTATACACAATGTAGCAACGAAGGAACGAACGAGCGCTCGCGCCGATATCGATTCGTGCGTGAGTCACTCCATCTTCCCGGTGACTCGCGGGGCTGACCTTACTCGGTTGTTGCTGCTGTTTCGTCGTCGTTGCCTTCTCTATTTTACTTCTCCATCGCCTCGGACTGTGCGCTACCTTTTTACTTTGATACGCTACGTCGACCGTGAGACTGCCATGTCGAGACTCGACAAAGTTGGCCCCGATGACACCGCCTCGTCACTCAATTTCCGATATTTATTACGTTTTTATACTCCCGGGCCATTAATTCGATCGATTATTAAAGGGTTGGATGAAAAAATGAGATACGAGTAGGAAATATTGGTCCTATTTTAATTAATTACGATCAACGATTTTAATTGATAATAATCCCATCGATTAATTCGATTTTTTTATACGTATTGTTTTATTTTTTTTTCTTACATTGCATTAGTCGTGGAAATATTTTAATACGTTATTTTTCTTCATTATCAAAAAAAAATGGTAATATATTATTTTAATATCAAGAATGAAATTTGATTAATTTCAAAGTGTTTTCTAGAACGTTCGACGAGTCGAGTTTTCTTATCGCTTTGATTATTACAATCGTGAAAGGTTAACGAATATTATGTATATGAATATCTTACGTATCTTTCGCCTATGCCTCGCCATTACTGAGATAAAATCTGAATTGTTAATTTATTTTGTGATTTACGTAGAAAAACGCGGCTAGAAAGAAATTAAATTTTGCATTCTTGTTTTTTTAACGTCAGCCAGCAGAGGAGTTTTAAATTGCTCTCATATAAAATTACTCGAATTACAAGTATAATGCAGACGACTGAGTTTACATCGCGTTTAATACAAGTCAAATATTATTAGGACGTTTAATTAGTTCTTGCTGTTTTCCAAGAGACAAATTTATCAAAAGAGCTTGGGTGCAGTTTTAGATAGTTACGCATCTATAAAGGAGACAGTCAATTTACGTCATTTTGTCGAAGTCTAAATGACTTTTTTTATATCGTTAAACATGTCGAACTTTGTGCCAAAAAAAATATTTACGGACAATTTTACTGCACTACTTTTATTTAAAAAAATCTAAAGGTAAAAGGCACAGAATTGTTGTTGACACTCACGGCTCAGGAGTTAATCACACAACAGTTTCGAAACGTTTGAAAACGTCCTTTTATTATTATTTTAAATAAAGCATTAATTTTTGCAAAGAAACAGCGACGACTTATTAAACGTTCTAATATACATTTAACCATCCGAGGATGACAAATATCACATTTATGGAAAGGGGATTGCATGCATGTCGAATAAAATCCAAGTGCAAAACTTGAATTTTTCACGCCCTCGCAGTCAATTAATAATCTTCGTCATTAATTAACGAAAAAAAGGACCGTCCCTTTTATGCGATATTCACAGTTGTAATTATAATAGGTAGATTGCACAATGTAGTTAAATTTTTAAACATCTCGAAGTTGAATTTGAAGAAATAAAATTGTTCGCTCGATTATTAATTAAAAGCTATTTGAATTTAACAATTAACGATGAACAATGAGGAAAATGAAAAAAATAATGAACATATAATACAGCTGGTATATTTGAAGCGACTCATGTCGACGAGGGTGCGCTCCCGGAAGTCATTTTTGTGATTCCAAAGCGCGGAGGTGGCCGTTAACGCGCATAATCACCATACGTAGTAGTAATATCGTGGCATCGGCTGTCGATCGCGCAATTGCCTCTCGTCAACGACCCAAATAAGTGTGGCGCACCTCTCCTTCGTTATACGTATATAGTCAGTCACATGCGACCCTCGCAAATTCTCCGTTCCATTTTCGCGCCTCTCTTTCACCTTCACCTCTGCTTTCATCGTTGTCTATTCTCCGTTTCGTTAACGAAACGATCGCAAATGAGATCGTTAATTCCAAATGGTCCATCGATCGTTCGAGAGTCTCTCTTCTTTTTATTCGACGATTGTGCAAAGAACAACAGAGAATAAAATTAAAATCTACGTTTGACAAAATTTATAATCAGGGGTGAAAAAGGAATTGAATTAAAATCGTTACAATTAGATTGAAAAATTGTTCAGTTTCGTTAATAATTCGATCGGGGATAAGATCGTTAATTTAAATACATGAACTGCTTGGTCGATTTTTTTTTATTCGACAATCGTCTGCGGGAAAAAAATTTACGAATCAATATTTCTGATAATGAAGAATTATTAACGAAAACTAAATTCGAACAAAATTTCACATCGATCATTTTTATAATCGTTCAGTCTCGTAAATAAATTGATTGCAAGCAAGATCGTTAACTTCGATAGCCGTTCGAGAAAAAACAAAAATTTACAAATAAATATTCGTCCAAAATTATAATCGAAAGCGAATAAAAATATTTATTCAAAAACACGTTGTAATTCAATCCGGATGTAAATTTTCGTCTCCGAAGCAAAACTAAAAGAGATCGGTCATCGTAAGATCGGAGCGAGAGTTCGCACAGTTTCGTTTTCGTTGGCGGGAGTGTGATGCCCTCGCTTCTCTCGAATCTCTTCAACGAAGCCCACCCCTTCCTCTCATCACCCCGCTATTTCTCCCAATCTTACATTCTACCGCTTGAATCGGAACTCTCGCTGACATTGACTCGGGAAAGGTGCACGTAAGCCAGTCGAGGTAATAAAAGAAAGAAAAGATCGAAGTCTTTCTCGCCCAGCTTCACTTTTTGCTCAACGACCTCGGTAACAGTGCGAGGACGCGAAACTTTCACGGACGGATTTCATGGGATTTTACAATTATGTCATGTCGGTTGAACGACGCGGGAGTTGATCGATCGATGAAATTTCATGAAAAATAAATAATAATAATAATGAAATCGGAGAATTTCACACGGGGAAGTAGTCGGGCGTATCGATCGTGGCGATTTTTAAAATTTTTGTAATTGATAAAGTTTTAACGTAGGTCGGACTGAGCTGATTCGTATTGTCATTTCGTCAGTTTCGTTCGATTTACGCGTTATTTCGTCATCGATGTGTGATGACGATTCGAAGTTCGGATCGATAGTACGCCACAGTGGTTGAGCACAAATGCTTACGTCACGCATTCGTCCAATTTCTATTACTACTCTAGCTTTCATGAATAAACTATTTTCATACCTCGTAGCCTTGCACCTGGTTCGTGTTTAGCAGAGTGTGCAAACAGTCGAGAGTTTAACGATTCATTAATTTATATTCGACACGATTGGCAGTACGGTCTGTTTAATTAGTACACTCGTCACGTTTCCTCCCTATAAATTCTTGATATTGTTATTGAACAAAATTGTATTTGTCTCTCTTAATCATAGGTCATTTATTTTCGTATTATCGAACAAACATATTTTTTCTCCGACTTGTACTAATCGACAATTTTTTGTTTTCGTCGCATCGCGAAAGATAATTACTTTTACACACGAGTCGCTGTGTCGTTCATCCGTCGAGTAATTAATTAATTTTCGAGGTTGAGTAATTTGTCTACGAAAGTAGCCAGCTGCTATCGGATTAGGTTTGCGAAATGCGGGTAGGAAGTCGTTAGAACAAGAAATAAGAACGTAAGGGTTAGTTGTAAACGTCGGGAAATATACGCAGGGTCCTTATTTTCCAAAGTATACGAGGGTGAGATAGAGGTTATAACCCCGTAATTGCACCGATAGTCCGCTAGAGGGAAGGTGGTTATTCCGATTCAACTCAATAACGCAAGCGGTGGTCTCTTCTCCACCTGACGTTTTTCTTCCACATTATTCTTCTTTCTCTTCCCATTTCGACCACGTTCCCAAAGTGGAGGTAGATTGGTCCGACGACTGGAAAATTTCCCACACTGGTCAGTAGTCGTTGTCTTTCTTTCTTTCTTTCGTTATTTCCTATTTAATATCGTCGTAGAGGTGGCAACGTCCATCTAGCGTAGTACCGGCGAAGCTCGATGCAGTGTTGCCGCCTATAGTTATCCCTCGAGTGTGAGATAGCTTCAAAACATTATTCCGTAAATTCTCCATCACGGAACGACCGATCGAGATGAAATTTGGCTCGATAACTCTTGCCACGATTCTGCGTTGGTTAAAGGTAGTTTCATCTCGATACGTCATACCATTCGGGAGAATTTACAAATTGCGTTTTCGAGGTGGCGAGAGGCGAGATAAAGCCGCCATGACACCCACAATTTTCTCGGAATAGTACCGTCGACGAAAGTTTCCTTATTATAATTTCCTCTTTCGCCTCTGTCGTTGTTTTAACAAATTCTAGAGGTAACCTTCGTTCGAAACATTTTTTATTATCTTCGAAGGTCGATTTTTGGGCAGGGCCACTCAATAATAACGCGATGATGTATATCTATCACGGGGGCTTTGTTGCGTTGATTCGTGGTCAGATTACGCGATAAGAGCCTTACCCGAGTGTATTAGGAAGCCTCGAAGACCGAGGAAAGTTCTCTTATCGATGAGGTCTACCTGTTTCCGACATTGCGTTGTACGATACTATCGATTTTAGTCGATGCTCGCCCTACACGTGGGAATGTTTGCCCGGGCCCCAGACCTAGCCGGCTCGCGCCACGTGCCAGGATCTTCGGACGGATTCTTACTTTCTCCTTCACTCTTGTTTTCTTTGTTCGCTCAATCTTTTATCGACAAACTCGAATTCTCACATCGGTCACACAAATGCGATCATTCTAGTTGCGTCAATGGACTTTTCACGAGCGGATTTAACTGCGAATTTATGAAAATAATATTTATCACGGGGTTCTTTTTATTTCCATCGTTATTAAACTACGAAGCGAAGCGACGAGTGAAGTTTATAACTATATAAAACGATTGAAAAATAAAAACAAAGGAAAGTTCCCGTTGTTCTCGACTGTTTCATTGTTTCCACTCGTCTTGTTTGTCTGAACTAGACTCCTTTTTTGATCAACGTGTGTTCTCGATCGCGAAACGACAGCTTTTACGTAACCGCTTCAGGTTGTAAATTTGTGAATAGTCGTTTGTGATCTCGTCGTCAAATTTAATTTTAAATGTCGTCGCGCTCGTCGTTACGTCATCCTATCAGAGTCTTCGTCCTCGTCGTTTCCACTTTCCACCAAATTGCCAAAAACATACGAAAATTTCGATCGGTAAAATTCAACGATGATCAAACGAATTTAAACAAAATATAATTTAAAAAAAAAGTTTTTTTTACTTATTTACATTATTTAAATAATGTTTTCAAATCATTTTTCATCATTTCTCTTACCTTTTGTTTCTTCACTATTCATCTAAACAACGATTTTATCATCTCCATTTCGAACCTGTTGATAAAAACTAAAATTTCATTTTAATCGTGATTGATAAAAAGCAAAGAATTCGATTTATAGTAAAAAACACGGATCTCTCTCCATCTATCTTCAATCCGGATCATCGTATCAGTCTTCTCGAATCGAATTTTCCGCTAAGAAAGAATTCTTGCACTCTATCGAAAAAAAAACGTAGAAAAAGAAGATCTAAAAGAACATTTAAATTCAAGAAAGTCTACGATTCCGTTTGTTACCGATAATAGAAGAAAAAGAAAATCCTATCCTCTTCGGATTTCCTGCCGTCTTATCACTTTTATAGCTTTTTCTCGGCTTTCCCTCCCCCTCTCTCTCTCTCTCTCTCTAATTCCGTTTCTCGTAACTCAATCGCACGTGCAATCTCTTCACCTCGCTCGCTCGCTCGCTCGCTCTCGTTTCCCCATTTCAGTTCTTACCCTTTGCGATCTTTCTCTTTCTCATCCTTCGCATCTCTCTAACATTTTCCCCATGATGTTCCGTCTCGTGGAACATACAGCCGATCACCGGCAGCAACGAGGTAGTTCTCTAGAGGAGAAGGGCGGAAAGACGAAGCGGCGTGGCATGGACGGGGACGTTGGGTGGCGTGGGGTGGGGCAGGGGGATGAACGAGGAGGAGGACAGGCAGGCGAGAGGACAGTGGCCGTGACCCGAGCGTGTGGGCTCTGTGGAGGGGTCGGCGGCCCCGCGGCTGCAGAGTTCCAGCGCGCCGCTCTCCTCCTCGGAGCTATGTCGACGTACCATAGTCGTCGTTGTCGCCTGTGTGCGCGGCTGCTTTCCAGCAGCGCATGTCACTATTCGCTGCGGTCTCACAGCTGTATCTATTCTATCTCCAACTAGATAGATACATACATCTATATATATATATAGATGCGATACATATGGGGTATATATGGGATAATTGAAGACAGGCACACGCAATTCGTCATTGCTAGTGCAACAAACGACGAGTATAAATGTCAAGAGTGGGAGAGGAAATAAACAAAAATAAGATACGAACAATTGAACGGGACGTAACGACGATACATGATTAATTGTTTACATTTTTATTTAATAGATTCTGACCCATATTGACTCGTTGCGATATATCGTGTAGGCAGAATAACTTGAAATTAACGTTGGAAATTAGACAAATAAAAAAGATCGGTAATATCGATATTAACAGCGATGTTTTTTTAATATCATGATTCGATTGATTTTTTTTTAAGGGTTTATAAGACGTCGTTAATTGTTTCTATTTTGTGTTAATCGAGATGAAAAATTCGAGAGATTTGTTAGTCACGTTTCGAATCCGAATTGTCTCGATTCACGTTCTGCGACACTTTCACGAATGGGATGGTAGCCGGTAGTCCTGCAGGACGGGGGAGAGGACGAAGCGTTACGTACCTCCATTTCTCATCCCTCTTTATATCCCTCTCTTTCTCCTCTTTCTCTTCATCGCTGTTTGGGCGAGTCACGTTGCGACTCCGCAATGTTCTATATCACCAAATTCTCCCTCTCTCGATCTTTACCATGATCTACTTATGTATATAACATATTTCTCCGTTCCTCTCGCCGCACGTACTTGGCTAACTTCGAGCCTCCAACCCCTTTCGCCAGATACCTCGAACGGTGGAAGGGAGAGAAAGAGAGAAAGAGAGAGAGAGAGCGAGACTGCGAGAGGAACACATAGCGCGCGGCAGGGTGGCACACGCCGCCGTCTGCGGCTCCCGACGCGGTCGATAAGCGCGCCCCTATCAGACCCTCGTACGTTCTTTCTCTGTCGCTCCCCTCTTTCTCTATCTCTTTCTATTTATCGTTTTCTCCTTCGTCTTCTTTTTTTTCCCATCAATTACAAACCTATATCTCCTCGATGTACCGGCTCGTAGTCGCTTTTGCCTCGCTCGCCATTTTCATCCCCTTCTTTCTGCTGAAAAATGATAAAGGGGGTGGGATAATTTCCAATTTACAACTTCGGGAGGGACATTATTTTTTTTCGACGATTCAATGAGCATTTTCCTTGATATGTTTATATTTAAAGAAAAAAATAGAATTTGTCATGCTTGGTTATTTTTTTCGAGACACCC
Organism: Netelia inedita; assembly: GCA_964017225.1. Lineage (NCBI taxonomy): Eukaryota > Metazoa > Arthropoda > Insecta > Hymenoptera > Ichneumonidae > Netelia > Netelia inedita. The sequence continues at coordinate 11,615,349 of OZ024920.1, forward strand.
TTAAATGAGAAAAGGGAACCGAGTCACTTTGTATATTAATTATAATATGATTTCTCGATAATTTTATTCTTTGGGTACAAACAATTATCGTAATAGGAAAAAAGTGTTTGCTTTGTTTCCCTAATAATTTTCAATGATTATTAAATTACAAACAATATTCGTATTTTGTTTATTAATTTGAATATAATTTAGCGGAAATGCAATTTTTTCGATGAGAAACAAATTCGTCGTTCAATTTCAAAGATAATATCGGACAATTGAAATGTCGGTGAAAAGATTCTTTTTCTTCGGGTTTCTTTTTCCCCGTTGCATTTTTTTCACATTACGATTTCCCATGGAACGAGTCCTTTGCTCGTGGCACCCCCGTATTTTTTAGCCCCCTTATGTATTCCTCGTAACAATCCTCCGTTTGGCCGTTAGTCTCAACCTTAACCTTAGCCGTACCGAACCTCAGGCAACTTCCTACCTACCCTACGACCACCAACATCATCGTCACCAACACGAGAGCCACAACCACCAACGCCAGTTTCCCAAGAGCTTCTCACCCGAACTTCGGACTCCGATTTCCCGTCCAAAATCCCGCAAGGATCCTACGGATGATAACCGTCCGAGCAGAATGGGAATTACCGGCTCGCCAAGCTGGCCCGACCACGTTTTTCTGGTACCTAATGTATATTTCTATATATTTATTTAACGAGACTCACGCCCGTCAGTTTTTCACGGAACGCTGGGAGAGTCGAAGCAAAAAAAAAGAACTCTTAATAAGCTCAAACCAATTAATTAATTCAGCCTCCGGTAGATTGAAAAAAATTTAATTTACAAACTTTATTCCCAGTTCAGACGGTATGCAAGCTTTTTTTCTTCACTCGTGAATCTCTGGACGATAAATTTGATCGAAAACCTATTTTCAATTTTTATTTTCAAGTACGATTTTGGATTCTGTTCGTCGTGAACTAAATGAGTTTCCCTCTGCGATTCTTCGGTATGAAAATTATAGAATATTGCTTATCGTAAACATTAAACGTTATCCTGGAAAAATAAAATCAATTTATTAAATTCGACAGATCGTTGAGTTTGACGAATTTAAAAAAAAATCGACGATAAAATTAAATATAAGCGTGTGCCAAACGACATTTATTTGATAAATATTATTAGTTTTACGCGTAATCGATTGTATTAATTATCCGTGACGGAATAATTATTAAATAATCGTAATAATTAAAAAAAAGAAATGATTAATCAAAATTTATCAACCCGAGATCCAATCTTCGTTCTTCCGATCTGCATAGTAATCTCCAACGTTGCATAGTACGCTGTTTCCTCACCACAATCATATAATATATATATAGAGCATTGGCACTATTGCTCACCTGACTTTATCGTCGTTGTAAGAGCGTGCTCGCGTGACTTTGGTCTAGCCATTAGCCGTAGGTTCAATGGCACGAAAGAGGCCGCCTCGAGGTCTCCACTGCAGAGCCGTTTTTCCTCGGAAAACATTTGCGACGCGTCTCGACGATTACAAAAATTCGCATCGACGGAAAGAAAAATTCTAAATTTTCGATTCGCGTTCCTTTCACGTTCGCCAACGTCGGATCTTGCGAGACGCGAGAACAAAACGACGTTCGGTTGCCCCTCGAATATTGCAAAAACAAATGTTCGCGATTACTTTCGCTTGTTCTTGTTTAATTGTTTTTTTTAAATTTCTTTTTACGATTGTCTTTTTTCGTTTGATTTCTTTTCTTTTTTTTTTAGAAATTATCTTCTCTTTGCTTATCTTGAAAATTGTAGAATCAACGTAAAATTTCTCAAAATCGTACATTTTGCTTGCAGGATAGCTGGCAGGATGCAGGACTGGTTTGTACTCGTATAAGAATAATCGATAATTTCGCGATTGTGCTATTAGTTGCGTATATGTATAATATTAACGATTATGCGGTTCCCACATATTTCATATGGGTCGTTCCATGCCAATTTAGCAATTAAAAAATTCAACGACGTATAATATTTTGAAAACCGTTCCAATTATGAAAAACAAAAATCTCAATTCTTCCCCATTTAATCATGAAACAATTGCTCAATTAATTTCTCATCATAATTTCCTAAATAAATTAAAAATCAATTTTTATTAGAAATAGAAAATACAAGATTTCGTTTTTTTCCTATACAATCCTTCGTACGATTAAACAAATTCTTGAAATATCGACTAGTAGCAGAAAAAAATCGATAAAAACGAGAATTTCGTGATTCGCAACAAAATAAATTTGGAACTATATTCTACTGTGTTTTGGTCGTATCGCTTAGTATCTTGTTAAATAATTTTATTGAATAAAATTATTTTCGGCCCTCCAAAGCGACATGGAAAATCCCATATGTGCGGTCACACACATATATTTATATATATGATGCAAGTTTGTATTTGGAATTCACGAGAGTTGATCGAACTCTGACTCACTGGACGTAGCATCGACCGTTCGCCAATCTCCCTCTCCCGACCTCGCGCGCTTCCTACCCTTCTTTACCTCTCGAATGGAGCCCCACGATGACGTTCGCACCGCAGTGGACTTACCACCCTACGGATGTTTTATATAGATTTTTCACGTGTATGCTCAACACAACGACGATGACGACGACGACGACGACGACGACGAGGCTTTATAGATTTTTCACTTGCACCTGCTGACGCTGCAACCTCTCTCTCTCTTTCTCTCTCTCTCTCCTGTACATCTCCTCACCCCTTAGCCCCTGTCCGTTTTTCTCGGCGTTCCCTTGGTGCATTATTCTTCCAAGATTCACCGGGACTTCCCCATGGCCCAGAGTCGCGATAAGTGATAATATTAAATTCGGACATGAATCAAACATCCCGAGCTAACGTAAAATCAGAAAATTGAAAATTAAGAATTAAAATTGGCTAATTTATATTGATATTTGCGCGGAATTAAAAAAAAACAGAATTCGAGTCATGAAAAGAAGAAAATAATAATGATTTTAAAAATCATACGTTGCATTTTATTTAAGCCTTAAACAAAAACAACTTTTGATGAAATTGAAATTTAATTATTCGATCAAGATGAGAGAAAATTTAATCGCGATTATTATTTAAGAAAAAAAACGATTACGAGCGAAAATAAACTTAAAAGAAAGTAGGAAATTCTTTTTTTTTTACCGGAAATAAATAAAAATAATAGCCAATTTGTTTTAGGAATTTTTTCAACTAACCATCCCTAAAGATAAACACGAATGTACAAAAGCGCGCGCGCGCGCGAGAATTCGTTCGTGAGAATCGTCGATATTACAGAATGGGCTTGTCGTTAAGGGCTTTCGAATGACGTCGATCTATAGAACTTGTACACAACGAGTTTCAAGCCGCTTCTCTCTCAGCTGTCTTATTCGCGCGCGGTCTATCGCGAGATACTTCCCAACCGGTTTACACCACGTTGCAATGGGAAAAACCCGTTCGATTTTTCCGAATGTTCCTCTCCTCTTTCTCTCTCTCTCTCTCTCTCTTCTCGTCGTCTTCTCGTCGTCTTTTCGTCACAATTCTCTGTTGGTTACTCCGCAATGCGTCGGTAATACATTTTACATTCCCATTACCCACATGGATATAACGATTCGATCAATAATTACGTCCCGATCGATCATTTTCATTCACGACGTTTGTTCGAACGACAATCGAGTGTCCCGATAGAAATTTACAAACTAGACATCTCCCCAAGTATCTTTAAATTCACAATTTTTTATTTACTCTCCCTCATTATTTTTCCGAACATGCGAAATTTATAATTGCGTAAATTCGCAAAACGTTACTTTATTGAGAAAAGAAAGTGCTTCGGTAATATTTGAACATTGGAAAACCTGTGAAAATTGAAAATTTCCATCGATTCTCGTGAAATTCAATAGCGTTACAGCGTTCTATGATTTTACAGACTTGCATAATGTTTCGGCACCCTTAAACATTTCAAGAGCAAATAGTTTATAAAATACTTTTGAAATTATTAAAAAGAATTTCTAAAAACTGACATTTCTAAAATTTAAGGGCTGAAATGAAAAAGGGGTTGGGGGCGGTAGTTTATGGATTATTAATAATACGATGATTAATAATTATTTGCAAAAATTAAAATAATCGATCGTGCTCGTGATGAGATCGTTTATCATATTTTATCTTGCGATTACCCCGCGAATAATTTTTCTATCGATTTATGTCTTTACCCTCGAGTTTCTTCCCCCCCTCATACGCAATATGGATCGGTCTTATATAGCGGAGACACTCGAGCACGATACAGGCTTTTTACTCGACGATTTTGTTATACGCGACCGTGACAAGAGTCTCTCGAGGATCTCGATAAATACATCATTCAATCAATATCGTCTATAGATAATTGAGAATAATTCGATGAGAGTGCCTCCCGAGACCCGTTGTTATTATTAGACCCCTCCGGCAAACTCGATATTTCGACGAGTCTATTGCAATAAAGATATATACATCGGCCCTTCTTTCCATGTATACGCGTATCAAACAATCAAAGGGCGATTTAAAATAGCCAAAGCAAAAAATTACATATTTTCTACGAACAAAATAATCCAATTTTCAATGTTTTCAACTTCTTTCGCGAATATCTTGAATTACCGCTGAATTGTTAATTAATATTGGGCCGAGAAACGAAATTGTACGTAGCGATCGTTACATTATAAAGTCACGCGAATTTTCGCCCTTGTAAAATTGAAATTTCTTATCGTAGGTCATGTGTATGTGTTTTTTTTTCACTCGGATCTTAATCAACTACTGCACCGAGCGTGATAAACAAATCGGTAACAATGCACGAGATACCTATTACGTGACCTCGGGTTATGACGTTGACCCGCGGTTAACCAGGGTCAGTACCTGAACGCTGACTGTCCCACCGAATAATTCTCCCTTCGAAGATTTTCATTTTCCTCATTTTACAATAGTTTACTAAATCGCCGATTTATAATTCGATTCTCATCCAAACGATTAACTTTTCTCATTTGGAAATTTTTATTTTTATCGCATAATTTGAAATTAAATCTTTTTACTTTCCTAATGAAGAAACGATTTTAGCTTTAATGTAGTTTAATCGAGGAATTCATTAAAAAAAATATAACAAGGTATATTTAAACAATGTAAATATTTGCGAAAACGTCGGTCGATCTTCGTACTCGTTTTTAGAAATTTGTCTTGCTAATTGTAAGATACGACGTTACCTTTCGAGTCCGATATTTTACCCGCGTTTTTTAATTCGTCGTGATGATATTCGGGTCACCGAGTTCACCGACGTGCCCCCCCCGCGGCTGAATTAATCTCGCGATTCGCGTTACTTTATCCACGTGTAGATTTTTTATTCTCTCTTCTTCGTTATTATTTAAATCAACACGCGAAACTCGTTACGGAACAAATCGTTAAAGGCACACTTCATCACCTTATCGCGACCTACATTTTATTTTTCTTACTCGAACTCCATTTCTCTTCTTTCTCTCTCTCTCTAGTTTGCTCTATCAAATTTTAACACAGAACAATGATATTTGATTGTTTGGATGAAATTGAAAAATATTACGTGAAAAACGATGGGTAAATATTTCCGTTGATTCATCGTGGCCAAGTCAAAATAATAATTTAAAAAAAAATAATAATAATAATAAATAGTGCGTAAAGCGTGTATATATTTAGACGTTGTAAGAAGACGATATATGCATTTACACCCACTGGCCTCTTTTCATTTTTATCCCACTTCGTTACAGATCGCACCCTCGGCAAAAAAGCTCTGGGGCGTTGACGAGGGCGGCTCCAAGGACGAAGGGGGTGTAAAAGGCGGTGGGATACTTCATCTCGGCGACCATCAGATGTGGCGAGATTCGACCTGGAGCACGCCAGGTATGTAATTTGATACTACAACGAGACATTAATCGTACAACGTCTCGGTACATTGTCGCGCCATTTCCATTCTGTCCCACCTCCTTCCGGATTTCGCTAACTCGATGTCGTAATTTTTCTTTTGCTTTGTGACGAATCTTAGATTAATATTCTGTCATCGTTTTAAATTACTTTTTACTGTAACGATTATTGGATTAATTAAAAAAAATTGTCTTTTACGCTTTCGAGAAATATTTGGGAGAAAAATTTTTCTTTCTTTTTTTTTTTAATCTTTTCGTTTGGTTGTGGAGGACATCGTTTAGGGAATTAAAAACGCCGAATTTTGAAGGGTTTTAATCGATTTCGGCCAAATTTAATACGACTCGGTCGAAGCTTGATTATACGAGACGTTCTTTGATTCGATAAAGTGAAAATTAAACGAGTCTTCGCGTTTGTGCATAATTTCCAGTAAACCGATTACTGGCAAATTTACATCTAAATTCGATCACGGTTGAACAAGTTTTTCGCGTCGTAAAATCTAAATTTTGTTTTTCGTCAGCAAAAACGAGCTTTCACGAAAAATAATTTTGCGAAAAATGTAAAATTGATGAAATTCGATGAAATCAAATATCGTTAATCACTATTATTTTATATAAAAATTGATTAAATTATCTTCGCAAATAAATAATCCGCAAAATATCGACCATTACCCGTTCGAACGCATCAATTTTTATTAGATCCTCCATAAGCATTCGTAATTAATCACTCTTCGTAAAATTTTCCTCCATGTCCAATAACTCGTGTAAAAAAAAAAGAAACATTAAACCATTCGATTTCATCTCTGGAGATAAAATACATTGTTCCTGGGTAGCCGTGTAACATTTGTAAATCTTTAATCGCAATAATCATCGATCAATTCGCTACGATGATGCTTCGGGTAGCATCGAGTGACGCGTTACGCGATAAGACTTGATAAGGACTAACCGTGAATGTGATTTTTTTTTTGCCCGCACAAGGCGACTTACGTCATCAACACTGATAAGCAATTACGATGGCATTAGTTTTGTTCCCAAGTGACGTTCAATGTTTTTATTTTATTTTATTTTTTTAATACGTCATTGCCTCCCCCTCTTACTCACTGGCTCGCTCGCTTTCAACCTTGTTATTCCCAACGCTCCTCCATGCTCTTAGGTTCGATTGCCGCAGTTACGCTAATGTATCGTAGACTGCGTACAAAGATGAGCACGTACCGGAGCCAGCTTCTTCTGTTTGCTACTTCGTTCGTACGTGTGTGCGTATGTTTGTTAGTGGGAGAGAGAGAGAGAGAGAGAGAGAGAGGTCTATGGTTTTTGCATGTGTGACTACAGCGATGGGTGCAACGCGGCTGTTGCCATGGCGACAGACGCCCGGCATCGGCCACTGGGTGGGGGCAACGTCCCAACGCCCAGGATCGTACCTTTGCTCATCAACCCTGGGGCGTACCACTCAGCCAACCCTTCGACTCAACCCCTCTCCTCCATCTCTCTTCTTCAGTCTCCCTCTCCTTTACTCGTTTCTTCTCTATTTCTGACTTGGCGATACGACACTCGAGCCGTTGTCGATTTTTGACCAAAGATTACATTTTGTCTTTTTTTTTTTTTGAATATATGAAAACATCCCTTTAATCGCGAAAAAAATAAAAATTTCCGAAATATGAGAATATTATTAAAAATATTGATATTTTTTGTTTTTGAAATTTCTTCCGGATTAAAATGTATATGTGATATTTTGCGTTCTGGTTAGATATTTCGAAATTGATTGGGTTATGCACGTAGTGGATCGTGCGGACGATCAAACTTTGATAACTGGACAATTTTTGGTCGTTTGCAATGGGCGAGGGAGTTGGGACGAGGTTAATCGTGTTATTTCGTGATTGAATAACGCGACGGAGGTATTAAGTATCGCGATAGAAGAGTTATTTTTGCTCGTCGTAATTAAACTAATTTTTGTTTTGATGTTGACACGAATCTTTCGCTTATTTTTTCATCAATTCGTGGATTAAAATCAATTCGCGCAACTTTCTTATTTGACTTTTGAGAATAAATAATCGAGAGAGTTTAATCGTAAAGTCGATCGGGAAAGATTGCACGATATTTCTTGAATTTTTTTCGTAATCCGATGATAATTTCTTTTTCCTTTTCTCAATGGATTATTGCAGATCATGCGGTATCGCAACCGATCTCGATGGGCACGGGGAGACGCGTTGGCGTTGGAACGGGATATCATCATCAAACATCGGAGGTCGGTGCTGTACTCAGTCCCAGAAGCAGGTGAGTTTCGTCTATTTCTTATTTTCTCTACGATATAAATGAAAACAAACGCACGAGAAATTTATTCATAATTTTCACATTCATAATTTGATTTTTTCAATACATTCACCATTATTATTTAACCGTTTTAATATCTCTCATAATTTCATATTTTCAATAAATTCACATTAATAATTCAATTTTTACGATATTTTAACATTGGTAAATTTATTTTTTTGAAAATACATCGAAAAAATCGAAATTTCTCTTTCTACGTCCGCGACAAATCGTCGTGACCTCTTAAATTTTCGTTACAGCGAGACAGGCGGTCTTGGTGTTAAAATGGTCGAGTACGTGCTCGGTTCGAGTCCCACGACTCCCAAGGATTTGGAGCCAAGAATGGTCTCGCTAAGGCTGGTAAGACGACATTCAAATTTTTCTCTCATTTTCCAACGAACATTTGTCCTATACAATATTCTATACGCCTCGTGCTTGATACTTACGACCCTTTTTTCCGTCTTTAGAACGCCGACGGTGATAAAAAAGAAAAGGACAAAGGTTCGGCGAGTCCGTTCGACGGTTCGAAAGACGATAACGGGCCTCAGGGCAACGGACTCGCCTTGCAAAATGGTCTCGATGACGACAAAGGTTTCAAGTGAGTATAACTAGAGGCACCTCCTCTCCCCGTGTCTTTCCGAAGGAACGAAAAATGCCGAGGAACAAAAAAAAAGGAAAAGAACATTCGCTATAGAAAAGAAAAAAGAAAAAAAGAAAAAAAGAAAACATTACTAACGTCCTTTATACGGTTTCTCCGAGGGAGAAGAACGTTGCCCCCGTTCTAATGCTCGATGCCCCGGTGAAACGAGATTATTCGCGTAAATCGTTCGTTCGTTGGGGGAAAACATTCATTGTGCGTTTCTCGTTAATTCTCAAAACCGTACGAGTCGTAAACCTCTGCTCTTCTTCTCCTCTATACTTCTCGCATAGTCTCGGATCGATCGTGTTAAGACAGCTCGAGGAATAAAAAACGGAAAAATAGTCGAGCGTTACAAAAAGAGAGCCTCGTCATAATTATGGTTGTCAAGGGCGGAAGCTCATTGAACGCGTCCGATGACGGGAGTAGCGCGCGAGCTAACGATGCACAGAAATCTCTCCGCGCTCTTCCTCGTTACACTCGATCCTCTCGTTTAGCCTCGAAACTTGGCGGCGTCTCCGCTAGCCGGCGCCACCTGCTTGAGGATTCTCGACGTGCAGAGCGTCGCGTTACCGACGCGGGTATTCCCGACTCACTTGCCTCCTGGAGTTCTTCCGACGATACAATGGAAAACTCGTTCTCTTTTCTCTCGCCCCAAGACTTTGCGAATAATCAAGGAACTCATTGTTTTCCGTATTCTCGCACAAATGAGCGAAGCTCGTACTCGTAACCACCGTTGGTACGTTTCTCAGCTTTTTATTCTCTTTTCTTTTTTATTTCAACATTTTCTTAAACAGTTTTTTACCCTTCGAATCGAGAAAACACTCGCGAATTCTCAGTTTTTTTCTTCTTCTTCATATCGTGCAGCGTTTTTTTTCCTTCTCTCTTTTATCGAACGACGTAATCTTTCTTTATTAGGTCATTCGAGAATCAGAGCGAGTTGTGTTACACGCCGCTCGGCTCGTTTACACGCTCGTATTACGAAGAAGAAGAAGAAGAAAAAAATTGTACCGTTATACGCGTGCGACTCGTGTCTCACGGCGTGTAACAGGTTCGCTGCGTTTGATGATTCGAGCGTTATTCGCTGGTTGAGTTTATTGGCCGCGTGTAAATTATAATGCGATTCGAGAGACAAGCTCGATTGTGTCATCGTTCGTCGTTCCTAGTTAACGCCATTGACGTAACTATTGTTTACGTCATTGATAGACTCGCCAATTTAATATTCTCGCGTTAATGTGACTCATACGTTGTTATATTTTTATCGATCGTTCCGCGTCGTGTTTTACGCATTTTTCTAAAAACTTTTTTTCGCATCGTCTTTTCGTCCTCTCTCTCTCTCTCTCTCTCTCTCACTTCGAGTTCGGTACATCGATGAACTAATCGACGCGATAATATCCGAGGATTCGCACGCGCTACGATCGAGGGCAATCGAGCAGAGGGATTCTTCGTATCGAGCGAAGATATTTGACATTTACGATTGCGTCGAGGCTGCTTCGCGATGAATGCATGGAAATTGGTAATAAATGTTTATTGGCAAACGAGTTTTAGTCGACGAGGGAACAATCTGGTACAGGCCGTCGCGTTTTAAGATTAACGAGTAGTCGAACGTCCTAGGCATTATTATTTTTTTTTTTTCTTTCGTTAAGGACGTGCCAGAGAATGTTTAGGGCAAACGAGGGTGAGGGTTAAATTTTCTTTCTTCTGGTTTTTTTGTTTCGCTATGCAAGTTTGTACGAAGAAGAATATGGTGTCGAGGAAGTTCCGTTCTCGGTTCGAAGTCACGAACGTGAACGATTGGGACGTTTCGTACTAAAATAGAACGACCTTTGTAATGAGAATCTGAAGAAGTAATGAATTTTCTAAAAGACTTGCTGTTTTTAACAAAGGGGGAAGTCTTATGGTCTGCGAAAATTCTTGGCACGAAACGTGAGAGATTGCTTCGCTTGGAAGAAAGAAAATAAAAAAAAGAAAAACAAAAAGAAATTAATTGTCCTCGAGAAGAATGGAGAAAAAAATTCCAGAGTCGGTAATACAGATTTCACCCAAGAGATAGGACGAGCGAATTCCAACTTTGATTCTTAATTTAGACGATACGAGAAAACGTTTATACGAATATTTTTCGGATATCGATCGTAAATTGAGACGGCGCGAAAGGTTTTAGAAAAGGAGACACTTTTTTTTCTAATCTACGTCGCTCCGATCGGTAAATCATGCAAATGGTGCATTGTTAACGAGGCCTTGAGTATCGCCGAGGCAAAAAAAAAGTAGACTACAACGTTTTTTGCCCCTATCCATCGGCGTTTCGCATTATCTTAATGCTTTCTTAACGAGTGAAAATCGTCGAGTTCGTAGCACAGAAGAGAAAGACGCGGATAAAAAAAACACCGAAGGAAATAAATTATCGCGACTTACATCACGCGAGCTCGAATCCGCGATACACCTCGTTGACGTCAGGTGCGATAATTAATCGTGAAGATCGTCGAACGAACGTGATATTTCCGCTTCGAAGCTCAACGCGGCGACTCCTCCGCCCATTAAATTTCATCGGCTTTCTCCGACGCATTCCCCGCCTATCTTCGTTCGTTAGCCCCCGCTCGTCGCGCTTATTCTCGCGAGCGGGGTAGGAAAAAGAACAAACGAAAAAAAAACTCGATTCTTTCACGATCGTTGTAGGAAATATTTCTTTTAAAAAATAAATCAAAGAATAATACTGCTAACAATAATAATAATAACGACGACGATTAATTAATAAGAAATTGAAAGAATCGATAGAAATTAAGAAAGAAAAGAAGGAAAAAGGCGACTTGAAATTAACTTGAACTTAAATTTCATCGGCTTTCTCCGACGCATTCCCCGCCTAATCTTCGTTCGTTAGCCCCCGCTCGTCGCGCTTATTCTCGCGAGCGGGGTAGGAAAAAGAACAAACGAAAAAAAAACTCGATTCTTTCACGATCGTTGTAGGAAATATTTCTTTTAAAAAATAAATCAAAGAATAATACTGCTAACAATAATAATAATAACGACGACGATTAATTAATAAGAAATTGAAAGAATCGATAGAAATTAAGAAAAAAAAAAGAAGGAAAAAGGCGACTCGAAAATAAAAGAAAATTATGTAAATTTACAGTCGTACCCCGGGAAGCAGACAACCGTCACCGGGTGAGGAAGAATTCCAGAAAAATGCCGCAGGGACATTAGCCGTGAGCGCAGGTGGCGGTGGGGTCGTGTTACTGAAGCCGGGAGTCGACGTGGTCGGTAGCGAGGAACATTTCATGGCCGCATTCGCGCCCGCGCCTCCTCACCATCTTCAGCATCATCAGGCCCCGCCGACCCATCACCTTCAGCATCCCCATTCTCACGCTGCCCAGCTTTTCGGAGCTCAGGGTCCACCACCGCCTCAAGGACCACCACCCTCGCAACAACAGCAACAACAACAGGGACCTCCTCAGCAACAAGATACGACGACTCACTTCGACGTACAGGTAAGTGACGACGATAATTATTTTTTCTTCTCGACTATCGAGCTCTTGAAATTTCACAATAGCCGAGAAATCGAAGAAAACTTTCCACCCTTACAGTTTTCAGCCCCGCTAGGGAAATAATCGTAAAGAATAATTAGAAAAACAGAAGAAAAGAAACTTACTTTTCGTCAAATTCTGAAAGACGAGCGAAACATTTCAGCGTTGACGAATTAAGCTGGAAAGATCCAAGCGAGGAATGAAATACGAATCGAAGAATCGAAGAATTTTTTCAGGCTTGTGAATTCTAGAGTCCGGAGGGAGGATCGATTTCTTTTTGTTTGTAATGGAAAACTGTACGGCAGTTTCACGGCCTCGCGGATAAGCGAAAGGCCGAGGAACTGAAGAGTTTTCTAGTTTCAAAGCGACCTCACCTTGGGGGTACGAAAGAAAAAAAGGAGGTACATTTTTTTCGAGCAGATATACGTGTTCTCGGTGCCGCTAATTTGGCGGTCGAGCTATTTTTAAACAGAGCCACGAACGCTAACGAGCCATCCAACCACCACCACCACCACCACCGCTGCTCTTGGCCACTCGACACTTTTTTTTTCCTTTCTTCCTCGTCGTCTTTTTTCCTTTTCTTTTTTATTACACCTCGCTACCACCGAGGCTTACCTAGGGAGGCTCTTGCAGGTCGGTATGCCGAACGTATCCTAGGACCGACGCGACATATCCGACTAATACTTTTCACGAGAAACGAGAGATCGTCGCGTTATCGACCTTGAAAAAAACGAGAATTCGCTCGCCTTTTTTGCGTTCGCTATTTTTTTTTGTTCTTTTTTTCTCGTCACCATCCTCAACATTCACCGACACGTTCGTCCTCTCGACGGTAACGATATCGTTCCATCTTTATCCCTTTCGCAGCTTTTATCACTCCTCCTTCGCTCCAATTTCGCTTACTTTATCTCCTCTTTCTTCTGGCGTCTCACTTTTCGCGGGCGTATTTCTGGAAACGTGGCGACGCGAAAGTATTTTAAATCGTCCATCGAAAAAAGAAATACGTACACCCACGATTTTTCCTTCCTTGAAAACAAATTATTACGAAACTCCGAGGTATTCACGATTTTTCGTACACGATCGATTTATTTATAAAATTTCTCTTCTTTCGGCTATTTTTCGTCGATGTACAAAATTAAGAAAGCGAGGCAAAACGAGTAAATCATCGTTGAAAAATTAATACGTTAAATGTTTTTTTTTTATTTCGTGAAAACATTGCGAAATGTTTTTTTTTCTTTTTGACTTGGATGCGAACCGTTACATCGAGCTTCTCGCCCGTTATAACGGCGATAAAGCTTATAATAATGCCACAGGACTAGTGAACGAATCGTGTTGAAAGGCGAGGTTTCACGTTCTCGTGACTGGTTGGCTGTCGTACATAAATCATCGAGTGACAGTCTTCTTCTCTCATTGCCAGATAGCCCAAATCCTCGTTTTTGTGTCGAACGCGAGCTAGAGACAGCCCTGAAAACACGCTCTCTTACCCGTCCGAATCTGCGAATTCGGGTTTCTCGTACCATTGCGTTGTATATGCGATTTAAATAAACATTTTTTCATTTTTATTTGAAACACGTCAGACCGAAACCAAACAACTTTATCACGTCGAAAGTTGAACAAACTTGACGTGGTTGGGATTAAAAATGAGAAAGTGAAAACGTCGTTATTCAATCGAATTACCACTTCATTAGTTCTCCGGTTTATAAATTTTGATTAATAAAAAAACAATCTCGATATTCGACTGGTAAAATTTTTCAAGACTTTTCTTCGATAACTTTTCGGGCCTTATCATCCCTGAGAGTCAAGATTTTTCGTTCTTTCGATCGAATTGATTATTTCAATTCACAATTTTCCATTTTTTTCCCTCGTTTTAATTCAGTTTCATTTTTATTTCATCGATTCGACGGATTTTTCTTAATTTAGTTTCAAACGTTCAAATGCTTCTCAAGAATTTGTATCTCATCGAGACACGAGTCGTAATTTGCATTGATTTATTAACTTTTCTACGAGAATGTGCGAGCGATACATTTTTTAATGCAAGAAATTTACTTTTCTTACAATTTTTCCATTCTCGCACACCAACGACACTCTCGTGTTGGTGCGTGTATATTTTTTTCTTTGTTCCATCCTCCTTCGCCCTGTGATGGTCACGCGTGGCTAAATCCACGGAGCGACGAGGGAAAAAAAATCCCCACTTGAAAACCGTAAACTCAGAAGCGCATTTGCTCGACGCACCTAACTCCCTCTCGTTACGCTCGCTCGACGCAAAGGGTCACAAGTCTTGGGGAAGAAAAAAAGCGCGTTTGCTTACCGGGAAAATTGACGCAAAGCGAAGAAACACAACGTCGTTGGAAAGAGGGAGCTCGCCGTACATTCGGCTCGTTGAATTCAGACTCTTCGTTCTGTGGAAAAATAAACGCGCTAGACTCGAGCAAGAAACAAGTGCGCGAGCGTTAAAACGAGAGGGAGTAAACGGAGGAAGCTTTTGACGAAGAAAACATTTTGAAGTCTCGTTGAGCCGGAGTCAAAGCTTTGAATTCGATTTTTCGGCCATATCAACCTCCTTTTTCAACCCTCAAAGGTGAATATTTTTTTCTATCAAAAAAACAAAAAATCTGTTCTTTCCCACCCTAAACATTTTTTTTGTCTTCCTATCGAGGTTCTTTCGTGCAAATGGTATCTGTCGAGTATCTCGCTCGTTTCTCCGACGAGTTCTTAAGCCTCGCGGAAACTACGCTACTCGAACGTTCCTATGAATTTTCTCCCGTGTAATACTCGAGAGCTTCGTCCGACCTAAAACGAACCTATTCTACTGAAACGTACTTCAGGCGCGCGAGCGAACTGCAATTTTCCAAGGGAATCTTCGTCGAGGCGACGTTGACTAACTTTTGGTCTCGTTTCAGGCCTCCTTTATCGATCCCCCGTTCTCTCTTTTGTCGTTTGCGAATTAACGTCACGATTGTGTGGTCGCGCGACGAAATCTTAAATTCCATGTATAATTAAAAATGTTTTATCGCCCGGGAAGCCACCGTGCGACGAAATGGAATTTATTTATTAATTCTTTCCGGGTGCATAGTCGTTCGGTTACTATTCATTCGTGCCCACGCGATAGCGCGGTGTAGTTGTTAACCGTCAAATTAGCAGCGGAGAGAGAAGCCCATTCTACCGTAATAAGCCATAAATTCAGCCGTTATAATTGGAGCAGTTAACCGTGGTACAACGACGTCCCGAGAAACCGAGAGAAAGAACGGGAGAATCTGTCGAGCGTGACCTACGCAACGTACACAACGTGTTCAATTCCTTCATTTTCTTCATATTTTACCCAAATCCTACCTGTGAAAAAACAAATACAATTTCTCAAAGTACGTTAAAAATAATTAATCTCAAAATATCATTAAAATTTTATTTTCTCAATCAAATTTTTCCGATAAAATTTAACTGTTGAATTCAACAGTAATTTAATTCATCTCATGTTTTATAGATATCTTTTTTTTTTGGAGGGTTAAAATATCGTCTGATTTGCCGGAAGAATCGTTTGTCCTTTATTTCAACCGAAAATTATGTACGATTTTATACAATTGTGTCGTTTACGTTCTCGTGGCAAATTCGAGATGACCGTGATTGCGTTATTACACAGGTAGAGGGTCTTCGTGCCCTCCGGTGCATGAAACGATTCTTCCCTCCCCATGTTCTTCATTCTCTTCGTCTCTTCTTCTTCCCCGTTTCGTTGCTTCTCCGAACTCGAGAGCGTCAAAGAAATAACGTACGTGAATTACGCGGATACGAAGCTCGAGCGGAAAGGAAGAAGGAAGTGCGATATATATGTGTACATGTGGAATATGTGGGTGTGCACATGTATAGTACGTCGTTGACTGGAAAATATTCGTATATAGTTATCCGTAAAGACCGTCGAGGGTTTGTTGACTCGCTGTCCATTTGGCATGAAGTGCAATGACTCTGCTATTCGCTGGAAATCTGTACCATCGAGACTTACCCGCGCGTCGGCCTTTACACCTTGCCTGTGAAAGTGAAGAAATTCTCAGCGAGAGTAACTTTCAGTCGGGAGAGATTAAAAAAAGTCCAAATTGACAATCGACGAGAAACGTTGTTTCTCTCAAATTTTTCCTCGTTATTTTAGCAAATTTATTGCTCTGTGTGAAAGCAATTTTTTAAAAGATTCTTTTCTCACAGAGGAAATTTTATAAATGAGTTTACATTCTGAAAAAAACCTTGTTTAGTTTCAATTTTGGGTTTTTGAAAAAAAAATCAATTTAAACCGAATTCTTTCGAATTAAATAATGACAAATATACAATTCTATCGAAAATGAATTTACAAAATTTAATTCAATCGGTTTTGATTGAAATCGTACAATTTTTATTCGATCGAGTTCGATGCTTTTTTGAAAATAGGAACAGTTAAATAGCGCAATTTGGTATTGAGTTCGTCGCGTCGTTAAACTATTCTCAGCGATTATTCGAATTATTTGGCACAACGGAAATCTCTCGAGTGTCTATTTTATCGTCTATGATCTTTTTGTCAGCAAACATAACCGTTTCGACGAAGAAAAAAACACATCTACATGCCCAACCGAAAATTGAACTGAAAATGCTCTATATACATATATACATATTTTTCGAGTGTTTCACAGTTCAATTTTTGAACGAGACGAGACACCACATACGTCTCTCGTCTCGAACGTACGTCCTAAAGCAAGAAGCGAACGCGCTTCATCGGAGACGATGACTCTCTTCTGTCGCATTGTGCTGCTTTTCCCTCGGTCTCTCTCTCTTTCTCTCTCACCCTCTAATTCTTCGCGAGGGAGGTCGAGTGCTTGTCACTCATCTTGCGATATTTTTGGCCGAAGACTTGCGTAATCTTTCACATTTTCGTCTCACGTCTGTCTTTTCTACATGCGACGGGAACGACCATTTCCACTTGGATTTTCTATTAGCTTCTTCCTCACGCGTTTAAAACATTTCTAAAGCTACAGCGTACGGGCTCTTCGAAGTTCCCCGGGACCAAGAGTTCTCGCATGGACCGGATGTTACACCGGAAATTTTCTTCTGGCCAATTTCTTTTCCGGATTCGTCTGATTTTTTTTGTCACTTATGAGTAATATCGAGCCACTGCACATTTCAAAGGGCCCTGAAAATAGTAACACACGAATTTTCGTTGACTTTATTTTTTTTTGTTCGGTCCAGAGAGTTTTATACTGATGGATCGTTTTTTTTCTCAACGGCGTTGTTTTTTCAAACTCGTCACCCCGCTGCCATCCTTCGCGATTCGATAATTTCATATGTTTTATTATCCACATAATATTTTATATTGATGGATCGAGGAAATCAATTTATTACCATGATTTATTCGTTTTATCAACCCTCGCCTCTCGAAACAATTTTTTTAAATATTTTTTATTTTGCATCACATTCATTTTTCTACTCGTTCATCCCTTATCAATTAAAAATCGTATCAGAAGGACAATATTCAAGTATGATCAATCCTGTACACGTCCCGTTATTAAAAAAAATAAACATCAAAATAATTTGAGATTTTTTTAAAAAGGAATTTGAAATAATTTCAAAATCGTTAGAAAAAATAATCCAAGTATTTTTCTATCGATATCAAAGTAAGTACAAATCGACTCAGTCGGTCAAACAATCTATCAAATATCACGATTTAAAAAAATTCACAATTTGCAACAAAAAAAATCGTGACGGAACGTCCTGTACATTTCCCTCTTTCTTTTCTCGTAATTTCGTTGGAAACTATTTAAAAAAAAACGTATGATATCCGCTACTTCCGTTAGCGAGGATAATCCACAAAGAGACGAGACGCGAAATGGAAACTCGACGTCGAGACGAAGATTTGAGAGGCGTAAAAAGAGTGAGAGAGCTTGAGAAAAGCTGTGTACTGTTGTGCGACGATGAGATAAATTTATGCGTTCGACTTTACGAGCCTCGGTGAGTGCTATGAATATATCTATATGTATATGTACATGGCGAGACTTTGTAGGTTAGCATGTGCTTTCCTGAACGGATACACTCGCTACCAGGAAGGTCGCCGTTGTGTCTTCACCTCACGAGGATCGTTTGTCGTGTCGGACAAGCAATCAATTTTGGTCAGCCGCAAAAGTGCCCTCTTCTCTCCCTCTGGGTTTGCCGCACGACCAAGTACCGAGAATGTGCTTACGAGTATATATATATATATATATATATATATATATATATGTGTGTGTGTATATAATTATATATCGTTGCCGATTTTCCATTCAACCTGACGAGGTCCACTTCTTGTTGACAATTTTCTCAATTGCTTCGTCATACATTCCTCCACTCGAAGTTATCCTCCTACGATATTAGACATACCGACGACTCCACCCTCTGAAAATAATTTCACGAGAAATCAATTGAAGAAAAAAGAATGAAATGAAGGCTTTGTCTGTAAAAATGAGAGAAAGGGATAACAAAAGAGCGCTTGGGTGCATTTTTCAGGCAATTTTAATTCGGCCTTAGCTTTTTTTTCGTCCGATCTAATTCAACCTCTCGATTTCCCTGGGGTTGGATGAAAACGAAATTTCTTTTTGTTCTTCTTATTATTATTATTATTCCAATTATTATTATTTGCGCGTATAGACTTGATTCTAGGCCACGAAGTCGAAAGGTCAACTATGTTATTCCAATCGTTGCCTATCGCCCGCTCCACACGTTCTCCGGAGTTGGAGAGTAACCGGATTTCCATTCGGTTGCTTTTTATCCCTACGCGATTCGAACATTTATTAATTTCGATAAAACGTTCTCTACCTACCCATCTGGCTCGAATATCTACTTTTCTTCCGATTCCGATTATGCCGATCGAATGTTTCTTTTTTTTTTTCTTCCTCTTTTCCGAAAAATACGAACGTCGATATTTGTTAATTTTGCGTTCCCGCAGGAACATAATTTTTTTGCTTCTAATATTTGGAATAGAAATTACGTTTTGGAGATAGTTTTTTTCTTCAGAATATTCAAAATAGAAAAGAAAGTTTATTTGGTAGTTTATCGTCGAAAAATCTTATCATTTTTTTCATAATGTGTGTCCGTTCTGTTTATGAAAAATTCAAAGTATCGTACCTCGAATACGAATGGACAAATGGACAGAAATATTTGAATACTCGGGTTGGACAAAAATTGTCAAGACAAATTTTCATTTAAAGCAATTTTCTAATTTTATGAAAAATTAAATTTCTCAAAGATCTATTGACGATAATAAATATTTATTGTTATTATCGGATTATTATTATTGTCATTTACATTCGATATTTTTAGCGAATATAAACGAAAAAAGTCGCGCGAACTAGAGCTTGCACACAGCTTTTTCTTAATAGTCCTTCATTTACAAAGCGAGCTTTATGATCGAGTCGTAAGTTAAGAGAGTCTCTCGTTCATAGAGTCGTGCTTTAGGAATGCGTGAAAAATGACGAGAAAGCAATATGCAAGTTTGCAATTAGCACGTTTCTTTCACATCTTCCTTTGGTCGCGAGCTTTCCCTTTCTTTTTTTTATTTCGAAAATACGTGTCAGTAGCGTCGAAGCGATATTGCGTAATGGACGATCGTGTATGGGGTGGATAGGGGATGGTGAGAGAGGGAGGAGGGTCATTAGGCGAGACAGCTCGTAAGACCATATATCTCGATCTCGATGCTTTCCGTGCTGGCGAGGCTCTAATTAAAACGCCTAGTGTAAGCTCTCTCGGCGTAGCTTGAATCTAGGCTAGAGCAAAACTGGCATTGCAACTCGCCCTCTGCACACTCCACCTTCACCTACAACCCCCTTTCAGCGACCCTACCCTTTTTTTCTTTCTTTCCTCCCGCCAGTCAACCGACCCACCCCTCTTCCTCCCTCTTCGTACCACCTTCGCCTTCTTTCTCTCGTCACGGGCTTTTATCCT
Organism: Netelia inedita; assembly: GCA_964017225.1. Classification (NCBI taxonomy): domain Eukaryota; kingdom Metazoa; phylum Arthropoda; class Insecta; order Hymenoptera; family Ichneumonidae; genus Netelia; species Netelia inedita. The sequence goes on from OZ024920.1 coordinate 11,635,635, forward strand.
CCCTCCTCCTCCTTGTTGCCGTCGTAGCTTCTCCCGTCCGTCTCCAGCCCTGTTCCATCTTTCGCCACCCGGCCCATACTTCTTTCCAGGGGCCTATATGGCAAAAAACACAAAGCAAATACTGAAATCGTGACCAAGTGCGAGGTCCGAGATTCGCGGTTCTCAAAACGACCATTTTTTTTTATTCGCTTTATCAACCCTTCGTCGTGCAGAATTTTATCTTGCTGTTTCTTTTATTTATTTTTTGTTACGAACCAATAAAAAGAGACGACGATTTTATAAAAGGCATCCTTGCTTCTTTCGTAATAAAAAAAAGAAGCAAGTAAATATCGACTATCGAGACTTTTTTTTATTAGGACAGGAGGAGGGGATATGAATTTCATTTGCCCCTTGTGACTGCGTTTCAATTTTAACGGAGGTAAAAATTGATTATCGCCACGTGTTTTGAAAACAGGGTGAGAAGAAGGGATGAATATGATCCCACACCCTTCGACCTTATTTTAATTTTCATAAAAGCGAAAATCGATCGTGTTCCCCCTACTTAAAAAATAAAAGAAAAAAAAATAACAAGAAGGGTGAGCCAGGCTGAATATTATTCACACCCTTCGTCCTCGTTTTAATTTCAAACGAGTGCGAAAATTGATTGGTCGCACGTATTTATTAAAGAAAAGAATGATCGAGCGGAAGGGGTTGAATTTTATTTGCTCCTTACTTTCTCATTTGAAAAATTAGTTCAAACAGTCGATATTTATTTTTATTTTTTCAACGTGTTTTTATCGTTATGCGGTGATTAATAATATCATGCCATCGAGAACGTTGAGATTGGCGAAGGCTGTGTATGCATAAGGCCGTTATGAACTTAACGTGTAACACGTGTGTCGATACATAAACGCTATATAACGCGATTGCGAAGCATTCCTCTCGTTACCTCCTCCTTTTTTTTCATTCTCTCTCTCTCTCTCTCTCTCTCTCTCTCTTTTACACACACACACACACACTCAGCTCTCTCCCTCCGTTCTTCTCTTCTTCTTCATTCCCTCTCGTTTCTTTCTACAAAGGTATTATTAATAAGTGGCTGTATGTATCGCGTGTCTCTGTGTGGGAGAGCTTATTTATTGCAACCCCGATGCTTGTGCGCGAGTCGAGCAGACGCGGGCGGGTGAGCACATACACACTCGGGGTGTATTTATATGCGGTCGGGCGGTCGCGAGTGCGCGGGCCAGTGCTCATGTGGAAATTTTTCTCTCTCTCTCTCTCTTGCGGGCTCGTTTTTTTTCTTCTTCTTTTTTCTTTCTTTTTATATTATTATTATTTTTATAATGAGAGATTCTAGGGTGCGGACATATAACGTTGCGGCGGCTTGTGCTCGTACTCGTGGCGTGTCTCACGAGGGGGTTGGCAAAGGAGCCGTGAGAGAGAGAGAGGGAGAGAGAGAGAGCGAGGGAGAGAGAGGTGTGCCGATGTGTAACACGCTAGCTCGCGTGCTCGTCCATCCCTTGGAATCCGAGGGTTCTCAACCACACGCAATTATCTCGCCCCGATCGTGTGCGGGGCTTCCAAGATCGAAATGCTTGAACACACTTACCTTATACTTGAGACGAAGAAAAGAGGGTTAAGAATAATAATAAAAGAAAGAGCGAGAAAAATACCACTGGCTCGTTCAATTATTCACGGCAATTGTACCAAAAAGGTTCTCCCGCGAATTAACGAAAGATGAAAAAGTAAGGACAAATCAAATTTGACCTTTGCACCGAGGGATGTAGATTTATTGCAAATTTACATAATTTTCATTCTAATATTTCGCGATTCATTTGAATATCGACAGATACACGAGAATACGTGTTTTATCAATGTGAAAATTGATAAAGTACAATGAATCCTTGTAACTATCGAAAATTAATGTATCTAAATTGATTATATAGAATTTAATTTATTAATCTAAAATTCAAATCATTATAAAAGTCAGCATATAATTCTCAACTCGCCAACCCAATTTTATTCAAATCCAAACAATTCGCCATTGTTTTTCTCATTATCGATGAATTTATTATAATAAAAAAATTGTACATTTTAAAAAATCCTTCAATCTTTCGTTCTCGATACCCTCGTACCGAAAATTGGCTTCGATTAGAGGCAAACATTTCGTTATTCGCGTGCGCCAACAAAATATTTTTCTTAAAAGCTCACTGTCGGATGAGATATGACGTAATAGGATGTATAAACACAAGGAGGATGGAAAATAGTTCTCGGGCCACACATGTGCCTCTTGCTGCTGGCTCGCTCCTCGGCTATGACGCGTCTTCTTCAACCATTTCTATACCGTATCGGAGCACCGAGAGAGTTTCTGGCATGTAAATAATACAGAAAGTCTCTCTTTTCCTCCCTCTCTCTTTCTCTCTCGGTTCTCCCCGAGTTTGCTTTCCATCCCCTTGTATATCGGTACGTGCCGAACCAGGAACGTTGCTGAGGTAGTGAGACAGGGTGGAAGGGAACGATACGAGGCACTGAGGCTCCCTGTAGACAATAGGCCGTTGGCCACAGGCGACGACAATGTGCCGAGCTCCGAGAGAGTCGAGCCAGCACGAACGACGAAGTATCATCCACCTTCGTTTTACTCTCGTTGCTGCTCTAGCAACTTTCTTTCTCTCTCTCTCTCTCTCTCTCTCATACACACACAGACACACACGAGCGTACATTAAAAGACACACAGACACACATGTATAATACGTCTATGTATGTATGTACAAAGGTAGCTCCCTTTACCCTCGACATCTCTATTAGAACCCCTCTCCCACGCCCCTAACTCCCTTCGTGACTCTCGAGAGTCCACGAGGACTCTCGACGCGACGCAGGGTTCACGTCGAAATTAAGCCACGACCAATTAAAGTAGCGTGAATTATTATTCCCATTTTTTTTTCTCTTCTTCTCTCGTTTTCTACAAACTCGGCGGTATTTTCTAAATTTTAGAGAATTTACGAAAAACAAAATATCGTACGGTTGGTTGTAAAAGGGGTTGTGATAGTCGAATGGTAAAAAGAATATTTTCTCAGTCGTTCCGTTGTGAAATTATTATAATGAAATTTATCGCAGGATAAAAAATGTGGTTTTTTTATTTATACGCTTATGTTTATTAAAAGTTCAGAGGATTCTCACCTTTTCATTTCTCGCTGCAATCTTGTGATCGATGATTCACGAATAATATTCAAGGCTCGTGACCAATACAAACACATTTCTTCAGCATCGTGATAATGATCGAAGGATAAATAAATCGGGATTTGTCTTGGACAAAATAAAAAATAACCAGATATTTTATTACGTCGCATTCCGTCATAGTTAAAACTCGTCGTTCGAGTTCGACGTACGAACACACGAGACTTTTTTTTTCTCCGACTATTCGTCTCGTCCAACGAAAAACCGTGAGAATTTCTAACTATCGTTTTCTTTTTTTTTCTTTTCTCTCTTATCCTTTTCTTTTCTGAAACAAGAGTGTGACTGCCGTCGAGGGCCTTATACCCCTCGGGAACGTGTGGTACTTGAGAGTTTGGCGTACCATGAGACGTACGTGTCGTGTATATGTGAATGTTTGTGGGTGTGTGTGTAGGCGAGGGAGAAACACACGTCAGGAGAGGGTAGGAAGGGGTGGTGGGTGCTCTCCACGCGAGATTGCGCGAGCAGGCCTAGGCGGGGGATGGGTCTCATCTTCTTTGAATGTCATGAAACTGAAGCCTTTGTCTCACCCTTGCCAAAGTAGATGAGTGGACTGGCAGTGAGAGGGAACGTGGACGCACCAGCAAGGTCTAGCTATGTCCTTCTATCGGTGCAAAGAATCGTGTGTGTCTGTGAAGGAAAGAGGAATATGTATATATATATTGAGACAAACGTATTCTCTCGTTCGTAGCACGACAGGAACGAAATACTTGAAATCTCTCCATGTAATACGTCTGTCTCATCGTCTCCTGCCATGCAAACACACCGAGCCTGCTCTTTCTTTCTTCCTTTCATTCTTTCATTCTTTTTGATCCACAGTGGCGAATCTCTAAGGGTCCGACAGGGTCGTGCGCTTCATAGATCATACGCGAAAAAATTAATTCCAAAGTTTTTTTCGACATGGTGAAACACGCGTTTCCTTTGGTCTGTAAGGATTTTTCTTAAAGACATTTTTATGAGAATTGGAGGATCGATCGAGATTTATAATTTATGAAGTTCTGATCTTCGTAATGTTGATAAGATAATCATCCCTTTGTGATTTTTCACACCGAAGAAGAGATCATTTTTACAGAGTGCTTCGCGTTTAATGATTTTTTGAAATACTTTCTGTTTTCTTTATCGTCGACCGAACGATGTTCCTAAGCTTTGATTATTCACCCCGTGGAGATATTCGAGGGGAATCGTAAATTCCAAGAGCGCGACGAAAAGAAAGTATCGTTCAACGGGTTCGTTTATTGACACAATGTGTTCGACGAGTGCGAGAAGATCGAGAGAGTAGTAGGAGAGAAGAGAGACTATTGAGGATTCCGTATAATCCCTTGAATATTCATTGCCAACCCTCGTTCATTGAAATGGATGCTCGAGGAGAGAGACGATTTCCGTAATAGAAACGTTTCTCGAAGGACGCGAACCGTCCTGGCTGCCCATTCGCGTCGGGACAACCGGATAAACACTGGATGCTGAGTTAGATAATAGATTTTCGGATTCCCATGCGCCCGTGTCTCAGTTTCTCGCGGATGAGCTTTCCCGAGGTCCCTAAAGTCAGTCAGTCGTTGGCGTTTCGGGTCTCGGGACATTGCAGATTTGTCACATGCTTGATGACAGCTCGAGAGAACGGGACCAAGTGAGAGAAAGAAAGAAAGAAAGAAAGAAAGAAAGAAAGAGAGGGATGATAAGAAGGGATGACGAGGAGCGATAGCGAATAAGGGCGAGGAAGTGAAATTAAAAAGAAAAAAGATTGATGACGAATATGGTAGACGAAAAGAGAACAAGATTGCACGGAATACGAGGAAACGATATGAAAAGAAAGAACGAAAGAGCGAGGGAGGAAAAAGAGGAAAACAGTGACTGAGGGGTGGGAGAGAAAACGAGGAAGAGCACAAGAAGAAAAGAAAGAGGAGTGACAAGAAACGATAGCAAATAGGGTAGAGAAGGATAGAAGAAGCTAGGAGTGACAATGTGTGTAAGAAAGAGGGAGTTAGGAAGAGTCACCCATGGTAGGGAGGAGACCAGTGCGGGACGAAGGGCGAGCGAGCACTGAGCGGCAGGAAGGGAGAGCGTCGAGCTCTCGGTAGGGAAGTGGTAGCGGGGGTGGGGGAAGAGCTGCGCGCTCGAGCACATAAGAGAGTGAGAGAGAGAGAGCGCGCGGTATCGCCGCGGATTCTCGACGTGGCGCGCGGCGTTAGTCGTGCGAGCGAGAAGCCGCCGGCAAGGGGTGGGGGTAGGTAGCGAGGAGAGCGGCATACGCGTCACACCGGCCGCGTCGTGTCACTCAACCACAGCCCAACACACATAGTGGGGCCATGGGAGCGAGGAGGCTCGAAGCAGTCAGTTCTCAACTGCCTTTCTATGCGGCAGCCGTGGCGAGCGCGGCTTAAGCCCGGATTACCCTGGACTTAGCGGGCTCCACCTCGATCGCAACGGAGAGACTACTACTTCGGTTTCTATCGTTCTCCGTTCTTTATTTTTTTTTATCACTTCCCCCACCTCCTCTGTCTGTGACTCCGTCTCGCTCTCACCCTCTCCTCCAGTCCCTCGTCTTATCACTCGAGTCTCTCGCGGCGATTTGTTGATTTTTTTTTTATTGTTTTCTTTTTTCATTTCTTCTTCTTCTTCTACTTGGTTTTTTTTTCTTACGCTCTCTCTCTCTCTCTCACCCCTCGCCGATCGAGCCAACGAAATGAGCGCGCAGATTCGTATCGCGCTCCGGAGTGTAATCCGGTGACCGCGTGCGCGTTTATTGTGCGCGAGTGGCGGTGCTTCGTTACCGATTTAAATTCAATTAAACGAAGAAATAACCTTCGTCGATTACGACGAGTGACGGGGATTATCGTTATTTTGTTTAACGACAGACTCGAGAATTTTTTTTTTGAATTTTGTACTTGACAATTTCGAGGAGTGATTGTTCTTATCGATCGTACGATCGATCGAGAATCGCGAGATTGAGGACACCCACGATTTTATCCCGAAATATCGTGGAAATTGGAGTGATAAAGAAAAAAGAAAAGTAATGACAATGGGACCAACGAGGGGTTGATTCTTCATTTTTTTTATATCGTCCTCGACACTCGATGTGGAATTTTTGAATCGAATCAATTTTTTTTTCATCCCCTTTATGTGCGTCCAGTGAAAAAAAGAATTCTCAAAAAAAAAAGTTGCGAATAACCAACTAGCGCTACCGGGACACAACATTCCCGGTTGCGAGTGAGACCCCGAGGGTCACGTGTTTTTCGCTGACGAGGTGCTCCTCTTCCCCTCAGACCGCCCTTTTCGTGGATTCCGGAGCGTAAACGTATCCGCGGAGTTTGTTTCAACGCGGTGGTTGAGCGCGCTGCGGAAAGCCCGCCAGACCGGAAGTGGACGATTCAGGATACCCGAGAGAGAGAGAGAGAAAGAGTTATAGAGAGCCGGCTCTCTCGCGAGGCGATTATATTCGCCCACTCGACAGTCTCTATCTTCTCCGGTGAATTTTTTTCTCCTCTCTCTTTCTATTTTTCCCCATTGTCGCTCGTTCCGGCTTATCCTCCCGATATTTGACTCGACACGACAACGAGACGAATAATGAAATAATAAATTTAATCGAGACGAATAATGAAATAATAAATCTTCTTTAATCGTACGATTTTGGAAAATTATATCTTTGTAATAAAAAAGCAAATTCTTGATCGAACGAATTTTGTAAATTTTTTTAAGGAAAAAAGAAAAAAAGCTCGACGATGACATGAGTGTTGTGAGAGAAATAAGAGGGATAATTTATATGAGGCGCGACGATACGAGAAACGAGGCCGGAAAAGGCCGAGGGCTCGAGAGCCCCTCGAGTTGGACAATTTAGCGCGAGTGAAATCGTGCAATCGAATCTTCGAACCGCAACAAATTTGAGTGTGATAAGAGAAAAAGAAGAGGGAAGAGTTATCGTCGAGATTGTGATTATTGGTTTCTTTTTTAAAAATTTCCAAGTGATAGTATTGAAATTGTGTGTAAAAAAATAATAAACGACGAAAATAAGAGACTTGCCGGCTTAGCCGGTGAGAAAACCTTTGTGGAATCATGGTTGTACTGGAGCTGGAAGCGATTTACGCACAGGCGGCACCGCACACGAAACTTTTGAACAAGCGATTCCTCGGTGCTCATCACTGGCTCGGTCCCCTCAAGGAAGCTCTCGTTGCCAGACTCGCGGCTGACAAGGTAGGCGAAATTGCGCAATTTCGTATCTTCGATAACAATGGGAATGAAATTTATCCGTTGGGATTTAGCTTTGTGACAAAATTTTTATTTCCTTCCTATCGACGTTTGGAAATTTTGCCAAGGGGGTTGGGGGGTGAGAGGGTAAAAATGACAAACATATTAGTATATTTCTAGGAAATTTTTTTACACTTTGAGCGCGTTTTGAAAGAAACGTTTTACTCTGTCGTTCGCCGGTGATCGATGCAAAAATCGACGATACAGAAAGAACCGATTTTTTTTAAATTTATTGACAAGGAAAAGAGCGAAGTGATGTCGCAATATTATTAATGAAAATCGATTTTATATTTTTGCGTCGTGTAGATAAAAAAATATATAAAAATAATGTACGTACGCACACGTCATTATTGTATTTTTATCGCAACCCCTCGCGATCGTCGTTTCCTCCGGATGCGCGGTACAAGAGTCGAGATAAAAAGTAAAATAACGTCATTTCGTCCATTTTTCATTATTTTACCCGAGTCTTGTCCTCGCATTAAAAAAGAAAACGTCTACCACTCGAGAATTAAAAACAAAGTATGAGGAAGAAAAGAAAATTAGGCGGAACAATACATCAGGCTTATTTTTTCTCCACTTACCCCAAAACCCAACTCGAAAATAAAATCTAAAATTCTGCCGCTCTTAAGTTCTTGAGAAAATAAAAAAAGAAAGGAAAAGAAAGAAGGTGTCTCGTATTTTAAAAAAATATAAATTATAAAAAACATCGTTTTTTCCTGGACTTTTGAAGTTTTTTCTTTGTTTTTAATTTCTCTAGTACGACGAAAAAGAGAGAAAGAAAAAGGACAAAACTGTCACCGATAATTAAAGAACTGGAGGATTTAAGACTGTGTGAGTAGAAAGTATGTTGAGAAATAATCGTGTGTACGTAGGGACAAAGTTCCTCGAGGGTGAAATTTTGTGTTTAGAGAGTCGAAGAACCATGGCGGAGTACACGTCGAGACTGTGCACTCTCGTTGCATAATATACACCCGCGCGCTTCTTCTTGTTCATATTTTATATATATACACCCCACGCAGACGCAAAGTTTTGCTTTACAGTCCGTACTGTTTCCATTCCGACTATGACGTGTAAAGATACTAAAAGCTCCGTTTAGGTGAACCAACCCCGATTTCATATACACCCTCTTTCAACATTCCCGCGTTCCTCCCTCGAACGGTACTCGTACTTGTCCCTCGGCTTTGAGATTGTTTTTCTACCCCCGTTTCTTTCCCTCGGTTCTCCTGTGTACGTTATAATTTGCGAATAAACACAGATTGCCAAGAAAATCTTCTATCGTTTTATCTACCCTGTCCCTGAATTCAAAACCATACGCATCTTCTCTCGTTCTCGAAACCAATTACACACGTAGCCAGGAGGCGAGCGAATTAAAAAAAAATCAAGCTTAGATTGTTTCAATTTTCACCTAAAGTAAACGTTGATTGATTCATCGGAAAGTCGAGCTTAACTTTTTATACGAATGGTGTTAAAGTTTGAGGCTTTTTATTTGATTTATTAACGTGGGAGGGATGATGGGGGGATGGAGATATCGATTCGTCGGCTACTGAAACGTTAATTATTCCGAGGTTAGGTAGAACTTAAAAACAAAAGATCAAGGTCGATAAGAAACCCCTTCGATTTTCAAAATATCGAGGGTAAGAAAAATAAAAGATTTAAGAAAAGCCGACGAGCTTTCGTAGTCGGTCCGTGCTTCGTAAAAACTTTATCGTTATTTATTATCGGGTTATACGTTAGAAATAACTTAATAAAACTCCTAAGGCTTCTTCCAGCCCTTCACGAGCTTCTTCTCTTTCTTCGAGCTTTCTTTTTTTTTTCTCAATTCATCGATATACGCTAGATGTATACGTTCGTATCGTCGAATCTTTTCTCGATCCTCTCGAGCGTGAAAAATAAAATATTTAACGATTGGTGACAATAATAACAATAATAATGATAATAATAAACGATACAGTTCGTTATAAAAAAAATACCGATGCGCGAATGCATTTTCGTCATCCCCTCGACAGGTTGTCGTCGGCGTCCCGACGTCCCCACCCCCCTCTCACCCCCAATCCCCTCGTGTCTCGCGCGCTCACGTCCTTTAGTCTTGCGCCGAATCTCTACGCTCGCTCGCTTCGACGGTGGAAATTAAATTAGTATCGCGTAACCAACTCGCGCAGTGGTACCAACCCCCACCCCTCCCTTCCCTCTCCCCGCGTGCTCTTTCTCATTTTTACTCCCTCCGTTCGTCGTAAACGCTAGGGATGATATAGTCGTTGACATCGAAGCACCGCAACAGCCTCTCGTACTCGTTGATTTTCCCTGAGATTTTCACCGCGCGCTTCTGTAACATTCCTGGAGCGAACGAAACTCCTCTCTTTTTCTCTGTCTCTCTTTCTGTCTCGTACTCTCCCACGTTTTTTATCTCTTTCTCTCTCTCTCTCTCCTTGCTGCATATATACGCTCTGCCGAATCGCCCTGGGGACGTTTAATTCCCGGCAGAAAGTGCGCCATTATCTCTTCGCCCTCTCCATCATCGTCTGTAAAACCGCAACGTGAAACTCGCTATATACACACATACAAATATATAGATATATGTATTTAAATATGAGTGGGTTAGTCTGTGTATGTGTGCGCGTCATGGATATTCTATCGTCAGACTCCCATAGCGTGGAGTATCATACGATTATTATTTTTTCTTCTTCTCTTTTTATTGGTTTTTTTGTTTTCCTTAAAAAACAAACAACCCACCTTCATCCCGATATTCATTTCTATTGTTTTGAGAAAGCGAAATTTCGTGCGAAAATAATTTCTCGGTAGGAACTTTCTTCACACACAAATATAAACGATTGTACCTCGCACGATTGAAAAATCTATATCGCTTTAAAAATATCAACTATTTATTGCAGATTAATGTAATTAGAGGCAAACAAAAATTACACAATATTAATTACTAGAAATAATCATCTATTTATTTAATGATTATTTTATTCGAATTTTAATTATATTTCGTTTCACGTAGTGTAAAACCGATCTCTTCTTACCCAATTTTATAATTCTCATCAACGAACGATCAAAAAACAAATAGTAACTTTCATAACCCGCGATACCGAGGAATTTTTCGTTCTCACACGTTTCCGGTATTTCCGTTGTCGCCGTCCGCCTCGTCGCTATGCACTCCTTCCTTCCTTCGTTCCTCCATTCCTCGTACTCTTACTCTTTCGTGAATTCCGTCGTCCCACTCGTCGATATAATATATTTTGCCATTACGTAGCGTCAATTGCGGTCGCGTCTACGTTCACGCGGATAACTCGTCGTAACGCACTTGATAAGTATATTAGGGAGAACCGAGTCGAGGACATCTGTCCGTAGCGATGCAACCCCACCACTACTACGCAACCCCCTCCGATCGTGTGCTCGGTTCAGACCGAACGCGACGTGGCAAAATCTTTCTCACTCCCTTAATTACTCTCCCGCGTGAAGTCACCAATTAACGAGCTGGTAAGTAATAGTAAAAAAAGAAAAAATGCGTCTCTGCAACACGATATATATATAAAGGATACGCGTTATCACATTTATTCGTCGTACGGGTATACGGAGCTGGGATTTTTTTTTTTTTTTTTTTTTTTTTTTTTAGTCTTCTTCACGGAGTCTCGAGTCTCGTCTACCTCGCGCTCATTTACTCCTTCCTTCTTCGAAAAAAATTCAGCGTACGCGAAATGAGGAGAGGAAAAAGAGTAAATAAAAAAATGGAGGAGAGAAGGAAACCGGAGCGTTACGAAGGAACTAGAGGCAACGAGAGAACTTGATACAGGATTTATATCTATACATTTGCAATTCTCTCCACGAGCCCGTACGCTCGTTGATCCCTTTTTTCTTTAATACCAAACGCAGAAACAAATGACTCGACCTCGTCGCAACCAAATCCATCGAGGACTTAAATTCGATACGAGAACGTTAATTCGAACGAGAACGTACAATTTTTAATTTAAACAAAAAATGGACATTTTCTTTTCTCTTTTTTTTTGTATTTGGGGGTTGGTTGAAGCGGTTCTTGAGAAAAATCGAGACTGGGTAAGTCTCGAGTGAACGTTGGTCGATCTTGGACGAGACTAAATTTTGTTTTCCTACGTGGGGCAGACATTTTTTCGAGATTTTTTCAACGGCATGTGCCGGTCGAGAGACGAAATGAGAAATTCGTGAATGGGTGCTCTCTCTCCTCCTCCCTCTGTGGGAAGGGTATTTAATACCCTCGTGGCTTCCACCGAGATTTTCTATATGAAATCCTCGTATGCAAACCGGTCTTCTCTCTCTCTCTCTGTCTGACGGTCGGCTCACTGCTATACACGAAATCTATCCTCGCTGTATTAAACAATGTACATGGAGGAGTAGTGTATGGATATTTCGTGATACAGAATATTCGATGAGCGTGCTGTCGTAACGCTGTTAAATCTCGCACCGCAAGGGGCGAGACCAACGGTCTATCTATCTATCTATCTATATATATATATATATATAGGTGTATGTATATGTATGTACATAGAGAGAGAGAGAGCAAGGTTACACACCGGTATTAAATTTAATCAGCGCGAATTTATCGGCCAATTAAATCGGAGACCAATTATCCCTTCAGCGCCCTCTTTCCGACAAGTTCAATGCCCTCGTGCTCTCTATCTCTCTCGTTTGTTCGTTCTCTCTTGCAGCTCTTCACCTTCTTCTCTCACGTGTTACGTTTCTTTTTATTATTTATTTCCCTCTCTCTCTCTCACTCTCCTTTTCGACCCCGTCTTTACCTCTTCCAAAATGATCTTCGGCACGTAAGATATATCTTCTCTTCCCACGTACTCACTACGATGGAATATTTTTCGGAGGAATAACGCAAAGAGTTCATGTTTGTTACTTTTATTTTCGACTCGTTTTGTTTTTCTTTTTTTTTTACTTGGATATTTTTGCTTTTTTCTTCTTTTTCACTTTTATTGCGTTGTTCAACTCGAGACGAGTCCGATTTCGCGAACCAACGAACTGGAGTATCCGGAGATTCTTCGGTCATCGATCTCTCTCTCTTTCTTCTCTCCGCCTCGTTCTTTTTCTACTTCACCGGCTAATACGTTAGCCCCAAAGATTCCTCGAGTCGAAAAGTTTCCGACGCTTATTTTTTGGGGGGTAACTTCCTCTCTCTCTCTCTCCGTACTGTCCCCCCGGCCGATTTTAAGAAGAGATTTACAAGAGATAGTTCGCAGGAGGGATTTTCGTATCGTCGCTAGTATTTTATATTTCTCGAGGCATTTTGAGAAATATTTATTTTTACAACTAATTATGAAATTTAGGAAATTATCATATTTATCAAAACCTCGGGATTATCCTGATCGCCCGGAAGCTGGGAATTGTTTCTTAAAGTAAATAAATCGAACCTTTACAAATAGACTAAAAAGAAATAAACTTGATATTAGAAATAAACAAATGCAAAAAATGAAACAAAAATCAATGAAATAAATTCAAATTCCATGAGCGAGTTCGACATAGTCAATTTTTTATTCGAAACGTACCAAAAATAAAAAAAAACGAGACAGAATAATTTCGATAAATAAATACAAAGAATTTTTTTTAGACGAATTTAATTACGAATTTTTCAGTTGAATTGTATAAAACTGCACGTAATCGCTGGCTGTACGTACTTGGAAACGAGTGCACGCTTCTTCTTTAGTCATTGACCTCGGCAGCTCGAACTTGATTCGAGAGTTCATCAACCGAGTTTCTCAGGATTAATATACATTAGAGATAATAAGGAAATACATATACCGGTATCGCGAACTCGAGTCCCTCGATCTCTTCGGCCCCTTTTCTCTTCCTCTTCCCGTTCGCTCGCACGATTCCGTCTCGTCGATATTTTTTTCTCTTCTTTTTCTTACGCGTCCCTTCGGCATTCCTTAGCATCTTTGAGCAAGAGTCCGTCGTGGTCGTCATCGTCTTCTCCCTTCTTCGTCTCTTCGGGAATCCGATCGGACGAGAAGTGCTAAACCGGTGGAAAAGGGAGAGACGATGATACACCGTTGCTCTCGATCTTTCGATCGGCTTTAAGAGAAAACAAAAGTATCTCTATATATATATATTTATATTTATATTTATATACATATATATATATAGAGAGAGAGAGAGATGTGTGTTGAATTTTTTTCAAGTTGATATATACACGTTATGTAAATGTACATTGGCATATAAACGTTTATATTAACGATTTATTCAGATTTTCTTGCGATATCGTAAACGTTTTCGCTTCTAAATTTCTCGCTATTTTTTTTCCTCCTTTCATTTTTATTTTCTCTCGTTCCGTTTACACGGCTGGGAGATAAATTTTCAATTTATTCTCGAGATGTAATAAAAGTGAAGCGCGTCGACGTTCGATTGGCCATCCCGAGTGTGTCGCTCGAAATTTCTCGTACGTTCGTTCGAAATTAAAAAAAAAAGAACCGATGGACAATCCAGAACACGGACCGCCGACGAGATCTGCTCGACATCGAGTCCTCTTAAAAAAAAAATATTCTCGAATGTAAAACAAAAAGTCGATTCATCGATCTCTCTCATTTGTTTTTCTCTTTCTCTCTCGCTCGCTCGCTCCTTCGGCGTCGTTACGTTTTTTTTGTTTTATTTGTTTTTGCTATAAAACTCACGGTACTATTTTGCAATGTAAATGTCGCTGCGAGCCACACAACTGATTCTTGAACCGCCCTTCCGGACATTTGCATCCTGACGTTATATTCTACGTCTATGTGTCTGGAACCGAGGGAGCGAGGGCGTGCAAGAGTTATCCACGAAGGCGGACGGATAAATAGAGATACCGGAAGTGAGCAATATGCTCCAAGCACCAGTCACAGTTCTCATGGCGAAGGATAAGAGAAACTTCTCCGGTATGTCATGGTACCTGACGTCGAGATTTACCAAAAGAGACGAACGCCTCTGACATCCCTGCAATTTTATAGCAAATGTTTTTTTTCTTCTTTTCTTCATTTATTAGAACAATGGGAAAAATACACATGCCACTGTTATCACACATGGCCAAACGTGCAAAGAAAAATTGTAAAATTTAATTTTTACAGTGGGACATCGGCCAATGGTCAAGATTGATGTAATTTCTAATTTTACATGGGCGAAATTCGTCAAACAAAGAAAATTCTCGCTAGAATTCATTTATCTCGTTGTCGATCGATATCAAGCAATAAATTATTTTAATTCGTCGTAAAAAAAAATGGGGTTAATCGCGAGTACTTTACCGGATGTGCCACTTTTAATATAATTCCAAGAGCATCGTAGCATAAAAAAAATAATGGCTAATAAAATCAATGTATTATGCTTGAATTATAATTTATTATCATTATCATTTTGTTATCTTGAAAAATCCGAATTTTCACGTACCGTTAATACAGGCTACATAACTCCAAAGTAAATTTCGAAATTATCATTTTTTTTTTTCAATATAATTTTATTATTCTTAAAATCTACATTTTTATTCTATATCCTTTATTAGTACACGGTACGTAACTTCAAAACGAATTCTCCACGGTTCGATAAATACAGTTCCAAGGTATTTCTCCGATCTCTTCGCGTTGGCCAAATTAAATTCTCTCAACTATCGATACAAATTTCGTATCTACCTCGATAATGCATCGTTTACAAACTATCTTTCTTATCACACCCTTTACGATCCCTTTTCACCATTTTTCTTATCACTCATTTTCTAATAATCACAACTCTCGGAAGAAAAAAAAACAATAATCCCATAATATTTCTTTCTTTACAAACATCACTCATAAATTCCAAAGAAATAATTCAAAAATCGATAAATATCGTTTCAAAATAATCTCACGTTTGTCACTCTTACCTTTCTTTCCTATGAAATATTTCTACTGGCGATACTGCCAATACGTTAAACGTCTCGCTGCTCGAAGCTTCGTTATCTGAATTGCTTTTAGATAAACAACGAGTTCTATGGTGTTTACACACACAGAAACACACACATACATATATGTATGTATATAGGTATATTTGTTTATACACACATGGCATAGTCTGGTGTATATAAGAGTGAATCTCGAGAGCTGGTCCTCGAGATCTCCCCATCCGCAGGAAGAGCACACCACGAGTACAATGGTATTCTCGGTGTGCATATTTAGCTTGTCTCCTCTCCAACACGAGCACGAGAGAGTTTCATATATTTTACTATCCCGAGTCTCTCTCGTAGAGTCTGTTCGGTACCCTGGCAAACGGAGTCACCACCTCCGTTTCTGTGCTTCTGCGTGAATCCTGCTGCTAACGTCGTCGCAGCTGGCTCAGTTTCTATGCAAGCACGTTTACACACCCTATTGTCTAAATGGCGACGCCATTGATCACCGAGAGAGGGACTGAGAGAGATGGAAGAAGAGGGAGGAAGAGAGAGAGAGAGAGAGAGAAAGAGAGCCAGATGTCTGCAGGATCTCCTTCACGAGCAACGGCTCTCGTTAAAAAATCTTGTAAAAAAATACGTTTATTTTGCAAAATGGAATTCCCACCCGAAATCTACATTTTTATCCGAGAGAAAATTTTCTATTTAATCGAACCGTGACTATCGATAATCGTTGCTATTATTATTATTTTTATTTTTATTTTTCCATCATTCTCTTTATTTAATTTTTTTAATTTTATTTTATCGATACTCGTGTCTTGAAACGACCATTCGCAATGTCTTTTTTTTCCAACGATTCACGCACAATCTCGAGCTCGAGACAAAAAGGAAAGATTCGATTCTGGAATCGAGACTTTTATTTTTATTATCTTCCGCGCTAGCGACGAACGAGCCTGTTGAGTAATTTTTTCATTATGCATACGACGCGAGAAACGCGCCGACCACGAGGTAGACAGGGACAAGAAGTGATAACCGTGAAAACGAAAGAGCGGAATATAACGTACGTCGGTAATTTATACATCGACCGATGGACCGCGTATATATAAATACGTGTAAGAAAAAAAAAAAAGAAAAAAAAAGAGAGTATTCATCGTGGTCCACGGTGCGTAACCGTCGCGTTGGTTTCGTTCGTGAAAAGCAAACGTGAATAAAAAGTCGAATCTCCGGATCGTTTTCGTTCACGAGATATCAATCGGGAGAACCACTGGTGCAGAATTGTACGATGCGCGCGCGCTCGACCACCGCGAGAATCGGCCGAGAAACACGTGTGCGTGTGGTAGAGAGCACGAAATCGCGAACACACGTCGGTGGCTTCGATAATCGTTTTACCCCGTGACGATAATCTCATCGTCACGTGTCTCTGGCCTTTGCGTTTAACGTCGATCGTTTTTTTTTGTATTGTCCGTTTTATTTTTATTTTTATTCTTTCGCGATCCATCTCTGTCTCGTGCCATTTTCCGTTTGTAGTATAATTCGTTCGATAAGTTACGTTTGTTCATTTCTTAAATACATTTGCAATTTTAATCCGAGATTTTTCGTTATTTTGATTTTTAACATTCTCCATTAAATTCAATGTTTCTAATTATCTCAATTTCAGCTTTATCTTAGATTTAAAAAGGAACGATATCAATGAAAATGAAAAAAGACAATTTTGATATAATCAGTGCAAAAAATAATTACGAATATTCTTAAAATCGATATTTTCACATAAATAACGATTATCGATGTTATCAAAATAGATTTAGAAGCTTGTTATTTTTGTTTTTTGTTTTTCATTGAAAAATGGCCATTTTTAGTATCCAATCGTTCCACCAGACTATGCGTCGCATCTCTCGCCATTTTTCCCTCGCTCTATACGTCTCAGCGTCGCAATACGACCCCATAAGCGAGCAGAAGAATAGAAGCAGGACCGCGTCTGCACGCTCGCCTCCGCGCCGAGGGTCCTTTACGACCTTCGTCACGCGAGTCTCTTCGCTCAACTTGCCCGTTACACACATACACGTATATAGCTTAAAATCAGAGGTTATTTCATGCAACCGCACATACGTGTCTGGAGAGGATGATGATATGTAAAGAGCGACGAGGGGAAGAAGGAAGAACGTCAAAGCGGGACACTATCGACATTTCGCGACCTCGTTACATTCATATCCTTTGCCATTAAAAAAAAAGGCTCCATCGTTCCTGCAATTTTCTCTCGTTGCTCTTTCGATCTTTTTGCCGTTGAAAGAACGATTGTTCTTTTTTTTGTAAAATACGATTTATAAAAAAAGAAAGTAGACGATTTTTAAAACTCAAGTTTTCCAATCTTCCACCCTCTCGACGAGGGAGGACGAGAGAACTCGTCAGAGAAAAGAAGTATACAGTCGTCGTTCCAAGGGCTTCCATTTGGAATCTTTGTCCCACGACTCGGTTAAACACTCTTCTATCTCTCTCTCTCTTTTCTTCTCTTTCTTCGTTCCCCTTCTCGTTTCACTTTATTTTCTGCTTCAACGTCGTCGCCTCTACTACCTCGATCGGACATAGTTCGCTATCGCCAACTACGTCTTTGCTTCCTTCGCGATATACTCTTACCATTAGTTTCGTCTCACTTTCTTATCCTTCGGTTGGTGTTTTTTCCCACTCTCTCTCTCTCTCTCTCTCTCTCTCTCTCTCTCTACATCTATCGTTTGCTCCTCCCTCCCAAGGGAATATATAATTGTTGAGTGCCACGGCTCTGATTACCGTCGTTCTCGCATTACCGCTGAATGGACTAGCCAACCAACGCAGTTCCTCACCCCCGCGTGAAACCGATGAGATATATGGAGTCAGCAACGTCGGGTGGTAACTCTGGCATTTGTGTCTCTCCTCCCCTCATATCGTCTCGCTGCTTGCTACAATCTCCATGACTTCGCGTTCGTAAAATCATCTTTCGTTTCACATTTTATACCGACTGACTGCCAGACAAGCGAAAAAAGACTACTAATGTTTTTTTCTTTTTTAAAATTCTTTTACGAAAGAATCGTTTGTACATTACGAGATCCACTTTACTGATATTTTTCACGTTATTTACTTTTTTTTCTACCTCGAATAACCGGCGAACAGCGATACACGTAGCGAAAAAAAGAAAAAAGACTGTTTTTTGTTTTCGTGTGAACGGGTAGTTTTTTTAGAAATAGATTAACCCCTTCATAAATTATTAAATCGGCTCAAACATGAAACAATCAGCTCAAACCCCTTCATAAATTATTAAATCAGCTCGAACAATTTTTTCTAATTTTCTTTTTTTCTTTTTCTTCTGTTATTTGTCGTTCGATCCTTGCAATCCTTTACACGCAACTAGGTATAATTATATTCACTATAATAGAGAGTAAACGGAAAGGTCAAACGAGAGAGATCGATAAGAGAAAAAAAACGCACCCACTACAATGTCTGGAAAACAAAAATTCGAAATCTATGAAAGATAGATCGAAATCGATTGCATAAAAAATCAGGAATTTAACACAAACAATTTATACAAACTATCGTTTGTATAAATTGTTCACAAACCGCGCGTTACGTTAAAATACTCTTTCAAAGATCTCCGACGGTATAACATAATTTTGCTTCAATCTCCTTCGCCTATCGCGGAGAGACGACGAAAAAAAAAAAAATCGCTCCGCTTGGCAGATTTTTCATTCGCGACGCACGCGTCTCCCGGTTATCGTTTCGACACTTCCGGTTCGCGGTCATTTTTCCCTCTCCCCCAAGCACTTTGTCCCACCGTCTCTATTTTCATTATTATTTTTATCATCCTCGTTATTATTACGACGATCTCTCCCACTCGAGTGACCAACGATTGCGTCGACGTTTCGAAAGATTTACAAAACGAAAATACGTTTGCCCCGGTTCGTTAAAAAAAAAACGATCCTCGTCTCGTTAAAATTCGTCATTATCTCGCGATCGCGATATCGCGTAGTTTTTCACGTCCGTTCTTTCGTTATACTTTCCCGATTATCGTGTGCAACAGAATCTGTCAATCTTTTCTCCGAACACGTTATGAATTATGAATTCTACCTGACTCCATTGTATACAGTTGCCAGGCGGTTCGTACTCTCGTTTTCTTTTTTTCTTCTCTATTTTCCGCTCGGAGCAACAGACTCCCACGCTCTTTATCATTCGCCTCTCACGCGTTCTCCGGGACCGAGGGACCGAGAGGGAAGAGTTACAGCGAGAGAAAGAGGGAGAGAGACAGGTCTGAGAAGGGTGGAGGTAGGTGGAGCTAGGCAGGGAAACAGAGAGGAGGGGGAGGAGGGGTTGTCGAGAAGTACCTGCCGACCGGAAGTGCAGACACGAGAGGTGCAACAGCCCGAGCGCCCCCGCACAGTGGCGACAAATTTATCTCCTCGTAGCGATCTAACACGCGAGAGAGAGAGAGAGAGAGTCCAAGCGAAAAAGAGCCTCGAGGAGGTTCTGTCGAGACATACGAAGAGCAAAGAACAAGATGAGTTACATGAAGAAAAAAGCAGGGTGTGGGGTAGAGAGAAATCGAAGAAGCGGACGACCGAGCCAAAGAGTTTCTCGTTTCCTATGTGCGAATATCGTAGCGATAAGAGTAGTTGCCGTGACTTCCTTCAGGAGAACGAATCAACGTTAGGTCAGACACCCAAAGAAGCAACGAGTTTCGCTATTGGAAAACTCGAGAGAGAGAGAGAGAGGAAGGAGAGAGAAAATGTATGTTGCTTTTGCTTGCTCGTGGTAACACAATATCCGGTCACGATTCAACCGGCACTCTTCACGTCTTATGTTATCATCATCGTTTTATTAAATATTCAGAGAAAGAAATAATACAAGTGCGTTGCCCGATTTCTTTTGATTTATATCACTTTTATTTTTATTTCTTAATTCTATCGGTTGAAATTTGTACACATCTTTATCCTATATGTATACTCGTACGTTGACTCGTAATTAAAATAAGAATGTGGACACTTGGAAATATCAGTAAATGGTACGTTTGATAGAAAACCTGCACGAAACCCTTTTCTCTTTTCTTCGTACAAGATTTTTATTCAAATTTTTCCGATTTAACAACACTTGGAGTTCTCGCACAGTTTTTATTTCCTTTTCGCACGAGTTTGTAACGACTACGGTAATTTGAATAATTACATTACGTTTATACACATTTCCCGCAAATTTCTAATCACGATAACATTTCGACCAAAAGTAACAATCGTTAGAATTATTTCTTTATTTCGCAATTACAAGCATGCAAATAAAATTCAGTATTTCCATTAATTATCGCTCAAATATTCATTATAAAAGAAGAATATATTTTATCACGTTTGTAATGAAAATTAAAGTCATCTATCGTCGATCCAATTCCATGACATCGACTCGTGACATACTTGACTCGTTTTCACTCATTCAACACTCGTACCGAACACCCTTCACCAAATTTTCGTAATAAAAACTTGAAAATACGTTAAAACGTTGCCCCATAAATGCATCAATCCTGTAATTACGAATCGTAATATCAAGCATTGATATTTATTCGCGATCACGCTTGCGCACTTCCGTCGTTCATTTGTACCGTATATATGACTTGACGACGACGACGACGACGACGATGACGATGACGACGCTCAAGGATATATAGATGCATACAGTGATGACTGGCTCCGATATGCCCGGCCGTCGTGTTTTTGCCGCATGCATGAATTTCCTTTCCACGTATGCCGACAGACCCGACGATTCGACTTACGTTATTGTTCGTTCAGCCTGCATACGTATTTCTCTATATGCACGATGTGCCTATATATATAAACATACATGAACGAGGGCTGTATGTATATACATATATAAAAGTATGAATGCACGTCACTGTAAGTACGATTGGGTATAACAGTACATAGGTTAGTACGTGTACTTAATAGTAACATAGAAGTATTCAACGTTATAGACACACGATCCGAGGGTATATAAGCGATTCGATCGCGTTCTCTTCGACCGAGGCGAATGTGACGTTCCACATTTTGCCGTCGTATAGAACCGCAACCAAACTCACACCACGAGTACAAGGCGTACATAACGATCGTTATTCGTGTCACGGATAACGTCGTGGTCGTCTCTGTATGACGTTATGTTCTCGGCCCTCGTTTTGTTAGTGACTTTAGCGGGGCTTCCGTGTCCTCCCTATCATATATATATATATATATATATATATATATATATGTATACACACGTATAGTCAATCATGAAGAGTTACCGTCTCTTTTCTCTTTGTTTCCACGAAGCGGACAATATTGACCGCGAATTTCACATATTATGTCCTGAATTTGCGATCAATACGAAGAGAAAAAGAAAAAGGGGGAGAGGGGGTTGATCGATGAACCCCAAAGATCATTCGATCTCGTTTGTATCGAAAACGTCAATCATTGATGACTCGAATCGGCTTGGAGGAAAATATTTTATCTCGTTTTTTTTTCTCTTTCTTTTCTTATATTTAATTATTTATTTCGTATTGGTGTTTGATTTAGAATCCTTGCTACGTCGTTTGTTTCGCGTCTGTAATCAAACGCGTTCCGGAATTCTCGTGGCATTTCGAAGCGGGATTCTCGTTTGATGAAATCCTTTTTTCCTCTCGTCTAGTGGTCGAGAAACGTATCGATTGGTTTTGAAATTAGCAAATTGGCAAATGATAATTGATTGAATTATGCAATAAATGCATGTCTCTTCGCCTTTGTGATTAATCAATAGGTTTACGAAATAATTATAATCCGATTAATCATCTCGTAAATCGGTCGTTAGATTGCAATATTTATTGTTAGTTGATTATGAAATATTGGTAATATCATTTATTGTCCGTCTGTTATTAAATATTGGTGATATCGTTATATCTTTATCAAGTTCCCGTCGATTAAATTGAACTCGGAGCAGTGTTGCGCAATTTTCAGTCGTTTTCATTCTCTCCCTCTCTTCGCCCTTCTCTCTCTTTCTATCCCTAACATTATATTTTTTAAACCTTTTTTTTGTTCATCATCTAGCTTCGCCGTCTGTTGAAAAATATCTTTATCGAGAAAATTGACAATTTTTAATCACTTAATGAAAAAATAATTAACAATATTTGATCGAGTGATCGAAAGCGCTAGTGGAATTAAATATTTATCCTAAAATTCTTTTAAAGGTGTATTGCCCGTATAAATTCGTCAATTCCGACGTATTGCATTCCACAATTTTTCATTTCCTTTTTTTTCTCTCGTTCGATCTCCATATTGCCATATTTCTCTTATTTTATTTTTATTTTCGAAATTTTTCTCCTACGTCAAGGATGAATAGTAAAAAAGGCGAAGAATCCTAGATTATTCGACGCACGTAATATCGTTTGAAGATGCCGGTGAGTGGATCGATGAATCGAACTTTGAACGTATTTTTCTCGATTAAAATAGCCAGCGCGATCGACGACGATTCAGCTTCGTCGTATCCTCCCCACTCTCTTCTCACTCCCCTCGGGTCCTCTATCGTGTTCGTATAATATAACACGCTCGCTAATTGAAGCGGTTTCCTCCAATTCCAATTCTCGATCGCCACTCGAATCACCCATCCGTCCTCCACGACCCTTTCCAGTCTGCTATATTGCTACCCCCCTACCCTCCTCTCTATCTCGTTTCCTCTGAAACTCACCCTCGTCGAGAGAGTGTTACTGGCTATAAATTACGAATTAGGAGGTACACGATGAGCCACCGAGAAGTCGTATCCAGGTGGATAGAGGCAGAGAGAGAGAGAGAGAGAGAGAGAGAGATTAGACGACTAGTGTCGTTCGTGCACTTGCTGAATTATCGCACCTGCATCATCATCGAAACATTGTTCATTCGAACAATGTCTCGTGATGATTCATCATTGCCTTTCTCGTCTCTCATCACTCTCATCTATCGTATCCATTAATTTTCAACACAGGAATAAAAACGAGCAAATATTTTTTCTTTCCAACGCAACAAAATCGTTCTAAAATATTATTAATATCCGATCATTTATTAACGTACTCGTGTTCATTCTATTTTCTTATTTTATCATAATTTTCTTGTAATTCAGAACATTAATTAATTATGATACAATTCGTGAATAATTTGACACCAATAAAGTTTATAATTTTTAAAAATTAATATAGGTAATTATTCGAGGGGACGTATAGTCCGTTATAAAAGAACAATTGTGACGAAATCGTATGAGAAAAATAATAATTTTTCTTTTGTTTTATTATCAAAATTCTTATGGTATGTAAAAATAAACTCGAATCGTTTTTTAAAATTATTTATTCTATCATTATTTACCGTGAAAAACGACGTCTCTTATTTCTGTTCTCGTCTCGTTATCTTTGTATTGGCGAGTCTCTATTCTCAGCATCGGTTTGTAAACTACGGTGTGACTCTCCTCCGCTCGGTTGCCGGTCGTCTGTTCTCGCCTGTGTGTTGCCACGGCGTTTGTTGACGCGTAACGGTTTAGCCGGCTTTTACGATCGCCTCGGTTTCTCGCTGGCTCGGTGAGTATACCGTTGCAACAAGCGTCGAGACTGTCGAGAGAGAGTCCCAGACGTTCGATGCCGAGAGAATGAGAGATGAAACTTGGGGTCGGAGTAATTCTCGAAGAAAGGCACGAGTTGTTTTGCTCTTCTCGTCTTCATGAAACTCGATCGTTTAATGAGCCGTAATTTATTTTGATATATTTGTTTTTTAAACGAGAAACGAAAAATAAAAGTTCGTGCGAGAAATGATTTTAATCGTGAACGATTTACATCGCACAATCGTGAAAATTGTACTCGTACGAAATAAAAATCAACCATATTTGTAGAAAAATTATTTACTCCTTTTACAAATCTTTTCTACTTGGATCTAATCAATTTTAATTCTTTCGACGTCGCTATATCGTTACTGGCTACACTTGCCCTACTTGAACCGAGTTCTCTCGGAGTTTTTAACGAGAAGTTCCCCGTAATTTATCTCCCTCAAACGTATCTGCCCTGACACTGCTTGATTAATTAATTTTGTCCCGTGTCACGAGGGGTATTCTAGCTCCGACGAAACGATGGATCTCTCTCTCAAGGCTGGACATCTTCTGTTAAACTAGTAAAATTAAATGGGTAGAGCTTGTCAGGAAGAGTGGCATGTCGAGAAAATCGGTATAAAGGTCAAAATCGTATATGTGCCTACGAGAATTTCGTCCATCTCGATTTACTCTAGTAAAATTACCCACCCGATATACCCCAATTATTTCACTGCCCATTCGAATTAATATTTCGAGAATCATTATTAAATGGTCAAACCCGTTATATTCCACGTGACATTCGAAAAAGGAGTACCTACGTATATTTCGAGTTCTATTTAAATGGAACACCCTTTATATTTTCTTTTCCATACGAATGAGACACCCGTTATATGAGAAC
Source organism: Netelia inedita (assembly GCA_964017225.1). Taxonomy (NCBI): domain Eukaryota; kingdom Metazoa; phylum Arthropoda; class Insecta; order Hymenoptera; family Ichneumonidae; genus Netelia; species Netelia inedita. The sequence goes on from OZ024920.1 coordinate 11,660,387, forward strand.
TCGACTTTCACTAGGACACCCTGTATATTTCGTCTTACACGTAAATGGAGGAAGCGAGTATATTCCATGCCTCGTTCAAACGTTACTACCCGGTATGTAGCACGTTCCTCTTGAATAGTAGGACACCCGTTGTATGAATCCGAGGAATCCTATATACGCCGGCAAAGAGAGTTCTTTTTATTATACATGAAGTATTGTAGAACAATTCGAGGATTTGGGCAATTTTACGGGCACAGACGTTCCATCTAGGTACGTAATAATATCAGGGCACTTTGAGCCGTGCCCGTCTACGAGGGTACCCCAAGCTCGACGTCGAATCAACTCCCCTTCTCCCTTTGCCCCCACCGATAGCACACGATACCGAAGGGAAACTTTCGAGAGTTCGTTGAGTCTCGTCTCACTCCTATCGTTTTCTCTCTGTTGCAAGCCCATCGAGTCCATCCCTTCGGCACTTCCTCGCCTCGGGATTCTCCACCTCGTTTTCCAGTACGCCTTTCCCTCCCCTTTGTGTATATATATATATATATATATATAAATGTATATTTATAGACATTTTGCTTCCATCAAGCATCTCCCCTCTTCCCTCACCTTGCCACGTACACTCTCCGGTTCTGTTCCACACCGAGTCCCAAGCGCATCCGAGGCCAACACCGTGGCTCACCGCAGCGAGAGTTTTAACTTCCTAATCGAACTTCCACCGGCATAACGACCGCATTTGGGAAAACTCGTCATTGCAACGCATATATGTCTATGGTATATGTTAGACCACAAAGTCCCCACTTCACTTCCCGTTCACGTTCATTATCCTATTCTGTAACTTTCGATTCTTGTTTTTAATTAGCTTTTTATTTGATCTCAGTATAGTTTAGTTTAGTTTTTTTCGTGTGCGAGTAGACGAGATATTTGTGAATAAAGAAATGATTATTCAATTTCATACAACGGTTTAAATGTCTTTATGTAAAGGGCGAGTGTGCGCGTGATTTAAATATTTTACGAACTTTCAAATTATTTTATTTAAAGTAGTATAAATTTTATATCGACCCAGAGGAGAATATAAAATGCGTGTATATTTTTTTTCCAGCAAACCAGAATTGAGAATGAAATTGCAAAATATTAATGAGCAAGTTTTGTTTTTTCAGCCACAAACTCGCCCCTAATGAATCATTGTTTTTCACCTTGAATTTGAATTTTCTCATCGCGAACCTTTTCTGGCGAAATATACCCGTTTTTACCCTCTTTCGTTGCATTATTCTTCTCCCTTGCGTCTGTTACATCCAGGTTTTAAACGAAGCCCTAGAAAAAGAACAATCTCTTTCGACCCTTCGACGTATAATTTTTTTTTCTTCTTCCCGATAGAAATGAGATTCTTCCACGAGGACGTGCAACGACTTTCGATCTATCGATCGTGGTGTACAACCATCGCGGAATACATACTTCTTGGATTCGTTCGATGCCCCGTTTAGGGAAGTTTAGTTGCACGAAACACGAGGCCTCATGTGTTTTCCATCCCTATACTTTATACGCGCGATGCTTCGAGCTTCTCCAACCCCCTCGGCACATGGACTCCCAGAAGTTCCTCGAATACATCCCTATCTCTCTTTCTGCCTCTCTCTCTCTCTCTCTCTATATATATATATATATATATTCTCGTTTTGGGAAGAAGCGAGCACGTCGGGGGTTGGTACGAACGATCTGTTCTACACACGAGCCCTCGTCGTGTGATACCAAACGATATTTCGATGCTACTTTTACCTTCCTGCAGTGCTGCTGAGCTCCTACACGTGAATAGATATAGCGCCCGTGTAACACTTTAACACGCGCCTTTCGTGCGGTACGGTGCTTTTTCACGTCATGAAAACGAAGATATAAAGATATACCGAAGCTTCACCGATTCGCCTCATATTTTTCATGCAAATACTATACCTGTACACCGTTTGGTGGGATAACACTTATTTCCTTGTTTCCCATCGCTTTTTTCTCCTGGTAATAATACGTTATCAACCACTTTTTGTCGGTATTTGGTCTCTTTTCCTCGTCGAGAAGAATACGATTGCTCGAGATTTCTCCCATCGTCGTAAAGACTCGCTCTTTTTTTTTAACCGCCGATTTTTACGACCTCTTTATAATACGATTCGAAACTTTTAGTTTTCTCGAAATTATACGAATTCTCGACGCTACCTGCGTGATTGTTACTCATCATTCTTGCACTCGACAAAAATCTCTGCATTCGTGATAACCGTTGGTGAATTGTATATTCGTGTTTTCCAGATAACTCTTTATATTTTTAGATTATAATAATCAGGATTTTATTTTAGTCGAAAATGGATATTTTAATTACTAACAATTTGATGCTCGAATATCCTATTAATTCGAGGCCAAGGGGGAAGAGTATACACGTATTTTTAATTATATTAAATATTTAATTTTTAATTATAAAGTGAATTGATAATTACCAAATTACCTATTTGTCAACACAAACAAATGTCTCGTCGATGCAATATTAATTAACTTTCACGTTTTCATTCATGCTTCTTTATTTAATATTTCAAACGTTAAAAATTCATTTTATTATTTTATTTATCAAAATTAAATTTATACAATGTTTCATTCGATTCAATTTCGTTGATTAATCGAGCCAGTAAGTATCCTCACTCTTAATCCCCTCTCGAAAAATATTTATAATCCAGTAAAATCTATTAAACCTGATGCTGCACATTGCCCACATTGAAGAGGGTAAAAACGAGGAAGACGTCCGATCTGTCTCTCCTCGAACGTCGTCCCGGACTCGTTTCCACTCGTGCCTACCGTATCTCGTCCGTCAGTCGAGCGAAGAGTCGTTCTTCATGTCCTAGAGCGTAACAATCTCAGGCCTTTCGCGAACCCCGCGTATATAAACGTAGGGGATGTCGCACGTTGGAACAAGAGAGAGACACGCTCTCTCTCTCTCTCTCTCTCTTCTCTCTCGTGTCTCTGTCTTGTCGCAACGAGAGCAGAGCAATCAAGTCTTTCTCACAAAGGTTGTAACATTTCATAAAGGTCATATCCTACGAGTCTCTCGTCTTCGTTCCCTGAACTCCCTCGGGGGTATTAAAATCGGACAGGCCATCTTCTCTCTTTTTCGTGTCCTCCTTACCCCCAGCCCCTCTCCACTTTACTTCCGTTCCACCGACCTGGCTCGAATTTCTCCTCGGCAAAAAATTTTTTTTTCATCCCTGAACCTTGTTCGTTTTTTTTTTCTGTGCTTTAACTATTCACCGAGACGTCGATACCTTAGAACGTAGCATGGTACCTTGTGCTATTATTATATATTCCCTCTTGTCCCTCTCTCTCTCTCTCTCTCTCTATCTCTCTATCTTCCATCTCATAGAACTTACCGTTCTCTCCGATCTCGGGAATCAATTTTAATCGTTTTCCGTATCATCGAACTTGCCGTACTCTAGCGTATAATCGATTTTTTACGGTTTTGTATGAATTCCAAGTAAAATGTAGATACCATTCACAGGCGCTTCGTTCTTTTATTTATTTTTTCTTGCCTCTTTCTTGCGCAACTTTGAGTGCCCGCTCTTTTTTTTCCACGCTCTGATTTTCTCCGCTTCGAAGACTCTAACCGCAAGCCCTGAGCACTTTGTCGCTTTCCACAAAAAATATCCTCGGTCCTAACGAGGACCTACACTAAATCATTGTCCGTCAATCTTAAAAAAAAATATTAATCAACATCGATATACACAATCATATTTTTATTTACAAACCCGATTCATCCTTTATTTAAAAAAAATTGTATTATTACAATGTTCGACGTAATCCCGTTGTTCGTCATTTATATTTGTGTAAATAGAAAGAGTGAGAGAGAGATAAAGAGAAATAGTGAATTTACAGGGGTTGGCGTGAGCCGATTGCGTATCAGCTCTCTCTCTATCTCTACCTCCCCCTCTTTGCGTTGCGCCTTGCCAATTCTCCTTCACCTGCCTATACATTCATCCAGCTAAAGCCTTTCTATACGCCAGTCCATTTATTTGCTGTTCCGATACGATCTATACATACATCCATACATCCATCTATTCATCGTGATTCACGTCTACAACCTATACGATTACATCCTCCGACCTCCCACTCCGCCTCCCTTACATATATCTATAGCGAATATAGAATCAAGTCGACGCTGAGATATCGAGGACTAATACATCGCGATACTATTATATATCCGTCTACCACCTCGTAGACACCTCTCTCGTTCGACACACACTTTTTATTTCTTTTTTTTCCACGTAGTCACGTAATTTCGACGAAAACCACCCCCTCTTGCTTCCGTAGTTCGCACCCTCGCGCGAATCGCATCGAAAATACATCGATAAACACCCACGAACGTTTCGTAACTCGGGACGTAGCGATAAAACGGAAAGACGAATAGGGCGAGACTTTCATTCGCTACGATGGTCGCGAGGATATTATACGAACGATAAGGATAAACAATCCAACGGATGATCGAGATTTTGTTTGGATGAAAGGGCGAACGACGCTTCTCGGATCATCGAATAGTATTAAACTTCGATACGCATCGATTACGGCCAATAAATCATTATGCGCATAACGATTAATCTCGTGTTCAGCGAAGAGTCGAAAACTTTTGCAATTCGTAGTTTTCGTATGTGTGTAACGATCGAGAAGAATATAAAATGAACGTGAAACGTCGAGAAAACGTAATATAAGAGTCGCTATATAAAGTGTCGACATTGTGGCTGGGACTGTCGAGGATAACACGCACTTTCGCTCACGCATGGGAATACAATCGTAAACATCGACGTGACTCTCTCGTCCATTATTTATTTATACGCGACTTTTATTCATATTTTATGCATATTGTATACATATAGCTTCGTTTATCGATATATATATACATATAAGTATAGATATGGATATATTAGTGTCCGATATCGTCCACGCCTTTCGTCGTTCCGTTAGTTATAAAGAACCCTGTGCCTGGCGTAAAGCACGAGAGTTGACAAAGTGGCAAAGTAAAGGCAAACAATCCGTTGTCGTCGCGGTGCGATAACGGCCTAATAAAAATCTATCAGCCGAACGAAATAAGAGGAAAAAGGACGCAATAGCGTTACGTCAGAAAACTCCCTCGCTATAAGTCGATGTACACTACTATATATATAATGTGTGTATGTGTGTGTATATATTTATAATGGCGAGGGAGTTATATACATAGTAGGGCAGTTTCGAACCCTCGGCTGCTTCTTTTTTCAGAGCTATATATGTACAATATACAAACAGCGAGGAGGCGTTCTAATAAAACAAATTGGACACCCCGCGCGTTGCTTTGTCAAGTTGGGCAGGATATGAGAATAAGGAGAGGAAAGAGAACCGATGATGGGTTGTAAAAGGTGAATGGGGGTGAAGGAGGGAAGGGACTCTTCGTGCTTCTTTCATTTCAAGACCTGTGAAACCTCCGTCGCGCCTTTATCGTAAACCCGGAAATTCGATGACACCACGCACGCTCACTGCCACCGTCGACTAACGCGTCGACGAGTATACAACCCCTTCTACCGGTAACTTTCTTATATCTCCAAACGACGAGCGTCACGCACTCTCATTAATCAAAGTCGACGATCTTAATTTCTCGTATATTTTCGCAATCTGCGGTAATAGGCAATCCGCTCGATTCTTGAGGAAAGTCATTCCTCTCTTTCTCTCTCTGTCTCTCTCCCTCTGTGCCTTTGTAGTTGGTTTCTTTTGTTTCTGGTCTTGCATACACGCTCACGCGAGTCATTAGACAAATTGTTTTTTTTTTTATAATTAATAAACGATCGTTCGAGTTCTTTTGTTGGGCGATGACAAAATGCGTCTATCTTTTTTTCACCTCTTCAGCAGTGTTTTTCTGATCACTTATTTCTTCTGTTTTTTAACATTGTTTTTCAAACGCTGTGAATTATTTTTAAACGGGATAATTGTAGCACTTTGTAGAGGATGAGAGAAAGAGAGAGATGATTTACTTTTTCATCGACGTGTATAGAAAATTATGTTCCCGAAGGTAAATCAATTAAAAGAAAATATTGTACTTTGCGTCGCCTCGAGGGTCGATGAAAAGACGCGTCCGTCTTGCCTTCGAGATTCTCGGTCGACCGGAATCTTGGCGATGAAAAATCGTTCCGCCTCGGGACGCAGCTCGAACAAACACAACTTTAACGCCGCCGAGAACCAGATTCTGTTCTATCCGCGGCAATCTCCGCCTCGACAAACCGGCGCGCCTTTTAAAAACTATACGCTCCACTTTCCCCAAAGTTTTTCCATCGTTCTCCGCCACATTGCCGTCGGGTGATCGCTTTCAGAAGTCGCGCAAGCTGGTTAACCGTTGCAGAAAAGGAAAAAAAAACGTTTGATATATGTTTTTAATACAATTTCTTTTCTATTTTCGAATTATTAAATTGGCGAATTTTTTGGATCAAAACTTTCTCAATTTTCGTCTCTTAATTTCTATTATATATATATTTTATTAATTACAAATTCTTCGGTCGATCATTCTCTAATACGTCTGGCACACGGTTCGTTTCGTTAAGAGGGTAATTATCTATCGTGCGGGGAAAAAAGTGTAGATCCCCTCGCACGATACGCGAAAAATATTAATGCGATTGTCAAGTAGAAACGGCGAGCTTTGGTCGGACACGCTTTCGCAGCCGAGGGGACACGCTTTCACGAGACATCGGCGCATTTATATCCTCGATGTGTGTGTGTGTACCGTTCTCGAGCATCTCCTCCGTGATAATTGCTCGTACACCGAGGTAGGTGTCTTAATTGTCGTTGGAAACAACGGCGAAAGCAAGAGGCAAGAAAAAGAAAAAAGTGATAAAAGCACTCTCAGGTCAGACCGGGTAGTCAACGGGAGCGTAACAAAGACAGAAACAGAAAGAATTTAAATAATACCCGAAAAAGCGCGACATTCCCGAATCGTGTATTTCGTAAAATGTGAATTTCTCGAGACCTTGGTTAAAAAAAGGACGTGAAATTCAGCATAGTCACAAAAATAGCCATGATTTTTCGTCGCAGAGATGTAAAAGGTCACTCGTGACAAGTCGCGACTTATCCATATGCTTATCACCGTGTCCGATCGTAGGTTGGAAATAAAAAAATCCTTTAAAAAGAAACCGCGATAATCATTGTGTAAAATCATAAATCATCGAATCTTATTTCTTAAATAAAACTATTACTTTTTTTTATACAAACCAATCGAAAGCGACGAGTGAATGAGTCAAAGTTCGCGAATAATTAAAAATAAATACTGTATGACCGAGAATATAATTATTTATATATACATATATTTGAGCAAAGCGATAGTTTACACAGGATTTTAATCGTCGTTGAGCACACCACGAGCTCAATGACGATTCGCCATGTTCAAGGGAAAATACGTATTGGCGAATAGCTCGACGAACGAAGGAAGCAAATGGAGGGAACGAGCCGACGAGCGAGCGAGCAAACGGCATAGAAAAGTTGCCGCTGTATTGCGCCAAGGCAATTCCTTTCTCTTGGTTTTAGGTGCTATGCCGTTGCCTTTTAATATATACACATATACACACATATACATATACATCCATGCATGTACATATGTCACTAATACATCTATAAATGGCGTTCACTATACGCCACGAATATAATACTTTCGCAATAGCTCCCGCATAGTAAATATAAAAGATATCCGCGAGCTGTTATAACAGAGCAACAACGCCGAGAATATACCCCCAAGAGTTCGCAAACGAATATAACTGGATATGTGTATATATAAAAGTTTATATACATATTGCGTATATATATATATTTGTATCTTCTTTCAGCCGTTGGTTATTATAGAACAAGAAGCCTCTAGGCGACACGCATAGTGCTTCCCCTACTATTCTCGAGACTGTTGCATCGTAGTTCTTTTTTTTACGCAAATTTCTCGCGATTGGGAATCACATCGAGAAACCGGCACGTAACATGATTTCATACGTTTTGACGGAAATATTAGAAATGTAAGAATGCATTAACTTCGCAATGATCCGTTTATTTAACGCAAATTATGATATTTCATGTTACGGTATTTTTTTTTTCATTTTGCGTAAATATATAATTCTTTTTTCTTTCGCGACGATCTATCGCGATTCGAATCACCTGAAGAAGTGCAACGTAACGTGATTTCGTACATTTTGATGGAAGTATGGGGAGAAAATATTCATTCGTTTTTTGCAATGTTTTTTATTTTTTTTTTATTTAACTCAGATTCATCTTGATTCGATTAACCAATTTATTCGCGTTAATAATTTACTTCACGTTACGTGAAAGTAACGTGTTTGTTCGTGAGTTTTGAAATTAAGTTAAATCAATATATTCTAAACAAAGTCGATTATTTTGCAACAATAATGTCTTCAATGGCGATTCTTATATACGTACAGTCAATAATGAGAATAATTTTAATTCATATAAATAGTCCTTTTGTAACTGGCCATTCGATTGAAATATTCACGAATATTCCAGTTTATATAATTACCCCAAAGTCGTCGTTATTCCTCACGCTAGATGATAAATAATGGGCGGACGGTACGTATTTATATTTTATTCTTTCCTCGAGTGAGTGAAATTTCGGACATTTGCAAATTCAAATTTAATTACTTAAATATATTCAGGTCTACTCGAGAAATATGTTGCCAGCTATATATCACAAGTCAAGAGAGAGAGAGAGAGAGAGAGAGAAAGGAAAAGAGAGTGAAAAAAAGGCGAGGCCGGTCAGCCGTGGTCCCATTAGACATCGGACGCGTTGGGGGATGCTCGGTTGGGCGCGCCCCCGTCAGTCCATCCGATAATAAAAAAATAAAAAAACAACTATAGTAAAAAAATGTATCTCGTCATTTGGCTAAAAGCCACCCCCGTTACTGGTTTTCTCCCTTCATCCAAGGATATCTCGTATCAGGGTGTGTCCTGGATAATCATCGCCTTATCACGCGACTTCCGCTCTCGTCCACTTTCGTTCCCCGAACTATTTCGATTCGGGCACTCTCCTCCTTTTTTTTATACTCACACCCATGAAAATGAAAAACGTATGTGAAAATTAAATAGCTGTTTATTAAAAACCCACTGAACAAAAATCTTTCTCTCGAATATGCCGAGATTAAAATTTGGCACAGTCTCGATATTTTGTGAATTCAGATAGAAGAAAAAAAAATCTTTTTTTTCTACCCCTTTCTGTTATCCTACATACTAAATGATTTGACTTTTTTTTTTAAATGGGAACAACTTTTTTTCAAATGTCGAATCCTAGTATTAAAAAAATGTTTTTTTCTTAGTCCTACTCCCTCTCTCCCCCCATCGGCGATTGATTCTTGATTATAAATAAAACTGTAAATTTCAATTTCCCTAGAGTAAAACGAACCATAAATTTTCAATCCGTTCATCTCGGTAAGAAAGAAAATTCATAATAAAATTATTCTTCTTTCCATCCTACGTCGTTATTTTACCGCGCGTTGTTGACCTCTGTATCTTTGTACGAGTGCATTCTCGATAATAATAACGCAACAGCGAGAACGCAGCGGGGCGGAGACGCAGAAAGAAAGAAAATATGAGGAAATTGACCGATGGAGAACCTGTCGTGATGATGAAGGAACGAGACTGTAGAAAGAGTGAGAGAGTGAGAGAAAGAGAGGGGGTTGAGGATAGGGCGGACGAAGAGAACGAGAAGTAACTCAGACAAGAGTTTATTTTAATTGAATTTTGTAACTAGGCTAACGTCTAACGGAGAAAAGCGCTTCTGTGACGCGAGGAATCGCTCAGCGGATATAACAGAATGAACGCTCGCTTCTCTCGTTCTGTACAATAACCCATTGTCTACCGCAAACCTCGTTGTTGTATTATCCCAACGACGAGACTCGTCGTGTACATCATCGAGTGAAGGAGTGTTTAGTTATACCGAACAAAAAAAACAACCAAGTCTTTCGAACTCTTTTGACGTTTGAGAAAAATGTAATTCCCGCAGGACGCTAGAAAAAAAAACTTAGCATAAACAATAATACGTCCCGAGTACTACGATTCGAGGAAGAAAATTAATAGACCCAACTAAAAAGAGAATGAAGCGCAAATCCGCGGGTCGTCAAATATTTTTTCTCTACTTTGCAACAAGAAGAGGGGCGGGGTTGAAGTCAACGACGGGACGAGCGTATGGAAAGCAGCTTTCCGATGCGATTCGAGCAATTCGTGGAAGTTAATCGAATCACGGCTTTGAGTACCGCTAATGGCTATTGGTGGTATCGAACGAAACAGGAAAGGATTCCTCGGTACCTCGTTTCTTTTATTTTTATTTTTATTACCATTATTATTATTCCTCTTTTTAATCTTCTTTTTCTCAAGACTCCAGGGGAGAGAGACCCTCGAGTGAATCCATGAGAGCGTGTGTGTGTCGCAGCAACGTACCGAGGTCAAGATGAGCCGTTTTTTCTTCTCCGCAACGGCCGTGTCTCGGTGTGTAATACCAACGACTTGTTGGCAATATGATGTGAAAGAAAGGGAGAAAGAGAGAGAGAGAGAGAGGGAGAGACTCGAATGCGGAACCGGTTCTCTCCTCTGCGAGCGTGGAACATTAGCGGTACAGCAATTTCTCTCCTTGGCTCTTTCGCGACTTATTCACCAACTACGAGAGGGTGAGAGGGAGAGAGAGGAACAAAACTGACTGTGTTACATCCGGTCTGGACTATCAGAGTACCGCTCTGGGCGTATTACAGGGAATCTCTACGTTTTATCAAGAGACGGAAAAAAGGAATGGAGAAAAAGAGATAAAGGGAAAGGGAAGAGAGAAAGGCCGGAGGCTTTGAGGAAATTGTGCTATGGTTATCAGCAAGTTGGAAATGTAGCATGGAAAGTTCAAGAGTCGTCGAGTTCTTTTCTCTCGGTTACTCGCTGCGTTTTATATCTACGATACGTAACGGAATCTATATATATATATATAAGTTACGTGTTACGCGTTACATTGAGAAACTTTTCAGCGCTACAATCAAGTCGATCGATCACTCAACCTTGAAATAACTAACGCGTTTACACCTTTCGATAGAATCCTTCCCTAAGTACCAATTGAGAAAAAAAAACGTGTCTCGAATAATTTGATGAAATTAATTTTATTCGACGCTAAACAAAAACAACGAGCAATTATTTTTTTTAAGAATGAAACAAATCGATTACTCGTACCGTGAAATAAAAGTAACTTATCGCATTGTTCGCTGGAATATTTCAATAAGTAACGATGGAAGGAAAACTTGTGACGATAAATATCCTAAAAATATTAATTTAATACGAAAAATTGATGAGACAAATTTAAAAAAAGAAGCAAACTCGTTAAAAGTTACCCAAGTTATCCATTTTTATACGAGTTTATCGTGAATAATTTCTTTCGCATTTTAAAGCGATGTTCTTGAATAAAGCTTCGAGTTTCATTGACAATTTTTACATAAAAAAAAGGTGTGTATATTTTGTTGTTGTTGTTTTAACTCGTCCATTGAATCGATCGTAGAACCTCCCTCGAAACTTGGTGCCAACGATGGTATAATCGAAATCGTGTCTGTGGCAATGCCGCATTTTGCATATTGAAATAGCGCGAATTGGCTCGCCTCGACCTAAGCGCTAAAAATCTACCCTCGATATATGTGCAAAGCGCCGCTGGGTTGACGCTATGTTGCCGAGGAGCCGAGAAACACGAGCATACGTTCGCATCACCTGCGCAGCAAACGGGTAAACCACCGTCGAGGATTAACAATCTGGAACACGCGATAATAGTCGAGCACGCAGCAGATACTAAACCTAAACCCTCCCGCCTCTCACCAGTGTGAGATCATCGCGAGTTTGAATTTTTCGCCGCATTAACCCCGGGGAACGAACGGATGAATAACGAAGAATTTTAAAACGCAAATTTAATAAACGATCGTTAATTCAAGCAGATTAAAAAAAATGATAAAAATGTGATAAAGGGAAATTTTATACAGGCTGCTTGTCTTCAATAATTTAACGTAATACCGGATGTTAATCAAGAGCCAAGAAATCGTGTATTCTTGGTATTTTTATTTAGATTTTAATGTTGTTTTCTTTTGTTTATTTTGTAATTCTTTGTTATTTGAAAATATGAGAAAATTCAGAGAAAAGATAATGGAGCGTGCGTTGGGGCTTTGTTACGACGTCGATGTTTTGCTTCGTGTTTGCCCCGAAGGCGCGTGCTTCGTGGGACATCCCGTATTCCGTGCACGGTCGCCAGGTGAGCTAACGGTGCCTTCTCTCGGACCGCCGCGGTTAAGTAACGGGCTGCTGGCTGGTTCATCGTCGTAAGCCCGATTCGTCGTTCGAGTTTTGTAATTTCTCATCTCCAGATACTTCGACTCTGCTCTCGATCTTTTATCGGCTCGAACTAGTTGTTTTTTTTCTTCCTCTTTTCTCCTCGTCTCGTCAAATTGATTTCTGGGAAAAGTATAACGGAGCAAAGATCGTTTTGCTTCTTTCCATGGCCTTTCCTCGACGATCTTCTTGATCTGGACGCCTCGCAACCGAGTACGATCTCGTCGAGGATAATGGAAAGATAAAAATGACGAATTTCGAATACCATTTTGCGTTTTCTTTTTGTCGAGACGTTGACGCAAATATTCGTCATTCTCGTCAACCGTGAGACACTTTCGTGATTCTTTTTTGACGACGACGACGCGAAGAAAAGAAAAATGTCAAATAAAGAAGGCAAAAGACGATGAGGGGGGAAACAGAGAGCTCGAAGGAGAAATATTGCGCTTCGTAAGAATTCGCGAGATGGCAAATAATACACGACCCTCTCTCGTACTCCTTGGCTCTTCCGGAACTTGGATTCTTGTTGGAAAAAGAATTTCATCTCTGGATTGCTTGGGAGAAATGAATTGGCTGCGAGATGCGGCCAAGTGGATAAGTTGGACGTATGAGAGAGGGTGAGATAGAGAATGAGAGAGAGAGAGAGAGAGAGAGCACAAATGTCGAGGACTCTGCTTAAATCCACAGTTGAACTTGTTGAAGCTAGAAGAACCAAGTACCAATGCGAATCCGGAGTTGCTCGTTTGTCATGACACTTGCACTCGTGTCCTAAATCATACGCTCCAGGGTAGTCATAATTGCGACGGGATACCCCTCGTGGTACGCCCGAGGGGTCAAGCGTTGCAGCGAACTTGCTGAAATTGGTGTAAAGCCAATGAGAAATTTTCCCTTCGTCCCTGAACATTATACATACGAGTGTATATAGGAATTTTGATAAGTATGAAATAATGTAAATAATTCAACAGTAACTTCCTTCATTTCGTATTTTTGTTTTCCAAAAATGTTTGCAGTTTTTTTCAACGTGTCCTTACAATTTTCACGAATTCGCGAGAAAAGATACGTGGAATTGTAATAATTCTCTGCCGGAGAAATATATTTTGAAATATACTTCTATATTTTTTATCAGTTCGTAAGTATTCGTAGACATACTTTGAGTTATGGTGTTATCACATTTATCTTAAATAATTTTTAAAATACGTATACCATTCAAATTCTTGAAGAAATATTCTACACGTGAAAGAAATATTTTTCAACGTATTATTTTTTATGCCGACGTATATGTATTGCGTACCGTAAAAATGTACAAAGTGTATTGAAGCTACAACAATATTGAAACTTCTCGAGTGGAAATAATTTTTATTTCTTGCTATCACGAATCCCCCGAAGGCCAAACATCTTCCATACAATTGTAAAATTCAACGAACATCTCGAGGGAATTCGCAATTCCGCTTCGTAAAATTTCTATTCGTTCGTCTCTCTCTCTTCCTTCCTTCTCTTCAATTAACATTTATAATTTAATTAAGCCTCAATTTGATACAAAATAAATTTATCTTATCTCGGTCCAACGCACTGTTTGAACTAGCCAACAGGGATTTTGTTTCCAAACGTCACGGAGTTTTTCAGTAAACCTGTGCATGCGTGTATTCATGATTGATTTATCCTACAACCGACGGACGAGCTTCCGAATGAATACTAATCGTGTCTCTCCTACAAACTTCTCAGAGCAACGACCTTTTTTTCAACGGTACATTATTTCTTTTTGTTATTTTTCTCTCCCCCTTCCCTTTCTCCTCCAAATGGCCCTCGAATGAAAAACTAAAAAAAAAAAAAAAAAAAAAAAACGTTTCGAAAAAAACCATCTTTTGCCCTCTTCCTCTCCCTCCTCGTCCTATCGTATTTCGTCGCGAGCTCGCGACGTCAACTTCTCCATATATTCCTTCGTCGGACTTTCAAGTGCGTTTACTCGTGTGGTCGTCTTGTCGTATCGAGCGAATCGATATCCGTGGCCCCGTCGGTAGTGGCTTATAGACTGTGGATTATGAGGTTCGTGTGGGGTGGGAAACCTTACGGGTTTACGCTCCGTGAGTCATCCTCCTCCTTGGAAGCAAAGCCCTCTCCTTCCGTTCGCATCGACTGATTCTCAAAGCAAATTTCTTCTTCCATCCACGTTGTTCTTTCATCCTCGATCGATTCTCGTTACGTTCTTCGGCCAAGACTCAATCGTCCTTGACCATTATTATTCAACACAAGCGATTGCCCGCAGCAACTCGATCTTTTCTCGATAGTCTCAATGTCCTTTTTTTTCTGTATAGACTGGTCGCATTGTCAATCTCGAAAATGTAATCTCTTCGTGAAATGAAAGGAAAGGTTTGTAACGAGTCGAATCGAGAGTCCCGAGGACGAATTCTCGTGAAATTCTACGGTGTAACCGTAACCTTGGTGAGAACCGAGGGACCATTAACCAGCTCCGGTACGAGGTCGATAGCCGAAACGCATCGTTGCCTCGGTGGGACGTAGCGTGTCACGAGTCGCTGGGTACAAACGTGAGCGAGGCGTCTTACGTAGACCAGGAATTACGTGTGGAGTTGCTTTCTCCCTTCGTGAGACCGGAGAACAAGAATAAGAAAAAGGAGAAGACGAAGGAGAAGAATGATGAGAGAGAGAGAGAGAGAGAGAGAGAGAGGAAGAGGGAGAGGGAACAATACACCGATACATATTCCAACGTCGTAATGCTCCCTCGTTTCTTTTCACCCCCGCTCGAGATTTTCTTCGTTACTTCAACTACGAATGGTTACCGTGGGCCCCTTCTTGGTACGTACGCCAAAGGAGCGCAAACTCTCGAGACTCTTCCCTACGTTCAACATTATTCTTCGGTCGTGACCGCCTTCAAGGTCGATCCTTTCTCAGACCAGACCACGTGATTCATTTCACGATGAAGCAAGAGGAGCATTAACCAATAAATTCGATATACCGATGGGGTTCCCGACCTCGAAATCTTGCCAGACTGCCTGACGACCGAATCGATATTAGAAACTCGGAGAAACGTACATATGTCGTATGAATCGTTTCACCAATAACCGACCAAACATATTTTTCATAACAGTTTCTACTCGTCTGGCATTCTCGCATCTTATTTGATGGAATACGAACTTTATATATTACATCTTTATTATCTTTCTTCCTTCAAGACCAAATACTTTATTGCCTTCTTTGGCTTCCTTGAAGAAAGAAATTTTTCAATAGGGAATTGATAACTTGAAGATGTTTGCAGACACATTTCAATATCTTTTTCAAGTAAACGTATTTTTATTCAATATTATTTATATCGTAGAATTTTTTAAATCGAAGCATTGACATGGTGAAATAATATTTAAAAATTCACTAGTTTTTTTATTTCGCTATTGACAATTTCAGCTAAATTAACAGAAAAAAAGCTTTGTAGCGATAGCTGCGAATAATATTTTGCGCGGTATAAGTTCATTCAGAAGTAGGAACAAAAATAGTTGTACTAAAAAACGTATGTGATGAAAACAATAATTAATCTTCCTTAGACCTACTTTTCTTCGTTAATTTTCATCGGTCGAAATTTTGTACCAAACAGTTAAATGGTTAATAGTGGGAATGAGGGATATATTTCACCCTCGACGATTATCGCATCGAGTTCCCACTTCGCAACTCGCCTATCATTAATCTCAATGTTCTTCGAGCGAAATAACTATTCGTTCGAACACATGATCGTCTCCTTCGAGCACCGATATTCACGGTCCCGGAGCCGAACTTTGGGAGATTATGCTTGTTAATTTAGAAGTACGGAAGTAGTTTTGTCCTGTGGAGATGATTCTCTGTAATTCAGGATCGAGAACGGAACTTGGTTCACCGAACTTGGTTCTACGGTTAGCGGTCAATTAAATCGTGTATACAGATATATCTTTCTGCGACCGTTAGCCCATAGAGCCGAAGAGCCCGGGGCACGATGTAACGCAAAGAGGCAAATACGCTCGTCGGTGAACGTCCGCGAGAGTTCAACGAACCCTCTACTCGTTCGCTCGAACCACGTGAGTCCGGGCTTCGCTTCGTCACATCTGTAGCGTCTTTCGGCCTCGTCTTGGTGCACAAACAAAAGTTTACTACTTCGCAAGTCCACCCTATTAAACTTTTCACCCAGAAATTCGTACTACACTTTCCGAGTGACCTTTTGATTTTTGACTAAACTTTTACTCTTTTGGTAAAATTTTACAAGACAAAGAGACGAGGTGACGTCTCCTTCGAGCGGTAAATTTTCTACAAGGATGTTTCTTCGATTTCTCAGCTCGTGCCCGCGTTCTTGAGCTTTTTGTGTATTATTTTATAATCGAGAAATAAGAAAATTATTTTTGTAGCGACGAGTGTATTAATTTGTGTTTGTCTGTATTTTTTTCAGCAATTATTCCGCAGTCAGCCGCAAGGAGCAACACCGCAGCAGCTTCAACTCCTGCAACAACAGCAACAACAGCAGCAACAATATCTAGCCGCGTCGCAGGCTCAACAGCAACAACAACAGCAACAAAATTTTCCAACAGCACCGTACACGGTCATAAGTGGACAGGAACCTTACGTGGGTGCTTTAATCGCCGGTGCTCCACCGGTAGTACCCCAATATTATGGAGTCGGACCATGGGTTTACCCAGCGGGATTGCTGCCACAGGCACCACCCCAAGCTGCTGCACCACCGCCACCACGAAGACCCCTTACACCATCTTCAGCGGCAGCCGCTGCTGCCGCGGCTCAAGACAGCGCGAATAATCTTGCACAGACGGTGAGTCGATTGCGAAATAATAAGACAAATGTTACTCGTTGGACGTTCGAATAATCGCGAGATTCAAAAGTTTGATAAATAGAGTGACAACTTTAGACCATATGGTTCTCGTTTCCTTCAATTTTTAATGGAAAACTTATTTTGACCCAAGAAAATACTTTTTATAAAACGACAGCTCCTTGTACTATTTTTACAAATTATTATTATCATAATGACATTTAAAATTGAACGTGAATCTATTTCTTCAGATTCGATTATCCATCTTTTGATTCGTTCTAACAATCCTTTTCCACGAGATTCAATTAATTTTTGCCTATGGAAAATCAAAAAAGCTAATTCGATTAGTATTTCTTTCATGAACTCATACAAATTTCATTTCATTCGTCACAATTTTTTATAAATAATTTTCACTTATTCAAAGATGAATCAATAAGAAGATTCACAATAGCTGATAATCGATCAATCGTCACACACTCGTCGTTAATAAATTTATCATCGTATCATTGCCATAGAAAATATACAATATATGAATACAAAAGTTTCTTCATCCCTGGATAAACATATCGAGATATTTTCTCACGCCACAATTTCGTATCGGGTATAAAAGTATCGGATATAGATGCTGCTCGTTTCCGAAGCAAAATGCAAATTTCCCCCGAGGCCAAAACGAGAATCAACCTTGTCGTCGTTGGCTGCGCGCACTTCGGACGCGGATGATGGAACTCTCGCAATGCTGGTTTCAGGTTCAGGGCCAGTATCAAGTGATACCGGCTTATTACGATCAGAACGGATCCATAGTTATGGGAGGCGTGAGAGGACTCGGTTCAGCAGCCACACCCATGAGATTGGTCAGTCCAGCGCCGGTTCTCGTCAACAGGGCACCTTCTCAACCACCACCGGGACCTCCGGCACCACCGCCACCGAGCCTATATTCGCAACAGACCCCGACATCACACAGCAATGCCACGCCTGGCGAATGCTTAGGTAACGAACCTCGTACATTTACCTCACCGTCCCCTTCTCCCTTCCAAATATAAGAGAAAACCAAGAGATACACGGACCAGCTTCCGACCTTTTCTCACGTGTACTTTTACAGGCAACTCTCTACCCTCGGACTTTATTCCCTCGTTTGTACCTTATACAGAAATCAACCGGTATAAACAGAGAATACATATATACACAAATTTTCATTCTTTTTGTATCATCTACGTCATCGAATTACATATCCACTGTGCAAAGTTAAAATTGAATTACTCACGTTCTGTACATAATACATACGCCTTTTCATAGTAGCGCATTCATTAACCCCATCCCCACCTTTGTGACTAAAAAGAACGATGAAGAATAAGAAAATATATTCTCAAAGAGATAATACCGAGCGTACAAAGGGAGATCGTACGAGTTCTCGAATGATCGTCGCTCTTGATAAGAGCTTCTACCTTGTACGTTACCTCGCGCATCGTATACCAGCTCCCGTTTTCCCATTCGAGACTTCCTTCTCGTACGTGTGCGGCTATGTGTTACGTTTCACCGTAGGTGTACAAATAATATGGTGTAGGAAGCGCAGAAAGATCGAGGAGAGGAAGAAAAAAAAAAGACAGAATGAAATGCTAATCGATTGACGACTAAACGAACGCGCGTTGGGTTGCGGGCTTTTGGTGCAGGTCTGGCAGCATGCAGCGCGGCAGCGGTGGTTGCCCAAGCTCAGGCGGTTGCCGTACAGCAGGCCCAACAGCAAGGCTCGGGACTTGCCGCGGGTTTGGCGGCTTTGGGTTACAGTGGTTCACCTCTTGGTGCCCTCGGCTCCCCGGCTCAACTACAGAGCACAGGTATACCTCGATGACGTGACTTTTCCTCCCCTCGACCTCGTCTTCACCCTCTTCCCTTCCTCCTTTTATCACACGACGACCACATCATTATTAATCTACCACTGCACCTCGAATTCAAGCTCTGACAAACGTGTGCCTCTATCGCTCACGTACCTATTCGACTGGCGACCAATTCGCGCTCCGAAAACCCGCTGTTCCCTCATCATCATTGTTGTACATTAAATATAATCGTAACAATAATAATTGTAACAATAACCGTAGTTATCGGCGCGCATGCTTTTTACCGTAACACACCGGGCTTCCGTCCTTGGTTTCATTCATCGCCGTGTCCCATTATCATCTTGCTCTAACGTTAGAATATGTTTATTCGTATACGCAAATGTGCGATAGTCACACTTTGTATGAAAATCTACGTTCGTTGTTTTATTTTCATTTTTCTTTTTTTCATATTTCGAATTCCTTTTTTTTCTCGTTCGCGTGTCTACGTTCAATTTGCATTTCTCGTGTTTAGGACTGAGTCTCGGGGCTTCTTCGACCGGCAGGAGGGATTCGTTCGACAGGAATACGTCGGCTTTCAGTCCTAGTTTGGAATGCAGTCGAGCGAAATGGGCTCAGAGCTACGGTGCATTGGGTGAGGATTTTTTATTATCTGATGTTTCAAAGTGCGAAAATGAAAGAAAGAGAGAAATGATTCAGTCGATGACACACAGTTCGCTCCTTTTATCGATGGGAGATTTAACAAAGTGATAGATAAACTAAAAACAAGCGATTCGTCGTTTACAAGATTGATTAATTTGGCGCGTTCCACTCGAAGCCTCAAAAACGCATATGGCTCGTCGAGCTAATGCCGCGAGCATCGCGTATTACCCACTCGTACGACGCATACTGAAAAGCAATTTATTTGGGACGCGCGCCGTGCTCGTGAGAATCCTTGACTCGGAATAATTGATGCGCGAGTGCACAAGGACGACTAGTCCAAACATATTATCCTCGCGACGGCAAATTCTTCAACGAACTTTATTCATCGATAGCAGCATTTTTCTCTCTCGCGTCTCAACGTTATTATTGCACAATCGATCGTCTAGAAATTCTAGCTTATTCTCGAAACTCGTGGAATTTCTCCAAGATCTTTTAATATAATTTTATGGATATGTGATTCGCAGGTACAGTGACTGCATCACCGAGCCCGTTGGGTTTGTCTCTAACACCGCCACCGACACTCGGTGGTTCACTTGGAGTTCTCGTGGGTGGTGCGAGCCGAGTATCCGCGGCTCCTGGAGCAGAAGCTAAATTCCGTGCAAGCGCAGTTCCAGCTCTAACGGCAAACGGTGTTTTCGGCTCGAGTAGCTCGCTATTTCCGAATCTCGTCGGGAAACCCGGACGCGGTGGAGCAGCGGGCGTTGGTGACAAGAGCGCAGGCGGACGATCACGCTTGCTCGAAGATTTCAGAAATAATAGGTTCGTACACACTGTATAGATAATTTTCTCGGCAAACTGTAACGTAGTTCGAGTACTTCTTTCGTCTTCCTTCTTCTAAACGTTAAAAATCGTGATCTTGCAGATTTCCGAGTCTTCAGTTGCGGGATCTTGCCCATCACATAGTCGAGTTTAGTCAGGATCAGCACGGCTCGCGCTTTATTCAGCAAAAACTCGAGCGTGCCTCGGCGAATGAGAAACAGCTCGTGTTTCAAGAGATTCTCGCCTCGGCGTATTCTCTCATGACCGACGTTTTCGGCAACTACGTTATACAAAAGTTCTTCGAGTTCGGTACACCGGAACAAAAATCAACCCTCGCACAAAAGGTAATATACATCTATTCGTGGTTCGATTTACATTTTCTTTCTCGTTTTTCATCTGTACTTATGTAATTTGTCACGAAGCATCGACTTCCTCGCGTGATGACAAAAATGCGTGTCAGCTGATTTTGTCATGATTGACCATAGCCCACTGATAGTCGTACGATTATGATTCGCGCTTTCATACAGTTTCCTGTACTACAAGAGCACCGTTTTTTGTTCCATCGTTTTCAGGTGCGCGGTCACGTATTACCGTTAGCTCTGCAAATGTACGGTTGCCGTGTCATCCAAAAGGCTCTGGAATCAATCGGACCGGAACAACAGCAGGAAATCGTGCGCGAACTCGACGGTCATGTTCTCAAATGCGTAAAGGATCAGAACGGCAATCACGTTGTGCAAAAGTGCATCGAGTGCGTAGAACCACGCGCTTTACAATTTGTAATTGGCGCTTTCGCCGGTCAGGTTTATTCTCTCAGCACTCATCCGTACGGTTGCCGCGTTATTCAGCGCATACTCGAGCACTGCACGCCCGAGCAGACTCAAGGAATTTTGCAGGAACTTCACGCCGCTACGGATCAATTGATTCAGGATCAGTACGGAAATTATGTCATTCAGCATGTCCTTGGTGAGTGTGTTTAAGAAACGCGTATGTCCAATCTCCAGACTTGTCGCAATTTCATTCGTACTAATACACTTTAATTATGTTCAATTTATTACAGAACACGGCAAAATCGAGGACAAGGCCCAGCTCATAAGCAGCGTAAGGGGTAAAGTACTCGCTCTATCGCAACACAAATTTGCTAGTAACGTCGTCGAAAAGTGTGTTACACACGCTACAAGACAGGAGCGAGCTGTGCTTATCGAGGAAGTTTGCGGCTTCAACGACAAGTGAGTTTTCATAAAATATCTCTATATGTTTTATTCATAACTCGTGAAACGCTTTAGCGACGGCTCTCGTGTAATCGAATATACGATATTTACCTTACAGCGCTTTGAACGTCATGATGAAAGACCAGTACGCCAATTACGTCGTTCAAAAGATGATAGACGTTGCCGAACCGGCTCAGCGAAAAGTGCTCATGCACAAAATTCGACCTCATCTTGGTAGTCTTCGCAAGTACACGTACGGCAAACACATAATCGTCAAGCTCGAAAAATTCTTCATGAAATCTGCATCGGCAATGGGTGTCACGACACCAGCCGGCTCGTCAACCGGAACCGGAGATCTCGGTCCAATCGGGCCACCTGCATCAGCTGCCGGACCTGTCGCTTCACCGGCCCAACAACCTACTCAGGTTTTGTAAACGACACGACTCGATAATACGCTCCGTACGTCCGAAAAGAACCATTAAGAAAATGAAAAACAAAACAGAAACCACAAACGATTTCAACGAAATCACAGTAGGAAAAATACGAACGAGAGATTAAAAGAAAAGAACGAAAAAGCAGGACATACACACTCTGGAACAAGAATATTGATAAGCGCAAGTTTATTTTAGACCGTTGCGAAAGTTACGACGGCGGTCTTTTTAAGCGTGAATAGGTCTTTGAGGTTTTGATATTGCCTAGAATAGCGACCCTCTAGGTTGCTTGATAACGGAACAAACAAAAATGAAGAAAATGAAAAAAAAAAAAAAAACGAGAGTATTTCTCGATGAATCGAGACTTCGACATGAGAATAACGATCGTGTAGATTCTTCGTCGATGCACTGTTTTTTGACCGAATTTGGTTTTTGGAGGATTCATTAATCGAAAAGAATTAATCGGACTTGGAAGATCCGATACTTCGCTTATAATCTTAAGTGATTACAAACGGACGAGAACAGTGTCGAAAGAAGTTAATCCGAGGCTCGATTCACCAAGTTGAAAGACGAGAGGCAAAAATCTAGCTAGCTAGAAGTAGAGCTTTAGTGTGCTGCATGCATTTAACAACTGTACGATTGTGCACGACGTTACGAGCGCGGCGCGACGTGGAATATACGGTTACGAATAGCTTCGTGTCGTGCCCCGATCGTGTCACGGATAATTATTACGTACGATAGGCGACGACCGATCGGTTCGAGACGAAAAAAGAAAATTAAAAAAAAAAAACGAGACAAGACAGAAAACAGAAAAAAGCTTGACAAGAATCGATTACGGATAGAGATTATAGGAGCTACTGATGTTTGAACACTAGCGTAGCATTTGACATGGGAGTGAAGTTGAGCAACACAGACCCGACCGCCGACCGGCTCCTTTCTCCCTTTCTTCTCTTTTCATTCCCCCTCATCTATTCCCACTTCTCGACACTCACCAAATGATTTGTTCCAATTTCGTTTTACTTCTACTTTCGAGAATAACAACAACACAAAATGGAACATTAAACACGAATTACGAACGCACGAGAACTTGGGTTACGCCAGTTAATTCGCTCGGACTATACGAGATTTAGCAAAAAAAAAAAAAGAAAAAAAGAAAAAAAGTTATTAACGAACGAGTCTAGAGTTTCAAAATAATATTGCCGCCCTCCGGGCTGTAGTTTCCAATTCACGAACCGAGGGAATGACCAAAACATTATTCGGTTTTGAAGAAAACTCGATGAAGAATTAAAAAGAAAGAAAAACAAACAAAGCCACTTGTCGTAATTTCCTCCAAAGACTTCTCCCACTCCCCTCGCGAATTTTGTAAATTGTGATATAAATAACGAATGTGTACAGATACAACGGTTTTCCCGACAAGCCGCCACTCTCGACAGCAAATTTCGATAATAATTTTTTTTATCTCTCACGGATATATCCCTCCCTCCCTCATTATTTCCCCTTCTCACTCCCTCTCTCTCTCTCTCTCTCTCTTGCTCTCATTTTTTAATAAACTATGTGAATATTGTGTATTATAATGATTACTGATTAATTAAATTAAACGGAAAAAAGATGTATGAGTTACGTTCTGATGCCGCTGCCCGAGCCGATACAGATGCGAACTTGGCCCCAAATGTGTTTATCCGGAGCTTTCCGACCGGAAGGGATGTTCGAATGCCCCCCCCCCCCATCTCCTCCGTCCGCTGCATTGTAAAATACCAAATTTTCTTGACAAATTAATCGCTTCAGCGGAGATACATAATTATTTTATTGTTTTCATTTTACCCTCGAAAGATTGCCGCTAAACTCAATAAGCGTGGTATCCCTTGAACATATTTGATCTTAAATGTATATTGTATAAACAATTGCCACGTTCTCTCGAGAAATCTTTAAAATCAGCTCGCACAACGCTCGTGTAATTATCTATGTTCTCTGTTTATCCTCGGAAGCTCTTTTCTTCCCCTTCCCCCCAAACCAAACCCGGTAGCAACCACCTCCCCTCGATCCTTGATTTATTCACTTATTATGATTGTACAATATCCACGAATTCACGTATAGCTTTTTTTAGCAACGACCCCTCGCAGCGATTCTTACCAAATTTTTCAAGCGCATTTTCAAACCAAGACAATTTTAAAGCGCTCAAAACTGCCGAAATTTATTACTTCGTCGTTCTTGGAGAATGTGTAACGCATTCCGTAACGGTTGGAATAGACAGAAAACGGCTCTTTGTTTTACCCGAAAATTAACGAAAGTCTTTTGTTGAAGATAAAAATAATTCGGGATTCTAAATAAAAGCGAAAATTAACACGATAAAAGCATAGCGATAAAATGAAAAAAAAAAGAAGTTTAATCGCTCGCACTTGATGGGCACGAGTAGTGCCCGAAAAATAAAAATTTCTCAATGAGCCGTTATTTCGTTATCGATGAAACAGCGAGCAACCCGTTTGGCGTGAATTTAATCATTCATTCATATATATCTATGCACATTCGATCGACTTGCATCCCTCTTGTACAATGTATGATATTTCGTTAATTGTAGATGTTAAATAAACAAATGAAGGAAAGCAACAAACAAATCGCGATAAACAACTCGTAGTCAGTCGTGAGATCCTGTATAAAAAATGAAAAAAACAAAAACAACAAAACTAATAAGAAAAACGGAGAATAGAATCGAAGAAAAGGGATTGTAGCAACTTTCTTTGTAAAATATTGTATATAACAATTTATTGATGAAATTGACAAATTCGTAAATACCTTTTCTCTCAATCTTTCTTCGCGCGAATATTGCATACTTAAAAGAGAAGGAATACAAAAAATAAAAACGTTATCGGTTATCATTCATCCTTTCATTTGTGTGTCGTTAAAAAGGATTCAATTGAGGAAAATCGCTGCAGGGGTGGGTGAGGGGGTGGAGGGGGTGATAAAAAAGCTATGAACGAAAACGATAAAGAAACTTAAATGTCGTACGACAGTCGGGACAGACAGACATTCCAACCACCATCTCTCTCTCGGTCAACAGGACATTTAATAACACGAATTATATAAATACGGTATGAACATATTATGTAATAATATTTAAGGAATGACGATAGTTCCTTCATCTTTGTAAATCGCGCGTCATCTGTAAATTAAAGACAAAGAAACGCATCATTTATAATAGTATACATTAATATCACTCGTCGTCAGAGTTGAAAAAATGAAGACAAAAAAAAAACTAAGCAAAAGAAAACAAGGCAGACAAAATGGAAGTGAAGCGAACGCAAAATCTCTCTTATGTCGTATCAACTAAGAATTATCGATTATTATATGATTAATTTTCATTATTGATTAATTAATTACAGCTTATTATTTTTTAATATTATAAATATTTGTTTTATTAACGCCACCCTCTATTGATTATTCATTCATCGCTAATACTAATCGCTAGGCATATATTATATTTATATATATACAAATATATATATATATATATATTTACATATATATATGTGTATACATATACATATACAAACGTAAGCAAGACAGCATATTACACTTTATAAATATGAATATCAAACTCTTTGAAACGGCGTCCTTCCACGATCCACATACCGCTAACGATCCTTACCTTACTTAATGTTTAGTACGAAACGTTAGTGGTACTTTAATACCTAATCGCTATGTCTTTAATCTACTTAAGCTCCTTAAAAGAAAAGAAGAAAAAACAAACAAACAAACAAATTCTTAAAACGACTTTTTGATTATAAATAGTGTAAATTTTTTATATAGTGCGAAATGAAATATTATTGGCCGCTCAAACTTGAGACACGACGCGGTCATGTATAAAACAGATGAAAAGAAAGGAATAAGGAAGCAAAAAAAAAGAAGAAAAATGAAACAAATTCAAACATTCAATACACAGTCTTGCGATCTTTCGAATTACAACAAAGAACACGAAAAGATTTAAAAAAAAAAGAGGAAACAAAACCTTTCGTTATTTTATGCCTGATTTTTACGAGACGAAAGGCGCGCAATGCAGCCTTCTAGAAACACTCGGGTGGAGCTAATAAGAAATATTTATAGAGGTCAGAAATCGTATTTTATTCGTATATACTCGATAGCATACACGCGTGCACCGAAAAAAAGCACTTTGACATCCAATTTATTGAGAGATAATTGTGCGAATGAGAATATATCGAAGGAAAAAGAAAAAGATTTCGATGATGCTAATGATGATGATGATGATGATGATGATGATGATGATGATGATGATGATGATGAAAAACTGATAAAAGAAAAAGAAAAACAAAATGCATGCCTCGAGTATATTTCTTTTAAGAGCTTATGCCTCCTACAAGGATGATGAAAGTGTGCTACACCACGTTGGTCTCTTGGTGTGCAGGCTAAATCTTCAATTGTTTAAGTATCAATTGGGGCGGTGTACGGTCGACAATGTTTACGATAAACAAATAGACCAGATAGACGGCAATAAAATAACTCGACAACAGCCTGCAATCCACGCAATCGCGGATAAGCACGCAATGATGCTTCATTAATTTACAGACATACGAATGAGCAAAAAAAAACGCGACAAAGAGATGTAAACGCGATATAACGGCGAGTCGAGTACGAGTATCTTTTGCATTTAGAGAACAGAACTGCATTGTCTGACTCGCGCTTCCCCAACCGATACTACGAGGATTCTTATGTGCGTGAAAAACATTCAAGAAGATTGCGTAACCCTATAAATATTGATTATATATATGATAAATATGTATCATATATATACATCTATATATATATATTATATATATATATATATATATATAACTGTATATGTATACCTAAAAAAAGAAAACATAAGCCCATCGGTATGATGATATACATGTAATAAGTACTATTTAAATATTGTAACAATTGTATATGATTTTACTACTACTACTACACGCTAATTGTATTATATATATATGAAAGATCTGCGACCTCCCACTTGTAGAACACACCGTGAAAAACACTCGAATGGTATCGCGAGACATACGCTATCCGTTACACACACGTAACACACAATTTCACACGCAAATCCATCTTTTCCCTTTCACACTTGAACCACACCCTATCACTATATCACCATCACCACCACTACCACCACTATCATCATTACCACGACAACGACCACCACCACCACTACCATCACCACCACCACCACCACCACCGTATTCAACTGCCATGGCGCTGGCGTAATTAGTTGTTGGTTGTTTCGAAAGGGTTGTACACACTCTGGCTTGTTTTTTCACGAATATAGAAAGAAAATAAAAATAAAAGATCGGCGGACATCAGTGGGAATGGTGCGCCCTGATATTAAGACTGATGTACAGTAGCGCGCTATTCTCTTAAGTCACGTATCTTCGATTCACCCTTAAGTCCCCGGCAAGGACCACATTATCGTTCGTACACGAGGAAATGAAAAAAGAAAGAAAGAAAGAAAGAAAAAAATAAAGACGATACCCATCCATCATCCAATCACCCATCCCCACAGATACAAACACGAATACATACATATGCGTGCAACCATAACAATATTCGCAGGGCCAACCGTGTAAATATATCATACATAATTTTCTCGAATGATTTATATATCATATATCTACGCGCAGGACTTGCGATTCCGCTGGCTCGTACGACGTTACGACGTCGCGCTGTGTATCATATAATTATAATAGTCAAGTATCGACACGCCTCCGAATTGACAAAAACAAAAAGTAAGAGCGAAACGAACGAAAAAAAATTGTTCGTGATCGTTAGCATCGTCGATGAATTTAACTCCAGCATTCCAAAGGCGAAATTCGTAATTTGGATAATCATACACGCGTAATGTTATGCTCTCAATGATCTCCCATGTATACTTACAGCACACTGTAATCGAATACGAGCCGGCGGTTCGGGACACCGAGATTGCGACAAAAGCGTAATAAATCGAATGATGACGGATGAGAAACAAACAAAAGGAAAGAAAAGAAAGGAAAAAAAGAAATAAAATTTTTGAAAATTACACGTGTATTCCAAATAGCAGGTAATTAGATAAGTGGGAAGGACAGGCATACGGAAGAAAAGAAAGATAAAAAGAAAATTGCATAACTTGTATATTAGTGTATAGAATGTAGAAACGATGAAATAGCCACAAAAGAGGATCATTTTCGACGATGTTTTTTACAACAGGCAAAGCAGTGCGAATAGATATGTCATTGTATAACATTTAAAAAAAAAAGAAAAAAAAAGGAAAGAAAAAACATTCGAAAGCAGTTGATAAACGATGCACGATTAAAAACCACTAATCCCTCGCCACCACCCAAAACGCATTACTCTGACATTTAATTACACGAAACATTACACGAATCGTCATTACACCCGCGACGCGTACCTCGTACGTTTCGTTTTAAACCGCAAAGGAAATAATGACACGATGTTACATTCACACGAAACACACACTCACATGACACACAAGCCGACAGCACCAGATTTACCATCTCTCTTAAGGAGCATAGAGTTTTAAATAGCCGATGCATCTATAGCCGATTTAATCATAAAATGAAAGACATTTAAGCAAAGGCGATTCGTCATCGAATCTCCCTCTTTACCAGACTTACCTTTTTAAAAAGCGAGGAGCAATTTTCTTTTTTCTATGAGTTGCGCGCTTCCTCGATTAATTTTGTCTTGATGTACCTTGTCGTATGTCGCTCGAAGGTTTTCTCACTCAGCAGGATACTCGACGGTGGTGGCCCTAGCGCGCGTATACCTTGCAGTGGAAAAGAGCATTTTCATATTGGGCGACAGATGTCGAATTGTAATTTTCGGAAAAAAAGCACGATGCTCTTTATTCATCGCGGATGCTCTCTCTCTCTCTCTATTTTGCACTTAGTTTGATTTACGATTAGTATTCGTTATGTTCTCGTTTCATGATTATCACGATTGATACCGTTTATTTTCTCGTTCTTGTTGTTAATTCACAAAGTATCGACGGGACAAAGTATTTCCCAAAAATTTACCTTTTCTCGACGAATCAAGAAAAAGAAACGAAATTTATACGAAGAATAAAGAAACTGGTAACTGCATTTTACAAAAAAAAAAGAAACAGGCGACTAGAAAAGTTACAGTCGATTATCGCGTTATCCCTTAGAGTTGTTTGGTAGGGACTCACTCGAGCCGTCTGAAAGCCACTTGGATAATTAAATAAATAAACGTTATAAATAATCAATTAATCAAGTTATTATACATACTTCAGTATAGTTATAAACAATATTTGTTCGTGCTACAAATGGCATATTACGGCGTAGATGCAATTATTGATTAATCGTTACGATATAATTACATGATATTGCTTTCGTCGCTTGAGTTCCGCTACATTTTCTTTTACTTTTCTTTTCATCAAATTTTTTTCATACATGCGAGATGTATTTCCATCGTAGATTTGTATTTATTGTCATTTTCGCAATATTCGTTCACTACAAAGTGCATCCATGGCAGTCTACGTTGAGCGTCTCGAGGCGAGGAGACATTGTCCGTTGAAGAAATAAAACCCGACACGCGATTCGAGGAAATTGATAAAAGAACAATTTGATAAAAATCATTCGAGCAAAATAACGAGCAACGATAATTTCCCTCTCATCGGGAAAACTTTCTATCCGCCACCCGTCACTTGTGCGATTATTCGACAAATCTGGGGAAAAACGTGCTCGTATCGTAAATGAAAGTCTTCGCTGTAACTCCAAAATGTGTGAATAATTTTATTTTATTTTTTTCGTTTTTATTTTCTTCGAAAACTCCTTGAGCCAGATTTTTAACGCAGAAGGCCGTGCTAGTAGTTTGTCTTGATTCTAGATTCAACATTGTCACTCATAAAGTAGGCACAGTATACACGACACACGCCAGGTACACACAGCAACACACACATTTAAAGAAAAAGAAAAAAAATGGTAATAAATTTATCGGTAATCTAAATGTAACATGTATATGATGGCTGTACAAATGTAACATTTTTTTCCATTATGTATGATGATGAAAAAAAGGGAAGATTCGACGAAAAAAGAAAAACGGAATACAATCGACAATGAAAAAAAAAAAAAAAATCCGCATGTGCGTGAAAAAACAATGGTCGATGCTGAGTCGACCGGTGAAGCGTCGATGCGATCGATTGATCCACCCGCGAGTGATTTACCAATAAAACTACTATTACTTTTAATTATAAAATACCATTTCTGTAATAACATTATGATATAAAACCATACATTGAATGGCAATCCACGTGTGGTTTCTGTACCTCGTAGATACATCACTGCACAGCCTGCACTTTCCGATCGTCCGAAGTACAAACAGTAGGAGGGAAAAATAATTATTCGCAAGTATTTTTCGGGGCACGTGTATTTTTTCCTGCATTGTACTCTTTTTTTTCTTTTTCTTTACATTACACGGGATTATTTCAATGATTGATAAACAAAAATCGTACAGGGAAGAAAAATTTGATACACTAGAACAACTTTGAATACGCGTGATAAAAAAAATATTTATCACATTATATTCAGTCTAGTTCGTATGTTGCGAGTTACACGCGACATGCGTTCGCAACGGTACTCGTCGCTCCTGTATACACACCAACTGCATTTTTCGTGAAATTCTAATTATTTCTTTCTTTCGATAATTTGCTTGCATTTTGGCTGCAAGGAACAAATACGATCGAGATCGACAAAAAACCCGTCGATCGTATACAAAATGGAATTATCTCAGATTACGTGTCTATTCGCTTTCTTCCTTGGACCGTTCTCGGTCGGATCTTCGAGATTTCTTCTTCCTTCGGCTTGGACTACGCGATCTGGATTTGTGTCTACGCGAGCGTGATCTCGAGCGATGTCTGTGCCTAAAAGACACATAGATGAATGATCTTATGGACTACACTGGTATATAAAATAGGCATTGAGGGAAAAAGAAAAGGCGAGTAAAAGATTGAGAAAGCTGGAGCCCGTTTTGCTCGTTTCGTTTACCTCTCTTTGTGACGATATTGCGATCTCGAGCGATCGCGTTCTCTGTCCTCGTCTCTGGCGACCGATTCTTTTTCACGTTCCCTATCTCTCGCAACTGATTCTTTGTCTCGCTCGCCGCGTTCACGCTCTCGTTCTCGCTCCCGTCCCATGGATTCGAGCTCGCGTTCCGTACGTTCCGGTCTTTCGCGATCGCGCTCTCTTTCACGATCTCTAGATTCTTTTTGTTCTCGCGGTAGCATCAAAGACGGTATGGAGATTGGTGGTACCATCGTTGGTATAGTTTTCGGACCCGAGTCTTTCTCCTCTTCTGTCTCTGTCAGCGGTATCGCTAAATTGGTTGGCTGCCACGTCTGGAAAGAGGATTCATTCGTCAACGCGTCGTCGTCGCATCGAGTATCACATTTAGTTGGACAATAAATAAATACGTGAAAGAGAGACGAATGAATAATCTTACTGGATCATTGCCCCATTGACTGTCTTGGGTAGGCTCGTAACTCTGATAGTAAGGATCTGTTTCAGGAATATAGAAAGGTGGTGGCTCTCCAGGATAACCGGGAGGTGGCATATCGAACGCCGGTGGAATTCCAGTACCCGGTGGGGGTACGCTCATATCTGGAAAACCTGGTTTTCTCGAATATTCTCTTCTATCCGCCGTCATAACTTGTATAACATTCTCCTTAGGCGGCGACTTGTCGAGATTTCTTCTCGAAGCCAGACCCGAACTACCGATAACGTCTATCGTACCGGCCATTTTCCTACCCGGTGGTGGACCGGCTCGTTTAGGTCCCATTATACCGGAATATTTACTGTTATCATTGGTAATAGCGACTTGAGGTACTCTCGTACCGCTGCCTGGATTTCCACCACCTCCACCGGCGTTTAATATCAAACCTACGCCGGATTCGCTGCGCATTCTTTTTTGACGCTCGCAATAAGCTCTCCACGTCTCCTCGTTGAATCCATAATTGAAGTAATCGGTAATATCGGCACCAGGTTGTCTCCATGGCTTATCTTCCAATTGATCCAAGTTAAATTCATGCGCGGCGATACCATTTATAACGCCGATAGTCTCGAATTCGTCAATACTGAATTTTCCTGGCTGTTTGTTTAATTTATCGGGTACTCCGGCTGTTGTGGTCAAAAGACCTCCTCGTTTGATGTTCAAACTGCCATAGGCGGGTGTCGATTTTATGTCACCTATGACCACGTGAACATCATCGTCGGAATCCGAATCGCTTGGAACATCGCCCTCTTCTTGATTCCGCGCGTCTTTTCCACCGTTGCCGTTCGTTTCGGGACCACCTTCCTCGTTTCCATTTGTCGTAGGGCTCGTTGACTCCCCATCGGGAGCTATCGTATCTCCGGATGCCTGAGCGATAAACAGAGACGTACGACGAGTCATTTGATGAACGGAACGACAAAGTATTGCGATAGCCAAGTAATTCGGCATACTCACAATGTAGTTTTAATAACAATTAGTAGTTTATGTAACGTAAAAAGGTTTGACAATTCCTGAATGGCGTTATTTCTAGTTGATTACGTTTTATGAAATGTCTCTATTTACAATCGTTTTATAAGGTTATGTTTGCTGCATACCCCGGGTGTTCCGTCATGCTTGTTCTCGCAATTCTCATCGTCAACCACTCGAGATCCTTTTTCCGTAGGATTTGCGCCATCCTCTTTTTTGTTTTCCGCTTGTCCCTCGGACGCGGAAATGTCCTTAACGTCAACGGAATCACCGTACAGCCACTGATCCTCGTTTTCGTCCGCCATTTTTTCACAATTCAACCGCAATCCGAGCTGTTGAGAGTTTTGAGGCAGGAATGATTTAAATACATCGGTAGGATAATGAGAGTCCCTGTCATGACGAGTCGGAGTAGTCGGTTAATGAGGGTCAACGAAATGTTCACCCGACTAACGAACGAAACAGATGGATAGTAATTTTAATTCATGGGTATGTTGGGGGGGACCGGGGGATTCCAGTTTCTTCGCAAACAATAGTCGATGAAACACCACTTAAAATGAAAATGTGTACCAAATTTCAAATATTGCCGCCAACTTCACACCCTTGTAGGATCTTCCATGTAAAAAGTATCAAACATGTGGCTTATCTATGCATTTATTATGCGCGTATCCTAAGCATATACAAATTTACCTCGCACGCTAACTTCACACATGTTGCGCGAGTCACGTTACCTCTCCCATATTTTGCAAGGTTATGGCGAACCAAAACAACTCGCGGCCGTTCTTGGCCTTGCCATATAAGATCCGATAGTTTATTTCAAAGATCTGAAAGATTATCTTTTTCGCGGTTCGAGTAAATCCTATCAACCTGACGTAACATCCGAAAAGAGAGATGAAAGAAAAGACGATAACTCGATCACGTTAGTAGAGTGGAATTTTTCTATCTCCTATTTGTTCGGTGTTTCATGACGTTTATCAATTAATCTAATCGATTCTCAGGCATCTACACTACTCTGCACAGCTTTGCTCGTACGTCTGATAATGACCTTGCACTTTGATCTCTCAATATATCACACGATTGTCGCATTGAACTATAATCATTGGTCTAGTCACCTGTGGTCTGTAATGGTTTCTTCTTCTTTTTCCTTTAAGAATATAATCGCCTCATTAAATTAATGCTACAGTGACAGTGCAATTTTGGCAGATTCATGTCGAACGAACACTTTATCTTGCCTTATGAGTATGCAAAGTTATGCACGTAAAATTATTCAATGATAGTTTTTTTTAACTTTTCAGTCTCGTCGATAGATGACTTCCAGAAACGTGACAGTAAGTTCCCAGGCTGATTGTACACGAGAATCCTCGACGAGACATCCGAGTACAAGTTAAAGATGGGTCAGTCCACGAGTTTGCATTCGGGTCCCAAAGCGAGAAGGTCCAGTCTTAAGAAACTAACATTGTCCGGTATGGGCAAAGGAAGGCGCAACAACTCCAAAAACCTGTCTCATACTTTTTCATTTCCTGACGAGACGCTAAAGGTAATAAAATATCTATATACCATAATCAAGGGTATTGCAACATGAATTTTATACACAAAGTATCGATATTTTATTATCGACATAATCGACGAGAAGAAGATAGAAAATATTTTGAAATTTATTAAATTCAAATTGTAACGCCCTTGGTATACTTTTGTCAAATTAATAAAAAAAATAATCTACGTGTGGTCCTTAAGTCTTCTCACTGTTATCAGGTAGAACAATTGAACGTTAACGTAGCGACGGAAGAGGAGCTCATGACTCTTCCTGGAATAAGTCGGAACGTAGCGTCGAACATAGTTAGTCACAGACAAATGATAGGACGATTCAACAGGGTTGAAGATCTTGCCCTAGTGTCTGGAGTAGGTGCTCATAAGCTTGAATTATTCAAGCTAGAGGTATATGTTCCTTCGACAAGTGCCAGCGGCACTTCATCCAGAGCGTCCATTAGCATGGATTCCGTAGGAAATAGCGAAAGCGTGGTTGATGTTAACAGTGCCAGTATCTTTGCCCTTCAAGCGGTTCCAGGTGTTAATCAGGTAAGTCAATGAGATTTTAACGATCCAATGAAAACGGGCTACAGTAATTTACCAATATTTTTGTCTTATTTAAGAGACTTGATTCATTTTCATCAACAGTTTTCCTTTATTACAAAGTCAGCCCCTACATCCTCGATCCAAGCGACCACAATGATACTTGGCTCGTTCCCATGAGTTTGCCGCTACAATTCTTTCATACTGTCTTAAAAAAGATTTCCTGATTCTGTTTGAAAGAGGTTTCACAAAGTGGTAATTAATTATTACCAAATTAAACTCGCACTTTAGTCGCATTACAAAAATACGAAAGGAAAGACGAATACCAACTGTAAAAACTTGAATATCGTGCAACACTTATATTTATGTTTAAGTCCAATAATTCAAATCATACGTGATCGAATAATTGAATTTTTCATCGTCCTGTACGTACAAAAATATAGGAATTAGCGTCTAAAATCGTTGAGAGACGGTTGAAGTATGGACCGTATCGCTCGTTGGACGAGCTAGCTAAGCTACGAGGGCTGGGAAAGCATCGTCTTGCTACGATAAAGCCATATTTGAAAATAAACTTAGTATCGAACGGTTCCGTTACACCGACCCCTAGCGCCGGCAGCAGTTTGCCAACGTGGAACGGAGGACCGCAAGCTTCTAGCACTCCGAAAGTCAATAATAGCTCAAGATATCCAGTTCGATCATATCGCAATATGACAACGACATCAAAAATGTGAGAGATTACTTCTCGATCGATCTCAATGCTCTTTACGTTCATAACTGATCTTTTTCCCTGTCTCTTAAAAAATCTTCACCACAACAGTCCTATTATATCTCGTTTCAGCTATCGCAGCGACGAGGACAAGAAAAGCATCGAATCCAATTCTGGAATATCCGAAGAGGAGATTTGGGAATTATTAAGTGTCGCTAGTCCACGTCCCTGCGTCACACCCGAATTCGTCGACGAACCATTTGGCAGATCGTCCGTAAGACTCGCGTCATGGAACTTGACCGGATTCAATAGTGACAAAGCCAGCAATCCCGGAGTTTTGGAAGTCGTCTGCCGAACGATTTTGGAAAATCGGTTTGTACACTGCAGCAGGATTATTTCTTTAATGGAGTATCCAATTATTATCGATGATCAAGTACCGTGAACTGTACTCAGGCTCTCATTACTGGCACTCCAAGAGGTCAAGAGTGCCGAGGCTCTCGATAAATTGACGAGAGAACTCAATGTACCGAGTCTGAAACGTGTACGCGATTGGCGAGAAAATCAGCGTGCTTGGCGATCGATCCATTTAGGTGCGGGCTTAGCAGTATTGTGGGACTCGAATCCAGACAAGTGTATAACGCTGAAGGAACAACCACCGGCAACTACGGTATTACTACCGGTTCTTGCCTCCGTCATATTTCATGTAAGATTTCTTTCGCAAACTCGCTTAAATTGCCTAAAAGTAAGGAACCAAGATTTTTCATCACTTATCGCGGTAAACGTGACGATCGAATTTATTTTTACAGGTCAACAAACTCGATCTGACCTTGATAAATATACACACACACGATTCGAATGACAATAAGATAATCGAACGTTTTGCAGAAACAAAGAATGCAATATTTGTCGGTGACTTTACGCTCGCAGACGACACACCGAATACTTTCGACGAGGTACTTTTCGAGAACAACACAGCCGTTTATTCCGACAGATACTTCTACAAGGATAAGATCATTTGGGGCAAAGGCTCGAAAAAGCTCTTTGACACCGATATAGCGCGAGTAGTGAGACTGGGACTCACACACTTGGGTATTCCTCATGGCTGGCGATGGGGCGGACCTGCTTCCAATCACTGCCCAATCTGGTGTGAAATATTTACAGAACCGTGCGAGGTCTGACGACGTGTCTTGTTAGGCCCCGAGTAACGAAGCAATTAATCCGTGTTAAAAAACAAAGCGAAGTAATTTGCACGCAAAATTCAAGTCACAGTTCCGGTTTAAGAAAATGTGTGCCGTATGATTTGTGTTTTTCTTCCATGAATCCGCCCGTAAAGAAATTCCTCGTGAAATTTACGCATTGTTGGCACCCCTTTCCCTAGATACAGATAGGTATTATATTCCCCCAATCTTGAAAATATTAATATATAAAAGAAATTAAGTACATATTGTACATATGTGAAATCTCTTGTCTGCCGTGGAGATTATTTATGTAATTACAGTTTCTCTTTGTTACTTATAATTTAACGACGATGAAGTTTACAAAACTCCTGGAACATAATCCTTTTACGAAAGGAACAAGACTGACTATCTTCCATTTGTAATAACCGGTGCGACGCTGGTGTGTCGCATTACAATTGTATCCAGTGCATAATAACGCTAAATATAATGAAATATTTTTCGTAGCACGGTTTTTGTTATCTTCTTCATTGTTCGTGGGTATCTGAATTCTTTCGTATCCCATTTCCCAGTGTGCAATCGTCGATTATCATGGATAAATAACGACATATACAAATAACTTTTATTTTCCCATTGAAAAACGTTTGAGTGTAAAATTTGTCTTCTGTAAAAGATTTTTTTCTTTGTTTTTACATCATATACAGTATATACATTATCATACATAATTTCGTTATAAAAAAATAGATACATTCCTGTGAAATTCTTCCGAGAAATATCTCATTTGTTTCATTTTCTCTATAATAATCCGACGTAGATACAATATGTAGTCTGGATTATTGCGGTGCATGATTCGTTTGGAAACTTTTCTCTGTATAAAGTTCAATAATTCGATGTCGCGCTCTATTTCTCGCATAAAGAAATTATTTTGCGTCTATGTTACAGGATGCAGAATAATATATCCCGTTGAACGTTCATTCGTTCGTTACGAGTGTGGCTGTAGGACCCTCGAGCCCTTCCATTTGTTCGGCGATCACGATATTCGACGTTTCGTTCTCTTTGTGTATAGCTATGATGATTTTTTCACTCGAGGACTGACTGTCGGATGAACCTTCTTGCGTCGAAGTGGCGGCTTCCTGAGACATCGATAAGAATGTTCATCACATCACGATCGTATGGTAAATAAGTAAGTAGATAACCGAGCCCTTACCGTGCTACGAATTTTTGTATGCGTCTTTATATGTTTCGTTAGATGATCGGAACGCATGAATTTTTTCGTACACTCGGGACATTGAAACCTCTTTTCACCCGTGTGCGTTCTCCTGTGACGCTGAAGTTCGTCCGATCTCGTGAATTTTTTTCCGCAAAATATCCAACTGCAGACAAACGGTCGTTCACCGGTGTGCCATCTCAGATGAGCCCTTAAATGGCTCGTTTTACCATAAACTTTGTTACATCCGGCGATGTGACAGACGTGCTGTCTCTTACGACTAAGATCCCGATTTCTATCACCCTCGCCGCAATTCGGACATGTACAAGCTACTCGACGGCGATGCTGTTTGCTCGCATCAGGATCGCTGCTCGCGCTCGGCGTAGAAGGCGATGGATGTTGATGTTGCTGAGGCGTCGGGGTATTGCTCGTCATAGCTCCGTTAGATTGTATAGTCTGAAGAATCTGCCATTTCGGTGGGTCGTTGGCCTCGATGTGAACAGCGGGTGATGAAACGATTGGTGTTGCAGTTGCGGTGGCAGTTGACGCTGGCATCGTTTGAACGGCTGGCTGCAATGCGCTTGCCGGTATGACCTGGACGTTGCCCAAACCCGGGATATTTTGTACGGGAATCGATTGGAGAAATCCATTGGTCGTGTTCATCGCACTGGCGGGTTGAAGTTGCATTATACCACCGTTGCCAACATTAATGCCTCTCATCATGCCGCCTTGTTGAGCCGTTATATTAGCCAGTGCCGATGCAGGAATAAGAGTAAGCTGTTGGCCTTGAGCTCCTGAGAAATAAAAGAAAAAAACAAGTAGAATAACGCATTGTATAAAAAAAACTCATTTCATCCGGATGTACGAAAAGATTCGATCGTTTTTACTCGTTCTTTGTTTACCTGTTATAGTAATTGGCTGTATCGTTTGTTGCTGAGGCTGAGCGGCTGGTATGTGTATCACTTGACCACTGGCTAATTGACTCGCGTCGATACTCGTGAATTTTATGTCACCACCTTCTTCGGACGGCCTCGTCAATGCTGATAACGTTTGCACATCGATCTTTTGGCCATCCTTCGTAGTAAGAACGGTTCCTCCGGTGCCACCAGCACCGACCGGCCTTCCAAGCGCACCGATTCCAACCACCTGTATAGATCGGAATCTCGTTGTAAGGAAATATTTCAAAGAAAGAATTACTCGATATGGGAACGTTGATAAAATTACCTGAACATTGCTCTGTCCGGCGACGCTCGTGCTCCAAGTCGTTCCAGACGTCGCTGTCGATGCCGCTACTTGTTGAGCCTGGACCTGCTGCTGCTGTGCCTGCTGTTGCTGCTGTTGTTGTTGTTGTTGTTGCTGGTGCTGTTGCTGTTGTTGTATGACTTGCTGTACAACTTGCTGAACTTGCTGCTGCTGAACTTGCGCATCGGCGACCTGTTGCTGCTGTTGTTGCACTACCTGTTGCTGCGTCTGATGTTGCGCAGCAACTTGCTGCACAACTTGTTGCTGCGCCTGCTGTTGCGCGACTTGCTGCGCTACGTGCTGAGCAACTTGTTGTCCTTGTAAACCTTGCAATTGCGGCAAATTTGCTATCTGAACCTGCTGTATTTGCCCGTTCGGCGTTATGATTTGGGCCATTTGAGGCATTTGCTGAGAACGAGAGATTAAACGATTACGATTAATGCGGGATGAGTTATCGAACGACACAATAGTAGGAGAAGCTTACAGTTCGGCGACTCACTTGCGTTATCTGCGGTATCATTTGGGTAGCGCCCATATTGAAAACACTCGACAAGGCTTGAATGGGAAAGTGAACGGTCTGATAAACGGTTTGACCGTTACCAGCGTTTACCGGTACTTGTACCGGCACAGTCTGTTGGACGTGTTGCATAGGAAATTGCAATGGTTTCACCTGCACGCTCTGACCTGAAACATCGACGGTAGCCTTGGAATCTGCCCGTTCGTATTCGATTACAGGCGAAGAGAAGGCAGTGGTTAATTGATGAAAAGCGTGGTGTAAAGAATTAGTAATATTAATTCAGCGGATTTTCGTTGCATGTACATCACCGATACCGAAACATCGTAGCTTACAATTTGGTGCGAATAAAGAAAAAAAAAAGAAAAAAAAAAAAAAGAATCGAAGAATGTAAGAGAGTGCGATGGAATGATCGTGTGAATAAGAGCAAGGAGTAAAAGGATAAGAGAATAATGATCACCTGTTGGTATTTGAACCGTTTGACCACCGATATTTTGTATGATGGAAGTTGGAAACACATGAGGCGCTCTTATAAGACTGACTGGATGCGGCGTTATGATCGTTTGACCGTTAGCCAATTGAATTTGCTGACCACCGCCGGCGAATTGCATCGAGGGTTGAGTCTGATGATGACCGGTGCCCGACATTGCCGACGATGGTATAAAAAGAGCCTCCTGACCATCGATATTGACCGTTTGCATCTGCGGTATGACGCTGTAACTGAGCTGTTGTTGTTGCGGCTGTTGTTGCTGCTGGCTTTGTTGTTGCGCTTGTTGTTGTTGTTGATTTTGTTGCTGTTGCTGCTGATGCTGCTGCTGCAACGCCGCTTGATTGCTGATCAACTGAGTGCCCTGAGGACGCATACCGATCGAACAAAGTTCTTTTCGAGACAACGAATAACTCCGTTGCCCTTGTATTTGGATTTTAAAAAAAGTCTTTGATCGAGTATACCTGTAGAAACTGTTGCTGCAAAGCCTGTACCGATATGGTCTGAGTTCTCTGCTGTTCGTGCTGTTGTTGCTGCGCCGCTTGAAGCGGCATGAAATTTTGTAATTGTTGTAGCGTGATAACCTGAGGCTGTTGATGTTGATGAATCTGCTGTTGTTGAACATCTTGCTGATGTTGCTGCTGCTGTTGTTGCTGCTGAGCCTGTTGCTGTTGCAACTGTTGCAATACATTTGCGCTTACAAAACGTATTTGTGGCTGCGATATCTGCTGCTGTTGCTGTTGCTGCTGCTGTTGCTCCAACTGCTGTTGTTGCTGCTCCTCTTGTTGTACTTGCTGAGCTTGATTCTGCAACTGATCGTGATGTTCGTCTATCTCTTCCTGAAATATAATAAAAAAATGTAGTTCATGGAGAGAGTGCGCTTTATCAAATATTTGCACAATTATGCATCGATTAGATACTTTCGTGTCGTGACGAGACTAACAATAAGAACTACGATATCGCACATGAATTATTCATTCCTCCCTTTATAAGTCCGGTCTCACCTGGGTAGCGTTTCTTGCATCCGCGCTTCGTTTCATAGTGGCAGAGTCCTCGTACGAACTCTTGGCTCACCGGCAAATAACATGGACAACGTAGCTTTGGCGAGGATGGACAATTTCTTTGTCACCCTCTCTTTCTCTCTCTTTTTCTCTTTTGCTACAGACGAAATCTGCAGTTTTGTCGTGAATGCAAGAAAATATCCATTTTTGCAACTTTTTACAGATGTAAAAAAACAAAAATAGAAACAAATACGATCGCAATCCCCTTGTGTCACCAGCGGGGGACGAGCTTGAGTTCTCCTTTTTTTTTACGGTTCCGTTCAACTTGGTGAATTGGACCCGAAATTTCTCAACGATGCTTCGTCACACTGAAAGAGTACATCAAGACTCAGGGCCAACAGTACGATCGATTTCATCTTGTATTATCGTCAACTTTTAATACAGACACGTTTCTCTTGATTTTCTCGTCGAACGTTATTATTGCAATCACCAAGGCTCGAGATAGACGATGAAAAAAATTAATTAATAAATAAATCATAAACCGTTCATCGAGGAATTAATTTGAAACGATCCAAAAGAGAGAGAGAGAGAGAGAGAGAGAGAGAATGAGCGAGAGACAGATGAAACAAGCGCGAAGAGCAATGTGATAGAGAAATTTTTAGAGATCGGAGAAACGCGCGACACGTGCGAAAGGCAAGATTTTAGCGCGTTGCGACGCGAGGCCCAACCTCGAGGGCCCGGTACGAGGACCGCCTCTCTACGCCCCTGCACACGGTGCCCCACCCGCGGAATGCGTTCCAGTACGTACGTAGCGTGTCACGTTTCTGCGCGGTTGTTCCGAACACTACGGTGAATATATATATATATATATATGCTATTGGAGCATGGACAAGCGTGCGCAGCACTATATATGTACATAAAGCGAATCGGTGTAGACGCGAAGCGCAGAACACACTCTACGAACATTAAGAGCCATGGGGTGAACTCCCCATCTAGAAGTGAAGAGTAGTAGAGAATATTCGCGATAGAACAACCGCCACACCCGCCCACTCGTGTGGCTCACGCGGCCCCCTCGAGCGATATAAGCGCGCAAGAACGAGGCCTCTCGGTCGTCCGCGGTTCAGCCTCCACCCACTTTCGTGCCCGGAGACTCCACCTAACGCGCGCGATACCCGTAACACGTGCTACAATCCTCTCTCGCTCTATCTTCTATCTCGCTCTCTCTCTCTCTCTCTTTCCTCGATCTCTCACCCCTGCACACCTTGGCGGGCTCTTGCGAGACGTCGACCACGGACCATCCCCCCGACGTTCGAGAGTGGCGCGTTTGTGTCAGATGGAAACGTTATATATTCGGTATCTCGCGTGGTTTTTAGTTACAGACGAACGCTCGGAGCTTGGAGTCGTTCGCGAGTCGTTATTTTTAATACTTTTCACGTTATAAAATACATATACGATATGAAGACTATACCTTGTTTTCTTGGGAACTCTTCGAATCGGCCATAGCCCAAAGCTGCGTTGCCTAGGCTGTCTTTCGTCGACCGAGAACTCGTTCTCGTGATCCCCAATAATCGACGTCTCTTCCGTGTCGTGTGTGTATACGTAACTACGCTAGTTGGATATTGATCTTATAAAAATACGGATATTTTTATTTATCTACGATATTTCACGGTGTTTGAACAAACTGTGACCGTAAACGGCGTCGTACCATCGTTCGAGCGGAACATTCCACTCAAGTAGTATACCCAAGCGTTACTGTACACGCGCCACGAAGACCGCCTCGGCGAAACATTCGCTTTGCGAAGAGAGCGAAACAAGGACGCTCGGTCTCACGCACGCACCGAGTCTGTGCCTATGTGTGTGTGTCTCTCTCTCTCTCTGCTGTAGCTATACACGGACGGTATGCATATACGAAATGGCGCGCCCGCGCACTACCTTCACGCGTTATATATTGTCGATTCCGAGATGTAGGATAGTAACTATACGTTACTTACGTACATTGTCCCTCGTATGTTTCGCGATCGATATTATATATTTTTATATATATATCAAATAGTTATGTACATTTATACACATCCATACACACGAGTGATGTATATACAGCCTAACAACACACGATCCCTCGGATTTCCACACTGACGCACTTAACTCGCTCTGTTTCTCCCCTGTTATACACGGATGCAGCACCGTTTCTCCCACTCCAGTGCCTATATCTACCGCAAGAGGACAGTATACATCGGCGTTGGTTGCAACGAGCACACGGTCAACGCCTCGAAAAATACATCACCGAGTAGAGAAAGAGAGAGAAAGTTTCTTTTTTTTTTCTTCTGTTTTTCTTCGTTTCTGCCGTTTTTCTACGATGTCGAGCTGCTCGGTAGAAGCCTGTGCGCTATGAACATAGCGTCGTAGCGTCTCATGGCCGAGAGCGAGCGTGAAACGCGCCGGGTGAAAGCGATGAGTAAGCCTAGTCCAAAAAGCGAACACACGCCCCGTTGAGCGAAAGCAGCGCGACGCGGGGTGATGCGATAGCGCCAAGGCAATTGCCCACCGTGTGTCAAAATCGCCGAACGTAGAGATAGGCGTCCGCGAGGCGTATACACGATATCGCGCACTCTTCGGGGGCTCAAGGTCCGCCTGTATGCCTTTTGACTGTGTGCACGTATATATTTGATAACTATATATATACACACGTATATACGT
The DNA here is from genome assembly GCA_964017225.1 of Netelia inedita. NCBI lineage: Eukaryota > Metazoa > Arthropoda > Insecta > Hymenoptera > Ichneumonidae > Netelia > Netelia inedita. The sequence continues at coordinate 11,704,055 of OZ024920.1, forward strand.
ATCCACACAAACGCGACACGTTAAAACGGGAGCTCGTAAAACGTGCGGTAGACTATCTCGTAGCCAACTGATTCGGTAGTGGGGCGGTGCACGCGACGCCACTGACTGTTCCCCCGAGTTCATACACGCTAGCACGATGTTCCACAAGCTTCGTGTGCTTCGATTGGTCGGTGAACGTAACCACGGTCCGGCCTCGGTTTAGCAGGGGCGTACGCGGGGGCTGCTCTGCCTGGCCGCCCACCCCGTTAAGCGAGAGGGGCCCCAGGGAGACCAGCACCCTTCCCCTACGTTCGTACGTATATCTAGATATATACAATATATAAGACTACATTGTGGAAGGAAAGATGCGCGCGGTGGGACAACGCGCTGTTACCCTCTGTCTCGTGTTCGATGCGCACCGCTATTCAAAACGCGTGCGCACGTCCTGTCCAAAGACCCGCCAAATTTTGATCCAGCATCCCCCTAGCAAAAGGTACGGAACGCGCAACGCGAACAACCGCTGAAAATAGACCGCGCGTCGCGTCTCAAAAGGGGGGAGGAGCCCGTCGCCAACGCCCCTTCGAGGGTCGACTTTGTTTGGGATTTTTTACCTTGTGTGCAGCATCTGTCTTCGTACTAGGAACATCCAACGATCTATCCTTCGAGCGATAATGAACGACGCGAATGTATTTTATTTCGGATCATTCGCAACGGGCGACAAACGTGTGAGATAGCCTTTATCGAATGTAACCTTACGACGGTTCGATCTGTCTCTGGCAACGTTGGACGTAAATGTTTCTCGAAAAAATATTCAAACGGTCGATGCATGCAATGTGGTATAAGGACCGAAACTTGAGTCATGTATCGTTTATACCTCCTTCCCTCCCTTAATCCTCGTGTACAGACTGCGGTTTCTCCTACCTGCACTCCGCTTCGAAGATTTTCAGGGTCGTTGCTGCATTGGCGTAGAAATCCGTTGGCGCATTAATTCTTATGAATCTCCGCTTTTCGCGACGAGAGATCATACGCATGTACAATACGAATAGTGCGAGTGACTATAGCGCGGAGAATATTTTCCATGTATTAAATTGCGATTTATTGGTTTCTTTTTTTATTGTTCGTTTCTTTTCATTATTTTCTCTTTTTATTCGTTCGACGTCATTGATATTTTAAATAAATTAATAATTTATATACTTGACACGATGAGAGATTCGAATAAATTTCTTGTGACAAAAAGGCGTTCATCAATGAGAATATTTACACATTAAATTGGCTAGTATCGATTAAAAAGGATTTTGTGTGTATTTAAGAGACGCGAGAGCGTCTCGACGTCGAGTAATTGAAAAAGAGACTTTTCATAAATATATAACATCGATTGATATTCGTGCCGTTCGGTGTTTTCTTTTTTTCGTCCATGCCTGATGCAAAGAGACACGAATGGAACGATGCAATTGTATACGAATATATTAATGGCGTGTGCGATCAAGGTTTTGGAGTGGGGGGGGGGGGCGCGTGCGCGCGCGCGGGAAATAATTCAAATGATAAAAGTTACTCGAAGTACAAGAGGACCGAGAGTCAACGTACTGATTATAAAAGAAAACGGAAATAATAGCCGCTCTCAAAATAACACCGTTGACCAGAAATCCAGACGATTAAGTGCTCATGGCTCGATTATTTACACTGGAAGTTGGCAAAGCGACTCGTACATTTGAGTCGTTTTTATCATTGTTGCAGTCATTCGATGCCGATTTCCAGTGATTTGGCAAAAGAAAGAAAAAAATTATTTCTACAAATAAATAAATCGTTGCGAGGGGCGAATTAGCTAGGATGGGGACGAAGGTGCACTTTCGAAGAAAGACGCTTCGATATGATGCTTTTAACAGGGGCTCCTCTCTTTCTTTTATCCCCTAGATTTTTGATTTCTCTTCTTTACAGTCCACCGCCAGATCTCTCCACACTGATCTTCTTCTTGAGAACATCCTTCTCGTGCTGGGCCTCCTCCATCTCGGCCATTCGTGCGAAACGCGAGTATGCTACGTGGCCAGATTTGATCGCCGACATCATCTGAATAATAAAAGAAGCAAAAATTAATTACGTCGTACGAATGCAAAGTATCGCAGAGTCAATTTCCAACGGTTCGTTCGGGATTAGAAATCCTGAGAAGAAATGTTTTTATTCTTTTTTCCGTATCGTCGATGATGCACCAAATTGTTCGAAGGTTTTCGGTGTATTATCGGTCGACCGGTAGATCGTCACAATGTTATGAAAGTAAGAAAAATGTTTCCGAGGTCTCGAAGGCATCCAGTCAGCGAGACGATCAGTCGTGAAAGATCTTTCGCTAGTCCGGCGAGTACGATAGTAAACTAAACATGCCAGGTGAAAGATTTCATTGAGGACAGAATTACATTAGCGAGGATCGATATAGTGTGGTGAGCTTGAACGAGCGAGTTTCATTTTTTCATGTTCTAGAGAGCACTGTCGGATAAACCATTTGGACGTTATAAGCGCATTCGCAGCATAACTCGTGTGTTTGGACCTTAATTCGAACTATTAGAATAGCTTTTTGTCACTACTGTAAATACGAAGAAGAGTGCGCTGGCTCGAGTACAATATGCATCTAGCAAACAGAGAGAGAGAGAGAGAGAGCAACGAGTGTTCGTGTCGAATATTTCTATAGCTTGTTTTTCGTGTTTTTCGTATAATATTAGCGAAATTAATAAGGAAATAATAAATAACCATTAAAGGAGCATATTAATGCACAGCAGCAGTTATTAAGACGAGAAGATGCAGTTGGAGAAGAGATATTCTCATGGGTGCTGTCGTTTTCGTTCGGCACAAAAACAAAGAAAAAATGAAAGAAAAGAAATTCTTTGAAACGTTTGCAAAAAGGTGTGTCCGACAGACCTGAAGATATTCGTCCAGCTCGACCTGACCGTTCATATTAGTGTCGATTTCACGAAGAATTTCATGTAGTTCCTCGCCCGGAACGTCCTTGTCGCCAAAGAGCTATATTCGAAGAAGCAGAAAAACACATCTCCATTAATATAGTCATAAATTAATTACCTGTAGATAATCCTGAAGTTCCATCTGTCCGTTGTAGCTTAGATCGATTTCGTTCAGTAAGCAGTGGAGCTCGTTCTCGTTCAGTTTAATGCCAAGAGCCTGAATTACGATCGAACAAAGTGAATTTTTAAAAAAGACAAAAAAAACAACGGCCGAAATCGATAAATTAAATGAAACAAAAAATCTGGTGTTCCGATCAAGAAAACTCGAAAAGTACCGATACTATTGGAATATTTTCGTACGACCCTGGGAAATTGGAAATTTAATTCGTTCGTTTACGAACAAACTTTCAAAACTTGTTCGTTCAAACCTTGAGGCCTCGTCTAATGTCGTTAATGGAAACGTATCCTTTGCGATCCTTGTCGATAATCTGGAAACGCTTGATGTACAATTGAATCTCGTCCTTGGTGAGATTTATCGGTATCTTGTCGCGGGAGGCGCGATTCACCATCTGTCCCATTTCGTTGGCTAAAAATTCACTCGCTTCTTTGTGCTGTTTCGCCTTTTCGTCGGCGGACCAGTGAAGTTCCTCGGCCATTATGTCAATAATACCGGGAAGAGCTTCATTCGCAGCCTGGACATTTAGAAAAGCGAGTCTCAAACGGCGAGCTATCATGTCGATCGCTGTTCTAGCGTATTCGCGACATCCGTATCGAATCTAAAAAATAAATAAACCTTCGTATTGCGATTTCTTTGATAAAAACGGAAGAATTTTGAGGATAAATAACTGTCGTACTTCAGCATCGATGTACGGGAATTCCGGATGAACTTTTTTGCCGATTATCGGCCATCGTTTACCCGTAAGCGAAGCCATTTTCGCTACGGCGAACGCACGATCGCCGTAACTCTTGGACAAGTGTTCCGCGACCTCGCATTCCAGTCCAAAATCTTGTACCAAACGAATGTACATGGTCGGACTCCAGCCGTGAGCTCCCTCGAGAAGCATACCGTCGGTCTGACAAAGCGATTTCGGCTCGAGATTGCAAGCTGACGAACGAAAATTTAGAAATTATAATATCGTCACTCGTAATGACGCAAAAAAAATAAATAAAAATCGTACAAACCATCGATAGCTGCGTCAACAGCCTCCTCGGCCATGGCACGATAAGTCGTCCATTTACCACCGGCGATCGTCACTAGATTCGTAGGACTGACGTGAACGATGTGATTTCTCGCGAGAGATTGAGTATTCGGTTTGTTGGGATCGGAGACCAATGGTCGAATACCGCTCCACGCGGAGAGTACATCACCTCGTCGTACCTCAACATCGGGATTGAGATAATTCTTGACTTCCTGTAGAATGAACATAATCTCGTCCTCGGTCGGTCGAGGATTGTGTGTCACCTGACACGGCAAATCCGTCGTACCGGCGATAGTTTGCTTTTGCCACGGTAAGAAGAAAATTACTCGACCGTCGCTCGTTGCCGGATCGAGAAGACCCATCTGATCGGGACTGTAGTAACCAGGAAGAACGATATGAACGCCTGACGACGGACAACAAATTTCCGCTACGTTTTGATCGTCCATCTTTCGAATGCTATCGGTGAAAGGTCCCGTCGCGTTGATTATCGCCTTTGCCTTGACGTCCCATTCCTCGCCCGTAAGCTCGTCACGCAGATGAGCACCGACGAGAACTCGCTTGCCATCCTTAACACATTAAACCTCACTTAGCTCAAAACTCAGACTACGCGACAATGTCCTTAAAGCCGAATTTTTCTTTCATTTGTTTTGGGATCGAAACAGGCGTACACTTTGCCTATCAAACGTACTCTGTCCAAGCCCTTTAGTAGATTCACCACCGTTACGTGATTTGCCACGGTCGCACCAAGTCGAGATGCCGACAATGCTACCGCCAAATTCATCCTGGCATCGTCTTGTTGTCCTGTTTAGTATCGAAAATGAAAACAACGCAATAATTACACAGCCTTGGAGTTCATCAGTTATACGCGTTTTTCCAAAACTCGATGTAATAACGATCTTGAATTTAATTTATCGAAGAAATTTCTTTAAACGTATGATGCATCGTTGCGACGAAAATATTGCATTACTTTAAACAGAACTTATCGATGATCGACAATGACATTGATAAGACTTTTTTATTTGCTTCGTAATCGATTATATAACTTTGTTTCAATTGCATCGACGATCAATATCGCTGATAACTTACCATCGTAATAGACGATAGCACCCGTGAGTTTGTCACCTTTCAGCATGGGAAAGAGTTCGAGGGCGTTAGATTTGCTAAGATAGTACGAAGATTTCACGGTTTTGCTGCCAGCAACAAGGTCGTACATTTTAATGCCAAACCAGTAATAAGGTATCTGCCACCATCTGTGTACAAACAAGCAGTCGGTTAAATAACGACGTGACATAAAGAACGAAGCGTAGGCTCGTTAAATAAAAAAAAAATTAAAAAAAATGCGATACGTACGTGTAGACAGGTAACATAATGGGAAGAGGATGAGCCAAATGAGGCGCACTGTGAAGCATCGCCGCTCTTTCGTGAAGTGCCTCCTTTACCATTTTATATTGCTCTACGTCGACTTGCATTATTGCTTTTTGAAGATACCTTACACCACCGTGAATCAATTTTGTACTACGAGATGATGTGCCGGATGCAAAGTCATCGCCCTCGATAAGAGCCGTTTTAAGACCTGAAAAAAAAAGGCGAACATTTTTTTTTCTCATGTAATTAAATGTAATAATAAGAATGATTAGTTAGGAATGAAAATTACCTCTCGTGCAGGCGTCTAAAGCGCAACCCGCTCCGGTCGCACCACCGCCTATGATGAGAATATCATAATCCTGTCCTTTCAGTGCTTTTACCTGTTCCTCTCTCGTTGGCAGAGGTCTCTTAACTGGCTTGACAATCTCTTTCTCCGCAAATACCTAAAGGATAAATATGCAAATAGTATGAATTTCTTTCAAAATCGTCGATAATTGTTCAATGGAAAGAAAAATTCTTACGGGTGAGTCGGATAGCATAAAATAGGACGAGAGGGCACCTGCTCCGACGGCGCTGGCCCCTACGGCGAGATATCTAAGCGACGCCATCCTCGATCCCTCGTGGTTAATAGTCTTTCTTCTTTAGGCCTGCGATCGAGCAATGTTCGTATTGAAATAATACTGTAAAATACTTGGATATCGTGTTATTCGTTTTATCGTTTTTCCGAGGTGGGAAAGCTATCTCGTCGTCGGACATACTTGACAATGAGTGCCGTCGTGATCAATGATGTAACGATTGACTATGAGTGTTCCGCAGTGACTGTCTTTATGACTGTCCTATATATGTATATATATATATATATATATCAGTCATATATAGTGTATATTTATATATCATGTATATAGACACATATATAAACTGATTAGACTGGCATTAGATCCTTACAAGCTTGCGCATGCCAGAGATGCTAAATCCGTAGTATACACAATGTATAATTAGTTATGCGTGTAGAAATAGCTTGCGACAGAGTTGCACAGCTGGTAATGGAGAGGTCAAGAATACAAATTATATGTACGTCTCGACGCTTCGATAGATTATTTAATAATTCCTTGCGGTATATGTTGAAAATAGAGAAAGGTTCGTAAATATTTGGGAATTTTCGTTAAGCCGGGGTTAAGAAGTTTCATACTACCGGAAAATTACTTTTTAACGAAATAACGAGTGTTTTATTTATTTTTTGTTCATTCAATTTATTTTTCGTGTTACTTGTTTTACAGCAAAGTATGAAAATTCTTTGCGGCGTAAAGCGTTGTGTTTATTATTCTCTCAGACGAGAGATCAAGTTTTTTTTGAAGAATTGTCGAACTCCAAGCGGAAGTAAAAGAAAGACGAAAATGGTTATGAGAGAGATAAGCTCATATCTATCATTCATGAATTAGTTTCGTCATCTTCTTTACATCTGATTTTCGGTGCGCGCGTTTCATCGAATGCCTTTTTATATCATTATTCGTTAGAATAAAGGCAAATTATTTCCTAATTTCTGCGTTCTACGATTATCGGACAAAAAGTCGTTATTTTATTTTACTAAAATTTCCATGAGTTCGTTGGTGAAAAATTTGCAAAGCGAACAGTTATTTTGACCGAATAATTTGTCCGAATACGACGAGTCATTGTGAATAATATTTGTTCGTACGGCGTGAATATTTCATTTTCTCTTTTTTCCGTTTATCGTAGATCCCGTCATAAGCTCGAGGTGAACTCGTAAGAGACGCGACGATCATATATAATTCGAGATACTACACTTCTCACTTTGATTTTCCGCTGATTATCTCTACCAGTATTTCGGTAAAAAAAGCATAGTCTGATAAGTTTCTTTCGCGAACATTCCGTTCGACGTAGCCCTCTCCCTCTCTCGCCATCTATCCCACCGGATCGCAACTTGTGATCTCGTACAAGAGGCAACGTGCCATATGACTATAGATCGTAGTGCGAGATACGCGTACGCTCGTGATGAAACACGCGACTACCGCGGGTGTGATACGCGGTCTGGGCAGACCTTGGCATCGAGAACCGAGCACGTGGAATTACGTAACCTGACGCTCTCCCGGACTGTGCGACTTTGCGATCACGCTGCCAAATCCCCCAATTTACCTTGCGCAGTTCCGCGACAGTTTATTGCGCGTACGATCACAGAGCGGGGAACGGGGGTACTAGTGTTAACGAGGAATTTCAATAAAACGCAGTAATACGCGCATACGTACGTATGCACGAAATACCCGGTAAACCGAGGACGCCGGCTATTTCAAACGCAAGCAGACTACTTAACTCGCGACGCTCGTTCTTTTTTTTGTCCTTCGTTCGGAAAGTCCAACATTTCTGTGTAAAAGCCCATGTGTATTTATAAATCAAGACAAACGCTGCGAAACAGAGATCCCCAAGAAACTTGGACCGCTAGAAGCCCTGTGTAACGCGCATACACACTTATTGCAAAGGCTCGTACATGTGTATGCATGTATGTATATATTATGTATGTATTCTCATACGCGCGAAAGACAATTCGAAGATGCGTGTGACGCAACGCGTAGCCGGTTTAAAATAGGAATCAAGACCGTGCGCCAAATGCCTTCAAATGTCACTCACACATCGCAAACGATCTCGTGATCCGTTGACATTAATTTGGGATACCTTTTTAGGGAAAGGGAGGGGGGGGGGCGAAGACTAGAGATCCCGGGATTTCGCGATATTTAACTTTACCATCAATCGGGAAGGATTGACATTATCTTGGTGTATGACTAATTGAGCGAACTCGACTCTCGAGAATACGGTGGCGTGACACCTATGTAGGCGTCACACTTATGTGCAGCTTTTCATCGCGGCCGAGGGAAAGCATGGAAAGATGGAGAAATACTAACAAAAAATCTATGAACGTGAAGGACCAATGAACATGTAGACAAGCCACTCTTGGCTACATTTTTTCACTGAAAACGTGTGCGCGTAATCACACGACGAAAGCCTTTAAAGGGAGTTCGAAATATCACAGTAACAAAACACTCCCCTGCCCGCCGAAACCGTAGGACGACTGTCATTTGATATTAGCCCTTATGTCCTACCACCACTCCGGCATTACACGGAAATATTATTAGTCAGGCGACCCAGATCGAGCACAAATTCACTGGCAGTATTTTAAAGAATCATGCACGAGTGTTTCTTTTTGTTTGCTTTTTTTTCGTTTACCGGAAAACCCGTGGGGCTCGGATGATATGCTGGCAGCCAGGCAACGAGAAAGACACATAACACACTGCCGAAACGGTCACCGTACGCGAGCGACGGCAGGCGTTTACGCGAAAAATCTCAAGGTTGCGGGGCCACGGAGGCTGATATTGTAGTGGGAGTGGTTTTGCCGGCAGACGGGAGGGCAAGCTTGACTGGTGGCGCCAGCTGTACTGGCGCGGCCTACACGAGAAACATCCAAGTGCAACAGCTACAGAGAAATAGTTTTAAAAAATCAATTATTTCCAGGTTCGAGCATTTTGTTAATGAAAAAAGTGATTTTTACGAGAAACATCGTTCGCTTTTTTATGTTAAGGGGAACTCGAATATATGAATCCATTTATTCATACACATGTATAATATTTTCTTCTTCTCCATACAATGGATATAAAGACTCTCATTCTTAATTTCCTTTTGTTTGTTTTTCTTCTTTCGACAACAATTCAAACTATTCCGATGCACTCTCCTTAGCACGAGCATACACACGAGCGCGAATTTCGCACGCAAAAGTCCAATGAACTCGAATCGCTCGAGCATCACGAGGAATTTTTACTATGTTGATCCAAATTATATAGTATCGAATTTGTCGGTTTCTTTTTTCTCATATAGAACCGAATGAGCAGATCCAGGATCGTTCGATGCCCGAACGATTCGAGTGTACTACTCTATATTGTGTGGGAATATCGTGGATAATGGGAAATCGGTCGGGGGGAACGGGGAAGGGTAATAACATGTAAAAAGTATATATTTGTCAATAAGTCTGGAATAATTTAAATCTGTTATAATAATATTTACTGACAATATCTTATTTTTTTGTTTCCTTCTTCTTTAATTTTAGAGCTTATCGTAATGCTATACGCGGACCAGGATTACTACGGTCCATACCTGGCAGATTCTGAAACGAGAGAAATGAAATTAAAAAAGAGTATTGCTACGTGCAAAATAACGAGGGTAAGATTTCGCTTCAATTCGCAGATATTTTAAGACTCTTAAGGTTATTTGTATATTGAATACTTACACGTTTGTACAGAGCCGCGTTCGTTTCCGGGATTAAGCAACGTACGTGTATACTTTTCTGTAATTATTTTTCAAAAATGCATTATTTAGCAAGAATTTAATCGAGCGTGATGCAAAAATGAGTGTTAATAACGACGCTGCTTACGAAAAGTAGCACGATTCAAATTTCTTACGAAAACTAACACGTTTCTAATTTCACCGCGAAAACCAACACGTTTCGATATTCGACGCGAAAACTAGCATGTTTCGGCTCTCATCGCGAAAACTAGCATGATTCGGCTTCTGCCGTGATAACTGGCATGTCCGAAATATGCTAGTTTTCGTGGCAAAAGCCGAAACATGCTAGTTTTCGCGGCAAATATCGAAACGTGCTAGTTTTCGTGTCAAAAGTCGAAACATGCTAGTTTTCGCGCTGATATCAAACGTGCTTCTCTTCGTAAGAAATCTGTAAAACGTGCTAGTTTTCGTAAGCAGCGTCGATAAATCGAGACTCACCTATCCTCGGGAGTTCGGGCCAAGTACTCGCGCTCGATCAAGCCTTCGATACGTTTCTTGATTATCACGGGCGAAGGCAAAAACCGTACCTTCAGTTGCTCCGTCACTTCGGTAACGAGGATGTTGTGCTATTACAAAAAAAAACAGAAAAAAAACAGAAAAAATTGAGTATCGGAATTAACGAAAATTGATTGGACGTAATTCTAGTAACGTACAGCCATGCGTTTGCGAGCTTTCATAATTCGCACGATAGCAGCTTCGATCTCGTGTTTCCTATCCTCGTCAACTTTGTTACGCGTTTCTCTTCTCTCGGGCTCGGATTCGCCCTTTGCCGCGACCGTCTGAATCTTCACCCTATTATAACGGTTAAACGTATTAATAATTGTAATTTTGTATTCTTTCGCGAAATCTAAGAAACGGAATAGTTTCTTCAATGTTTTTATTATTATTCGTATCGCAAAATTATGTCCTACCTGTGTAGTTTGCTCGTGAAACTATCGTTTACAGAGAAACAATGCGATGGCTCGATTTCTTTCGACCTTGGGTGTTTTAGTAGAACACGTTGAGCGGCTTTTCCCATCGCTAAAGATTGCAATGCTCTGACCAAATCCTTCACCGGAATGTCCGTTTCGTTCTGTATCTCCTGCGAATCGTAAAAATTTCAAATTTTCAATAATTCTTTTTTTAATTACTCGTTACGAAGATTCAAAGTCTTTTTCGCGTTTTACCTCGTACGTGAGCCTGTCTCTATTGTTGAACAACATTAGAACACACATTTGGTATGTCGAAACTTGAATAATGTGTTTTCTCGCGGTTACGCTACAGCTGCTGCGTTGACTGAGAAGACTTCCACTGGCGCTGCCACTACCGTTGCTTATCGAGCTCGTGGACGATGGTGTTTCGATACCCGGTGCACCATTGTCTTCTCTGCGTGGACCATGAAAAACGGCATTCAAATCGGCAGAGCCTAATTGCGGCTGTAACGTCAATTGACGACCCGTGTGCTTGGCAAGATAGAAACGTCGAAATGTATCGAAGGCACTTCGGGCCGCCAGTGGTATACTGCATTTCGGTGTTGCCGATTGTGTTGGCCAAAAACCAGTCGTCAGTACTCTCACACTGAGATCAACACCGTGAACGGTCATCTTTACGAATGGAAAATAGTAAGAATAAAATGAGAAATGATCGAAAATAAATATCTTCGTGTTAGTTTCGTAATAATTCGTTTACCAGCGATGCGAAAACGTGATCTTTAAATTCCTCCATGATCGTATTGCTGACGGTTATGTCTTTGAACATGCCTTCGAGCTTCGATGTGAATTGACATCCACATTCAGTCTGTGTCAATAATAATTTACGTTAATAATCGTAGAGATGTATTTTTAAAAAAAAATCATCGCGTGCCATGAAGTCCTGCACTGGGACGAGCCGAATGAAAATTACAAATGTCGCGCGAGTCGAGTATCAGCTTCGATAAACCATGGCGGAACTTCAGGGCATGGTTGAATTACGAGTTCAGGCCTCGCGAACGCATACTCGTACACATTTTTTCTTTTTTCGGTGTTATTTATATCTAAATTTTACGTTCTCGACATGGTTTACAGAGCGTACGACTCACTTTTGCGAAAATTCGAGGATTACGAAGGAGGGAATTAATGATAAGGTTGCTAGGATATTTTTTCTTTCGGACTAGAATCATCGATTTGGCGAAACGAGAGAAGAGGCTTAACCGTGCGTCGGCCGATTCTCTTTCTCACCGCTAGCACATCCACATCCCCGTTGAATGCACCACAAGTCTGTTAAAACTTATTTTTTAAAGATCCGCGCGATGATTACACTTATTCACTCGTATTTTGCGAGATTGTCAAAAAATTGTATCGTCAAAGGGTTTGTACGAAAGTCGAATGGGAATACGTAGAATATTTGTGAGTTACTCACCTTCAATTTCATAATCATATTTTTCTCACTGTCGTCGGACACGGATTTGTTCAGTAGTAGCCGTTTGGCCAAATGTTGTTTGTAATACCGTTCGAAAACATCTTTCTCTTGGAGAAATCTGAATAGTACCATGGTTTTGTCCAATATACCTTCGATTTCTTGTTCCGTCATCTGTAAAAGCGATAATAATTGTAGAATTACTTATAATTTCGACCGGGGGTTCGAATTTAGATTAGTACAAAAAGCGCGAAACTTACTCCTTTAACGCCTTTTTTGAGCTTGTCATCTATGAATAGCGAAAGATATTCCGGACTTTTGGAATTTAGATTAAGGAAATATTCAAAATCCGAGACGATCATTTGTTTGAAGAGCTTGTCGTTGTGGAAGGAATAGTGTAGAAAATGATCGAAGCGTTCTTTGAGATCGAGAAGATTTTGAACAAAATGCACGGCGTTGGTGGCAGATTCTTGTTCCTCTTGGACCATAGCTCGGCCCTGTTCGCGCAGAAATTGCGAAACACAATCGCCGATAGTACGGAGACCGTCGGATACTCGAGAGAAAAGCTTGTACATGCAACCAAGATCTTCGGTCTTCAGATTTTTGAGCATATGGACGACACCGCTGTTTTCCATCTAAATCGCAAAATGTAAAAACATTTGGTTCAATCTTCTCGTAAAATTTTTCAAATTTAATAATTACATTAATGATTTCGTACCTCGACTATCGTTGTCATATGTAGCTTGATGAGTTCGACCTCTACAACTTCGACTATTCGAGATTCGGTCGATTCGTCCAAATAATGCTTCGCTCTTTCGGATTCTTCGGAGATTCTTGCTTCGACTTTTTTTATATACACCGACGCGCTGTTTTCCGCCAAGAATTTTTGTGATTCCATCTGTAGATAAAAAAAAACAACTTGTTAGCTAGATTCGTTGAATTAACGACGAAATTATCGTTACGAAAAAGCATTTTTACCCTATAAAATTCGGCACTCTGCTGCAAAAAAGGTTTCTCAAAATCTTCCTCGTACACCAATCGGCTGTTAATACCCAACATCATCAACATTTGACAAGCGTTCTTTATTGCTATACGATCGACAACTTCGCCTCTTCTCTCGCGCGCTACCATTCCCAGTAAAGTTTCGCGCAGATGATCTCTGACGCAACCGTACCTAACGACCTGTAGAGTGAAAATTAATAGTCCGTAAAACTTTTCAAATACTTGTTTCCATAGGAACGATTGATACGAATGATAAAACGAACCTGATCTCTGAAGATAATCAATCCAAGATTGTACACGTTGTCAACGTCGTTTTGTTGAACGTAAACACGGTCCATGTACATCAATATATCTCGGATCATTACCATGGACGTTGTGTGATCGTTCCAAGCTTGATTCAAGGTCGGTAAAAAATTGTTGTGAAGAGATTGTAGAACATCCTCGCGAACTTTATTCTCCAGATGTTGAGTCACGACTTCTTTGAGACCGGTATACAATCGTTCGCCATACTTGTGAAGTACCATGGTATACGCGTTACGATACAGTTCTTCGAAGCTAAGACCAGAATTGTTTTTCTTCTGTATCTCTTGAATCGCATTTTTAAGCAATGCCCAAATATTCTCCACATACTTTTCATCCATGGTCATCTATGGAATAAAGTTACGTCACGATCATTCTTCGAGGAAAAACAAGGAGATTGGGTTTGTTTCTCTTTCGTCTAGATTAGAAAATAATTTTATACGAGGCGATTATCCTCACAAGAGGCTGAGGTATCATGAAGGTTTTCGAATCGTCCGATTGAAATAACCCGGTAACAGGGGTTATCTCACCCGGCGGCACAGGTGCGTTGCGATTTAAAAATCCTCCAAGGTGATTGGCTTCCATGATAAGTTTGTTATTAAAATTTTTCTTCCAAACTTGTGCTCCGTTACTTTGGCCACTGTTTTTTTTTTTTTTTTTTTTTTTTTTCACTCGATCGGTAGTTTATAGTAAAAAAGTGCTTGACAGCTCGGCATCGATCAGTGAAAGACTCGAGATGCCTCTGGCATTGTAAAACAAATTACTGACATACAGCGAGTCAATCTATTCGACTCATCGAGCTTTGCATCAAGTCCAAAATGACATAATGTCTCTCTGCCATTTTTTTCTTAACTACATCGACGATTTGTTTAAAAAAAATTGTCACATTTCAGACTCGAAGATTTTGGTGGAGAACTTCAAAGTTACTATGGTAACCAGGATTAATCGAAGTGAGCAAGATCGGAGTAGCTCGAATATTTTTACTGTTAACATCTGATAATCCTAAGAATTTCAGGATGACGAGTAAATACCTAATTAATATTACAATGGGTCGGATATTTTGTTGATGACGCAAACCCAGGATTCAGTGGACAATACGTATATATTACCAAATGCATATTTAATATCGAGCGCTTTAAAAAAATGTTTATACAGTGCAAAAACAATTACCGTTGCACGACTCGTAAAAGACGCCAATATTTCGAAACTGACTGCCGCATATGACAGACGATCAAAATGGTTATTGACGATTTGTAAACAGCCATAATAAGCAATGATGAATTTTTCGCTAGTTGATACAAACAGGGCCGGAAAATATTGAGTTATGAACGAAACAAACTAAGGAGCGAATTTCGATGTGAACGAGACATAGAGAGAGAGAGAGAGAGAGAGAGAGAGAGAGAGAGGGAGAGCAAAACAATCCCCCTGGGTAGCACAATCGAATAGATATATAACACAAAGACAGAGAACGAGTAGAATTGTGTCGGTGTTGTACACTCACCGGAAAAGCACGTATGCGCATTTTGTTTTCCTTCTTCGGCAGAGCGCTGCTCTTCATCATGACGATTCGGTGGGTATAACGTCAATTTTTACTGTTCCTCTATCGTTTCCTCCTTCGTTCCCTTTGTGATTGTTTTCACAAGGGGAGCAAATATCCTTGGTATCTCGCGGAGAGAAAAAAAACTCGAATTTAGCCCGTGACACACATTGACGAAACACACACCAGGGACATCAGAGAACGTCGCGAGAGAGTCAACGATCCTGGACGGAGGTCAGGTCTGTCGTACACCGCGAACCCAACGCACCACTGATAGGCAATCGCAGGCACTGATATCGCAAGAAGTTTATTGACGACAGATAACTCGTGTTTAATTCGTAGAAACAAAAACGAGACATGAAAATATCTTTTCGTGCGCCCGCAACGGGCTAGATCAGGGGGCAGGGGGAATAGGGTGCCAAACACTATACTATATATACTTCGAAACGCGTATGGTCCGTGCAAGCGCGTCACGAATTGAACGGGCTCTAGCGGCCATCTTGAAGATGGATTCAGTCGTTTCGCAAGTATGTCTGAACCTGACAGGTTGTGCCATCTAGGATTTGTATAGCAGCGACCGAACGAGTGAACTATCACAGCGGGAAAATCAGTGCGCTGTTTTACCAATTGAAGGTATCTTCTTATAGTCAATCGTTGTTTCTCGTCATATCGAGTATAATTAAAATGTATACAAATTGATACTTAATGCGCATTATAGTTATTTAATGTTAAGAAATGTTTTGAAAACTTGATGAAAACTCGAAAACTCTGCTAAGATACCCAGTGAACAATTTTAGTTCAAGGAGAAATGCAATGACTCGTGTCAATCTACAAAAACAGTCGGCGATCTATATTACCAGCCAAGATACCCAGCAATTAATTTAACCCACGGAGATAATCAATGATCCTCATTACCTCACCAATATTATTAAAAGTCAGTGTTACAGGCGACGAGCGATTCGGAAATGAAAAACCACGTTTAGCCACTTTTTGCTATAATTCTCTAGATGTCCTCAAAATTTTAACGCGATCGGTTGATCAGTGCCGAAGAAAATACAAATCGCGTTTTCGAATCGCTCGTCGCCTGTAACACTAACTTTAACCATATTTGATACTCTGGGCATATGCCTAATAATATAAATGTACTCTCGCGGTCGACAAAATAACCGACTATGTAAAAAAACCTCACGGTGAATTGGATTGCGTTTTCCGATTTCCCAATCTAAAATTATCGCACCGAGGGTCGTAACGGCGTAGCACCCCAAAGAGGGGAATTGTTGAAAGAATAATGCTGATAACGCTAGCAATCAAAGCCTTGAAAGAATAATGCGCGTTTCCGATATTGTGCGCACGATTCGCAAGGTAAAATAGATCACCGGTTATCTCTTGGGGTGAATGGGCTATGAGGTATCTCGTAGGGGCGTGGGCGCGAGCATGGACCCCATGGCTTCCTCGACGGGAAATATGGGTCACTAGGCATTTCCATAAGGAGACACGAACCAATGGAAAAAAGACCGGTCTGATAAATCTCGTCCCATTGTACACGTAATAAAAAACGCTAGAAACAATCTGTTGTACCGTGCGAGCTCCTTGAAACGAAGGCCTCGTGCGGACAACTCGCTAATCTTCTATACTTACCGGAATGTCTTTGCGTGTGAGTCTTTTTCTGGTACATGTATATTTCGTCGTTTCGTCTTCTCTCCATACATATACGTTAGCGTGCCTCATATAAACGAAGGTATCCTCTCGTCTTTACGACCGGACAAAAGTGGAAATGCTCCCGGCAATTCACTTCCGGCCCATTCGCTTATAGGGAGCACACACAGTCAGACACATACGCGTATACGTGACGAGGCTCTCAGTTTGCATTGCCCGCAGCGGCAGTTTTACAGTGTACCTATATATATTTATATATCTATATGTGTGTGTAGAGTGCGTCTACTCGCGTCTTTCGTTCTCACGAGATTTTCATACTTTTTTATCGTCAAAAATCCGCAAGTCCCGGGGTGATACAATGTCGTTTGAGGCTTCTGGGATATCGCATCGTAATACACATACGAGAATAAGTACGACAAATCCCTTTCTATTCCTATGGACCATATCGCATGACGCTTTCTCGTATCTTTAGACGTTTCGTCGTCGAACGTTGTGTCCTCGGTACACAAAAAAATCGTGTATATTATCCGCATCGAGACGGAAATTGTAGATTCACCTCGAGAAAAAAAAGAAGACAAGTACCCTTGACCCATTTTTATAGGGAAGCAGAAGATAACGATTGCCACATGTTTCTAGAAAACTTCGTTTTATCGTGCATCTTTGTTGAAAGGGCGCACACTATCGTCGTGTTTGCGTATCCTGTCAGGCTGGTAAACAGTAGGCGTGTTGAGTCCGTGTGCGAACGTCGTACGTCCATGAGGCAATTGCATCGGAAATGAGAGAAGCCAAGTCGACGATGGTTCGCAATTCATCGAAGCTTTCATCAATAGATCGACGAACGAATCAGCATTGTTTTAATTCGAGGGCTGAAATACATTAATTTATTTTTTATTCAACACAACGAGTTCGTCTCGCTCGATTAAAAATACGAGGAATTTCTATCGAGTTTTGGAGCGAAGAAATAAACGTCCATCTTCTTTTGTCTTCACGGTGTGATTAACTTAATGGTATTTTTTCTTTATCCTTCCCGAAGTATTTCGTACAAAGTACAAGAGACGAAATTTGAAAATTAGTGAATATAATACAAGTTTCGCACTATGTGTATTAACGAAGCGAAGTTGTGTTATACAACGTAAAGAGAACTGGTGGATCGGCCGCATGTCGTGAGATGGCGTTATACCGGTCGATGTACACGCGCGTCTATCATTAAACGCGCGAGGGGATATAATTTGCAATTACTGGTTAACGACGCTGCTTCTCTCTCTCTCGCTCTCTCTCTCTCGCCTTCCCTTTAGCCCTGAGGCACTTTTGTCATTTCGTTATCGTTTGTATACATATCCACGCGTATATATATATATACATATAGACAAAATGGGGAGGTTTCGGTCCCTCGTTCGCGGATTTGTTAGACACCCGGTGTATGTTTCATGATGTTAGAATTCGAAAAGAATGGAGTAGTGAAGGAAGAGAGATGCTTACGGTGGGTTTAGAAACGGTAAGTTATATTTTGAAACTCGTAGCAGCATTAATAAATAAATAATTTGTTCTTACGTTTAGCAAAATATATTTTTGAAAAATATGAATGTCTTTTCGTTGTTTTCGTGAAATGGAGTACACACTCTTATTATTATACACGTTATCCACACTTTTTTAACCCTCAAATGCATCATGATGTAGAAAAAAAAGTTTCTTAGTTCAATCGACGGATTAAAAAAACTGGCAAATCTTGTAGTATTATTTAGTTATTTTTTTCATCATTTTTAAATTTGGCGCGCTTTTTTGAAATTTGAATTTTCGCGCGGAATAAAAAGTCATGCGCTAAGGACGTTTTCTCGACACGTAGTTAGTCAAAATATAACTTGACTCGCGTAGTACTTCGTTTGAAAGTGAGTTTTGCGTGTGTACAAGTAAAAATATATTTGTTTGTCAAGTTAATAATCAATGTTGATTTTATGAAGAACTTTTACAAAATTTCAATATCTTGAACGATAATCATGGAAAATTGAAGAAAAAGTAAAACATTCCCTGCGTCGCTTTGTATGCTTCTCGAGTCATCGATATATTACTTTTCCATCGTATCTCGCAAGTACAAACAATGAAAAGAGCACTTTCGTATTAAAGAATTTCATCGTCACGCGAAATTATTATACGAGATACCGCGAAAATTTTACGGGCTATATTTTATTATTAAATGGTAAATGGTAGATGAGAAGGTTGGCATGAAAAATTCATAGGGTTCTCTGACTTTATTAGTCCTCGGCCAATAGCTTCAGTAGCGTTGCTACGGTAAAAGGTCGGAATAGGAAGCTTTCGGAGAGGCAAAGGTTCGTGTGGGCTGCGATGCGCTACTTTGGGAGGGAAATCACCGCATACCTGCTACCGCAATGGTTTCTCAGCCGAGCAGGGGTGAAGCTTTTTCAACCCCGAGCTCGTAACGCGCGAGGTCATTAACAATATTGTTTATTTTTTCCAATCAACGAATGCGTCTCGCTTCAAGTTTTATGATTTTACTCGTATGACTCTGACACGTAAGAAACTCGATCGATGCATTGAGCATTTTTAATTAACAATAATAATTTCGTAATTTAATTAATCGATATAAAAAAGATATCAATATAAAAAATTAAAAATGATCGAATGAATTACAAAATTAATCAAAGAACTAAAAAATATTCTCGATGATTTAATTTTCGTATTTTTATTGAATTTTAAGAGACGATCCCTCTCGTCGTCTCACGAGAGATTAATAAATCGATTAAAATTTGTTAATTCATAATATTAATTGAATAATTTTATAAGTTATGAAAAAAATTGTTGAAAATGATCGAGTTAATTTGAAAACGAATCAAATAGCTCCTAAATGGGAGGATGATTGAAATTTCACATTTTAATTAAATTAGAATAGATCCTCGTATCGTACGACCCTCGTCGTTGCTCGGTATCTGATCTTTCTCTACTCTCCGTATCGGTTAGAATATCTTCCTTTGATCGCTCTCATCCAGATCGTTGACCTCAAGAGCGAGATAATCCTGGATAATTTGCTCAAGAGGCTAACATTTCGACGCGTCTGCTGATCCGAGGTGACAAACTACACAAATTCCCGGGAGCAACACGTTGAAAAGGGGTAGGAAAAATAAGTACGCTCAGCCGAGATAATGACAGAGTAAAAGGGATGTATACAGATATATTTATGTAAGGCAAAGTGGTAAAGGACGTCGGTGAAATGTGGCTAGATATGTATCAAGTGTCTAAACCGTACAGGGACCTGGGGGAAATCAGCGGCCTGTTGAAAAAGGTCGTCGCTCTTCGAACCGAGATGGCAATGACTTCTCGTTCACTCGTAACCACGAAAAAGACTTCTTTGTCTCTTTCTCGCTGAAGTATTAGACATTTTTCTTGCTCTGGTACGAAAGGAAGAATGGTTTTAAATTTTGGTCACTCACTTGTACTTCTTTTAACATTATTGTTTTTAATCATTTTTATAGATACGACGTTAATTAATTTTTGTAACGCACATTATTGTTTTTAATCATTTTTATAGATACGGCGTTAATTAATTCTTGTAACGCACTAATTTGAGTTTTAATGTTTTTGTTTACATCAGAAACGGAAGTAGAGTTTTACTAGATTATTTAATGGATAAGAAAATTATTTCTTTCGTTGATAAGACGATAAATAAATATTTGATTTCGTCGATACAAAAATAAATTGAGAATTGATTTTATTGATAAAAAATAGACGAATTTTATTTTTTACGATTTTTATACACTACAGGTGATATTTGACAACGCGGTAGTGCGTGGACAAATGTCATACTTTTTTAGTCGTCGCAAAATGTAAATGCGCGACATTTGTCATGGGAAACTCGTCATGTGCGACCTAGCGCCTATTTGTTTTTTCTCGTTTCTGTTCTTTCACGAACTTTCACGAAGCTAACAATTTAAGAAATTTTCAGTTTCCTAGCTTGAAACTATTTTCGAACAAACCTTCGTGGATGTTATCACGAGAAAACGTGGTAATATTCCCGCGTTATCGACAAATTGTTGAGAAAATGCGTCTCGCGAACATCGAAAGGGCCAAGTTGCCATTTTTTTTTCTTCGACATATCGCACGTATTACGATCGTCGGATCTAAACTCATCGACGATTTCTCAGAGATATACAACCCCCTAGTTACGGACAATTTGTCAGACAACGCGTTACGCCTTTTGACCTTCCTCGTTTTATCGTAAAATTGCATCGGAAAAGTCGTGACCAAAAACTCGCGCGGCATATCTCGCCGTAAGTTCAGTCCAGTCTCGCACCCCGTTGCGAAACGATCGAACCAATAATAAAAAATGAACAACGAAAAATATAAAATAAAACAATTATTTTTAATAAAAAAAATAAAATAAGTCTCTGTCGTTAATTTGTTTTTTTCTCGATAAAAACTTTATTTTCTTTCATCTAAAAATCTCATCCGCGTTTCGAATTTCGTGGCTTTTCGCGAATTCTCTCTTATTTTTTCGTACCCTCTAAATTTTCAAACACACACGTTACATAACTGAAAAAATGAAGATCCTCCTGTATTCGATAGTTCTTCCGGGACTCTTGGCTGCTAGCTCGGAGATCGGTTTGCACGTCCAACTATCTCGAACGAACGAAAGAAAGAAGTTTGTTCGTAGCATAGCCGATTGTACGGGTGTCGTAATCGGAAAGCTTTTCAACCCCAAAAACGATATTTCCATCGTAAGTTCGACATATCTCGATAGCGACATCGTGACGAATATTATCGAAAAGACTTTTGTGGAAAAGATCGTGTATCTTTATAGGAGCCTTGCCGAATTGAACGACGAGACGTACATAGGACGTGAAACGAGCACGATCGTGCTCGAGAAACGGGGCAAACTTCTTAAAATTATGGAAGATCCTCAGGTAGAAACGTGGGCCGAGTACCTCATAGTGACCATAGCATCCTCGAAATGGTTGAAGGCTTTTTCGAGTGTTTTGTGGTCTCGTGGTTTCTCAAAAGTCGCCTTTATCGGCGTGCGTCTGAATGGAATGTGCTCGGTATTTTCATTCAGACAAAAATCGCTGGGTGCTGTGCCTTATCTGAAGAGTTTCGATATTTGCAATCGGTTCTCGTTAACTAACGCTTCGACAGGATCGAAGATAAATAACGATCAAGAATCGGATGAGCTTTATCGTTTCTCGTCGTGGAAATACATCGCGAAGAACTGGAGTATCAAATACGCGACTTTGAACGACGTTGCCGGTCTGGAACATACCAGATGGGATGGAAATGAGCCTCAAGAGATGAATGCTGGTCTCGACTTTCTTAATATATTCGCCAAGAATAATAATTTCCAATTAGAAAAAATCGGTTCGAAAAGTGAGATTGAAGCAAATAGTTGGTCGAAGCTCGCGGGACAATGCGCCAAGGGTGAATTTGATTTCTTTTACACCCTGTTTGTCGACGGGACGAGCATCGATAATGTTAATGTCAAGGCGTTGGATTGGTTCATGTTCCAAAGTATCGTTTTTGTCGAAAGGTTGAAAAACCATACGCTGCCGATAGGCAGTCTTTTTACACCATTCTCCAACGTTACTTGGTACTGCAATATCGGGATGACTTTTATTTTTTTTTTAATGGTTTCCGCGTTTGAATTTCTATGGCGTCGAGGTCTTGTTGGCGAGCGCGTGACCTTACTCGATCTCTGGTCCATATTTTGCAACGTGGGCACCTACTCGGTACCGACCAAATTTGGTCTTCGTTTCATTTTTGGTATGTGGCTATTACGTACGGTTATCGTCAATGGTTCTTACTCGGGTAAATTTAGCACATCGATGATCAGTATCGATGAAATTTCACATTTAAAAACTTTCGTGGACGTTCAAAATTCTGGACAAATGATCTGCGGCTACGGGTCCTCCAAGAAGTTTCTCAGCGATCCCGAAGATCCTGTCTTTGTTGAACTATTAAAAAGGTACGAGGGGTTTGATAATTTTTTGTTACCTCCATTATTTTAACAATTTACAGGAATTTTTCATTCTTTACTGGTATATACTTGCGACTCAACATATTTCGTTTTGCATTGAAAAAGCGATGAATTACAGTCAGCTATAAAAATATTTTTTCCATTTCGACTGAAATGATTCGAAGAACCCGCTAATTATGGTATGATGTATTAGAACGTACTTTTTAGGTAAGGCGAATGCAAAAAAGAATTATTTCATATCTACGAGTGTTTAAATAAGGTGAGAATTTAAATATGCTGTTGGCTGAATATTGTCGCGGCCAACGGTATGTACGAAGATGTATGAATGAATTGTCAAAGTTGGAAGTAATCGAAAGTGAAAAGTAAGGGAATATTTTAGGGGATAAAATTTTATCGCCTAAATAAGAACGATTATAATCTTGTATTTGAGTATTATATATAATATATTTAATCGATAGCTATCGTAAGAGTGCAGTAAATGATAACGATAACGATCGTGGTAAGAAATTGATGAAAGTTTTGCAGTTTTTTTTACAATACGAAATCTTCTAATCGAGATTGTAATTAATGAAATTATCACGATTAACATTTCATTCGATATTTGTAACACAGAATTTCTTCATTAATTACAGATTCAAACTGGTTGATGCGATCCAAGTATCAGATGAGGTTTTCAATCAAAGTTGCATCGTTGCTCAACGTCGCTTGAGCGTAGATCGTTTTAACTGGGCACATCGTGCAGATCGTTCCCGACAAGTATATTTGATCGAGGATGCTGTCATCCTCACGTATCCGGTATTTTTCTTCGCCAAAAAACGTCATCCTTTCGCCAATGAATTCAAGAGAGTCCTCTGGTCCGTGAGGCATGCAGGTTTACTGAACGCACTTGATGGAAAACACTACGGTCAAATGGTCAAGGATTACTCGGCCAATACAATTTTACCACCAGACAAACAGGGCCTGCACATGAACCACTTGCTGCCTGCGTTTCAGTTGCTTTTTGTTGGTCTTTTCATATCTACTATCGTTTTAATCATTGAAATTATCGTTCACAAAAGATCTATGAAAAAAATAACAGTGCGAAATCCATGAATTTTTATAATTTTTTGGATCTCTCATCTCGTACTCTTACCGATCGAACGAAAAAAAATGAATTTTTAATGGCTAGATAACTACCGCTATCGATCACGACCGGTAATTTTTATTTTTCCTATTATTTTTTTATCCCAACGTTTTATTCGCAGGATTACCGAGAAAAATGTATTTCTTTACTTCGCAATCTAAACTGTGGATACTATATAAATTTAGCAAATAATTGATGAAATAAACAAACGGATGAATAATAATCGTTGGATAATAAAGAGTCATAAGAGTGTTTTAATTTTATTTTCGTTGTACGATATCGATTTTGATATTGACAAGGCCGGCTGACATTAAACACGCCATGGGATGTTCTCCATCGAAATTTCGTTCTTACAAAGCCTTACGGTCATTTCGTCCAAGCCGATAGCTTTATCTCCTGTCATTTCCATCCCACGCGTTCGCTCCCATTTTTCGTCCTTTTTTTCGTCGAAAGTTTCATCGATCGAGGGGGAGATAAATGTTGAGACGAATCCGGGCGGTGGTGTGAGTAAGTAACGGGGAGAAAATTTTGAACGCGAGAAGTCGTGGGGTCGCTACAGAGGAAGAAAGAGAGAGAGAGCGAGAGAGATAGATAGTGAGAGAGAGAGGGTTGGGAGTGATACGTGACCGAATGGAAGCTCCCAGGTACCTGGAGAGGACTTGAGGATAAACTTAATGGGCCATTTGGCAAGATTCAAGGCTGCACACCAATCAAATGAGAGGGAAACTTCGATTATTAAATCTCTCTGAATTCGTGTATATCGAATATTGTTCCGTTCTTAACACGTTCGTCGCCCAGCGTGATTCGGTTGAGTTTCTCACGGGACCCAAATGTTACTGTCGAAGAGGCAGAACGTAAGTAGAGCGACAATCCAAAATATATACGATGCAATTCAGACGAGCACGTACTTTGTTAATTTTGTTATTTTTATTATTCTTATCATTTTTATTATTTTTAATATTTTTATTATTTTTATTATGCCCATAATCAAACTATTTAAGATCGTATTTTGGACTGAATATAAGACTCTAACTGGCTGTCTAACTTCAACTCAGTCAGTTCTGTATTATCTGTGAAAATTCGTAACAAAACCCTCCTATGTTATGACATAAGGTATGATTTATAAAAAAATGTATAAATAAGTAGGGTTGTTCGCTAACACACATACTTGTTCCGATTTTCTGTTTCTACTGTTCTTAAAAAAATCCATGTGATTCTAATGTATATTATATACAGTCGAACTTGGATAACTCGAAGTTTTTCGTCGGTCCCTTGAATTTCCTATCTTGGTAATGCACAATTGTCATGGATAACTCGAAGTTTTTCTGCAAATGTGTAGTATAATATTTTTGTAGAAAGTAGGTACACAGAATATAAATTATACCGTAGAAAATATGAAAAAACAAAACAAAGGATCGGTTGGACGTTAATAATCGCCGAAGCAAACGAAAATATGAATGACTCCATAATAAAGTCTTTAAATATTGTAGAAAATTACACTCGACTAAGAAGTATTGAATAAAAAAAACAATCGAAAATTTCTAGCTTCTTTAAAAAATAAGTTAACAAGGCCTGAGGCCTGACAATGTTTTCTTTATTCATTTTTTATTCATTCATACGCACTCTTTATTCATTATATCCAAGTTTCACAGTGGAACTTGGATAACTCGAAGATTTTCGTCGGTCCCTTGAGGTTCGAGTTATCCAAGTTCGACTGTATTTATATTTTAGTGCTTACTCCATTAAATTTCTTTCAAAATTTCACCCTAAATCACATTTTTCTTGAACAAGAAGACCTATGTGGGTGACGAGAACTCCATGAAAGCATTCCTGTCATCACCCAGGTAGTAATAGTTTTTTTTCAGCCGCGCAGCATCTGTACATTATAATTCTATATCTCCTTTTTCGTTCCTTCTCTTGTTCTTATATAATAATACAAAACTTATCCATCAATTAGTCTCGAATCTTTCCACATTATCTGCGCTTCTACAAAAATTTATATCCAACTCTCGTTTCTCACTTTTCATACTATTTACACTTTTTTCGGACTATTTTATAATTGCATTTCCTCGTAATACCTCAAAGAAAAAAGTGTCATCTAAAGAATTATCTTTTTTCAAAGTGACGAGGCGATTTTTCGCTCTATATTCCGTCTCTTTATTTCCCTCTTGTACTGTATACTTTCATCATTCTCGACTGATTCCATTTTCTCGATTAACAGCAAAAAAACGGAACTTTTTCGTTTTTTCTACGTTTCGATCAAGAAATAGCGAAGAACCGAGGTTGACGATGATATTCATGTTGTACAGAAAAATTCTGATTTCGAACCACCCTAATTGCACGAGTAAACCCCAAAAGTGGGGCAGACCATCGACGCCTCTGGGAGGTCGAAATTTCTTTTCACCCAAAATGGCTTTATTGGATGATCGCGTAATTGGAAATTTACCGCGCAATATGAATATTGTATCGACCTTCTTGCAGCAACACTTTGCTTAAAAACCGAAAATTTACTTTTCCCCGGCTGAAATAAGTATGTAAAAAGTGACAAACTTAGAATATAAATATGTGTGAATAGGATAGAATAATATTTTATTTCCACGTATATCCCTTCGACTTTATACACTCTCACGCGTGTATATAATAAATATTAATATAATAGGTACACTATTATTATTATTATTATTATCATTATTATTATTGATTTTCTTTTATATATTATTTTTAGTCCTGCCGTCAGTCGTTTTTACAAGTGTCTGGAACTTTCGGATAAGAGCACATATTCCTATGCATGATGGCCAACTCATTGTTAGCCACCCCGTCAAAAAGCTGTTTCCAATCGTTTCCTTACCGTTACATGGTCATATATATACATATATATATATATATATATATATATATATACAATATTATATGCCATAATCCCACAGTTTTTTCATCAGCTTTTCCTTCCCTCCGGTGACCGCATTTTTTAGCGAGCTACGAGATATTAATTTCGGAGTTTGCTGGGCAAACTTTGAAGAGCCTTCGGGAGAACGCGCGCCTCTCGCACACTTTGCCACTTTGAGGTCTGTACGAGTACCAACCGAGCGATATATAGTAATACAACACGCGTGTACGAGCGTGTATGTCTATACGCCTCGCGTTCTTGGCCCTTTAATAACTCTCGGTTGCGCGTCGAACTAGGATACAGAGGAGACGTGGTTTCACCCCCGGGGTTTACCGAGTTCCAAGCCACCCTAGTGAGATTGTACATTAGCTCTCGCTTCGAGGTGAATGATGTGCAGCGGAATTATGAAAGGGACCCGGAGAGTCCGATATGCAAGGACGGCATAGCGCATTTAACGGTACGAACGAGACTCGCGCTTTGAAATTGACCCAGTCACCAGAGGTCTCGGATTGAAGATTACGAGCTTTCGAAATGATTTAATTCACCAATTCTATTGCGGATAATTATGTATCGTATTTTTTTCAATATAAATGATCCCGAGAATAAATCGACTAATGAATAAACAATTTATAATTGTTTTGTATCAATTGATTAACCTCATCAGAGATATTAATTCGATAAAAAGAGAAATTGAGTCATCCCCATTCGAAGAACGAGGGCTTAGGGTTCGGGTTCTTGGATTACAGAGATGACGGTATTTCATCCCCATGACGGAGCAATTTTATCGAATTTATCCAAATCTCGTCTACTAGGGGCACATTCACCCTCGCAACATAAAACTCCCCCTAAAATTCCGACCAATCAAATCAAATCGAAAAGGGATTGAATTTATATTTCACGGACCCGGAAGTGACCATCGCATGTAACGAAGATTCGTTCGAGCAAAATGAATATAACACGAGAAGTCCTGTCGACTGATGGTCTCAGAATGACACGTGACGCAACGAGTCGATCAAACCATGTGACTTTTAGAACCCCTACGCCTCGTGTAAAGCTTTGAAGCAAACTCGGTGTGGAGCTATACAGTCGTTTTCAAGGGTTCTCATCAGATTTCGTGGCAACTGAGTACCACGATTATCGTCAAGGACCTGGCTGGTGTGTACACAAGGATGGGCAAACGGGGTTGTAGGTTGCTAACGCTTAAGAGAAGTGGAAATGTGATGGAGAGAGAAAGCCAGACAGAAATCGAGAGAGAGAGAGAGAGAGAGAGAGAGAGAGAGAGAGAGAGAGAGAGAGAGAGAGAGAGGGAGGGAGAGAGATACGGAGTAGCAACAGCAAGCCAGAAGGATAAGCAGCGAGGTCATCGGAAACTGGTGGAAAGTTGATGGAGCTAGGAAGGTTGTAGGGAGGTTGGTGGAAGCAGCTCGCTGCAAGGTTTGATACTGGAACCAGTTGTGTACTCGTATAGGAGTGCATTCGATGGGAACACGAAGCTTCTCGTTACTTCGGGAATAATGTCGATTTACACACTACCGCACTTTCACCCCTATCTATATATATCCGTATTTATATATGTATATATGTATATAAATGTCTGTCGCAGATTGCGAATATATATACCTTGAGGCTACGTGTGTGTATCGGTAAAACGTTTATATTGGCAAGCAGAATGGATGTATGTATATGCAAAATGATGTAGGATCGATCTAATGGTACATGAGTATGCTTATAGTGGCATGGTAAATACAGTAATGCATGCAGTATAAATATATTGCTTATGAGCGAACGAAACCGGTTGTAGGACTTCGCAAAGGCTCTATCACTACATATTCAGTAGGAAAAACATATTTCTCTTATCAAGAGGTACGCGTATCGTACACGTGAGATTCCAGTGGGAGATAAAACCGTAGAGAGAAATTTTCTTTCATTCAGAAGCTCGATCTACGAGTCGAGAAAACAAAAATTCGGTATTAGGGTCTTGTTTTCTTTTTTGATACAATTGTTTATTTATTATTTTGGGACGAAGGAACTTCGAGCGATTTTGTTAAGAGGTTTGTCGTGATAAAAAAAAGATACAAGGCGACGTAGAAAAATGTCTCGGAGGATCGGACGCCACTATTTTGTCAATAAATCTTGGGGATGATGGAGGAAAAAAAGCTCTGGACACGTTCCCCGGAGGGCATGAGGGAGGCGAGTCTATCTACTTAACGAGGAATTCTGTTTCTTGACAACCCTCCCGTATCCTACGTATACCGTTACAATGGCGTCGTATATAGGGAGATTAAGTAGGGAGGAACATAAGAGGCTTCCTATCCGTAATAAGCAATATGCCGATCTTACGAAAAGGTGAGAGTGGGGAGAGAGTAAAAAAGATTTCATGAGAACGAAGGTTTCGATAAAATTAGATAGGTACCGAGAGGTCAAAAGCTTGAAATAAGAGAAGCTACGAAGAAGCTAGACACCACGTGGCTTATATTTCACACCCTGGTACGACAAACACTTCCGAAAATACCATTGTCAAAACTTTTCTCACCCTCACCGTGGTTCGAACTCGCTAAAATAGCGACCTTGCCATACGGAAAACTGTGATGAAAGAAGGGGCGCGTTGGAAAAAGCCGGATGACTCTGCAAGTTGACCCTTGTGTCTTCACCTTCTCGTTTATCCTAGCTCTCGCTTCTCTCTTTCTCTCTCTTACTCTCTTTCGCGACTGGCAAGAGCGAGGACTTTTGCAAAGTGGGATAAAAAAGCAGCCAACGCCTTCGAAAGTTTTCTGTGCCAGTTGTCTTCTGAAACAACGACGGGGAGAATATAACAAGGGGTTGTAAACGAGACGGAAGAGCTTCGGATGAAAAAACGGTGAGATCGTGGAACTAAAAATAACCGGAAGTCGGTGGATTCGTGATGAAATTGCTCCGTTCATTTTTCCTGGTAGTTTTGACTGGAGAATAATATCGAATGACCGTCGATACGTCGAGAGAATATTTTTAATATATCGTATCTCGCGAGTTCCTATCTGTCCATGAATCTGTAGCTCGTGGCGGAAATATTAAACTCGTAAAAAAGTCAAATTCTTTTTTTCTACCGGAAAAATGGTTTACCAGTTTTGAATGCTTTTTGTGTTCACAGACTTCCTCAATTTATATCTAATGTGCGATATTTTTAATCGAAAGCTGATGATGCTTTATATCAAAACGTATTTTTGTATGCATTTAATTATTTTTATTTGCGTTAAAAAAATTAGATAATTGTGGTTATTTTTTGCAAAATGACTCGGACGTCGTGTCAGAACGGTAGCCAAAGAATCCTTTTTAATTTTCTAAAAAAATACGACAATGGCTCCAGAATGTTTTAAACTGATTTTAATTTTAATTGGCGAATATCGGCTATCAGTTAGTTTACGGTACTAATAAACGTAAAATATAATTTATTATCGATTTGACTTATACCTACTAGCGGAGACACGAGGGCGGTGTGGGGGTGTTTCCGCTGGGGACCGATAGGAAGTAATAAAATTGCAGAATTTACAAGAATCTCTCCAACTGGGTGAAACAAATAAATTTATCGTATACTTACAATCTTGACAGATTTACTATCGACAAGTCTCCCTAGTTTTTTAAACAGACGCTCCAAGGAAGTAATATACAAACAGGACACTGTACGTACACCACTTTGCACAATATGACAAGTAACATTGATCGAACACGTCGATTTATTAAAATCGTTTTAATAATTTTTAGTAATAAAATTCGTATTGCTCGGTAATTTGCGTGAACCGCTCGTCAAAATCGATCGACGACTTACATACATCAATGGCGTGCGGCCAACCCTCGCGTTCTCGAATATTCTCCAACAGAGTCGAACGACCAATTTCTAAGATTTCGTCGAATATGGCGTTGACGTCGAGAAGGATTTTACGATTACAGTGTGCACGAGTGAACTCTGAATTTATAGACAAAAATCTGATTGTGAAATCATGCGGTTGGGACTCGTGCTATTATTTCGCAGAACGGTTTGTATATATCGATTTATAAGCTCATGTAATGAACGTATACGGCTGCAACGATTGCGAAGGTCGGTAAGATATTGATATGGGGAAATCGTTGTACGACGTTCACAAAGGCAGTTCGAAGAAATGCAATAACTCGAGAGAGAAGAAAACGAGAAAAGTGTGGTGAAAACGAGCGAACCACCATCATCGTTGGAAGCGCGCACAGCATCAGCTTAGCGACCGTAGCTACGTCGCAAACTTTACACGATGGATATGGAACACTCGAGAACTAACACATTGGCCTTGGCACCGATTTCCTCTTCGAGTCGTCGTATAAAAATATCTGCGATCGCGACCAGACTCGAATCTCTCAGGACTCTCTCTTCTCTCTCTCTTCTTTCTCTCTATCTCTCTCAAACGCTTTTCAACGTTCAATGGATTATCCTGTCGGTTCTTGGTGGTACCAGCGAGTATTACATTTCACGGTTGATTGAAATGAATGTAAACAAACCCACCAAATAGGATTATATTATATACGGATAGAATGGAGCAAGATTATTTTAGTATTCATTTTAATGTTTTTGTTGAATATTAATGAGTATTTAAAAAAAAAGAAGAAGAACAACGAAATATTAATATTCATGGTAATATTAATATTCATATTTGCTGAATTATTCGCGATTATCATTTAAAATAATTTTATTATCAACTCGAATCCGTTACGATAATTCGTTGATTCGAGTGATAATCTTTTAAAATCTTGCACATTCGCATCTACGATGGGTAATTTGAGTGCTCAGAATTAAGCACGTCCGAGACATAATTGAAGCAAAGGTTGAACTTGAGGGGTCTTGATATACACTATAAGCGTAGGCGCGTGAGAATATAAATTGAGGTTTATGCAAGGGTAGGCAGAAAGAGTATGGGTAGGGTATGTAATACATAATTTGTGAAAATGATCAAGACCGGATATTATATATTTACCTATATTTAACGATGCAGGAACAAAGGGTGTTTTATTACGACGATAAATTATATACCACGTTTATCGATCGTGCGAGAATCATCCAGGCATGAAATCTCCGTTCACACACCCACCCCCTAAAATAATCGTTAACTCGTATCTCCTTCGTACGATAATTGAAACCCATTTTGGTGGGAAGTTATTGAAAAAATGAACAAACTCGTATAATAAAACTGAAGCGGTATGATGTTTGTCACAGTTTAGTGACGAGATTCATCATCCCTCTGCTTTTGTTTAATTTCATTTTTTTTCTCCACCATAATCATGCACGATCTAACGAATTGGGAAACGTCGCGAATCTGATTAAAATTTTGGGAGGGTGCGTGAGCGTAGTGACTAAATTATCGACGCTCTGGTCATCGTCCATAATTTTTTCATCCCCAACGTTAAATCTGACGAATGAAGCTGTAAGGGTTGTTTCTTTGGGTTGAAAATTTTGGCGATCCCGCCACGTGCTGTCATCGGAAAAAAGGACACCGTTATCCCGCAAATCAGCCGATGGCACCCACGAAGAGAAATCGGAATGAAGATCGCAAAAACAGTGAGTCACTTCGAGGCAACGTTTTACGAAAATACGAAAATACGAACGAAAACCAATGGCGAAGGGTCGTCGATTAATCGCGATAAATTCGGTTGGAAGTGGCGAATTTTACATTTATCGTGTTACTTCTTTCGCATGTAATTCGTGATTGAAGCATCGGTACGTCGACGTGAAGAAAAATCGAGCGGAAAGGCTTCCAAGTATTACGACAGTTCGGATGAATCGCAAATTAGAAAGAGAAATACGGGTGACAAGCTCGCGAAGAACGGTCGACGAAACAAAGGCGCTAAATCTCGAAATATGGGAGTCGGTCGACATTCCAAGATTGCGAAGAACAGAAGTAGAGAATCTTCGGATTCGAGTAATTTACTGTTTTTCCAAATTATTTTCTCTATTATCAATAACAATAATAATAATACTCATATTAATAGGTAAAATTAATAATCAACTAACTTATTAATTAAGTAACTAACCGATTACATAATAGCTATTATTATTATTATTAATAACATTGTTGATTCAAGTAGAAAGAGATTTTCGAAAAAATCAAGCATTAAAAAATCGGCAGATGAGCTGCGCACGAAGAATTACATCAGGAAGGCCGTGAAATTGGGTTTGTCCTCCGGTTATTTGACGCTCGATGAAAATTTGGAGGGCCAAGTATTGCGAGTGGCCTCGGACATAGTGAATTTCGATCCTGGTCTCGAAGAGGGTGGCGAAAGTGACGAATGTCCAAGCGATAGCGTGGCGAGAGGAAGTGGCTCTGGAAAATGCGACTGCGTACGTACGGGTGCAGAGAAGCGTGTCGCGACCAAAGCCCGACGTACGAATTTGGGTAAACGCGGAAGATCGAGGACCAAAAGTCCGAAAAAGTCGATTGCTCAGAAACGACGAAGAAAACGAAGCGAGGGGTCAGTGATTGATGCGTATGCATTTATTCCGGACAGTCGTATGGGAGCTTGGGGGTTACCGAACGTTTGACCTTGCTGTATTTCATTCATTCCTTTTTTCCTACACCTACACGTCTGCTTCAGCTCGAATAATTCGAATCGGAAAAATTCGACAAAAAATGAGATTTAACATTTTTTAATTCTTTGGCGAAATTTACGATATTTTTGTTGCTACCGATATTCCGGTTATAAAAATGTTCAAAGGGAGTTGATACGTTTGAGGGATGAAAAGATACGAAAGAGAAACGATCGCTTTTCTTCCCAATGAAATCGTTGTGAAAAGAATATCGAAAAGATTTAAAAGTACGATAAGAAAAGTAATTCGATCCATTTGTCGTGACGTTTCGTACGATATAAGATTCAATTGGATTTCCGCTGCGTAGTAGCGAAATATCGTCAAAGACGGAAAAGGCCGATTAGCATAAAATTATTTATTTTTTTTTTAATTCCGTTCCAACAGCCGTGCGAAGGTGAAAGCCCGTATCCAGAAACGGAAGCGAATGCCCGAGGTACAGAGCGACGAGCCGAGAGCGAGAAAGAACGAGGACGATGCCGACAACGACGACGATGACGACGAAGCCAACGACGTCGACGACGGTGACGAGGTGGAGGTCGACGAACTCCATACCGAGGATAACAGTGATAAAAATTCGAACGACGGGAAGAAAAAATTGCCGATTGCGGACAGACCGGATGCGATCGTCCTGGATTCGGAAAAAAGTTCAACAACGAATCCGACCAAAAAGAACTACGGGGATAGCGAGGAGTCCGGTCAGGACGGTACGAGCGACGAGGAAGAGGAGGAGTTGTCGGACGGCGGCGAGGAGGACGAACAACCGGAAGGATTAGCAACGAATGAGGAACCTAACGAAGAGGCCGGGGAACA
The DNA here is from genome assembly GCA_964017225.1 of Netelia inedita. NCBI lineage: Eukaryota > Metazoa > Arthropoda > Insecta > Hymenoptera > Ichneumonidae > Netelia > Netelia inedita. Next base: position 11,738,132 of record OZ024920.1, read on the forward strand.
AAAAGCTGATAATTAAACAAGACCGAAAACAGAAATCTAATCGAGTCTCCAATTAGTGCGAACAAAAAAAAATACAAAAATGAAAATAAAGAAAAAACGTTCATTCTTTTGTCCATAAAATACATTGGGTAGAAAGAAAATTTGGCGTGATTCGTGCGTTAAAAAAATTGTTATAGTCGTGAATAATGTGAATTAAATATCGACAGTTCTCAATTCTCTCGTCAAGTTCATTTATCGTTTTCGGCCAGTAAGAGAATTAATAATAAGACTCGTGAATGCTTTTATCATACATTATCTGTGTACTATCCGGATGGATTCTCCGACGTGGGTTCAACGAACCTATCGATTGTACAGGGGATAGGGAACTATGAAGACACGAAAAATATCCAGGTAGTTGGCGTCGGTCCAACTAAAACGAGGTTTGTAAAAATTGTCCTGAGATGAGAATTGGCCGAGATATTAATTCGTAAAGTTTCGCAACTTTAAACAATCCCATCGATCACTTTGTGGTCGAGTGATAAAAAAAATATATTTTCTTTTGTCGCGTCAAATTATCGTTCGTATATTAATAGTTATTTTATCGATAGCTACAAAAAAGTAGCAACGATCTGTGTAAAAAAGAAGTCCTGAATGGGACTCGAACCTGCTATCCCGGTATTTATCGATAGTTGTTTAGATTGCATTGTTAGCTTCCCAGTCAAACTTTGAAACTTTGAGGATTAATATCTCGTCCAATGCATATTCGACGAGTGTCCAATGCATATTGGACGAGTGTCCTACGAGTGTCGTGGAATATATACATATGGGGCATTCCACGCTAAATCGGATAACTATTTATATAACAAATATAAGTTATATTTATATAACAAAAAGGACAAATATTTGACATTTGAACGCATAATCTGTTTTTTAGAGGGGTAGTTCATAAGGGTGCATAGTCGTTTCATCTGTCTCTCTCATTCGCTGGATAGCGTTACGGTACGCGTAGTTCTCCCACGGACCGATATATCGTGAATATACGTGGTACGAATTATCAACAGGATGGATATGATATTGCACACATGAAATCCCCTATCGTATAAAACCTTACCGTACCTCAATCGAATCCGCGTACGCGCGGACGTCGAGCCAGTTCTCAAAATAATACCGGGCGTTTAGTCAGTTTGTCAAATCGTCGAAAAGGCTATCGAGAAAATTATATTTTACGATTATTTCTGTTTTCGAATAATACGAGAGATTTAATTGTTTCAAAATTATTGACAATTTATTAACGTTAACGATAACAATAATTTATCGATAAAACTGATAATCGATAATTTTCCGAGTGAATCGAAATTTTGTAATATTTATAACTACCTGACCGATACGAGTAAGCTGCGGCTGAACTATAAATGTTCAAGGCCAATAAACCATCTGGGCAGGGTGCGGAAGAAGGGAGGTTTCCTGAAAAGTGCCAGCGACGAAGGAGATACGCGAAAGGGTAGATTGAATCAGCTCTATCCGTATAAAGCTCCATTCTGCGGTTGGAACGACCGAAAACTTGTTCAAGGACGTGGTGAAGGAAGAGAGGACCGCGAAAGAGGAAGAAAAATAGAAGAGGCTTCGAGAGAGGGATAGCGGCGAAAAGAGGAGGGTAAAGACGTTCGAGCTCGGTCGCACGGAAGAATGGATCCCTTGGGATATAGTTTTCCTTCTCCTTATATTCTCTTTCTCTCTCTCTCTCTCTCTCTCTCTCTCTCTCTCTCTCTCGTTCTTCCTAACTTCCTTTCTTTCTTTCTATGTGGTCGTTCATTATACCGTGGGCTATTCTCTCCCGCGTTCATCTGCTTTCCCAAGCACCGGGAAAAGGCTTGCAACGTGCCCCTATTATCCCGCTTTCGTTTAAGGATTCGACGACCATCCCCTGGACAAACCCGAGCATCCAACGTTGGTCTTTAAAATGTAAGCAATAAAAGCAAATGATTTCTACGCCTCCTTTTCTCTTTATTTTTTCTTAACATATTATGCAAAGTCCGATTTTTTGCGTCAGCCTTTCCATTTGCTTAAAGTACAACCCTTAAAATTCGAAGGAGCGAATCGTGTCGACCTTTCCATTATTATCCAGCACAAAAAAGTAAAAAAAAATCCCAAAAAAAGCATATTTTTTACTCTCTAATTTTGTTTTCTCGATTAAATCGATATTTTCTTAAATTACTCGTTTTTTTATATCCCTGTTTCATCTTCAAAACGTTCGAACGCGAATATTTTTGTGAATTCACATATTCCTTGCGACCTATGCATTTGTTTCAGTTGCATCGATCATGTGCCTTTGAATCTTAAATTTTTATGTTTTTCAAATATTGAATTTGTATGTTCTTGAACACTGGGAGATGTTTGTTTCCATCCCCATACAGTACCCGATGTACGATTGGTCACCACGTGGCATTCTTATTGTCGTAAGTTTCCATTTTCCATATATATCTTCAAATAACCGTATATAAATAATGACACCAAAAATTTTTTATCGCATTTTGATTAATAAATGATTAATAAGGGTGACAAAATTTTTTTGCGACTCCCTGTTTATATATATTACGTGTACAAATATACGTGTCGGCTCATATGTGTGGTTGTACGTGCATAGTACGTACAGTAGTGTGTAGTAAAGTCGCGCCCAATGTCGGATGTGGAGGAGGAAAACTCCCACGAGGGCGCGCGCGGAGGTTTGTGCGTTACATCGTGCCGGCCGTATTTGCCCGTCCGCCCGGCGAACAACGGAACACGACGCTTAGTCGACACGCGGCAACGCGACGCGAGCCACGGAAAATCGGACGAACGCCGCACTGTGTCGCGCACGTATCTCGGTGAAAACGTCGAACGAAATTACTCTCGATTCATTCAACGTGTGAAATGCTTACGTGGCATGTACGAGTGCAAACAATTTGAAAAAAAATTGTTTTGTTAACGGATTTAAAAAATAAAAAAATAATAATATTTTTTCGTTTCAAAGCAGTGAAAAATTGTTTCGACGTTTACGAGAGAATAAAACGTACGTGAAAGAACTTTGTGGAGAACTGACGTGTGAAAGTTTCCGAATCGCAATCGGTGAGTGGTTTGACGTTTTTTTAAAATTTTATACAAAATGTGTATTGCGGTAGGCAGAATTTTCATAAAAAGTTTTAGATTGAAGCGAGAGGTTCATTATTGTGTGAATTATTGAAAAAGAGTAAAAATAATTAATATTGGTATATATTATTTAATTGCGCCCGATGCGGGTATGAATAAACCAAGCCGAGCGCGGAACGACCGTTGTAACAGTGGAATTCGAGAGGTCTGACCATTTCCAGCCTTTTCCACTTATCCGGAACCCGATTGCTTTTTCTACTGCGTCTCCGATAACCAGCCAGTCAGCCGGTGTAGTGTTGTTATTCGAGTTTGTACGTGCGTTACCACTGCCCCTGCATCTTTTACCTTCCCTCGAATTATTTTTTTTGCCACGTCGATGCTACAAAATTCATCAAATTTTGTTTTTCGAATTATACAAGTTAGTGAGTACACTCGTTAATTTTTGTGTCACAACAACTGGTCCCAGGACCGATAAAATATCTATTTTTTTCTATGTTCTTTTTTTTCCTTATTTTCCCCATATATCTCGCGAAGGCCGATTCGAGAGTTATCTCCCGTGCGCTAAGCTCCCCGCGTAATAGCCCTCTTTTATTTTCATCCCCTGTTTCTTCATCGGAGAACACTCTCTGATTGGAATTACCTCGCAAATAGGTCGTAAATTATTAGATCGATGGTAAGAAACGAACCGTGAATGTCCACAATTTTTTTATCCCTATTTTTTATTGATATGTCTATATATATGACAAAAAATAAGTTTCTAAAGCCTTAAAAATCTATCTATCAATATTTATTAATTATAAATTAAAGAATTTTTATAGTATTTAGTAGTAATTTAATGATCTACAAACAAGTCATTTGTCGTTTTTTAATAGTGTCAATAATTTTGCTGTAATATTTTTAAAAAGGATAAATTTTTATACATTTTGAATTTTGAACTCGAATATCATTTGAATGGCTAAGTTTATCAAAAAATTACCTGTACAATATGTGTTTTATTTAAATCGGAAATAGAAATTCACGATGAGCCACCCCTAAATATTAATATTATTATAACAGGCTTTTTTTTACCTACCTGCAAGCTTACAACTGGTTTCCAAGTTTAAAAAAATTGCCCAAGAATGATACACCCCTATATGCTCGTATTGAGGAAGTGCATTAAAAGATTGACAGTTATTCACGAAAAACGGTTCTCTCGTGTCGCCAGTGAATAGAAAAAGAGGGAAAGAGCCGACGACGCGTTGTAGACGAAGCTCTGTATCGTGTTCGACCGAATACGCCCGCGCTATAAGTGTACGTCGATCAGATTGATCGCGCATTCGTGCAGAGAGGTAATTTCACCAAAGATCCTCGCGAAGTAATCGTGATGTATCGGGGGTATTAGGATGTAAGAAAAAAAAGCGAGGGTGTACGGGGGGCCAGGCGTACGTCTCGGAACGTTGCTCGATAGCGATAAATCTGAAAAGTTATTTCCTTCGATGGTCGAACGATCGATACATCGATTTCTAAACGTATCGAATGCGAGGATGCGATACAACGAATGAAAATATAGTTACCGGGTGAGAGGATTAAAGTATATTAAGGATTATTAGTGATTATGTTATCAGCGATGTCACTAAAAGTTTTGAGACCATTTTTACAATACGAACGAGACATTGAACGAGCGTAACATTTTTCTCACTTAAGCTCTGGGTTAAGGTCATCCTCACTTTACTAAAAGAAACGAAGATTTTCTTTTTTGCGTCATGACTACTCGCATCGAGTTCCATATGTTTCGTTACACGATACCGGGAAGTCAAAGACGAAATCTTGGAGATTAAGCGACGCATGTATCGAGTAGACAAATCTTAATTGAACGAAACATAAGCGACGCGTGTATCGAGTCGGCGAATCTTAATTGAACGAAATATCCACGAGGGTAGTTTATTAGAAGATGAGGCTTTTGCGCTTAAGCTTCACGAATATAGGAACGTTCTAGAGCAGTTAATTGCGCGACGGTGCGCTTCTGTATCTGTGCGCGCGAGTTTGATTTTTTTCCGGCGAAACATCTCAATTACAATCTCCACCCTCTCGAAGCTCCGAAAGGCCCAAATCTATATTTATTCACCGGATCTCGAAGCGTACATTTCGAGTCGAAGCATTGCACGACTTTGAAGCATCGGGGGAGAGATTTAATATTAATTGACCGATGGAATATTCATTCAACGGCCGCAATTCCCGAACGCTTTAATTAGCAAACGCGCAGCGCACCGCGCACCGCTCGAACGAAAGGAGACGGCGCGGTTCTAAAGAGTACTCGGGGGATGGTTCTCTTTGTACACTATCCATGAATACGACGTACGAGAGCCATTCATATGTATAAATAAAGTTGGGAAATATTACGATTCGGTAAATGCGATTTTTCGGCGGCACGTCACGATATCAGGGATCGTTTTGCATACATATTGGAAGCACGATTTGCGAGTAAACACGCTAACGTCGGGTTGCAGACTCTCGTTGTCGGGGGTGCTTTGAACCCTCCCCAAGATACTTGTCATCGACCAAGAAATGTACAGTCGCTATGTTACTAAAAAATTAAAGATTTACGACGTAGAACCACCCCTTGGTCGAATTATAATCGATATAGTTATATATTATCGATGTATAGGGGTAAATCTGAATAATTTTACATTTTGTGCTGATTCTAAATTCAGACTCAGGTTGAATAAGTCGAGCTTGGCAATGATTTAAAATAATTTCGTTAATTCGATTAGATGTTTATTAAAATTCAGTGTGACGAAAAGAAACGAAAGAAAAGAAAATGAAAGTATGAAAATTCTTAAAGTTTTGTACTTATGCGGGGTGTAAGGAATAATTTGTTTTTAAAGAACGAGGGATGTTGTCGATGCGAAAAAAATGAAAATGAATTATTATTATTATTTTTTTGAAAATAAGAAACTTCGTCGATATAGAAACGGATTTGAGAATCATTACGCTTCATTTTATTTTTATCCGGTCTTTCGCCCGTGGGGCTTACGCTCTGTTTTCATCCCCCGTAAAGTCTCTCAGTGTCCTTTTTCTATCCAGTTTATTTCTCTCTCTCTCTCTCGCCTCTAGGGCTTGTCCATCCACTTTTGTACAAAGTCAGAACGCGAAAAGGTTGTTTCTTGGAACTCGGAGAAACGTACGGCCGGAGAAAAGCTCGTTACGGCGCGTGTTCGTGATGTTCGTTCGCAAACGAAGATTAATGCGAGATGGACATCAAGCGTGAGGCTTGCCTACGAGACGTTTGCGTCTACTTATACGAGTTATTAATCCACTCACGAGCTTCAAGATGAAATAAAATAATGAAATAAAATTTATTTATCTTCCGTAACGTTTTACGAAAATACGATTGAATAATAAGCGACGATGTCCTAAATTCGCTTGATGCAACGTCGAGGCACGCGCATTTCCTCCCTCGATATTTTCGCATGTTCGATTGCTCGTGTTACGCGATGAATGGACTTTATCGCGGTAACGAAGCTGCTGGTGCGGGTGCGCCAACGAATTATCCAGTGTCCCGAGGGTTCGGCTGTGGGTGCCACCATGGGCGCAGTGACCACACGCCACAACCGCGGAGATATCGAGGAATTGAGATATGAATTTTGAAAAGGGGCTCGTTAAAATTTGCGTCGATTCAAACCTTGTCCATATTTGTCGATACTTTTATCGTAATTGAGGCAACTAATTCGCTCGCAACTGTACATTTTTATCATCAATCGAATCAACGAATTAATCAATACCAAATATAAACGATAAATTTCAGTCAGTTATTAAAATTGATCGAACATTTATTCTTAAAGCCAATTTAAAGAACAGACAAAATTATTAAAATTATCATTCTATTTTCTTTATCGATTCGTTACGGAAAGATCAATCTGCTCGATCGCTATGGCAATTCGCACGATAATGCGGAGGGATTAATCAAGTAATCTAACGTATTATTACCTTCCATCGATTAAGCAGGCTTAATAGCAAAAAAAAGGAATGTAATATGATAATTTGATCGATTATTCCTGGGTAGTTCGATCTACGTACATCCATCGCTATAATTCCCCGATGATGAATTTACGTATTCGAGAATAATCAATATCGATGCAGGATTTGTGCGATAGATATATCGTCGTCACGGTTGGTACGACCGATGGATAATCGTGTATAGAACACAGTGGTTGATTGACGAGGTGGCTTCCATTGGTTGCGAGAGTCAAGTCCACGTATCAAAATGTCCAATCAGATGCATCCGCACCAGAATCGAATATCTACGCTTTGTATACATGCTCGGTGAGGCCCATGAGGTATTCATAGGGTGGCAGGTATACCCGCACGGCGAGATTATTGGAGTACGGGGTAGAGACAGTTCGAGCCAATATAAATTGATCATAGTAGAGAATTGGTGTTCTGGAATGACATCATCCCCCTTCCAACATCCACATATATATATATATATATATATTACACGAGTATATATATACCCTTTCACCGTGGTATAACTGCTGTTAGTGGCACATCTCCGTGACATATTATACCGCAAACCCCCATGGGTCAGTCACCCATGTACCTACGTCCAGTCTGTTCCCTTCAATTACGTTATTATTATTGCAATATTGCCAGTTCTAATAAGTATTCTATTATTAACAACTAGCGGCGTATTGTTAGACTTCGTGAAGTTGTTGTTACGAGGATTGTTACGAAAACCATTGATCACCATTGTATAATTACAGCGACTTTGCTAAACTGGACGTTGGTGCGAGTTTGCGATTCCGAGGTTATTACGATGGTTCTCGTGAATTTGGGAAAACAAAGGTATAGGGTGAAGGTAGAAGTTCTCATTATGGATATTGAAGAGAAACCTTGACTGGTCGTCGACGAGGTATTACGATTGGAACGAATTGTATTCAAATTTCTAAGAAGGTGTATGGTCTCTATCCTTGGGTTATTGAATTTTTATTTTGAAATATGTTTTTTTTTTCAACTTTCGAGCTTGATCAACAAGTTATTGCGCTTTTTTTCTTTACAATAGATGGACACACGCGTGACGTTTATGAATAAATCACTGTTAATTCTTGGCCAATGGAATAAATTAAAGGAGATAAAAATAAAAATTATCTAGGTCGGAAGGGGATTTGTGAAATTTTCGTATTCGTCGTATTTTTCATACGTAGTATATCGCATCCATTCATCGGACAATCGATATGATATCCGTTTGACGAGATCGGCTTTGTATACACAAGCCGAAGCTTTGTTTTGCAAACCATATTCATGGTCGCTCAATGTCAAAGGGACCCATGAGATGCCCTTGAGCACAATTGACTTAGGCCCTTTTGATGTTCCAAAGTTCGTAATGATCGGACATTCAATGCACATCCCCTTGCTGTGTATAATCGCTCGTGTAGCGTTACGTGATGCGTCAGCCGTTCCTAAAATGGAATGTTAGACAATCAGTCGCTTTTTATGCGATTGATACGCCAGCGTCCGATCATAATCGCATTATGACAAGAGCCAAAGTAGTTTTGTTTATAATTTCGTTTAGCCCGCGATAACCTCGACCTGAAAGAGACGCGAACCGTCAAGGTCACCGGTGATAGTGTTAAAGCTGGTAATTATAATTATCGTTATAACTGGCAGCCATAGGGGTTGGAAAACGACGATTCACTTTTTCCATACCATGACGTAAACCCCGAATCGATGAAAATATAATGTACATTATACTTTCGTCGATGCTGATTTGCCACGAGTATAATCAAGGCCTTAAACGTACGTGAAATATTCTTAAAAAAAAAAGAAAAATGCGTCCGTACTCTCGTCGTACCGACGTTATTTGCCGGTACACGTGCGCGTCCGTTATAGCGTGGGTGTAATCAGACGCAAGTCTGGTTTAACTCAACGTGAGAAGAGTTATTTTTATGTACACATGAATCACGCACATTTGCTGAATACATATACAATAGAACATTGAGAGTCGTTGCACGTCGAGGCTGATACCCTCGATCAAAACTCCTCCGACTCGTCGCATATTCGCTAAAAGGTTTATTTCCGTAATCCTCTGTATGTAGGTGTGTGTGTGTGCGAAATTCACATCAAGTTTCGCATCAAGCGTAGACTACTTCTATGCCAGCGAACGCAACGTGACCAGTTCACAGCCTCGTAGAGAGATGTGCCTATTTATACACCATTATGATTATATTTGTGCGTTAACTCTTTATAAAGTTTGTTTATTGTATGCTCGAGGGGAATTTCTATTTTTACTGCTACTGGGCAATCAGAATGGCGTATATATGAACATATGACAGCGACGAGAAATTCATTCGTCGTCATATCACATCTGCTTTACAAGGCATATGTATATATGTGTACAGGGCGAGCCATTTTAATTATCCAACTCGGACAGAAAATACGTAACTGCAAACATACTGCCAGCATTAGCATTATTCACTAAAACATGACTAATCAGCAATGAATCAAGGTTTGAAGTCCTTATATACCGCAGGAGGGATGAATTGCGCTCTAAAATTAGATCGTGCGATCTAATTCTAGGTTTTTATTTGAAAAAACGACGATGACCTTCGCGCGACCTCGACTCCTGGACAGAAAAAATCTAAATACGAGAGTCGTACGTCCTCTCGAAACCATAAATTTTGATGGACAATGTTTTTACGTACGATCTCATTTCCTCGAGCGACTACCATCGATCAATTAAAATGGGTCACACTGTACATATATATTGTATATATCGGTCTATAGAAAACCGTTTGCTTTTTAGTCCGTTTCGCCGTGAAATGATTTTTGTACGCTGCGTCCACGGCTACGGTATATCGAATTCCGTCGTCTCTACATCCTCTCTCTGTTGGTAAAACCAACACGGTGGGCAGGTAAATTTAATTTCAGGTTTGATTCGGGATAAGTGAATCAGTGCTATTAAATGGGTTTAAAGCTATTTTTAAGCCCACCGTGCATGGATCGGATACCTATTGTTGGAATTTTTCATTCTATTTACATGGCGAGGTAGAGTGACATTCGAGAGATATAAACGAGCAATAGACGTTTAATAATGAAAATGTTCAGGAAGTGCATGAATTTTTTGTCAAATTAATTTCAATTTTAATTACTTTCTCGGACTCGTAAAGAATTTTAAAAAATGATTAAAGTGCACAAACCGTATTTTTGAATTCTTTATTTTTATACGAGTTTTGTGAGGCTTCGGGAAAAGAGTAAATTTAAGGGTTGAAAAATTAATTTTATATGGACGTGTTGAACCGTACTTCAAAGAGCTTAAAGAAGGTTTGATCACGCCACTTAAACTAATGAAAATTTTTCACGTTCGTAAGAAAATCTGTAATCTATTTTTCTTTTTCGAAGATGCATCGCAATTTTGAGAAATACTATAAATTTTATTAATTTTCTCGAAAGCAAAATGCATCGTTGAAAAAAAAGCTCTGTACAGATTCATAGTGATGACAGCTTCTCAGTGGAGATTTAACATTGCTTTAAAATTCTCTTTCCTCGGCTCATCGGTTCAGCCGAGGGAAGACGATAACGAGGAAAGAAGTTATTGAAGTTCGGTCGTGTAAGCGTAAGTAAACGCTATCGAAGCCAACTTGTTTTTGCGCTTCTCCTTTTCTACTGCAAATTGCCTCGAGCGTATGATTGTGTATACCTATATTTATACATTTAATCATTTTCGCCTCGTGTAACTTTTCTGCAACTGACGTACTTTCTTCCGTTCGAGCATCACATCTTCTCTCAACCAGTGGATTGTGTCCCGTATATTTCCAGTACCTTTAATAAAAAATCTTAACAATCACCACTGTAGACCCAGAGATTTAATGAATTTTTCACTAAATTACGAATATATCATATGAAATATTCTTTTATTCGAAATTCTTTATTCTTCAATTTTTAAATATTTTTATATAATTTCGGTTTTTTAATGGTAATTATTACGAGTGAAAATTTGGCATTGGCAAATAAAGTGTAAATAAAAAGAAATTGGTAAGTTGACTCGATTCGTCTCGATCTGTCCTCGCTCAATGTAACTTGAGTTCACCCAACTCGGATAATTATTGCACACGACCATAGCATTGATATAGTATTTTTATTTCACAGAAAAAACTTCATGAGATTCAGTGAAAAACATATTTTTTCTAGAACCAATGGAGAAACCTTTCTACCGATCGTCGATGGTGAACGAGCGAAGGTGCGAGTTTCTTGCAAGGATTGAAGATTATTCAAAGTAACCAGAGGGCGCAAAATGCTCGCGCGACGAAAATTAAATTTCTCTTCGTTTGTCTTCGAAGAAAATTTTTATTTTTTCTCTCTTGCCTGAAGGATAGCTGGGGCGGAGAAACTATGTATATTAGGTACTCTATAGTAATAAGGGTTTCTAGAGTGGGATCTCATCTTCGTTATTACTACGTTATAAATGAAACGCCTCGAGAATTATTATTAGCTATCGATCTCTCGTTCTCTCTCTCTCTTCTTCTCTCTATCTCTTTCTACATATATATATATATATATATATATATATATATATATATAGAATTAGAAGTTATTCGATATCGAATGCGTTCAGGTGACTGAGTTCGTAGCTTTCGTCAAATACGAGCTTTCCCAGTTCATATCTGTTTCAGAGAAACTATTATAATGCAAAAGAAGAGAGAGAGAGGGAGAGAGAGAGAATGGGAAAAGTGGAAAAACCAGCGCTTCCTAACATCGTAACCTCTTTTCCCTCATCAGAGTGGAAACAACAAAATATGATAGAAAAAAAACAGTAGATAATGGTATTTTGCTCACGAAGGAACGGATTCGTAGCGATGCGTTGTGTCGATAACAAAACGAGAAGTTTTTATTAACACAATCGCTACTACGCAGCAGATGGAAACCATAGCACGGATATTTTGTTTCGTCCCCCTTTCTCTACTCTCTCTCTCTCTCTCTCTCTCTCTCTCTCTCTCTCTCTCTCTCTCTCTCTCTCTCTCTCTCTTTCTGTTACCGCATCGGGGGTTGTTTCGGTATATGAGAACGATAAAACGCATTTCCAATACAGACATAAATCCAATCCGTGTGAACGGGAATCTCATCGTACTCTCGGTAGGTTTAATCCTTCGTCTCGCTTCGCGATGATTGGATATCTGACACTGGAAAGCGGAATCAGATTTTTGTTGCGAGAGAGAGAGAGAGAGAGAGAGCAAAAAAATCAAGGGAATTTATTCGGTCGTGATAATCGATGTAATAAAACAAAATTGCGGATGAAAAAAACGTTACTCAGACGTTACCTCCAATTAGAGGAATTAATTTAAATTCATCTTATTAATTAACGCCACTTAACGATTTAAGGAGAATTTGAAATATTAATTAAAGTGATGAATCGTTCCGTCGATCGGTTTATATTAAGGTAAGTATTCTTTGAGCTTTTTTTCAGGATAATAAAAAGATTGCGAAAATATATTTAAAAAGTTGGAGCGAGACGCGATCGATGTTCGCTACTGAAATTCGAATTTAACGTATTGAGCAAAATTATTGCGTGACACCGCGAATGCGAACGAGAATTTATTAATGAAGTAATCGAAACAAATTTTAAAACAAACCGAGCGTAAGAATATTGCCAGTGAGAGAAATAAAAGAGAAGAGAAAAATAGAGTGAGGAAGACATCCGGTGTTGTAAAATGCGTCTAGAAGAGCGTTTTTTTTGTGCAAAGTTCTCGACTCGTCGAGTCGCCCGTGGTGCGCCTCTTCGCTCTTACGAGTACGTTTTGCACCCTGTACCAACCCTCTATTCTCGCTCCTACTTCCTCTCGTTTTCAGGGAACCGAAGCAAATTGTCCTATTACGTAACCCTGTTACCTCCGACTCACGTGCCACGATCGTCGCACAGTAAGAAAGAAGACTGTATTTCATTTTTTGTTCTTTTCTCTCGACTCGAGTTCTCCTCGACCACTTACGTTCCAACGAGAGAAACCTTTCGCTTCGCATTGTACAAAAAGAATACAATTTCAAGAAGGTTGCCTCTTTTTTTAATACGCCAAGTGCGCAACGATCAGACAATAAAAATCTTCAAGCTCGGGTCGTCCATTTTTCCAGTTCAATGTTGCTCGTGTCGAAAGCCACGAAAAATGGATAGGCATGAAAAAAAAGATATAAAATTCCATCCCCTTTTTCATGGTGTACAACGCATCACTTTGTCAACGTTTTCCCATGAATTTATCGACGTAACGCGAAACGGTGAGCCTTTTAAATTTTCTAGGGAAATCCACGAATTTTACTTTCGAACCGGGAACTAGTCGGGTTCTGGCTAGGATCGGATTTGAGACGTTAAATCTCTACCAGTGACGTCGCTGAAACCGCAATCGACGCTGATAGTCGAGATGAGCACACGTGTTGCCTGTCTCGTCGGTGATTATCCGAGACTCCGAAGCAATGCGCCAAATATCATACGTAACGCGTATAAACCGTACGCGACGAATGCGACGACATGTAAACTCTGTGAAAAGGCGTTTACAAAGTTATTTTTAAACGTCCGTAATACATCAATTTCGTACAACGTCATAAGCTCGTGATACGTCCAAGATTTGGCAATATTTATTTACAATTTGCCGGAAGCGATGATTTCCGTGGTTGCACAAGGAATATGCACCATCCGGTATTTGGCGTACTTAGAATGTCCGAGAACGCTACCGGAAGGGCGCAATAAAGGTGCTTTTTAGCAAATCGTATCGAGTCGTCCGAATCGAATGACAGTTCAACTTTCGGGCGGGAAACAAAAATTCAAACTCACCGACAGCATTGCGTAACGCTCGTTAAAATACGTAACGAGTGAAACGTTGGACACGATTCGAATTTCGTTTGTTCCATGGAAGGTCGTTCATTTTTTGTTGTTCTCAAAAATACAAAATTCGCAAATTTTTATTTCTCGAGGCACGCGGTTGGATTAATTTTGCTTCTGTCAAGTATAAACGCGAGACGTTTCCTCGGGGCATTTGAACTTCAATAATTTTGTTAATTTCATTTAGAACAAGTCTTTGATACGCATAATAAGTTGGCAAGCTACGAGAGAGAGAGAGAAGCTATGAGAGAGAGTTGATAATTGAGATTTTACTTTGATTGGTATTAGCTGTTAAATGGGGGTTGATACACTCGGGAACTACCGTTCAATATCGCTTGAGATGTTTCGCGCTAACTTGGTCTTCATCGTTTTGTACGCTTTGCGTAAAATCAAGTATTCCGGGGTGTATGATGTTGCGGATAGACGGATCAAGGATCGATCTCCAAGCGAGAGACTCAAGGCGCATCCGAGAGTTTGCATTCCCTATAACGAAGTCACGCTGCTGGTCTTCCCGTTTAGTTCCAACAGTTCGTATCATTATTGAATTAATTGTCACTGGCTTAAACGCCCGAACTTTCGATCGCTGAAACTCGATCAGGTACGCAATTATACATATATATATATATATATATACGTATGTATTCGTGCGATGTATGTGCACACCGGTCGACAAATCTCCCGTGGGAAATTTAGTCCGAGAAATTTAGTCTGAGAAAATCGATATCGCTCGTGGCGTTTTCGATATGTATTTTCAAGATTCGTCTAGACCGGAACAGTACGTAAATAAATGTCTAATCAGCGATATCAGTATAGACGATACGCGCACCTGAATTTTCACTGGATAACAGCCAAATTTTCGAAATTATTTTCATAAATTCAGGTCAAACTTGCGACGATCGATAAAAATAAATATTCGTTAGCGCAATGTGTGCGGAAATATTAATGAAAATATATGCGGATATGAATTATGATAAACTATTTTCAATGGTGCATTGACTCTATCGCACGTCGGTCTGCAAATTGAATTAACAAATTTAAAAAAAAACAAATTTCTCCGTAGCTGATGAAAAATTTCATTAATAAGAAATTTAATGATAACGAATAATAAGATAACCTAGAAATCGTGAACAATTTTGCGGATAAAGAAAGATCTTAAGCTGTAATTACTAAAAAGATTAAATTAATGAACAATTTTCAAGTGAAAACGGATAATACGATGTGATACGATAGTCGAGAGAGAACGGGAATTGAGCGATTAAAAGGACGAACATTTCTGGGGTGGAGGTGAAAGTGGAAGATGTTGAGGAAGACATTCACTGCGATAAACTAATCTACCATCGTTCTGCTCATTGTATATGACTATGGAGGTGTAATATATGGTATATACAGATTTAAACATCGAAAGTACTTGCGAACAAAGTTTTTGAACCATCTACAGAACTGTGAGATGAGGATTTCCTCGAAGATTTCCTCGAAATTTAGTGCCTCGAGGATAATCCTCAGCCCACTCTATTTCGTTCTTGTTGCTTCTCTCTCTTTCTCTCTCTCTCTCTCTCTCTCTCTCTCTCTCTCTCTCGCACTCACGTTATTGCTGCTTCACTTTCTCCCTCTCCCACCCTCTCAACATACATTCCAGTGTTCGAGTGCTCGAGAAACTTTTTTTTCCATAACTCCCTTCTTTCCCTCAATATCTTAAGTACTCTCTAATACCGACGACATCGCCGCAATCTCCAGTGTACATATCTTTGGAATTTGCAAGATACTTTTGATGAAATTCCCGGAAATGTCGAAGGACGCGCGTCACCAACATTTGGTTCGACGATATTGAATATACAGTTTAGGAGAGTGAATAGTCAATCAGTGATTTTATTCATTTAGGATTGTATTTTAGAAAATGTTCCGACGTGACCTAATTGTCTAATTGTTCTATCAATTTTGTCAATCTATGACGCAGCTGTCGAGACTGTCCAGATCGAGAGAAAATAATTGTTCACTTCGATTTGAAAATATAAAAAATATCTTATAAGCATATAAAACGTGTAATTATATCATTAATAAATTAAGTTAATTACTCGATGATTTTCGAATAGAATAGATGTTAATTTCTGGGGATTATCTTTCAGCTTTACATCCCCCACTCCATCTCGATACAATTACTGATAATGATAATCAAGAAAATCTTACCAACCAAAGTGACTTAGAAAAAGTATCGTTATATAATTAATTCAATTATTTACTGTACAATTCATTATTTTTCTGATTATTTCAATATCAAAATTATAATTTCAACCCCGCGATATATTTCATCCGAAAAAATTACCCGAGACCATTTTACAAAACGAAGAAATTAAAAAAATATATAATCATAACAAATATTGCAAAGTTAAAATTATTATTTGCTGCCTCGTGTTACGCGCTTGGCAACGATATCGAATTAAATATACCGCTGTAATGAAACAACAGTTTCTATAGAGGACAGCCAACTATACGAATTAAGCTGACAGTGAAGACATATCTATGCGTATTTTATTAAATTCATCATATCGTCTATCAGGTTGTAGAGCGGAATAAATCGTTGGATGTGCCCTCTAAACCGAAACAACCCACATGACAAACAAACTATTTAATGCCATAATACTGGCAGCTTATAGTTAGAGGCTGGAAAAGTTAAAATAAATTTTTTTTTTAAATATCGTCTATCGAGAACGAACGTTGACGTTACAACTTCCGAGAGAATTTCGGCGGAAATGATGAGTGTAAGGAAAGTCGGTAGGCGTGTCCATGAGGAAGATCGTAGGATTTCGATCCTGCCACGTCCTGCTGCGTGCCACGTTGTATCAGAACGTTTCCTCTCCCGGAGTTTATACGAACCGCACCATGGTTGCTCCAGATTTCAACATACTCGGGGTGGACGAATGGAAAAGCCCCCCGTAGGGAAAATCCCTCGGATTCTTCCCTGGCACGTATACAAGTCAAGGCACTGTAGATAATAGGGAAAATATGCGTAACGATAGTACGAGAGACTTCCTATCCGAGGGAATACTCCCTCGTAGAAGCGATAAAGTTATTTTTTTGGTAAAGGGCAACCACCCACAACAATCTTTCGTTATTGCGAGTTATTTGTTCTTCATAAACAGCAAGGGACGTATTATTTTTTCTCTCATTCTCATATTTATGCCAACGAGCGTTCATCCCCCTCGCTTCCCGTTGGATCAAAAGCTAAACGTGAAGAGGCACCGGTTAAAAATAGATTATGTATTTTTCATAAGGTTTTTTTCAAATCGTACTCCCCTTCACAGCGAGGCGATGAAAAATTTTATCACGAAAACATCGTCGAGTGCCAACGAGTGGGTACGCAAATTTCGGGTGGAATTAACCTCGCGAATAAACAAAAACAATAATTTCTCGTCTCTTTGACTCGGATTTGTTTCTTTTTATTCAAATAAACTTTGCGAACAAACGCTTTGAATTCTCAGTTTTTAAATATTTCATACGAAAATTGTATTCGCGAACGAATTTGCGATGATATTTTGCTAGTAAATGATCGAAAATTTAATTATCGACGTTGACAATTGTTGCTCGACGATCTCTATAGAAAGGGTCGAAGGTGAAGGGGTGAAAGGTTGTTTCGAAGAAACGAGAAGAGTTCAAGCCAGGTCGATCAAGGTTTTATGCCACTGGTCGAACCTCTGTACGTATACGGTTTTTATTGACGGTCTCGGTTCGAAGATCAATGTATGAAAGAAACGACCCTTTATGACCTGCAGTCGAGCGAAGAGAAAGAAAGTTGCGCTAACCAAGGCCTTTGTATGGGTTTCCAACATCCGAGGTACGGAAAAAAAAACTAAAAATATAACGCGTGTTTACTATATACACCGAAATATATGTACAAAGCTTTATAGGAGTTTTAGGGGGTGTTTTTTTTCTACGCAATAACGTAAAAAAACGAGCTAATAGAGCTGGAATCGAGGCATTTGGTGTTCACTGGTCTATACGCCAGAGGTGACGAACGATCCGGGACGTCGAACCGTCGGAGCTTTCAAAGACAATCCCTTTAGATCAGACTTTGGCCCAACAGACTATCCATTCGTACAAGACTCGAGTGAGAAGGCGATTTTTATCGTTCTCGCTCGGTAATAAGGGATGAAATACATCGAAAAACTTGAGCTTGCGAGCACGTTTTTTTCACTCGCTCGAAAGCAAAGTTTCGATAGACACAATCTCGTAAAACAGTTGGAGTAGGTGAGGCTTCGATTCTGCCGAAGGGGTGAAAGAAAAATGAAAATATTGCCAAAATTAATATAAATTGTGAAAATGAAATTAGCGAAAAATGGTGATATAAGAATGTATTTAATCGAATGTGCCACGAGATTTATGATAATAAGATGAATTTTGTTCAAGGAAGAAATCTCAAAGAAGGTCTTGTTCAAACAGGAAATGATAATAGCCAATCGTTGTATCAAACATTTGAAGTTTGTTTTCTCTCCCGTTCACAATTACGAAGATATATATTTATGTATGGGGTGGGTCTTAATGGAGAGGTAACGAATGATAGTTATCCATCATGAAAGCACGCGTGACCTACATTCGGCGATTTGCCCTTGAATCTAAGGAGTACGCAAGGGGAGCACAGACTCTTTGGCCTCATGAAAGAGATAATATATATATGTATACAAATATAAACATGTACATGTGTGTGTGTGTATATATACAGCTGGTATTCTCTTTGACACGCGACTAGTGACGCGCGGTAGAAAAGTAGATATATATAGAACACTTTGAGGGTAAGGATGGACTTAAGACAACTCCTCGAGATGTTCATTTGCAGAAATTCACATGGGATGTCTCGAGGTCGGATACAAAGTTTTCTACGATTGAAATCCATTATTTTATCGCACTTTTTATATCCTCGAGGAAATTCGGTCACGTATTCATTCGACCAAGTGACGCTCTAGCTATGCGATAAAATTATTGCGAGATATTTTTCCGCCATACGGGACGATAAATTTATTGATTTACGATGCACTTATAAATGTAATAATAAAATAAAGGACGTAAAAAATGGTAAAAACAATAAATTGCCATTTATGTCTTTGTTCGATGAAAATTCGTCACGATGGTGTTTTCTTTTTTCTATCCTGGAAATAATGATCGCGTAGATCGATCAATTAGTCAATTAGCTAATGAAATATTTCTCGTTACGAAGTGCTGTTCGTGCCGATGATACATGTCGTGGATTAACACGAGTATGAAGAATGTCTGTTTTGCTTTTGTGTTCCTGACAAGAAAAGATTCCTAATTTCCACGTATCTATGTCACTCCATTTACCTCAAGAAAGTGTCAAGAAGTTACTAGGTTTGGTTACGAAGGCAGACTGTTGCTGGTTATAATTGATTTATGTGTATAGAAAGTTTCGTGCGAACGTTTTCGAACTTGCTCCTGAAGGGGAGCTTGCAGATGCCACTCTCGTTTCGTAAGATAGAAACTTGCTCTCTATAAATTGCGTCACATGTATATATATATATATATATATATCTTTTGACGGATCCTTTCGACTGGCAATGAAAGAGACAAATGCATTCAAACACATGCTGCATTTAAATTTTACATTGCAATCTGAAACGATTTTACAACGAAGTAGAGGTTTCATTATCGATAAACAAAACAAATTTTACTATTTTAGTCTCGTTGAATATACGAATAAAAATATCAATAAATCGAAACTAAAATTGATATCATTGTTTATTTATTTAGTCACGATAAAATATTTAATTATCACGAAAAACAAGAGACTCGGTTACTTCTTGTTCGATAAATAATAAATATTTAACCTCTTTGTCCAAGCTTCGATTAATGTCGTCGGATAATTACGATCCATAATTACTCTCGTTTTTAGTGTTGCATTAGAGTCGCCAGTAAATCAAAGGACGAGAAACGCAACGATGATATTACGATGAAGCTCGTCTAATTTTTCGATGACTAGTAATAAGCTGCCACGAATTTACGGTTATAAATGTGTGTATCGATGTGAGTGCTTTTCACGTTAAGCTGGACTCTCGCACGTCGAATATTGTCGGAGTTCTCGTGAAGAAAGTCAAGAACGTGGTACACTGGTTACGGATGAACTTTGACGCGCGTATACGAAACGTACGCGCGCGGGAGCGAAACTTCATGGGGGTCCATTATAACTTCAAAGCCCTCCTCCGACGCAAGTAATCCCTTCACTCTCTCGTGAAATGGTTTGCTCTCTCTCTCTCTCTCTCTCTCTCGCGCGCGCGCTTTCCGCTATTTTCGATGGAACAAAACTATCTAGCGTTACTAGTACGAGAGAGGGTGCATAGCAAATTACGAAGTAAAGATAGACTGTGAGCTTCGCTTAACGCTCGAACTAGCGCTTGAGAGATAAACGTTAATTACACGTACGAGATACATTATCCAATTTCCCAACTACCGAATTGAACTATAGACTGAAAAGCCAGGCGGGACTGTGTATAACGCGTAACTCGGATTACGATGAAATTTCCACCTGCGATTATGTTTCAACGTTCCGACCGAATTTCTCGTTTCAAGAAATGAATTCATCATCGAGAGAAATGCGTTAACATCGCAAATGCGTTTTGCTCAGGCGTTTACCATAATATTACAATTAGAGCGTTCGCTTCGCTGTTCTCGATTTCACGCACGAATGTCATTTTTTCGATAAACTCTTCGAGGACTTCGAGGAACGTCCTTTTTTTATATTTTAATTAATGGAGTCAAGTGCTTACGAAAAATGGTAAAAAGAATATTTTGCGACGTATTTGTAAATTTTTTGTCTCGCACGCGAGATGCAACGTGGTTGGGGAAGTTTTTAAGTTTTTGTTTACGTCGGACAATCCGACGGCCGAGCATGATCTTTTATAATTTATACCATAATCCCGTCGTTCAAAATATAATGGTTTCAACTCTCTGGACGGAACACGTCCGACGCACGACGAACTCGAGAAACTAATGTCAAAATTTAATAGGGGTTAAACTACCATGAAATTAAACGCGATCGAGTTTTGTACTCGGTAAGCCGTGGGTTAAACGAGAAATAAATTGGGCAACATGGAAATGAAAAGGGCTCATGTGTGGACTAATTGCGGGTCGTATATATTTTGATGTTATTTGGGGAAAGTTTGCGACAGCAACTATGTTACAGAGCGATTTCCAAAAACGAAATTGAATTTAGGAGTTATTATCAATTTAGCGAAATGTAGAAATTTATGATCTTGTACGAATTTTGGAAAATACAGAAATTTGGGAGGTTGTAAAAACTTTGGGAGATGGTCAAGTTTTTAAGGGTTCCTAAGAATTTTAGAGGGCACGGAAGTTTAAGAGTTTACACGAATTATTACTATTATACGATGTTAAGGGTTTGTACGAATTTTGGGCAATGGAGGAATTTTAGGTATTGTAGGAATTTTTGGGGACGTAGGAATTTAGGGGTTTGTAGGAATTTTGGACATTCGATGAATTTAAGTGCTTGTACCAATTTTGGGGGATGTAGGAATTTCGGGGATAGCAGGAATTTTAGCATTTGTACGATTTTCGGGAATTCGACGAAGTGTCCCATTTGTAAGAGATAACGAATTTTCGCATCTTAATAGGTTACGTCATATACCGCTTGGACGATTTTAATGAGCTCCAACTGTTGAATGGGAAAAGCGAAAATACGGAGCATGCTGTAAATAGCAGTCGTAGAAGAGGTAGGTATAGGTATAAGTGTGTAAAGGGAATGCGTTATCAAAGGGCATTGCAATGGCGTAATCGCAATTCTATGACGACGACGCTTGTACATTCGTTCTAAAGGATATTTGCTGTAGCGAAAATTTCCCGTAAGTCTAATCTCACAGAAGTCGACCAAATTATTGAGTTGGCTAAAAAATCAATGTGTTTTTTTCTAGCCGATAGACATACACGGCGTCCTTGTACTAAAAATGGAATTAGTTTTTGGCCAATCAAATATATCGTTAAAAATGCTTTATACCCGCGTCATAGTGTCAAAACAATATACACTTTCGTTAAATTGATGAATATTGATCGACTCCGGGAAAGATGTGGAAAATTGAATGCCTGAAAAAATTGGAAATATTAACGAGCTGCCTAATATCGTGGAGGCTATCATGGAAGTTTTAGAAAATTAAATATCCGAAAAAATTCGAAAAATTAATGAGCTACCTAATGTCGTGGCGTCGCGTAACTACGTGAACCTGTTTCGCAATGCAACGAAATTGATCGGTACACATTTAAATAGACTGTATACCCTCGATCTGCCGTTTTGATTATACGATACTTTCGTAAACATATCGAAAAAAAATGTGGAACGAAATTCCAGCCCTAATATGAGAACAAACGAAGAGAAGAGCACCCTTTGCTTCTTTTATGAAGTCACCATTTTTTTCCAGACATTTGTTAATTACAATAATATGTTTATTGATTAAATTTTACCAGAAAATATCGTTTTAAAATTCATTTACGTGATTTTTGCTTGATTAACTTCAATAAAACGATATATTTTTCAATTAACTTAATAAACGATTAAATTTTCCTTCAATTTTTTTAATAGGTCGACAATTTTTTGTTATCGTTAGATGACTTCTTGAACGCAACATTTTGCGTTTCGGGAAAATAATAACGTTCGACTATAACTTGTTCTTACTTTCTTTCGCCCAAACCATATTATCTCTTATTTCGTTCCTTCTGCCACTCTCCCTCGTTCTATTTCTTTTTGGTTCTTTGTTCATACCTACTCGATTACTTTTCGGAAACTTGCACGAGTGTTTGGAAATCCGACACCTATACCATTAACGATACGGTGTTATCCAGCAAGCTAGTCTGAAAAACTCAGCTCACTTCGCCCACTAACGTGAAATCTCGTTATACCGGATGTTCCATGTTCCGGATATTCAGCGCACTAATTCAGCTTCGAAATATGTGCGTGTTATGCGTTTTCCATGAGGGCCGAGAGATATAAAATTCAAACTAATCCAAAGTTCGGATCTAATTGATCGGTTCGTAACGAATGTCGTAATAGTCGGCATAAGAGATTTATACAACTTTTTCCCAATTTTCGCGACTCGATTAAAATGCTTCTCAAAACGATTTACCGTTATTCAACATTCGCTCATCGATCGAGAATTTTTGTAAGCTATTCATTAAATCGAAAATTGCCTGATGTTTCAATATTTTTACCTAGGCAAAAATAGTTCAAAAATAACTGAAAAATCTAAAATTGTAATCCATTTGCTCGAGAAAGAGTGGGATAAGGTAATTAAATTCTGATCGTACCCTTGAATTTCGATCACGAGCGAAACAAAATTTGCTTCAGTCAGTGCAAATGGTATATTAAAATCTGTTGTTTTTTCGTTTTTTTCCTCATTATGTAAATTGGCTCGAGGGTGGAGGGCGACGGGCCATAAAGCATGACATCCATAATATCCAGTTCGTGGGAAGTGGCCTTCGATATATTATCACCGTTTCGCTTCGGTCTCTCTAATACCTCCTAGCCACGACCTTGACATCCGTCGGATTACGAATGATTTCATCTCTCTGTTCGGAACGGTTGTGCAAGGGGAGGTGGGCTCGGAGGATGAATAGTTGCTTTCACCACCCCTTACCGTCGCCAACTTCGTTATGAAGGACGACTTACACGACTCAATCGCTATCTATCATTTCGTCTATACGGCAAGAAGAAATGTATCTATATATATCTCGATAATACGTTTGTACATGGCCTGGTAGGTAGAAGATACTATTATCGTTCGTGCCCGCACGACTGCTCGTCACTCGCGTTAATTCCACACTGGGAGCTCGAAATTAGCTACGGACGTCACATCGTGACAGAAGTGAGATGCATGATGCAACCAAGGCTAGAAATTAATGACGCGAATTATCTGTGTAGTCATTGATCCGAAAGTTAGTGATACGAGTCTGTATTCGGTCGGGCCATCTTATGTCACGTTTAACTAGAACAAGTAAAAATAGTCAGACGAATCGTTAAACATTCTTTTATCTTGCGAAAGTCTTTTTACACGTTACGATCATTAATAACGACTGAATAAATAAATAAATATTACATTAAATAAATCTTTAATATTTGAGATTGGGAATACTGTTAAGAAATTTATAAAAACAAAATTATTATGTAAATTTTCTCATTCGAGGGAAATTTTCTTTTCGCTGTTGGTGGCATCAGCGATGGGCGCCCTGGGATAAATGGCAAGAATGAGAGAATGTAAAAAGGAAAATTAGGCAGAGAGTAGCACAGAGAGTGAACCCGTATTCTTGACGACCCCGATACCGTGACCCGTATTTCTCTACAGAGCAGGTGTTCTCACGGAGCGGTTTGTACGCTTTGACCTTTGCGCACATGCGCACTACATAGTCTACGGGCCGTTCCACTGTATACGTGCATTACCTGCAGTGTTGGAAAGAAAAATATTTTTAAAACCTTCGTGAGGAAGCGCTCGCTAATTATACACAGAGAGAGAAAGAATGAAAGAAGGGTGGGGGAGATAATTAAGCAAATATGAGAACAAATTGACAATCCTATTCAATTTCTGATATCATCCTGCATCGATTATTAAATTTTAATTATTAATAATATTCTCTCATTTATACAGAAAGGTTGATGCCGTCGGATATTGGCCAAACAAAAAGCAAACAATATGACATCTCGATTAAGACCTACATTTTTTACTCGTAAAAGTTACTCAAGGGTTGACCACGAAACCGTGGTCAAGTGTCGACTGGTCGATATCTAGAGACCTCAACAGACGCTCTCATTTCGATATACCTCCGGGTGTCTAAGGTCTGCGAATGAGTCATGGAGCCAGCTGGCTTTTAGCTTATATATATATATGTATTCTTGTTTTTACACGCAACACGCCCACGACTGAGGGAATGTAACGCCAGAAGCGTTTTAAACCTCAAATGGCCCGAGCAATACTAACGGAGACGGAGCTATTCTGGCGCGAATTCTATCGTTGTGTGCTGTACTCGTATAGTAGTTGATATGCCAGCGGGTAACGACGTTCACCCGGAGGCCTTTTGCTAATTGGACAGCCCTAGTACCTGCGGAAATCTAACGAGACTAACAGAGGGAACAAGGGATGACGTTCGGGTACGCAATTGTTCGTGGTGAACTATATATAATAACAACGTGTACCGCCAAGAAACTTATATTGCTAACGTCATCATGATCAAAAATTATATTTTGATTTGCCATGAATTATATTATTTGCCGCTACGAATTATTACAATAATCATTTGAGTTTATTGTAAATAAAATTATTAATCATTATTATGTCATAAATCTTTGTCATTATCGATAAAATTATGTTTCTCGTCGAAATGCAATTATTAAAAAATCTATTATCAATTTGTATGTGTCAATAATAGATAACCAATAAATTAATTTTGTCACGCTTATATTATGCAAAATTTCTCTTTATCGTCAAAATAAAATAATCATCGTAAGAGTGTCGAAAAATAGTTGCAAATTATTGCAAATGAAACAAGTAATCGAATAATTTATCTTACCTTTGATATTTTATAATGAATATATATATTCATCAAATGATATAATATATATATTTATATGTATATATATATTTCAATCGTGTCGATTCGAGCGAAACATCAATAACGATATCTCTCGTTTCTTTTTTTCCTCGAACGAAAGCTCTCCGATACGAAACGAAAGGACGTTCGATAATCGACATTGCACTACGGGGGTTGAAAAATGAGGGTAAGGTCGCGATTAGGGGTTACGTAAACTCTCTTCTCCCTTCTCCGATTCGCACCATTCCCTCCCGTTGTGTAAAACAATATCGCCACATTGATTCTCTCTCAATCTATCCATCCCTCTTCCTCCTGTACCTAATATTTTTTTCCGTCTGCTCCTGGAACCAAAGTTCCTGGTAATTAACGACCCTGACCGATTTTGTATTTTGTTCGTGTGTCATAACAGAATACACGTTAAACGAGCCCTCTCGTTTCGTCCAGGAAATTGAGCAGGGTCACTTGCATTTTTTTAACCCGATTAAATGGTGAACCTCGTTTATTATTCAGTCAACGCGAATCACCGACTTGCGATCTGACAGTTGGACACTAATTTTAAATATTTGATTCAAAAGATGAATCGAACAATTTAAAAAATCTATTCGATATTTTTCTTTTTTATCAATATTTACGATATGAAAAAATACGCGATTAATTACTATACAAAATTTGGTAAATTTTGACGAAACAATTAAAAAAATTACTCTAGAAAACGAACGATTGATATAGACATCGGGGCTTAGATAAATCTTCCTTTCGAAGAAAAATGTTCGAAAAGCGTGGGTTTCGTAAAATGCGATTTTCTCAAGCACGACCGCAATAAACGGATACGCTGATGCTCCGTTGAAAAGTCATAATCCATAATACGGAAAGACAACCGATTCTTCGAAACTTGCACGGAATCGAAGTACAGGGCGAAAGGAGGGGCGGAGTGGGATCTGTTTTCCTAAACCGGAATAATAGCACGAAGAAATAAAAGCTCCAAAGGACATTTCCAGTCACTCGTTTATCATCGTTCGGCTATTTTTATAAGCATTCGCATATGAAAAATTGAGAACGTTCCTGATACCAGATGGAGTCCTCGATTACATGCAACGAGCATTCCAATTTTCAAACATCGCTATACATACACTTATCACTGAAATTCTCTTGTTTGATAGTTTCGTTCTACAAACGATTTTATATGGAGATGCGAAAGGATCTTTTGATTCCAAGATAGTATATCTTCATTCTACATTCAGATTCGTTCGACATAAATACGCTCGCGTTCGAAACAACAATATCAATTATAAAAAAATTAACGATTTAGCCTTTGGTTTTGTTGAATTCAAATCGTTCGATGTGAATAAACGTTCTTCACAAATAAAAAAAAATCATACGTTATTTCTATACGCAAAGGATTTTTTTGGGAATCGTGAAAAGGTCGCGAGATCCACCCCTGCGAGAAAAAATAGATCGATGAGCTATCGAAAATCGTCTTGCGTGGGTGATGACGATTTTCGTTCGCTCGAAAGCTGAAGAAAAAATATTTGCGTGACCTACATAACCTTTCTTTTTTTTTGGTTTGCTTTGTGATACGCGTTACGTCATATAGCCACTCTTTCGATCCTGTCAGACGCAAAGCTCGTACAAACGAACAGCGCGTCCTTTGCTGTCCGTGGCAAAATATTGGAACGATCTCCCAGGGTTTTCCTTGACAATGGCATTTGACGCGATAAAAAAAAATAATATATCGCTGTTTCTGACATAACCGTACGAGAAATGCAGATATCGGTCTAGCCTGGAGGACGGGCGAGTAATGCACCTTCGCGCGTCCTTGAAATTCTTAAAGGCGTCGTACCCACCCTTCGATCGAGAACTTTCGAGTATTAATATTATTTCTAATGCGTCTCTAATTACGAAAACATTCGCAGCTTGCACGCGAGCTTCTTTTAACGACCTTCATAATTAATTAGAAACTAGTTGTCCTATCATTATACATCTTGTTCATTTTTTATATTCATGTGTACCGCGTGGAAACGACGCTGGTCGTGTACGGGACTCAAGTGCGACGTACTCTCATTTCCCAGGGTTCGAATAAACCCAAGTAAACCTAAACGAACGTACGTAAACAACCTTGACCCCATCCCCCGGACGGGTACACCCTGTCGGCGGATGGTGAGATCATTTTACCGTAAAAAGTGAAATTTATATTGACACAGAGTACACCGTTTTTATCTTTATATTTTTAAATATTCACGAAGCTTTACATAGAAGTGTAAGATTTTCGTTGATGATTTTTTCCTTTTATCATAAGTAATGAACAGATTTAAAATTTCAAAGTTATGCGTGACCAAATGGAGAAATAGGATAGCTTGTATATATTCGTAATTGATTCAGCTAATATTAATTGTCTATAGCATTTGATGGTATTTCAAATTACTCTCGGGATTTTACCCACTACGACTCGTATATACGATGTAACCTACGTAATAGTACTATTCTTCTTTGCATGTATATAACGCTATGATTGGGCGTTCTCAAATTTCCTTCGTGATGAGATCTGGGTCAGGATAAAAAGTATCGGTCACGAAATACTGTTATCTACGTACAGATAGCCGTTTGCGCATATAAATGCCAATCGAGCGATTTTGGTAACGAGAGAGTTGTATTTACGAGAAAAATTAGTCGAATAACTCGCTGATGACTTTTTACAAATAAATACGTTCGTTACGAAGGGATGTGATAAATACGTAATCGAGAATGACGTCGATGATCGCATCTATCGTATGATTATCGATTTTGCGAAAAGTCATTATCGGGCGATACGTCGAATTTTTCGCGGAAGATTAAGTCCCTCGTTTTCCAAATGGTAACGAGTCGACAAATAAGCTTCGTTTGCCAGCAAGCGCGTGCGTCAATCTTGCACCGTCATCTCGTTAGCCCCGTAACTCGACGATCATTCGTCATGAAAAGTCGTCCAATCGCTTTTGCCTGCCTCTCTCTCTATCTCACCCTCTCTCGTTCTCTCTTCTTTTTTCTCGACATTACGAGCGCGAATACCGGCGACGATCTAGGTCCATCGGCGCTATCGAAATGAGATTACCTACGGTTCTTTGCATATGCATCGACGGGCGGTCAGAGGCCAACCGGACACATTTCGCTTCAATGTTGCTCGATCTTTTTTTCTGATCTCTCCGACACACGCGTTGCCGTACCACGGCTTATATTCCTGTGACCCATTTACACTTTTTGCATATGTAACGAGAAGCGACTCGAAATTTAAACGTTCGCGTCAGTATTGTAGGTATTAAAAAAACTTTATCGCAAAATCGATTGTTTAAAAAAAGAAATTATATTCATCTTTTTAATCCTTTTTTCTAAATAAACTAATATCGATTTCGTTCGATTATTATTTCTCAAATAAATTTATACGAATGATTTTTGATCATTTGTAAAATAGATATCTACTTTTATTATTGATGATTTATTTGCAAGAATATTATGTTTATTAAATCTTTTTAATTCGCTTGTTTTATCGGTAGGTCCACGATCGAGAGAAAAATGTGCAAAAATAAAACCCTGGGAGAACGTTTGATCGGGTCGATTGTAGGGCAGAGCCGAACAACCTGGTGGACATGATCCAAAGGGCGACCTTGATCGTGCTAGTCAATTTCAAGGGGTATCCAGTAACCTACCATCCGAGTTTCCTCGTGGTGGATTAAAATTTCAAAGCCAAAAAGTATGAGGGTCAGGGGTTGTAATTCGTATAAATCGTACAAGGGAGGGTACTTGGCTCGAGCGGTGAAGTAGCGTCGGGAGCAGAACAAAGAACATCTCGAAGCATACCGATGGCCCAAGAGTCCGTGGACTATTCTCGTTGTTCTTCGGCCGAGAATTTTTTCGATGGTTTCCCGGGTAAATCGACATCGAAAGAAAACTTTTACGGAAACATATATCCACGTAAAAGTTTAATGCGTTAAAGAAAGAAGAGAGGAAGAAAAAAGAACAAGCAGCAAGCGAATATAAATAAATATACTTACGACATCGATCTTACGAAAGAAATTTGAACGAATGATATTGTCGTTGCAGAAAAAAAAATGTGCGTCATCCCTTAAATACGAGGGTGAATTTTCAGACATATCGTTCAAGACGGGCTGACGTTAGGGATTCGAGGATTACATAGACTCGAATTGCTAAAGTTGCGAGTCCTTCTTGAGAAATAACTTCGACAATATTTTAAACAAGAGGGTGAAAGATTTGAGGGGGTGAAAAAAATGCAAATTGCGAAAACTGATCTTCGCTTGGTATTGACATATCGCCCATCGGATATTTCACACCGCGAACGAAAGCCACTCGTGAAAAACCGCCCAACTAGTCAACGATAGTCCGAATAATTCGATAATCGACTCGTACTCTCGAGTCTGCTTCGGCTCGGGTACTCGGACATTTTACGAAACTTGAAAATTGAATTTCCGTCCTACCTACCGTCGAAGCCTTGACGTTTCGTTCGCGCTAACTCTGTCCAGAACGCTCGAACGTTGGAAGAATAAACTTTGAAAACGTGCTTCTACGATCGATCGAATTCTTTTCGATTCGTCTATCTATCAAAGCGTTGAAACCTTCGATAGAACTATAGAGATAGATAATTAAAAAAAAAGAAAAGTTCAGCCGTAAATATCGTTAATTTTGCAGAGCTTGAAAGACGATAAAATAAAAAATTTAAACGAATAAAGAGAGACGTCGATGGTGCGTAAAAACCAGAATTAATAAAGCGGAAATAATTAATGTTCGATCGAAAACGCGATAAGGGTGCGCGATTATGGATAGCGACAACGATAAACAGCTAGAAATTCGTCTGAACGTAACAAACAAACAAAATTCTCATCTTACCTACTTACCAGGTTTTATTTTTCATCGATGATTCGATCGAATAAATTGTTCGACAATTGTGAATCACTTGGCTGAAAAAAACCTTTAAAAAAAGCAAGAATAAGCCTCGTGCCTCGTTCGGTTTCATTATTTATACGACCCGAATGGACCGAAGGATCTGCTTCCACGAATAGAGATTCTTGAATCATTCGTGGAATTTGTAATCAAAGCAAAGCAATCCTGGTGTACGTCAATGCACGCTTCTTCTGGTGTCCTTCAATGTCGAGATAAAAAAGAACTATAAACGTGGAGGCAAGAATCGACTTTACTTGCCCGCAGCTACATCAAACGATTACGCAGCTGCGAGAGTTAAAAAAGAACGTGCGAAAATGTTGTCGTTTCAACATACGTAATGTATTTTTCCCCATCGTTAATTCATTCGTTATTCTGTCGAAGGATAAAATCGAATCGACTATTAAAATGGTAAACTTGTTTTACTCGAACCCTAAACTTTCAACGATTGCCGAACGATCGTATTTTTTATCGAATTATTTGAATTTCCCGGAAATTCGCCTCGTTTCACGATTTTGAAAGAATTTTGATCAAAAGTTTAAATTGGCCTTTAATCTCGTCCCGACGGTATCACAAAATCCTCGAGGAATATTGCCCGTGATATATCCCCGTATTCCGAAATTATTTTGTTTTTTTACCCGCGTTGTTCAAGATCGATCCGTTCACTTAGCGCGAATGGCATTAAAAATTTTACTCTCAAATTCAATGTCTATATATAAAATCCCGTTCTATATATATCCCCATTGTACTGTTGCAAAAGTCTCGCAAGCCTAAACGATTCCCCGGAGAATTCTCTTCTCTCGCGTTTCTCTAATCTCGTTTCTCTTTTTCTCGAGCATCTCACCGAGGCCAAGCTTCTCTTCCGCACACCATAAATTATTCCTCGCTCGCTCTCCAAGAGTCTATCTCGAGTTTCCGTCGGGTCCACCGGTGTGTGGCCCACTGGAGTACGATTCTTTCTTGCCCGGTGAGCTTTTGCCGCCTCTCGTCCGAAGCTCGGGCTGTGTTTATGGCTTAATAGAGAGATATCGAAGTTGTCTCGAGGTTGGCTCCGATCTATATCCGTTCGCCACAAAATCGCCGCTTTATGACGATTCAGGTCGAGAAAATACTGCAGCTGCAGACTCGTAATGTGTTGGAAGGTTTGAAAAACGAGGTGCAACGTGAGAAGGCGACGATAACAACGGTTTTAACACCGTGAGAAGAGCAAACGATCGGAATTCTATTGAAACTCATTCGTATTTAAATGAAAAATTTTAATTTGATCCCGTAAAGAATTAAATAATCCTCCCTTAGAATCTTCGCTCGGTGATCAAGCTCCTTTTATGAAAAAAGGGATTTTGTGGATGGATAAATATAAGGAGGAAACGATTTACGCATTCAAAATCATGCACCCTTATCCACAAAACCCTTATATGCAAAACTTAATTTTTGACGTTTTTAGATAATTTTTTACACTTTACCGGAGAAAATTCAGAAAAATGTTCATATTCGAAGCTTTCCCCACGAGATATTAAAGCTTGATCGATCGATCTATAAATTTCATTCGATAAAAATCCGTCTGGTCGAAGAAAAAATAATTTATCTTAATTTTTACATTTTCTTTAAGGAAACGATCGAAATAACGTTACGTCGCGGATATCGCTCGTATGATCTTTCTTCTTTTCGAGACGCCATTTCATCGATAAATTGAGAAAAAATAATAGAGATAAAGATAACTCCGATATATAAAATAGGGAAACAGAATGAAAGCACGTCGCAAGGTTGTGGTCTGACTTTCACGATCCTGCATGAGTCAGATCGGCTATTCCGAGCGACTGACTTCGTCAGGATTTCCTTTCGCGCCCATAACGAACCCGTCGGTGTGTACACGACCCGTGCTATAAAGAAAAGATATACATAATATCCCTCGCCTTCCACCCTCCGATAAACCAGGAGCCTCATACATACCCGCAAAATACAAATGTTCGGGTCGCGCCTCCTCTCGGCGTGACGCAAAGTGCAACGACGCGTGTGGCGCTGACGATGTTACCGATTATGCAAACAAGCAACGTGTAGTTCACCCTTAAAATTACAATCAAGGTCGCCCAAATGATTACTTATTTGTTTTTTAAACGAAAAACATTTTATTAACCGACGGTGCGACTTTTTTATAAATTTTCTGAATTTTCCAATTTTTTAAACTAGTTTTCAATAAGGAATTTCGCACTATTACATCATTTTTTTAAACATTATTTTGTTTAATAATGTTGCTTATTCTTTGAGACACTTTTCTTCATCATTACGGAGTAAGATATCGTATCGTTTTTATTTTGGTGATTAATTTTGAAACATCAATTTTTTATTTATTTTTCATTTATTATAATTAACGTGAAGGATGCAACTCATGCGAACAACGTGTCATAAAAAACGTGTCATTATTCCAAAGAATTTCGAATTATGAAACAATTTTTTGTTTACCGGTAATTGCCTTGATTATTTTTTAATAAATCCGATGTTACCACTGTTCGTTAAGATTTCCGACATCATTACGTTTTACAATCATTTACAAACATTTATTATTATGTAATAAGCGAATAAAAATCATTCCATTTATTTTCCTCGACGTTAGCTTTTTTCACGCTAATTATTTTTCAATAAAGTGTTCGTTGACACGCCGGTGGAATATTTCTTACCGTCAGTCGCATAGGTTGCTTCCCCCTTTGACGAAAATCAATTTCCACTCTCTCGATATTGATCGATACTTTCGATCTTTTGTTCATCTTAGTTTTTTTCAAACAACGATAACGTTTGTTACGATACAGCTCGTACAAAAAGGTTATGATAGATATTGAAATACCAGTGGCCCAAGTCTTGAAAGAAACGATCAGTTCGTTAACGGTTCGTTTTCTATGAGCCCAAAGTCGCCAAAAAAATTTAATGCGCGATTGTGCCTGAGCGTTGTACACGTTTTCGATGCTCGTTTTGTAAACGAGTCCAGCTGCTCTTGCTCGAAAGACAATTTCACGAAGTGGCTTTACGTAAGGATGATACTTTTTCAGATAAAAATACAAAGGATAAATGAGAATCGGTTCTTGAAGAGAGTAAAGACGGGGTCGATATCGACGTGTTTCTATTATATTGTAAAGTTTTATATTGAAAGAGTAATCGACGCCGACTACACGCTCCTTCGTTACGACTCGAAATATTTCCTCCGGCGCAACGGTTCTCCATCTGCAAATCATTTTAAAAATTAGAAACTCGTTCTATTATTTTTCAACCCGACGGAAAGATTTATTCTATTTTTTTCACAAACTCGATCGATCTTGTCAAATAGCATATTGTCGCAGTGTATTAATTTTTAAAAATAGTAAAAATTCTCTTTATCAACCTATATTCGTGGAAAACCACTTGATCGAATTCCAGTTTTCGAAATACACGAGTTTTTCGAATTTACGATTTTTGACGAAACATAATTAATACAATTTCAAGCTTATCGATATCTTCGATAGGACTTTTGGGGACTTTTATTAAAAACAAAAGAATGAAAAGATTTTAGAATTATGCAAAATGTTGAAACATATATTGACCCATATCAAAAAATTAGTTTAGATCCGTGAAAACGTTAAAATTGGACAACATTTGCATGAAAATAATATTTTTAACTAACAACAACAACAACAATAATAATAATAATAATAATAATAATAGTAATAATAATAATAATATATAAATTGACACACCTTTCAAAAATTCTTCGATCATCCTCGTCGTCTGAATTGTTGAACAATTTCCTTGTACCGGCAGTACCGACGATCGGTCTACCGGATTGGCTAAGATCGTGAAGAGTGCTGAGCGCATTGATTTTCTTGAAGGAGGCGAGGGAGCTTTTGAACGCGCTTCCGTAAGCGGCGTTTATCATAAGTGCGGCAATCATCCACATTCCGAGCATGGTGCGGAGACCGATGTTGAACGGTAGTTTTATTCCCTGACAGAGCAATATAGTCCAAATATCGAAAGCCGAGATGGATTCTTTGATCAATTTTCGACGATGAGCCTTTTGTACCAAAACGGCAAAAATCGTGTAAATTACGAGAAGAGTAAGAATGCAAAGCCAGACGAAACTGTCGAGCGGTACAAAGAGTTTGGTCAATGGTGCCTCGACGATAAATTTCGTAACGTCGATAAAAGTGATCGTTTCGAAATCGAACCAAGCGGCGGCGTCAATGTAATTGGCGCTTTTTACGATACGAGGTATGAAACTTCCATACGCGACGTCGATCTTGTCGCGTTCGATCAGTTCGATGGTTTTCGACCAATTGAGATTTTTATCGTAATTTATACGATGTCTCAAACGCATCTTTCTACAATCGATGAAAAAGCCGATGACCCGAACGGCGCACTCGAAATCGCGACGAGCGTCTACGATCAGAGACGAGCCGACCATTTCGTCGCTGACGTGAGCGGCGGTTACGTGACAACGTTTCGTAGGACACAAAGTTTTGGCCAAAGGGTCGCTAGTCGCGTTGAAATCGTTAACGCTCGAATTGTTCGAGGTAACGCCGCACGTAGCGATTTTTTTCAATTTTGTCGAAGCCGACGGGACGTCGATCATCATGTCGTAACGTCGGAGAAAGATGGGACTCTCGTTGTTTTCCGCATGGATGAAAGCAACGCGAATGTAACCGCGTTCGAGGAGCGATTCGGCGAGAATATTTATCGAATCCTCGTCTATTTTCGTCACTATCAAATATTCCAACCAGGTGGAAGATTTTCTTCCCATGCCGAAAATCTCCATGAGATTCTCGAGATCGTTCGAGATTATCACGTAACTCGGGTATCTATCCGAGCCGTGCCAAGATGAATATGGATCTAAAAATGTTTTTGCGTTTCCAGATCTCGAACTTGCGAGACCCACAGTGCTCAGATCGCTCGAGATTATTTTCATGAAATCATTCGCCGTTCTAGATTCGTCCCCGTTTTCTGATGATTTTTTATCGTCGACTATTACGACGATGCGATTGGTTGGCTCGAATAGATCTTCCGTGGCGCGTTTTGCGCAACTCGCTAGTGCTCCTGCATTATTGAACTCCTGCCTGGAGGCTAAATATTGGAACCGACGAAGCGAGGAACCATCGACTCGATCCGGCGCGTAAATTAGCAGCAGTGAAAAACAGAAAATTATCCATTTCGTCATTGTTGCCATCGAGTTTTCCAAGGTTAACCAGAAATCTGCAAATGTGAAAGATCCTTTACTGTACGATTTTAATCTTCTCGTTATCTCGAAGAAGCTACTAAATTATTATTTTTTTAAAAATTATTTTTATTAAATATTTTTCAAACATTTAGGAACAAAGAATTTTGAATCTATTAATTTAACTATTTTTTATTTACGATCGTTTAACGGCGCAAGATAATTATTATATCGAATGAATTGAATAAAAAAATCTTAACGAGTAATAGACAATTTATTTACTTTGATTGATATTTATAATCGCTTATTTCGTTTTATTTTATCGACTATGACAATTTAGTTAATAATTCACTTATATTAACATCGAAATAATGAAAGTACGTTCGTCAAAAGAAATACGGGAGCAACAATGATGTTAATCAATTAAAATATAAACTCAATCTCAATGTCTCGAGATGAAAAATAATATGATTAACGATAAGAGCGTTCTACGGAAAAAAAATCCACTCGGTGCTAAGTTAACACCTTCAATTTACGAAAAAGCCCAATACTTGTAAAGGGTGCAAATGGAGGTCAAACCCGTACATTATTGAGAAAAGCATCAACAAAAAAAGCGGAAATCAAATTCCGAAACGCGTTACCCACGAAAATAAGTCGGGTCTTGTAAATTATTGCCCGAAAACAAAAAAGAGAGAGAAAGAGAACGGAAAATCCCGAAAGGGTAGGTAATCTCTTGTTTTTTTTTGTTCTTCGTGTCCGGGGTCATTGGACCCGAGGATACGAGTACGTTGGCTCCAACGGTGAGACGTACGAGTAAACTTGACTCTGGAAATACGAACGACCAGGGAACAAATTGAATCCGTTCAAAGGTTTTCGGGAACGGGTGGTAACGATAGCGGGTTAGGCGACAAATCCCAAGTGAGGCGCCACAGAAATGTTGCGAGAGAAGAGGCCCGGCGAGCGTCTTTCGCGAGGCGAAATCGCGCGAGAGGGAAGTGGAAGGGGGAGATGAGTGAAGCGAATAAAGCTCAGGGAGCCGGTAAATCACGGGGAATTGCGGGGGTGACAATGGCGTCAGTCTGGTGCCCGGAGCGTCGAGACCCTCGAGACTCGATTTTTCTCGTTTTTTTCTCTTTTTTTTTTAGTACATACAGATACATATAAATCGAAAGACAAAAAAATGTAACGAGAGTCCCGTCGATGTCACTCGTAGAGACGCTTTCGATGCTTTTTTTATTTCGACAGGCTGTTGTCTCTGGGACTCTGTCAACCAGGGAGAGGTGGGGGTGAAGACAAAAATCGACGTAACATCGGGCCACCGAATTCGGACAAGTTTAGACGATTTTTTTACTTTCTATTTTGTTTCTCGAAGACGCAAATATCTTCTCGAAAATAACGCGACTCGTTCGTGTAACCGTTACCACGATCATCCCTTTTTTCATGAGTTTTTTTCCTTCTTTTATTTCGAGGACTCGAGAAAAATGCTCGATGCGCGGCGAAGGTGGGATTCGAGCGTGGGAAATCGAGGATAGAGGGAGAAGAAAAAACAACCCTTATTTTCTCGGGTATGACGCGTCGACCGTCCGATAAAGATACGGTTGTAAATTGCGACGTGCGTGTAACTATATTGGAATTCTCTTGATACGCGTGGAATTGGCCGCAAAAGCCCAAAATCGTCGTTCCCGATTCTTTCTCGACGCTATATATATCGCATTCATTCACGGACCATTCGCGCACTCACTCGGTTGACCCGAGGGAACTCACGACAAATTTTCTCATGCTCGACTTCCTCCGTTCATCCCTGTCGGGGACCGAGAGGACAGCGTAGCAGAGGGTATTTTTCCTCGCTCTCCGTTCGTCATTTCGTTCGTTCTATACGAACGCGACGACGCGAGAGGACGATTCTAGATCGATGCGAATGACGATTTCATTCAACGATTTACAACTATACGTACACCGCACTGTCTCCGTTTTTTCCCTCACTTTTGTCTCTTTGACACGTTTCTTTTTTATGAATTCAAAGGACGCGGATGCACGACACCTTGACTCGGCATTCTTTTTTTCATTCGTCGACTCGCCAAACTTTCGTACCGATGAACAGAAAATATTTGATCGTAAGAAAAAGTATTATTTTTGTACTACGAGCCACAACAATTCTTATCGGTCGGGGGATGAAAAAGTTGTTGTAGCGAATTTTGAAAAAAAAAATTCTACGGCCTCACTTTATGCTTCAAGAGGGTCGAATCAATTTTATTAACGTCGGGAAACTCACCGTTAAGAAACATAGATGCAAGTTCTGCAATCTCGCTGGAAACAGAAATGCGTCCTTTACCGTAAAGTTTTGCGCTTGACGAAGTTCGACGTACCGGATTTAATTCGATTCGTCTCGCTTCCCCTCGAATATTCCGAGCCAACGCGGGTAAAGGATACTGCTAATTTAATTTTGATGACTGAACGTTTGATTCATTTTCAAGCATTAACGACTGCAAAAATGCTTCTCGGCGTCGATAATATTTAACACTCTTCGTTGATACATTAATTAATATTTATAAAATTATTTTAGTTTTAATTTATAAAACGATTAATAATTATTAATACGATCCATCGATTATCGGTCCACGTCTCGATGAAGAAGTGAACGAAAAAACCGGTCTAACAAATGGACGACCCTTGTTTCTTGTCAATTTGAAGGTGAATTGCCAAAGTGCGAATCACATTGGGTCTAGACGATGGCATTAAATTTCGAGAATGGATCGCTCTCGAAACACGGTATAATATTTATATCGAAGCATTTTTTTTCGTCAAATGGTTCAATCATCCCTCACCTCTTTCCTAAATTATAATATTAGGCTTGAAATATATATATATGTATATATACGTATGTACGAAACAATGTGCTTATGAAAAAAATAAAATTCCAAGCCAGGCACGATGTGAAGTGGGTGTTATGCTTGGATAGCCATTAGAATAATGACTCTCGTTCTCGGAACGACCGAAACGATTCTGTCGTGAAATCGAACGTACAGGTCGATCTTGGAACCTGTTTGGTTTTTTTTATAAGCAGGCCGGGGTCGAACAAGAGTGCGATCGATGGAAAAAAAATAATGGAAATTTGCCCCGCGATTCCTAACCTCATAATTTTCATTCCCATCCTCCCCAATCTACCCCTCGAATTGCTCATTCGAGTTGAAGTAACCAGCGGCCAGGCCATGAAAATTCTCGTTGATTGGTTCTACCGAGAATCTTGTTATTTCGCTCAAGATAATAAATCTATTTCCTGATGGGACGTTCTATATCGAATATTGAAACATACGTTCCCTTTCATGGTATAAAGTTTTCACTGGATTCCCACGGCGGGTGATAATTTCAACAATGAGATTGCTTTTAATTTAATTATCGTATTGATTTTTTAATTCATTTTTAATTACGAAAATCTCGCGTAAATTTTTATACGACGATAATTATTGAAACGATGCTAATTACGATATGTCGCTTACCGTAACGATCGTTGTTTGTTCCTTCTCTAATTAATCGAGCGTAAATTTACGCTCGATTTATTTTCCAATCGGATCTCGTACCTCGATGGGAAGCTACGAAATATCCACAGGTCCGAGTTGTTCGCGAACAATGTTTCCAAACGAGTGTAAAACGATCGGAAAATACGTATGACGTGTGCGATCGCGGACTTGGGCCAACTCATCGAGACGAGAATACAACGCGAACTGACAGTGTCTCGTAACGTTGTTTCTTCGCACACGACGATGGTCGCTCGACCATCGACGATTAAATTTATCATCAAGGAGGGATGATCGACGCTGACGGCGACGTCAAGTGTTTGCCCTTTGCGTAACGTTCCCCTTCGCACCGGGGTGCGATTTGATATAAGACAAAACAAAATATAATCAGGATAATTGGAAAAGCTCGAACGTGATTAAACACGGTACGTTTCGCGTTCCAAAAATTAGACGGGTTTTGTGACCAAAAAAAAAGAAAACTTCATCATATATTCACGAACAATCCCGGAAATTGAAAAAGAGTTCATCAAGAAAAGTTCTAAGAACTTTCGTCTCTCGGTAAACATTTTTTGTCGAATGAAATTCATTCGAGTAGAAATTTCGTTGAAATAAAGGACAACGTTATTTTTGTATTAATACGGATGAATAAAAATTATCCTGCAGGATGTTTACGATGATGAAATAAAATAAAAAAGAAAGTTGCGATACGATGAGTCGATAGGACGAGAAAGCGACGATTTGTTCTCTTATTTCCATTCACTTCGTTAAAAGTCAAACATATTTCGGTAAAAATAAGATACCGAGAATATTGACGATTTAATGACAAAAACGTGGGTGGCTTCGAGCCAATAAAGTGTATAACCTCGACTTTTCTCTAGCTCCTTTTCATCCACCCTTCGTTCTCGGGAGCCGTTGAAATAAACTCTCGGGGACGCGCCTTATCTCGTTTCGCGTCCGGAAAAGATCTTCTTATTGTTTCTTTTTTCGTTTCTACCGCAACATGACATCCAAATATCTGCACAGTGGTTATATTATAACTCACCGACACAGTATATTCTTATATATCGGCGAAGTTTACCGAGACACGAACCTCGGCGCGTCTCGGAGTATTAGCGATTAGAGCGAATGTCGCGAGTCACGTTGACAATTACGTGAAACGAAAAGAAGCTACAGCCCTTGTGCGTCAGAGAAAGAGGGAAGAAAATCATGGTGAGCGTGAGGGGAAATCTCTTGACGTCATCGTGGAACGTAGGACGTTGTGAAAAGCAAACGGGGCGATGAGATCGGCCGTCGAAAAAAGGATACGACACGCGGAGGTGTGAAAGTAAGTTGACATATATCTTCGAGCAAAGTAGGAGGGTGTCGATTCGCTCGATCAGATTCCCTCGCGTTGTCGAAGCCTCATCCTGTGAATCTTTTGACACATTCTATGAACCACTTATCATGTAATTAAGACATCACTACGTCGCATCATAAATTCACAATACGCGTGTTTATTATGATAAATGTGCTTCAATGTGACCAAAGATAATGATTATAAAAATAATGGTGATTAAGAAAATTATATTAATAGATTATTATATGGAATAAAACCACGGAAGATTATATCCTAATTCATGTATACAGCGTCTCTGATAGCCAATCAAGATTAACAATGAATAGTTTAAACCAAAAACTACCAGAAATATGTAATACCAGACCCGAATATAAAATATGATAGATGTCGTAAATGCCAATCACATCCAGAAACAATAGATCTTTATCATGACTGAATCCCCATTCAATGGGGAGGCCACGAACATCAGCGTATCGTCAAACGCGTAACCATGGGGCGCGGGTGTCGACCACCACGGTGTCATACACCGCGACGTTATCGACCGTGATGTCATCGGCCGCGAATTCTCCGACGACGTGCGAAACAAGCTCCACGATAAAAGACCGCGTACTATATCGCGCGACAGACGCACCTATTTACCTTGTAAATAGTAAAACTTTCGAAGAATCTATGATGCAAAACCGTTTAGTGAACGATTCGAATTTTTCGAAGACTCGAATTTAATTAGACTAAATGTATTCGGAAGATGCGATGTTTGTTTACCGATTTCTCGAACGGACCGCTAAGCGATAAGGTAGCTTTTTCATTTTTGAAACGTTTAACAGATTTGTTTCCGATTTTGACCATTCAGCATTGGGAATATCAATGATATCGAATTTTTTTTAAATATAAAGAAATTTGTATACATTATAGTTTGTTGATGAAATCGACAACGATGGGTGCATGTTCATGGTGTGCAAAATAGTTAATCTATTTAAGATTCAAAAGTTTGTCGCTTTCTCTAAAGTTCCAGTGCAAATCGTGTATAGTATTTAGAATTCTCGTACCTTCTATTTCATGCAGCTGAAATTCCGTCGCGTAAATTGCTTTTATTTTTATTTTACTTTATTTCCCTCCCTCGATTCATCAATGTTATATACCTCGCTATAACTGCTAGCCCTTCGCGTACCAAGTGGTACATAGGTGTCGCGAAAGCGTCCGCGGGGTGCATCGAACGAAAACCGTTTCCAATAAACTCCCAGCAATTTCGATCCTATGTGTCTCGGAATCGGAATGCCATAAATGCCAGAATGACTGAGTCTTATTGCATGTACAGTCCATATATATATATTATATATATGTATATACATATTATATACCATTGTATCGGATACAGGGTCGTCTTCGACACCTGTGCCTGCTTGTATTGAGAGGGGAATGCTTTCATAAATGGAATTCGTGAACTGGAGACCGACGAACTCGTATATACGAACAAACGGGAATCCAGAATGTTCCAAGAAGCGAGATTCGCGCACTATTCGAGTCGCACGGAGTAGGCACAATATACATATATACATATAAACGGATATTATATATAGAATTGAGGACATTTTCCATTTGGGCGACATCGGAATATGTAAATGTGCGACGAAGGCGATCCTACTGTTCTTATATGCATAGGTATATACTATCTCACTTCGTCTTATATGCTACAAAACAAGTCTCGCAGCTTCGAGCTTGAGTCTTTTTATCAAATTATTGCGAATAATAAATTAGTTACTACGGATAATAATCTTATAGATAATGATTCATGAATATTTTGGTAGATCGTTCAAATTTTCGAAAATGTCAGGTTATATATCGTATTAACGAAATAAAGTATAAATATTGTAATTATCGTTTAATGTTATTTTGACTAAAAAGAAAAATACAAAATTATCATTTAACATTTAACTAAGAATATTTTCTTTCACTTTTATTATCGTATTAATGTCAATTAGGCATGGGAGTTAATATAGAGATGATCAATGTTTGATATCGATAATATATCGGTAATTATTAAATCTCGAGTGTAAGATTTTTTATTTCGCGCGAAAATCGAAAGGGTGGATCAAAACAATTAACATATACTCGATGATTATGTCCGAGATTCAATTTAGAAGATAGATAGTGATAAAAAACAAAATTAGTAATGCCTGAATCGCCAGTTTTTAATCCGTGGATTGAGATAACAAACTATCTCTCTCCATATCATAATGGATTCAAGACTTAATGATTGTTATTATCAGCCAAGAATCGATAATATCCCTATAATAAAATATCGCAACATCGTGGCCTCGAGTATAAAAGAGACGAAATATCCGTAAATTAGTCGCGAGACGCCTCTAATTTACGTTAACGATATCGTTATACGGCACGTACGGTATTGACAGAGCCTCGACGTAACGACGGTTCAATGTACTCGCATTGAAAATTATAGAAGCTTACGACAGAAAAAGCTCAACGTGACGAACGAACCATGTCTTATCGACGAAACGCGTTGTATTTCATATATTTACCAAATCAAGCGCAAATCCCATGTTGGATTTGACACATAGATATACGTACGAGTCTATGGCGATAGCGAGCCTGATATAGACAAGTTTGATTTGAACGATACCGTGGTATTCGACGTAATCCCTCCTTCCGACGAATCGATAATTTTCGTCACATTTTTCTTAAAAATTACGCAGTTTCGTTCTTTGTTTTTGTTTGCGACGTAGCAGGGCTGTGAAATTATTCAAAAAAAGCTCCGAACATTCAATTCACGTATATTGCGGCACACTCCCATATGCGGGTGTCCCGCATTTAATTTGTTACTTTTGTCAGAGGCGCAAACGCAAACTACTCAACCGCGTTTTCTGCTGTCCGAAACACTTCCGGCAATGCGATGGACGAAAGATTACTTTTTTTTATGATTATCTTATTTTTGAAAATACGATGGTGCTGTTAATCCACTCAGGAAAATTCCAGGAGAGAATAAAAGTTGAAAAGTGAATAATTGGGAATGATCGTAAATTTTGGAGGGCCGATATCTAGTGGAAAATGGTAAAAACAATTGGGCATGGAAACAGGCCCTTTTTTCATTAGATCGACGAACCGGATCGTCTCGAACGCATACCAAACTGTGGATTTGACATCATTAGTGACCTTGACACGTTGGATATCATTGGCAGAAGGTCGTGTAAAAAAGAAATTGGTTTCGCCCTTCGGGCAACGTTCGATGGCTGCACATACGTTGATTCGTTCCACTTGCCCCACGGTTCGAAATTCCACTCCGCGTGGAATATTTTTAAACTATCACCGACGCGAGTGAACGGACATTAATAGCTTTATTGCGATTAATACCTTTCGATCGTGTCAACGAACGAGAGCCAAATAGTCGAGAAAAAACGTACGAGAACGTGAGAATCGTCGACGTAG
The DNA here is from genome assembly GCA_964017225.1 of Netelia inedita. NCBI lineage: Eukaryota > Metazoa > Arthropoda > Insecta > Hymenoptera > Ichneumonidae > Netelia > Netelia inedita. Next base: position 11,782,051 of record OZ024920.1, read on the forward strand.
AAACGAAAGTTTCAAGGCGAAAGAGAAAAGAGAAAGTTTTCAGAGACTTACGAAGTTTGTGCCGAAGACGACATTTACAGGATAATGGAGAAAAATTTTCCTCCAGAAGAAGCGAACCAATGGCGAACGATATTTATTTTTACCCTTTTTTTGTTATTTTTATTTTTATTTTTTAAAGTCACTGCACCACGTTGCACGAGTCTCGGACGAGTCCGACGTACGAGATGCCGGGGGAGTTTTTGGTCGAGGAATTTTCATTGGTATTTTGATGATAATACGGGCGCACCGTGGCGACTGTAGAAAGCTCGAAAAATAGCGGGTTAAAAATTCCTCACAAATCGTCGACGAGTTGCGAAAACATTTAATATTCATCGTTTCGCTCGAGCGAGAAGTTAAAGAAGAAAGAAAAGTTGAAATTTTAAGCTTTTTATCACCGAGCAGAATGCGATGAAATTACGAGAGGGAGTCGGGGGTAAAAGCGATGAGCGGAGAAACTTTTTTTTTACACCTCGATGATAACGTGGAAATTTTACTGCGTTTTTCGCGATAACAAGCCCGACGATTTAACCGCAAATCGTATCAGGTCGGAAGGGGTTGAAAAGCTCTTAAAACTGTCGACTTTTTGGAAGAACTTGGTTCGATGAAAAATTAAAAAATACATAGGTCGTTCGAGGTTTTTTATCATGCTGCTCATAACAATAATAATACGATTTTCACCCGGCACAAAAGCTCGTTTGTCATTGCGAGAAAAAACGATTTAATTTCATTCAACAAAGCCCGAACGATAAGCAATCTCATTTTTCTTCGCAGCATTTTTTGAAAAGGGATGACCTCTGGATATTTTTTCCCTCGGGCGAAATGAGCTTTCATTACGCATTTCCTCGCGATATTTTTCGGGAGGAAAATTATACTGAGAATATTAAAATTCCGGCGAAGAGCGAGGTGTATACCTACGTGTTTTCTTTTTATAATACTTTTTTTTTACTTTCAATACTCCGGTTTATCCACTGACGTCTGACCCTTAATCGAGCGTTTAATCAACGCCTCTGCGATCTGTAAAAATCCTTGAATCAACGATAAAATAAATACTCATCGAGCCACTTTGCGTCCAGCAAGCTGGGCGCTAATTTCTCAAATTGCTCTCGTAGCTCTCGTCACTCTCGACAGGAAAGTGTACCATCGAGAACGAACGAGCCGAGCGTGCTTCTTTCGACGCGAACGGACATTCGTGCAACGGACGTGCAAAATTGCTTATCGAAACAAGTCCGAGCGAAAGAAATATATATATATATATCTATTTTTCATTCCGCTAAAATCGATTTCTTTTTCAAAGTCAACAAACAAATTTTCCTCATAATTAATTAACACGCAATTTCTTTGACTACTTACAATTAAAACAAATCATTGTATTTATTTGCCCAATATCACAGTGACCTCGGAATAAACTTGGAGGGTTGCACGAGGAAAATGAGTCGAAACATTGATCGTACGTGGATAAATGCAATTTTTCAAACCTCCCAGTATAGAGGGTTACTCTCACGATGGTTTTCGGGGTTTAGGAGGGTCGATCCTGCAGTCCGGAAGTCTCGTTTCAAGGGTGTGGGAGAAGGGGTTTGCTAAATTCCTGAAGTGGATCGTTGGTCGACGCCGGTGGTGAGGGAGCGGCGCGAAGGGTGGAAGGGGGGGGATGCCGCGCCGGTCGGTACTAAGCGCTCGCGCATTTCCCTCTTTCTCGTATTGGGGCTCGGATGCCGCACTGCACGAGCATCAATTCTATATATGTATATATATATGTGTGTGTGTGTGTATATATATTGTGTGCAAAATATGTATATATATGTACACATGTGTACGGCCCAGTGCGCGTGCGCACATGCACGTGTGCTCTTCTATGTGTGCGTGTGTGTGTGTGTACGCGCATAGGGTGCACGAGCCGGAAACGACGAGGGAGCGTAGAACGAGGAACGAGAGGCGCCGTACGACCGTGACCTTGCGATAGAGGGGATGGAACGAAAGAGGGGGCTCCATTGCGGATATATCGTACAAAGTCGGGGTCGCACGGGTGCAAGTGCAGGATAAGAGGAAATGGCCGAATAGCCAATGGACAATCTCCGCGATCGCATCAGTGCACACTGGTGGATAGATTTTTCTCTCCTACCCCCCCCCCCCCCCCGCCCCACACTCCAACCTCCGCGAATCTTTTCTCTTCGTCCGATATAGATTCCGTTTTTTGCGGCGGGGAGAAGTATCACGATGGAGCGAGGGAGGAAGTGAGGGAGTTGAAGGGAGTGGTGGCTGTTTTTTTGTGATGTTCTTTTTCTTATGTTTTTTATGTTCTACGCCATTCATTCGTGAGTTTCTGTCCCCAACTATTGGATATCCTGACATGCGAAGATAGATAAAGATATATGTATATATATATATATTTATATAGGTATATGGTGTTACCGCTACCGGTATAAAACGTAACGTAATATTGTGCTGGATTTATTTGAAGAATCGTCGAGAGACGCGTACGTAACGAACGGAATAATAAAATTCGGGTCGACGGTGAAATCCAAGTTGGGAATCCGTTCGAATAGCAAAAACAACTTTTTGATCTTCTGTCAATGACGTATTATTCTGAAAAATATTACACGAGAATTTGTGCTTTGTTACACAGCACATAATAATTATTTACCAAGAAATATTATTATTGTTGTTGTCGTTATTATTATTATTATTATTATTTTATGGTCACGGTGAAAATTTCTTAAAAACGTCGACGATCAAGAAACATTCTGAATTTGGTGATTTTTTACCATTATCCATGGGACGCCGCCTTATCGCGTGATCGGTTCCATCTGGAATATTTTATCGACCCTCGGTCTTGTTTTTTTTTAATTTAAAAAATTTTTTGATCTCACCGCCGTTACGCTCCCTGTCCTCCTATAGCTTTTACGGAACATCGAGGTAACCTTGGCCTTAGACTTGGAAGGGACAAATGCGATCGTCGCGCCCGAGAAGACACGAGCGTTCACCGTACTATGGACGAATGCAGCGAGGGGGTTGCACATAGCGAGACTGTAGCGCAGCGTGCCGGCTAGACCGTTCTACCCCCGGTTCAAGGACGCTACGTCGCGACGCTTCGAGCTTCTATGTAGACACACACATACACACATATATATGCATGTGTACGTGTGTATGTGTGTATGTGTGGCCGTATTATATTCACTATATATTTTTATACATATGTGCAGTTACGTACATATCTATTTCGACTCGAATTCTCCTTATTTTCTCGCCTTCTTCACCGGGAGGGCGTCAATCTGTCTGCACTTGACGCACGGGCTAGCAAGAAGTTCAAACTACGAATGGCCAGCATTAAAATAAAAAGGGCACTCTATGTAATTGTATTTAACGTTATTAATTAATTTATATCTCGTTTTATTTTCGAACAATCGATTACAAGTCGAGTCAATTATTGTACTTGAATAAATTCCAATATATTTCGATTTATTTTCAATTGTTGTTTATTGTCAATAATTGTTCATTTTCAAATATATCGAAATTGTGAATTTTGATATATTTCGATTTATTTTCAATCGTTAATCACTTAAGAATCATGCGAAGAGGGAAGGAGGGAGTATTGAAACTTAAACAATATTACTGACACTAATATAGAATGGTATCGCGCGGCTAATTGTAATTAGATATTAACGATTTTGCTCAATTATTGCGAAATACAATATCTCAATAACTAATTAAAATAGTAAAGCTTTGTCGAAAAAATTAGCGCAAAAAATTGCATTAGTTTCGTATAATGACGTGTGCTAATTCTATTTCTTTTATGGATAGATATTCGTCATTATTTCATTGCATTGTTCCGAAAGATTAGTTTTCTTCATAAAAAAATCAGCGTTATCCCGCCCGCCCCTTACCCCCGGAACTGGCACTTATGCATGTGTATACATACGAGTAAATATTTATATATAATCTCGAAGAGCGAAATCCTCAAATAATGAACGGGGCGGGAACGCAACGTTTTACAGTGCGCACGGTAATAATCGGATTTCAATGTTTGCATCGCAATGCGAGAATAGGAACGGGGTGGTTGAGGACGCTCGTTAAAATTGTTTTTCTCGTCTTCGCTCGAGTCATTTTCTTTGATGTTATTATTATTTATTACGCGAGAAGCTCTCGTTTGGAGTTAAGGGTGTGTACCACCGATCGTTTCAAAGCTAACGATCCAGACTGCATTTTCCGGCTCAATTGTTATTCCGACCTTCGACTTTTCGGCTGTTCGATCAAATCGATAAAAAGCGCTCATCTTAAGGGCGCTCCACACATTCGCCGATAGATACCGAAAGTTGCCGAATACCAGAGTGTAGAGGAGATTCTCGTCTCGTCTCGTCTCGCCCAGCCTCGCGGCGTGTCTCTCGGTTCGTTCCGGAGATATTCCCAAGATATTCGGCATATAACGAGCATCTAGGAGAATATTGAACTGCGCTATTTGTTATCGACCGAGCGTGTTGAGACTCGATGATAAGAATAGAGTACCTACGTTGCGTTACATGATCGAAATTAAATTGTCGGCTGGAAAGAGTAATTTCGTCGTACGGAAAAATAGACGAGAGGGGTGTTAAGCTTATCGGGCAGGCTGAGAAACGTCTCTGATAGCCATTTGTTCGCTTATACGCTGGGGAAATATGAAGGGACTCTCGTAGACTGTTCTCTGTCTACACGTTCGATGGGTTCGTTCGCGTGTGTCCTTTCGTGTTTGAGAGAGAGGGTGGGAGAGAGAGAGAGAGATCATCGTGAAACGAGCCAGGGACCAACTTGTACGTTTTAGCGAGATGCGTTCGTCGTACCGATACCGTGTCGGCGTGGGACGAGTGTCCCGCTGGGACCCGTGACCGGCTACTAAATTATAAAGAAAATGTCGCGGGTTCGAACATATCGCAATCAACCCTACGACATTTCTCCTCGCGAGATTCGGATATTATTCGTTCTATTTCGAACAGTCATTGATTTTTTTCGAATCTTTGCGCACGATGAATGAAATGATACGCGGCGATGGTAAGCGAAGATTCGCGATACGAGTAAATCATACGCAATACGAAGGAATGTCAGCAAGCGTTCTCATACGAAGGAGATATTTTCGTTTTCATCGTTTCGCCACCGAATTTTTCAGCACACAGCACGTCGATATTTCGTGCGGTGGATGAAGGGGAAAATGCGAGTCGCGGGGGATGTCGACGGTGATATAAATCCGAGGGTTGTATGCACCACGTTTCAACCCTCTATACGCGTTACAACGCGATACGACTTTTAACCAACTTATAACAGGGGCTGGGAAATATTATTATAAAGCGGGATCCCACTGTGACGATCAGAAAAATAAGCTTTTATTTATGATTTTTTTTAATTCGCTGGATGTTTGTGTTTTGGCTCGATTAAAGACATGTTATTCCACGTATATCAAAGTAGGAGCAACTAAATTTTTATTGAAAAAACAAAACAATAGTTGAAGTACAATCAATTTTTTTCAAAATTACGATTATCGAACTGGTGCGGACGATAACCCGAGTAATAATAATCGAAGATGTAAAATTTGTCAAGAAATTTTAACTATCTGTGGTTTCCAGACAAATTTATTCGACTATTATATTGACTAGTGTCAATAAAAATTTACTCGAATCTACTTTAATGTATGTGGAATAACATATCTTTAATTGAGTCCAAAGAAAATTATTAGGGGAATTAAAAAAATTCACCGAAAAGGCTTATTTTTCTGACCGTCACAGCACAATGGCACAACCGAGCATAATTTTAGCTACAAAAATGTAAAATAATGAACATTATTTTAAATAGTCGCTGGGCGAATATTTCTTTTTTCTTCTTTCTAAGTATTGAGTGAGGTTCAGTAACAATTCATGTGTATTCAGATGCGTATTCAGGATTCAGAAATATTTCGAATGCTTACGAATTTTTCACTTCCTGTTAAAATATTTCGAAATAACTCTGGCACCCTGCCCGTTGCCTTGGGTACGTGGTCTCACGAAATTCAATGTCGATAAAATTCATTACTACTTCGCACGATCGTTGTCGACGTGCTCGATGAGTTTACTTCAAAGCTGTGTGGCAATTACGCTCAAAAAGAATTTACGTTTTTTGACAAATACGCGAAAATAAAATTGCGTCACGTCCCAATAAATTTCGATCGATTAAAGAAACAAAAAATGTGTTTTCTTTTACGAATAAATTGTGATTTCTTCAAAATAAATTCGTCAAATATTTCGTACGTTTATGAATACTTTGTTGTCCTTGGTCTTGAAATTTGTCGAAAACGTTCTGGCATCCTGCCTGCTGAAAATTCGTACGCACTCCCACGAAATTCGCTATCGATCAGTTTTATTATCGTCCAAAGATTGTACACACAATTTTCAAGACCCAAGCTTCCTTAAAATGCACAAATTTGCCTCAAATTAAGTTTGACCAACCACGTACAAAGAAATATCTTCCCGATAAAAATGTGAAAATAAGATTTTCCTTGATTCGAGTAAATTTCATTCGCTTGAAAGAAATTTTTCTTAGTCACGTGCGAAAAATCGATGCAAAACAGAATACCAAATTGAACATGGGCTCGCGATAACGTGCACCACGAACTCCTTTCCTCCTCTACACCTCTTACATAATGTTGCTTCTATTTTCCACCCCTTTTCTCCCCATCCACAAAGTCGCTCTTTCATTCAACTGTATGCAACGTAAATTCGACGCCATCCAGGCTGCTACGCACTGATAATGCTCCAGTCTCCACCCCCCCTGCCCCTCTACATCTACTTTCTCTCTCTTTCATCGCATCTCGTAATAAATTCCCAAGGGATCCGATGGGGTGGAAAACGAGCGTCCTTGAGAGGTTCGCGCGAAAAATCTTTCTATTTGCGAGCGTCAGCGACACAATATCCCTCGGCTCAATGGCGTTCCTGCGACTCGTAACGCCTTAAAACGATTTGTAGGTTATCATCTCGAGTATTCATATATATATGTGTGTGTACGCATGTATCCATATATATATATATATATATATATATATATATATATACAAGATGTTAGATTTCATTATATTCTCTTATTATTATAATGAAATACATATTAACGTTTGACGACGAGTGTTTATATTTCATTCGCCTTTCGGCGAATATAAACAAGCAATATAAACACTCGTCGTAAAACGTTAATATATGTTTCATTAATAAGGGAATATAATGAGATGTAACATATATTGGTTGATACCACGCGTCCTTTCGCCAACGCTCTTCGACCCTAACTCTCTACATGCCACCCCTTACTGTCCTTTGTCCCCAAACTTCTTCTTTCTCACAATCAGTACCTACTTGATATTTGAAATGTCCCATTCTTTAATATATATATACGTATACAAAGAGACGCGACGTAATGAATAATCTTGATCTCTTATCTTAGACCAGACGACGAGACGGCTCTTCCACGTGTGAAACATTAATAATCCTTTTCTCGCAGCGAACGTGACATCCTTACGGGTATTGTTATAAATCATTGTTCGCGACGAGAGTGCTTTAAAAGCATTCTGGATTATTTATATCGAAAAATATTCCTACGTAGGTAAATTCAATGAATTAAATCAGAAAATTAAATATGTATGGTTAATTATACTCGGTTCGAGGACTTTTTCAAAAATTTTTGTATTTTTTCAAAAAATATAGAAAATTGAAATCCGTGAGCTTTCAACGTAAAATTGAAACAATCTCGAACTTCGAGGATTTCTAATGCGTATTTTTAAGCGTTATCTGAAAATCTCGAAATTCCTAAAATCACAAAAAAAATGACAGGATATGTGTATATACATACAGGGTTGCAGCACAAAACCGACCAGGAGGGTAGATAACCGAGTTTGGGTTCGTTCCAAACGAGTCTCCCGTGAAATGGCTCATTGTACATTTGTAAATTCGTTTCTCCCATTCCTAGTGTCCCGATTGAAATTTTGTCGATGTCCCAAAGCACTTTCAGAGAAAATGATGGTACGAATAAAAGAGATTAGTACGTGGTAGGATACTCGTATGAGCACGTAGGAGAAACGTGAGTGAAGAGAGGTAAAGGAAGAGAGAGAGGGAGAGAGAGAGAGAGATGAGAGAGAGAGAGAGAGAGAGAGAGAGAGAGATGAGAGAGAGAGAGAGAGAGAGAGAGAGAGAGAGAGAGAGAGAGAGACGGTGAATTTGAGAACGAAATGAGTTGTAGATTCCGTATGGTGTAGCGATCGCGTCCGCTCCTCGAGTAACCTCACGGTATTTACATGGTAAGGGTGGATTAATTGAGAATGCATGAGTTGGACGGAGAAATGAATATTCATGCAAGAGCACGCGATGGCCGCTGTGTAGAAGAGCCTATATAACTAATACCTATATATAGGTATATATACCTTAATACCAGAGATGTGAATCTCGATGTGCACACGCCGCAACAACCTGATGATATATTACTCGCTCTATCCTATAGCGAGCAACTTGTATCGTATGCATATTAGACACATGCTAATATGACGTGATACGACCCTTCTCAGAACCCGAGCCAAGCAAGTCCACACCCTATCGTCGTCCTGTCGATAACGAAACAATTCGTCCTTTTTTTATACGCCGTTTTTATCCTCATCGTACTGCACATAATTTATTTGCATTCTTAGTGAATAATTAGAAGTACGTGAATTTGTTTATATCATATTTTGTGTGAATAATGATAAACGGATGTGCATTCATAATTCTTGTATTATATTTTTACTCAATAATTATCAGTAAGTGGAAGAAATATTGGCGATTTTTGTGCAACGCTAAATTTGATAATTTAATAAATCCTGATATTTGTACGGCGCAAATTGCTACGAGTGGAAAACTGATGGGTTTGCACATTTGATCATTTTTTTTTATTGCGAACAAAATTGTGTGGATATTTTGGGCGATTTTTTTGATTGCTTTAATATTTGACGAATCCTAAAGAAATTTTCAGCCATTTTATCATCGATCTTTTAACGCAAAGTCAAATGCCCTTTGATATTAATCGATATGTATCGACTTCAATCGAATCAAATTAAAATGCCGATTTTGTTGCATTTTTTATGCAAACTTCCGCAAGCATAGTAGTGTTTTTTTTATATGTAAGAAAAGAACACGAAAATATATTCCAGCTTGCGAATGGCATACGCAAATCGTTATGCGCGATAAATAATTTATACGCGAGAACAAGTCTTCGTCAGCAAAATTTGCAATTAAGTCGTCACGCCTGAGCGCTTCAAGAGCGAGAAAAAGATGGAGGAAAAGGGCTTTAAAAAAATTATCGCGACCTTGCGCTGTGGCGAACTTCTTTTTTACATTTCGGACGAAAGTCATTCAAGGCCGGCACGAATAGAACGACTTTCTCTCCTTTGCATTTTTTTTACTCGTCGCCCAAGTGCAACATTATATGACTATACGCTCGCTCTATCCTCGTGCATTCCGTCGGGACGGCTAGTAGATTATTTCCCAAGCGGAACGCGAAAATACCGTTCACTCTCGAAGAGAAACAGCCGAGGAACGAGGGAAGTCGAAAAAGGTACGAAAACGGGTGAAATCTACACACAGTAAGTTCATTTCCGGTGACGCAGTGCTACATTGCGAAGAGTGTGTTTTGAATCGAGAGAGAGAGAGAGAGAAAGAGGGCGGAAGGGGGTGGGGGAGGAAACGAGAGATTCGAGCCCCGAGGGTTTTTAATTAAATTCTCAAAAGAAGTGTAACCATTGGATATATCGAAGAACGCAAATTGACGCAGTGGACATTTTCTCGTACAAATTACTTTCTCGTATCGATCAAAAACTGTAAATTCACTTTTTTTAGCTTTCGATCATAAAAGAAAATGTAACAAACCGAAGATAAGGATATAGGTATTAATTTAAGTGTAAAATAATTTTATGGGGAAATAATTTTGTACGATTGGTACGTATTCTTCGTACAAAGAATGAATACCTTCGAAACGTGTTTCAAAACACACTAAAGCGTGTGAAAAAGATGGAAATTCGAATACAATCGTGTTGTGAGTTTGTTTCGACCCCGTGCAAATCATGTTTCGTTGCGTTGTTTACATAGTACGGACTGCGTTTCGGAAGTGTGGTAAAGTGGGTACCAGCGTGTGACAAGCCACTGTTTCGGTTCGGACAATATTACGTGCAAAGCCTGCTTTGAAACACACTTTGCACATAATGAAGTCCGTTTCCAAACGCGCTTGGTACGCACTTCACTGCGTGCCAAGCGTACCAAACGTGTGATAAGCATGTTTGGAATTACACAATACTCGCAATCAGTGCAAAACATGTTTAAGTTTTGCACGCAGTACAGTACGTTTCAAAATGAGCTTGGTACGCACGTTACTCGCACGTATTTGAAAGACGGGAAAGCATGTAACGAAAGAGGGTTGAAACGCGGTTGATTTTGTCACGGCCACACCCTTGGTCGCGGGTTGCGGATCGAAAAATTACCGTTTTCGAACGTTTCCCATTGCTACAAAAAATAATATGTCCGGATGATACAGCGTTATTTTTTAGGTCTTCGTGAGCGCTTTGAAAAGTTGTTTGGAAAGGAAAATATCGATATTGCGCATTTTCCCGAACCTAATCGATACCGATCGCAGTCGTGATATGTTGTATTCCGGTGAATTAGATAATTTGTCAAGCTCCAAAGACCCCACGATAAATCAAAAATTTTCAGTAGAACAAGGAAATTGTGGTTTTGTTTAAAATCTTCCAAAATTAATCAGTCTTAAGGAGTAAAAACTTTAACTTCTGTTTTATGTATTTTCCCCCATACTTCTTGAGATTCCGCAAAAGATAATGCGTCGTACTTTTTCAGCACGAAACTTTCGCCTGACCAAAATTGAATCTTTATTACCCTGCAGAACGCTCTTTTTAGTAAATCCGAAATTAGGATACAGAATTTACTCCGGAACAAGTCTTCTGAAGACTTTTCAAAGGTATATTTTCATTAAAAATGTCCCGTAGAATACGAATATCGTAGTTGCAGCGACGTAAATGTCGAAAAAAGAAAACAGTCGATAAAACGTGATTTATCGCGGATTTTTTTTTTCATTTTTCCGCCTATCGGGTTGATTCATTGTCCATTAATCGTACATGCATTTTAAATCCGTCGGTTGGCTAATTTATGTTCCTTTGGCATTGACTGCTTTAAAAACATTCGGAGTGGGACGTGATTTTGTTTTTTTCTTTCACAAACCCAAATCGCCCACGATCGGAATTACCAAACTTTACAGGCACGCGGTTTACGTATACGATGTATGAGAAGTCGTCCATAAATCTCCGTCGATACAGTTACATATATATTATATAGGTACGCACAATACGAGATTTCCTCTCGAACATTCCGTTGAAAGACTCGAGAATCGAAAGAAAAATAGGATTCGATGTGAAATGTGGTTAGAGTCGGGAAACCACACTTTTCGAACTATCGGGCTACACGACGAGCGTGATGTTCTGTATCGATGATATATAGTTATGTGTGTGAAGCGTTCGTGGGTATCCAGTGGTTGAAAATTCGATCTGCTCTCACAAGCTATCGGTATCTTCTCGAAGATTCCATGCACGATTCTATGTTTCGAACGATCACTACGAACGAAAATACAAGTAGGTATGGGGTATTCGAGCTGACAATGAGAGTGACGGGTTCATTATTTCTCACCCTCGGGATATTTGCTCCCCAATTTTCTCTTATTGCTACAACCCTAACCTAACAGGCATAAAGGTTTTTTAAAAATATTTCTTTAGGCAACCCCTATGTCATGCCAATTTTCAAAAAATGAAAACAAAACAAACGTTTGCTACTTAAAAGTTGACTATTTTTTGGACCGTGTCGTCACAAAGCCCATAAAAAACAGTTGCAAGCTTCTCGGAGTCGTAAGGATAACATATGGAATTGGGGTCGAACTCCCACAGGGTGAGGGTCACGACCCGGCCGATTTGAACTCGAATGGCCCATATATTAAGTTTCGCGTTCGAGAACATCGTGACCTGAAATTTATCTAGAATTGCTTGCATATATGACGGTGCTTACACCACCGAGAGGAAACTCGATAGGAACGATGGTCGGCTACTTGTTGGCGAGCATCAACCCTTGGTGTATGTAAGCGGGCATTATACGCTCGCTAAGCTGGATAACGAAGGTCATGAAAGCTTTATCTAGAATTCGCCGACAATTTTAAAGGGGATGAGAAGTTTCTGGTCACATGCATACGTGCACGCTGTGCCATTTTAATTTATCAATAGAAATATGCCACTCGAAAATTGCGAATGTACGAAACGAAGTTTCCCATTTGAAAATTAAAAATCGAGGCGTCATGTTCACGCAAAATTTATCATAGGTTTTTTAAACAAGAACCTACAATTTTCCTTTCGTCACATTTTAAGCGTATGTCCATTAATAAATAAAAATGGTCCACCCTGTTATTATTCCATGTGCACATTTATACACAGGGTGAGCCATTGTTATGGTTCGTCGCCTTGCGTAACATTTTTAGTTAACAATTCGTTTATTTATCGATTATTATATTGAAAAAAATATGATTTATTTAAATTTGACGAGGTCGTCGCAAAATTTCTGTCGATTCGCAATGTCCACGAAATATATAACAACCCCTACGATTTTGTATTGCTATCTCGTGTCAATAGCGGTTATTATTAATCCAAACAAACGTCGAATAATTCATCAACCATTTTCTACCCACCAGTGAACGTGCACAAAGTATATGTCGATCTGATACGCGACGTTATTACCTTGCAATCCATATATACATGTAGGTTATATTGTATCGTTCTAACGAGAGTCCAGAATTCTCTCTTCGTCTCGCCAACCCTCGTGTTATCGTCACAATGGCGTGTTGTTTTGCATGCCAACAGCGCACGAAGATTATACCAAAATAGTTATCTTGTTTACAGGAAATCACGGCCATGCGTTTTCCTATCAGTGCAAAATTTTCATATCATCGAACTGATGAACGTGACGCGTTTACACGACCCTCGATCGTAAGATAATATCGCTTCTCTTCTCGGTGCATTTATTTTCAACGATAATTACGAAAACAGAAGTTTTCATTGGAGACGTAGAGAGAGAGAGAGAGAGAGAGAGAGAAAATTGCAAATTATAATAGATTTATCATCCGAACGACCCTAACACGTGGACACAAAAGATGAAGTATCGCAAAACTACAATTTCGTTTATAAAGTAAAATTAATTGTTTTTGATTACTCATGCGATTATTCGCGAATGTTATTTGGTAGATCGAGAGATGAAAAGGTTATCGTAAATTTCGTCAAAGCGTTTTATCAGCTCGACGAGCCAGTGCGAAACAACAAACGATATGGGGTTGTTTAGCGAGCTAAAATTTCCATTATGAAAAATAAAAATGTTTTATCCGCACGTAACGAAATTTTTAGTGTTTTACGTCGGATCGAGAAATAATGGAATAAATGAAATTAGCGATTGGTCGCTTGTGACGCGGAGATATACGAGGGAACAAAAGAAAAATGTGTGCAAAGTTGCAATTCAATGAGAACCATTCATCCCTTCGTCGTGTGTTCGCAGCTCAACTCCATCTCACTCAGTACTTATTGCCTATCGCGCCTGAATGAAAAGCTTCGATCCTCTTTACGTTCTCTTCCCTCTACTCTTATAAATAGAAAATCGCGTGGTCTCTCGTACGACACCGCTCGCGCAAGGAAGTTTTCAGCTTTAATCTCTTTCTCTCTCGTGAAAGAGAACTCGCGAAAATAATCGTCTCTACGAAGATATTACGAGTCTTTGATAAACTATTTAATCTTTTCACTATATATATATATTCATTCAAAAAATACCTTTCTTCCTTTTTATTAGTTCAATCCTATCAAGAGATATTACGTTAAAAAATAAATCACAATCTTCAACGTCTACATTATTTTCTCGTTTGGATGAAATTTTTTAAAAGTGAGTTACGAGAAAAGATATTAAATTGAAAAACGACAAATTGTATTCGAAGCTTGAATTCAATTTTGCAATTTTTACTCGATAACGAACCACCCTCTACGATATTATAAAATGCAATAATATAGGGGTTATATTGCTGCAGATATATGCTCCATTAACGTATCGTATGATAAGTAAAGTTTGCAATTTCGTGAGTATAATATGAAAAGATACAGGTCGTTGGATTCGTTAACGAGAGGGAAGTTACGAAAGTGCACCATCCCTGACCTACGGTGGTTGCTGCGTTCACCTCTATCCCTACATATACACACCCCCTAACATCGAGATGCTCCGGAGATATCTCGCTTTTTCTTCGCTCACGGAACTGCCCTATATACATCGTTAAGACCAAGACAGCAAGGAAAAGAAGAACGCAAGGGTGAGAGAGAGAGAGAGAGAGAGAGAGAGAGGAATATACGAAAGCGAGGTAGAGAACAGCCCGAGACGCGAGACAGTTTTTCGTCCAGACGGATGAAAACGGAAGAGTACGCGTCTCGAGACACTCTCGGACTTTTCTTGCTCAACGGCCAAGGCATAAAAGACCCTGAGATCTCATAAGAGATGCCGAGAGGAGGGACTAAAAGTAGAACGACACACGTAAAATACACGCGGTGCTTAACTCTTTCCACCTTACCCGAGAAGAAAACTTTTGCATCTCCGCGAACGTCAACGAGAAAGAGAAGCTGTTTAGAATTTGTGCGAATGCCGCCATTTAAATTTAATTCAATATGTCCAAAAACGAATTTGATTTTTAATCGATTTAATTGATTTTTCTTATAAGTATGCTTAGCTCGAGATAAAATGAAAATTTATCACGAAGTTAGGTTCGGCTTGATAAAAAGTGGGTGCGAGAACGAAAGTTGTAAAACGATCTCGAGTCGGTACTTTCGTTTGAAACTTTAGGGTCTCCGAGACGAGTTAGACTTTGCGCTTTAACGAGAATTATCTGAAAGTTTTGCGGGAGACAACGAGCATGAGATAGATTCGAGATGCACATGAGCCATCCTGGGTACGAATTCTTCCGCAAAGTCTCTCATACGGATCGGACTTGGGGAAACGCTTTTCTTTTTCGACGAACTTGGTTATATGCGGGAGTATATTTAGCAGAAGAACGACCTAGAACATCTTTAAAAGTTGCTAACTTTCAGAAATCCGTGAATGTTTCGGAACGAATAAATAATTCACGTCCTTTTTGGCTCATGAAGATTTCAAGACGAAACAAAATATATTTTTTATTGTTTTCGAGTTTTAGTTTCAATTATATTAGGTCGATACCAATTGTAGCCTTGAATTGAAAGATTAAAAATTAATTTCAATAATTCTTATCTTACGAATATCGATTAATTTATAACAATTTATTAGCTCGTGATATTAAAGAAAATTATTATTTATTTATAGGAATATATAAATAATTTGTTTTCTTGAAATATCGATATTCCACAAGAGAAGCTTAACAATATTTATCGATTGATATTATAAATATCTAATAAACTATTTCTTTATACTTAACAGTAGTATCAGCTAAAAATGTATTTCTAAATTATTCTCAAATTTTTCATATATACATTTTACGTCGCTCGTCCCGACTGTAATTCTGGGTATACCCAACGACATCGTCGAGCATATAAGCTACAGCAATATTGCAATCTTCGAGAGACCGAGAGAGACATCAAGCGATACAAGTTTTGATGACGAGTATATAAAGAGGAAACACGACACGAGTTCCGCTCGGGGAGGGATGAAGATACAACCCCGGGGCAAATTGTGTTCGGGGCGAAAGTACATCATTGCAGGAATACCTCTCTTTATTTGAAGCATATATACGATGTACTTCACGTACGTTAGGCCAGTGGCTGTGTTTACACAAACGCGCAAACATGAAAAACCAGCCTAGAAATGACACGACGTCACGCACTACCCTTAAAAAACACATGGCTATCCTCAAATTAACCCTCGGCGCGCGAGGCTGAATGACAGCAATATTATTATACGTGGTCTTTCATATCGACGAACATTATCGATCTATTATTTTCTTCAATCAAATCACTAACGACAAAAAGCTTTCACAATGTTCTAAGAAATATTGTTGTTCATTTCGTAAAACACTCGTTACTTAGCAACGTTTCATTCCAACATAATAAAAAAAATTCCTAATACGAACGTAAGAAATTGAATAAAAAGATCTAAACACGAGTATCTTGTTTCATTCCTTTATTGCAGATAGAGCGTGCAATACGAGAACGAAACGTAATGAAGCCGAGGAGCTTCGTTGATGGAAGATTCGTCACGTGCTACAAAGCTGTGACGAGCGAAGACGACGAAATGACGATGTAGAAAGGGAGAAAAAAGACGAAAGCTTGAGGGTGGAAGGAGAGTGAGAGCGAAAGAGAGAGAGAGAGAAAAGAATCGTTCAAACCAAAATAGAAAGGAAAAGGAAAAAGGATAAAAATCGCGGTATATGTATACATATATATACGGCTTTTCAAGAGCACGGTGAACGAAAATCGTTGTACGGAACGATGTTTTCGCCACTTCCGGACGAGACTTGATTCGTCGTCCCTGTGTATGAAAAAAGACGTCGAGACGAAGAAATCCGTCAAAGATCTTGTGAATCGTGAAAAGAAGAGGGAGAGGGAGAGAGAGAGAGAGAGAGAGAGAAAGTGAGAAAAGGAGAGGGAGAGCGAGGGTGGGGGTGGAACGAGGCAGAACGTGCTATTCGTGCGTTTTTCCGGGCGTACCATGTCTACTCTGGCATCGGAGGCACTGGGAATCTCCGTTACGGGGGATATTACGAGCGGCAGTACCACCCTCATGCCAACGGTGACGAGGGTAGAACCGCGGATCGATGTGAATCCCGTTTCGGTCGTGTTAGCAGTCTCCATCGTCTTCATACTCGCGCCAATCACCATTAGCGGCAACACGATGATTCTAGCCGCGTTCTATCGTTACAAGAGGCTAAGAACAGCATCTAATTGTCTCCTTGCCTCGCTCGCAGTCAGTGATTTCGGGGTGAGTTTTTCAAAATATTATTCTTGTATCGTCAGGATATTTCCCTTTGTTGCACGACCTCGCGAACAAAAATTCATTGTTATGAAGAACAAAAATATTTTATTTCCAATTTAATTAATTAATGAATTATATTACATAATCAATTCATTATACACTACTGAATTAATTAATTTATTCCAGGCGTATGCAATTATTATTATTATTATCATTATTTATTAATTTGTTTATGTATTAATTAATTAGTTTATTAATTTATTATTATTATTGTCGATGTAAGAATAATTGCTTGGGAGAAAGGTAAAAAAATTAATGACGTCGCTATTTGTTACCAACAGGTCGGGGTATTCATGCCATTTGGTATGCACTTGGAGCTCTCGGGTCTTCCGGATAACGCGGAAACCTCCACCGTCTGTATAGCACCCTATTGCATAGTCATAGCTCTGTGCAGCGTCAGCGTTCTCGTAACTGTCGCTATCGCGGTCGACAGGCTAACTTCTCTCGCCCAACCTCTACGGTACAAGAATATCATCACCCACAGTAGCGTCGAGAAATACATCGCTGTCTTCTGGATCTACGCTATTGGCATCGGGCTCTCGCCTCTCATATACGCCCATATAATGGGACTCACGCAAACCCACGGGTAATTATATATATCTGCACTTTACTAATAACTCGGTGGATGTTATACAATTTTTTTTCTTTTGTCACTATGCTAGTTTGCTCCGTGTAGCGAATAAGAATTTGACTCTTCGGGGACAAACTTTCCAGCAGAATAAATTTAGTTTCTTTACCGAACCTATTCAAATATTAAACATATTCGTTCAATTATGTAGTCTGCAATAATAGTCATTGAATAAGTATTACTACTTCAAATCGTTTTCTACGTGAGCAAAATTTTAAAGAACGGCCAGTGCAAAAAAAATGTTTTTTTGTCCTTTAAAGTAATAAGAAAAAAAAGGTTTACGTTTATTTTTACATCCCCGTTAGTTATTGCGACTTTTTATAAGGGGACTCGAGTAAAATATTCTCTGGTATGCGAGCGACTAAAAAAACTTGCTTCGAATAAATTTTGTTTTTCTCAATATATGCGTTTCTCGTACCTAATCTTCTCCACCTTATGCGCCGTGTTTTTATACCCAGAGCGGATATAGACATAAGAAAATAGATGCGAAAAAAAACGCCGCGGGAGTTCAGGCTGGTGCGGGATAAAGTGAACGAAAAAAAGTGGAAAATGTAATTTTTCTGGTCGAAGAAGTTTGAACCGTCCGTTGAACGCTTGGGGGTCTGAAGAGGGAGGAAAGATACGGAATAGTGGAAGTGTACGTGTGTGTGCGTATGTGTGGAGAGAGAAATAGAGGGAAAGACAAAAAGAAAGGGAGAGGCTGAGAATATAAGTTATTATAAAACGCCTAGGGGTTACATGCACGATAGGACAGAGTCGAGGCCAAGGGGCACCATTTGTGACGGTACGCGAGGGAAATTTCATGCGTAACGCATACCATACGTATCCTCGAGCAAAGAATTAATTTTCGTTGTTTTTCCTTTATCGGTTTTCTTGTTGTTTTCCTTCTGTCCCTCGTTGTCCTATGAGGGAGTAAAAGGGGTCACGAGTGTGTATACGCGGAGGGAGAATGGACATGTATCGTCGTAACACCCTGGTATGTGTTGAAATGTGATTTCGCTACGAAAATATTGAAACGATCAAAACTTTTTATACGCATCGACTCCAAGAAATAATAGCTTTTCGGTAACATCGGACTTTTTGACGTTCGAGTTTTCGAATTTTTCAAATATAAAAACGAATCCATCTAAATTTTCTCTTAATGTTTGGGGTGGTAAAATCGTGAAATGATCTACATATATTGTATATAGTCTAGAAGCGGAGAAATATGTCGACCCTAGACTTTCCGTTTCTTAGAAATTCTTTCCTCTTTTCTAAGAATTACTCTGTGTGCAAATAGAAATAATCCTCTGAACGACAATCCCCCCGCTCGCTTCTACTACCCATCGCTTCAAAAAGATCCCCGAGGTCGTACGCTACGGACAGCTGACATTTGTTTCATTGTAACAAAAGAATTTCCTGAGACGATTTGAAACGAAGGAAAAAAAACATGTAATTAGAGGAAACTCTTTTTTGTATCCTACATTTTCACTTTTCTTTGAAATTGTGGTATAATATGTATTAATATGGATTAATTTTTCTGTGTAACGAGAGAACAAAGAAAATTGTCCCGAGAAACGTTCAATGACACATATTCCATAAAATCCATGAAAGTTAAATAATCTCACGATACTAAGTACGTATCGGTTTAATGAATTTAATTTGAAACGACTAAATATTA
The DNA here is from genome assembly GCA_964017225.1 of Netelia inedita. NCBI lineage: Eukaryota > Metazoa > Arthropoda > Insecta > Hymenoptera > Ichneumonidae > Netelia > Netelia inedita. The sequence goes on from OZ024920.1 coordinate 11,801,450, forward strand.
TTTCATACAAATAATGCTGATAAATATTCTGATCTGAGCTTTCGATTATAATTTATTTTTATACGACTATTGTTTCAAAATTATTATTTATTAAAATGACTCGAATTTGAATATATTCCATATCGATCGAATTAATCCTTGTTCAATGTCTCTAAATATTTCTCGTTTCAGTGGAAGTTGTCGTTTCGGTACGGCCGTTCGACCACCTGTCCAGGTTTTTCTCGTGCTAGCCGTATGGGCACCGAGTGCTCTCGTGCTACTGGGATGTTACATGTACGTCTATCTCGTGGCACGTGCACACGCACGTGCGATATACACCGTCGAGTTATCCTTCAGACATCAAACACAGACCATCGCTCTACCTCGATATGGTCAGACGCTCGCCGTCACCGTTGGAGCATTTCTCGTCTTATGGCTACCGTTTCAGGTAAATACGCTTTACAGCGAGTATAAACAGTAAATTCTGTTCTATGTGTATAGAATTTTGCTAATATTATATTATATTATACATTAAATGAGTGACGATAATCTCAAAGTACCTTGAAAAGCAGTAGCTGGTTAAATTTCCGCAGGTTTGACTAAATATTGACTTTTCTACTACCTTGCACGTTTCTTTTTCTACTTGTCCCTTGGTTCTGATTAAAAATACGCTCTCGTTTTTGCTCCGACAGACATCCGACCACGTATTCGTTTCTGCTGTTTCGTGTGTGTAATCTTTACGATAATCTATTAATAAGTGGTTTTGATTAAGAATACAGACTTATTTTTACCGCGTCCTACGTCTGACCACAGGTCGTTTTTTCTACTGCTTCGTGGCTCTGGCTAATTCTTTCATTCCCGATGACTCAGACGTTGTTTTAGAGGTGTTTAAAATTCTTTCTCGAGGTTGAGAGAGGGATTTATGTTTCCTCTTTCGCTTTATGTTCCCCTTTCGCGCGTGTTGCCTTATCTATTCGACCAAACGTGTAATTTCCACTAATTCTTTAGTTCCAAGGATTTGTCTATCGTGTCAGTACTCTGATTAAATATTTTAATTTTGTACAACCCATCGTCATCCTATCAAGCAAAATCGTTTTCTTTTTATTAACTGCTCGGCGTCCCCTTCTGGCGTTTCTACCCCATGTCACCGAGACAACCCCGGACCATTGTCGGACATTCCTAAATATCCTCCCATGAGACAAGAGGAGTGGTTTTGTGTGAGAAATAAGACAGTCTCGGAACCCGGAAATGTTCGAAAAGCGTCACGTACGTAAGGCATTTGTCCTTAAGACAAGTGTCCTCCAGAACCCTCTTAGAAAGAGCCGGATCCTTCCTAAAATACCGGAGGTCAATGGTCGACGAAATGAAAACATTTTCGGAAGGTTTGTCGAAAAATATTAAGAGTTGTTTTTTATGAAAACAAATGCCGACTGTATTTTGCCAAATATTCTGACATCGCAATGGAATATTCCCGACTAATGTCACATTGAACGAACTTCCTTACTTCATATCAATTTATCCTTTCTTTATACACGAAATATCGTGAAACGCGAGGGACCGTCGGAAAATATTTTTCTTTGGAAGAAGAAGAAACTCGATAATGAGGTTTTCCTGCTTTCTTTCTCTTTCTCCATCTCGCTCGGCCACTTCACAACGAAGTTTCGAGCGCTCATTGGAACTTGTACGTTGAATGACCGTGTCAACGAGAGAAAATTGACACTCCTATACGTAGAGAAACAAAAGGACCGCCATCTTTCAAACTTACTTGTAACTAAAAACCTCAAATAGCGTTTGATGACATGGAGGATAGAAAAAAACAGGTGACATCAGTCGCGCCAAGCGCTTGGCAGATGTAACTATTTGTTGATAAAAAATAAATTCAAACATTTTGTTAATAAGCAATCGCACGTTCTTTACAGTAATAAATGAAAAAGTATGTATTTCGAAATATTCAAAATTCGCACGAAACGACCACTTTTAATTCCAATAATTAATTACTTAATTACGTGGGTACGTGGGCTTAGGATGTGTCGAGCGGAAGTTGTCTTTTCTAAGAATCAACTCGGTATAGAGTAACAAATTTCGATCGGACCATATTTTTAAATTGCAAATCCAACAATTTGTTTTATTAACGACGAAAAATGTAACCATTCCATTTCTCGTTTGTTTTTTCAGGCTTGCATGCTACTGGACATTTTCTGCGGTACGAAGATTCTCACGGAATGGGCGGTGGTGTGGCTCGGTTTACCGATATTGGCGCACAGTGCGGTGAATCCATGGATCTACGCATTTCATCACGGCGAGATGCGCGTCGCTGCAACGAAAATAGCGGAGGACGTAGTGACGCGCTTCGGTATACATCCAAGTCGTTACGGTTGTTCGCCGGTACGACGTGGCTCAAATACAAATTTGGAGCTCGCGGAAGTTAACAAGAACAACGAGACGAGACGACCACCGGTCGAGGATTGTTTCGCCGCGAAGCATCACGCGACGCTTTATCAACGAGACAGGACCAAATGTACACCGGCCGAGTTGGACAGTAGTGCAACGGACATATCACCAGAGGGCGCGGATCGTAAGCGATTCTCGATCGGTAGCTTATCGGCCGAGATAGTCGAGGAGGACATTCACGATTTAACGAACATGCTCAAGCCCGAATACGCGATCGATCGGAATCATCTGATCGACTCGAATCACAACATCGACAAGCTTAAAAATTTGAAATATCTCCTCGATCCAACCTTCAACAAGATCCGCCATCTTAGACGCTTGAATCATAAGCGTACGTGTCAAAAAATGACGCCGAGTCGTTTCGACGAGTCGAAATTTATCTCTTATCAAAATCTGAAGAGCGACGAGGACGCGGTCAATGGGAAGATTCGACAGATGAACGCCATGTCGGATCCGACGTTGAACGCGGATAATCCGAGCACCCAGACGGTTAACGATCTGAGCGAGGTATTGTGCGACGATCCGTTGCTCTGTCGACGAAGAAACTCGAATCTCTCGTCGATGTCGGACCCGAATCTCAAAGCTACCCACGGTAATGCGAGCGGAACCGCGAGGGTTTATAACTCGAGAGTCGGGTCTCACGTCGAGGATCATGGTTATTCGGTTCAGAGCCTCGATCAAGGAAGATACGACAGCGGTGTCGCGAGACAGACGCTTCAGTGTCGAAGAATCAATAATTTGAAGAAATCGTACGATCGTCCACGCGGATTAACGCCGTTGAGACAGTTCGAGCTCGATCCTAACGCTCGAGACCCGACGCGTCAGCAAATGGCGCGCGCTGAGCCTCACAAAATGGCGGACCGGCTGGAGCTAACCTCCAAGTACCCGAACAGTCAGATCACACTGACAACGAACAGATTGGCGAATCTCTGCAGTGCGAAGAGTCGTCGAATGCCGACTATCAACGCGAGAATAGACACCCTTAACGGAGGTCGTCGCGACATCACCAGACTGAGTAACGACGATTTTTTGACACATTCCGAATCGATATGCGCGATCGAGAGAACGGTTCGCTCGAGATTGCTCGCACCTGCGAAATTCATGGACAATCTCGGCGTACCAACGATTCATTCCGAACCCCCGAGTCCGATCGAGCCCCTACCCCTCGATTCTTTGAAAGAGGACGAACCACTGAGGGTATTCTCTCAACAGAGTTCCGCAACCTCGACAACGACGGATCCATGGAGTTTCGTGACGAAAAAACGTCATTATGGTGGAAATTCCAGCCGAACTCCGGCCAGACTGTCGGACCCTACGATACCTTACGTCCTCCTGAACTTCGACGATACGAGGGAGCCTACGATCGATACGAAAACCGTCGATTCGACGCCGATGATGCTGCGATCACCCGGGAGAAATGACGAACTCATGTCGCACGTGCCGGCGCCCGAAAAATTAGCCGAAGCATTATTACTCAGTACCGATAAATCCCGCGAGAGGCGCCCATCCGGCACGATATTCAACGAGCACGATTCAACGAGATTTAGCTCGCGACGTCCGTCCGACCTCAGATGGTCCGAATCATCCAGATCTCAGGAGATATTGTCGAACGTAAACGAGCATCAAAAATCACCATCGTCCTATTCGGTCAATAATTTCGAGAGTTGCGCCAGCGGTAGCGATCTCAACGACGTGACGTGTCTCGGCTCGTTCGTTTGTCCCGACGCTCTTACCTCCTCCTTGCACGAATCCTTCTTCGAGACACCCTCGGTACCAGATTCCGACGTTTTCACGTCCCTCGAGGATATCGAAAATCCCGTTTTGTCACCAACCGTAAACGATAGCGTTAAAGTAACGTCGTCGATGACGATAATGCCGATGGTGCATTATTCCGTCTCCTCGATGAATCTCGAAAAATCGAGAATCTTGCCGAACGGCAATGCTCACGACAATAATCAAAGCACGTCGAGCGAATCGGTGCTCAAAAATCATCATCGTGCTATACTAAGACTCGAGGCGGCGGTCCATCGTAGCAGACCCAGGGTCAGACCCGGCAAAGACTGCATAATCAAGGACTCTCCGTTTAAAAGAATTCCGATACTCGCGCCACTCGCGACACCCACGCCGATGGATATTTGTACACCGACGTACGATACCGCGACGGAAATAAAAGGGACATCAGGCGTGGGTGTCAGGGTATGAAGCGAATGGATCTCCATAGAACGCGAGCACGAACCGGGATTGATGAGATCACGTATCAAAAATACGGAAACGTGAGAGTAAAACAGGAAGCGTGGGTACTATTGACGAGGAACGTGTTCAGCACCGTCTACTCGTTTGTACGATAAGTAACCAATGTTCGAACGACGGCGATTTCTCAATCGCCTCGTACCTTTTGCGATCGAATTACTTTGAGAATCTCTCCTAGTAAGTTTCTCGACGAACTTACCGATCGTAATATCTATCGATGATAGATCGCGCGTTAATAATTATCGATCGTTGTGATAAAAAAAACAAAAGTAGCCGAGTTGAATCGTCCCGTAGGCGAACGATTCGGGAAAAAAATCATTCCTAACGATTTTAACGAGAACACGATTTTCCTTTTGTACGTATTTTCGGATCATTTTGAAATTCGTTCTAATATTTTATTGTTCCTTACTCTTGATAGTTCCCAAGGAGCCTGCCAAGGGCTGGTTATCTTTCTTTTTTTATTCAAACTCTGCCTATCTTTGCTTGGCTCTCGTGTCTCTAGTACGAAACTTCCTTGACTGCCAAAACGAAGAGTAACGAACGATTTGAATGACAACGGAGTCGCGCGCGCTTTATGTTTCCGTAATGAGACACTTTGATAGATAAATCGTGACAAAAATTGGCGATTATTGAAGAAGAAAAAAGAAAGCGGAAAAGCTGCTGGACTGTGATAGAGTACGAAGCGGACCCTGTGTAAACCGATTATTATAGATACGTAAGTGTATGGATCCTTCCACGACGAAATATCGAACCATCGAACATTCTAATTTTTATTCTTGAACGTTTTTCACAGTTTTATTGTTCGTATACTAAAAATGGGAATTAAAAACAAAAAGTAAATAAAAAATTGTAATGAAATATCGAATTTCACTTTGAGACACTTTCAAACCGCTCATTTTTATTTAAAAAATAGCGATGAAATATCGTATTGTATTTGGAGAAAATTTCAAATTGGTAATTTAAAAAAAAGGATCGTTCCACGACGAAATATTGACCCATCGAACATTCAAATTTTTATTCTTGAACGTTTTTCACAGTTTTATTATTCGTATACTAAAAATGGGAATTAAAAACAACAAGTAAATAAAAAATTGTAATGAAATATCGAATTTCACGTTGAGAAACTTTCAAACTGCTCATTTTCATTTAAAATATAGTAATTTAAAAAAAAGGAAATTCATCTTGCTTTGGTTACCGGTATTTATTATCAACAAAATCTTAAGTTTCGTCCGGCACTACAGAAACCGAAGATCAATCAAATTAACTTTCGGACAAATACTCGATAATCTGGCAATATTGATTTAATCAAACATTTGCCCATTTTCATGGCGTAAAATAAAACGACGAAAAAATTCGCAGAACCTAACAAGTTCGATGTTCGATAGCTCGATGATTAGAGAGATCTAAGATACAAAAAATCAACCCCGCCCCCCTCCCCGCCAAAAAGAGAACAAATAACTGTAATCGAATTTTGCCCGAAACGATTGTTATTCGGAACGAAAGCAGAAACTTCTTCGAGTGCAAAATTAATTATCGGAAATTGAAGTGTTTGCTCTTATCCCAAATGTGAGTCGGACTCCGATGAACCATTTCGAACATTCGAAAGTTACACGTGTCTCGAACACCTACGAGTTTCGAAAAAGCCATCCTGGTGGAAAGATCCATATAAATACGATTGTATTAGCTCGAACGAGACTCGATTATCGTGGAGGAATAACGACGAATTTTTTTCAAAAAAATTCCGCACCGGCTTTACTGTAAATAGTTATATTAATAAATTTAGAATACGATTAGTAAAAGAGATTCAATTTCGCATATTCTCTCGTGACCGCCTATTGTAAAATTCGCGTTATTTCACGTCCAATGTAATTTAATAACAAATACAAAGAAAATAATCGTTATAAATAGATTACACGTCGACCGTGCCAAGAAAAATCGAATAAAAAATATTCGTCGCCACGACGAATTGAAAATAACGCGTAGAGGATTAAGAAAACAAAAAAAAACAAAAAAAACACACACAACATAAAAAATGCATCCCTACTCCGTTCTAACGACGGACTTCTGTACGAAAAGGTGCATTCTCCCGCAAAAAAAAATCTTACGATTATAGTACCGTTAGATGAAAAAATAAGTCTCGTATCTACGATCGTGAACGATATAAATAGGCGACGACGAGGACCAACAAAACAACAAATAATTAAAAAATATAAATTAAATATGCGGAGAGCGAAGTCTTTTTTTTGGGGGGTTGTTTTTCTTTTTGTTTTTGTTTTTTCGTAAATCGCGCGGACGTTGATCGTTCTACAGTGTTAAACCTCCGGATATAATCGTGTCGTATTGTTATCGTTATTGTAATTACTTTTTTATAGCGAAAAAGAAACATCACGAAACGTTGCTAAATGAATTTAGAAGAAAAAAAATGAAGAAGAAGAAGAAAAAAGACCTAATAAAAAAAGCGGTACGTTGTCTGAGAATTGTGAACTCTGGAGCCAAATTTGTCAGGAGATAAATCGCTAAAAGCTGACTAATACTGTACTATTAATCGTAGATGGAATATTACAATATACATAAATATAAATATATACACATATTTATTTATATGTGTTTATATATATGTATATATATTTCCGTAATTTATAATACACAGCACGAAATTTCTCGCGCGCGAATAAGAATTTATTCGCCCGAATAAATTCTGATTCGCGCGAGAGATTGTCGAGTCTGTGCGTCAATACCAATGAATGAAAAAAGAAAAAGAAGAAACTACTTTTTATACATAAGTCGAAGGATAATATTAATAAAAGAGAAAAGAAAAATTATTAAGATGAAGAAAAAGAAAATAAAGAACAGAAAATAAGCGCAAGATATAAATATACTTTTTATCGCATCACGTATTTCTCACGCAACGTTACATGTACCTACTCGTGTACCTTAAAACACGGTGTCTTTCCACTAATAAAACGTCCAAGTTACAACGCGATCGCTTGCAAGCTGCGGGCAAAACGCGCCCGCGCGTATCGAAATATCGACGTTATCAGCAGTAACCAGAGGAACGAGTTGCAAAAATTGCTTTATAAAATTCGTTACATTCGCGACGGTAGAACGTAGAATTTTTGAGCAAAAAAAAAAGGAAAAATCATCGACGCGAATTCGCGTATCGAGCGTACAAGTGAAATCAAATTTTTGCTGGGCGAGAGATAACGTCGAAAATATTCAATTAATTTCTCCATAGGTTACGAAAAAAATGCCCAGTTATTTCCAAATTCTGTGAACGAAAGCTTGGTTTTTATCGCATACGGCGATAAAAACGTAAAAATTGTTTTTACGACGTTTAAAAAATAAATTTATCAATGATTTTTCAAGCAATTCGATTATTTACGTATCTGGATATTATTGTTAACGTTTGTACGAACATACGTGCGAGCAGAATTGAATTCGCCCAATGGCAAGATAATCAAAAGTAATTAGGTATGGAAACGCGTCGATTGGAAACGCACCGTATCATCAAGAATGGAACGAAAACCTGATGAACCTCCAAAGAATAAAATTAACTATAAAACACTATAACAGTATTCATCGAAGAAAGCCATAGTTACTTATATCCGTACCTATGTACTATATATATTTTTGTGAGATACGATAACGATTAAAATCATTTTATTTTTCATTTAATTCGGGTCATAGCGCGATCCGTGAAATAAATCGTTTCGCATGAAAAGAAAAAGAAAGAAAAAATAGAAAATACTAAAAAAAAACAAGAAAAAAAAAACAAGAACTGTTCGAGTACGAATTTATAATCGTCCCGTGGACTTCGTGTGCACTCGTCGCGAATCGAGAGGGTTAATTATTATTACGCGTTCGATCGACGAGTCTAACGATCCTCCAGAGATTCTTCCGATTGCGAATTGTAATATATTACTTATGATAAGAATAACAATAAAGCAGAACAGAGAGTCAATAAAGACATAATTGAGAAAAAAAATAAGTGTTCAATATTTTCCTGACCCTGTGGACGTTGTAGAAAATGAAGAAGGTGTAATTTAAAAAATTGTATTAATACAATGTCGTTTTAAATTCGTTCAAGATTTAGGACGGTGTTCTATCTCTTCTACGGTTTTCAGTAAGGTTTTCAGAATTATCGTCGATATTTTTCTCACGAATGGCGTATGCAAGTTGTTGATTATTTTCGTATAATTGAAGGATATCGATAAGGACAGACCCGATGGAGATTGTGGTTAATATTCAAGACGTAAAATCAACGAAGATATCTTCATTTATTGAGAAGACGGGTGTGATAACAATATTTTTGTTTTTTCCCCTTAATTCTTAAGAGTTTATTGCTTCAATGTTTGTATCGATTTAACATTTTGTTACGAATTTTTAGTTCTGAATTAATTTTTAAGATAAATCTCGTACGAATATTTTAAAATTGTGTTCGAGTGTGATAACAATATTTTTTCCCCCCCTTAATTCTTAAGACTTTATCGTTTCAATGTTTGTATCAATTAAAAATTTTGTTACGAATTTTTAGTTCTGAATTAATTTTTAAGATAAATCTCGTACGAATATTTTTAAATTGTATTTTTTAAATATTTTTAATATTTATCTCGTACGAATATTTTTAAATTGTGTTTGAGTGATGTTGTTTCATAAAGTTGAAGAATACTTATAATTAACGATAGTGCGGCGTCTCGTGCTGGAATTACTAAAATCATATAGAACAGTGGAAAATATTATTAAGCTTTGGAAAAAAAACACAGAAGAAAGTATTCGACGCTAGAGAAGTAACGATTAGAAATGTCTCGAGTTTCTATTCGTGTCGATGAGGAGATTTAAAAATATGCTCGCGTTCAAAGTAAACGAGAAGATAATTCTTTCTTTTATTCGACAAAAAAATAGCGTCGATTTGTTGGATTCGTCCGTTAAATTTTTTATCAATTCGCTTTTTATTTAGAGCCGAAAGAAACGTCGAGATATGGAGTTCTATCAAGCTGCACTTCGAGAACTCGTGGAGTCGTCGATCGCGATAAACTTGCCTAGAAAATGTATTAATACCAATTTCAAGTTCAATTTTCTTGCAATTTAATCAAAACGCATAATTGCCATTTTTTCAACTCGAATATTTCGTCCATCAAGTTTTTCTGCTTTCGGCTGCAAGAGTTGGCAAATTTCATCGATATAAATCACAGAAAGTCATCGTCAATTTATTCTCAATGAAATAAAAAAAGAAAAGGAACAGTTTTATGGATAAAATTTTCTAAACATCAACAATTCGAATTACGATCTAGAAGAATAAATTCGACAAAAAAAATAATTATCACGTCTAAAGTTTCTAAAAATATAAATTCTCAATAATAAATCATGATTATACAATATTATTCTTATACGAAATTATAATTCAATAAATAAATTCGAACAAATCATGTCCGATGGTAATTTCTCCGTACTAAAAACATTCGTTATAAACTTTATTGAATCGATCGCGAATAAAATGATTTTTTCGATCGATGACTTTTTCAATCATCTCGCAATAATTCTTAAAACACTAAAGTAATTTAAATCTGGCTGGCTGGATTTGCCAGAGCGATTAAAATGAGCTATACGTAAATAAAATTAATTTATTTTTACTGAATCGCTGATGGTTAATTCGGCACGCAGTCTTTCGTGTTCTTTAACAACCAGAGCCCTCAATTCATCCTAAAAAGACATAAATTTAAGAAAAACGCATTTTTTTCAGCTATGAATATTTTTTATATTACTTTTACTCACCCCCCAGCCGAGTTTGTCAGCGAGCAACTGACAACCCGTATCGCAATCGCCGAGCCACGCGACATCGCGTCCTAATTCCGGATTCTTTGGATCGAAGACAAAGCCTTCGTTCATCCCGAAAAATCTCTCAACCGGATTCTGCATTCCCACTTTTTCCTTGTTAATCAGAAGTCGCGGACAGGTCGAATCGACGCTTGAATATCGAATGAAAAAAATTAATTAAAAAAAAAGATAGATTATTGTTTTTTCTTTTTTTCCTTTTTTTTAGAAATTAAAAAAAATACAGATCGTGCAGTAACTTGGATGTTTCGATCAATTCCCGAGTGGGTAGATTTGAGAATTACCGATCGATGAGGTAAGAGAAAGGTCGCACGACGAGACTCGAGCCCAGAACTATGAGAAGATTGGCTTCAGGAAAATCTTTGTCAACGAGCGACTGATGAAGCGCCGGTAGCATTTCTCCGAAAAATACGATGTCCGGCTTGACGATACCCTCTTTGCACTCATTGCACTTTGGCACTAAACCTTCCATAATTTTTTCTGCAAGATCATGAGAATGTTGACCGTTTCGTCATTTCGAAAATGAAATTACGCAAATGCGAATGAAATATGGAAATTTGGAGGAAATCTTAAAAGAAGCGTTCTGTATAATTTGACTACCTTTCATCTGTTCGAGCGTGTGAAGAGCTCGACATTTTAGACAATGACCGGTGTGAAAACTTCCATGAGCTTCCACGACTTTGTTATTAGGAAGTCCAGCGATTCTTTCCAGAGTGTCGACGTTCTGTGTATAATGTCTTATGAGTAAGCCCTTTTCCCACAGAAGACGAATGAAATAGTGACACGGGGTGGGTTCGTACGCTCCGGGTAATAATTCTTTAGCCAGACAGAAAAAAGGTTCTGGATTTTTTACGAAAAAATCAAGCTCGAAAATTGCTTGAGGATAAGGCAAATTGTATTTGACGAGATTGTGATAGAGACCGCTGGCTGGAGAGCGAAAATCTGGAATTCCTGCAGCTGCAAAACAAATTGACGATTTTAATATCGAGTGGAAAAATATTTTTTTAAAAAAAACGATATATTTGTATTTTCGAGAATAATTTTGAGATTATGGATTTGCTTACAGGTTGAAATTCCAGCTCCGGCCATGGTTATAATTTTTAAGCGAGGTTGCTCCTTTATATACTTGACGATACCGTCCAAGTCCAGAGAAGGTAACACTCTTTTTTCCTTAGGAGATTCGGAACTTTCGGAAAAATCGAAAAGTTTGAAACTCGGACCAAAGCGCTTTCGTAACATTAGCATAACGGAGTCCTCGCTATCTGGTTTTTCCAAGGAGGGACCCGCGGCATCCTCGTCAGAGCTGTCGGTAGACTTTTTCTCTGTTGAACGGGCAACTCGAATTGTACGCAGTTTTTTCATCATTGCGAGATAATAAATGTTCGATCGATTTTAGTTGAAATTTTAGTGTAATTAGCTAATTTTCAAGAAATTTCTTTTTCGATAAACAATGTTATTAATCTCTCTACTTCGTTATAAAGAAAGATTTGTCGAACGAGAAAAATTTATCAACACAATCGTAATATGCGGCATATTTTTTAATCGCAAGGATTTTTGAATTATTAATATTTACGATGCTAAATACGTAAATAAAGATTTAAAGAATTGTAAATTTTCAAAAATTTCTACTTTATCAATTCTTGCCAACTGTAGTGTCGACTTTATCGTTTATTCAAACGATAAAGTCGTTACATATAATAACAAAAATATTTCGGAGACTTTTAAAAAAAATTTTTTCATCTCGGAAAATAAACAATCTATTCGCCCGGATCATTTCATGAAATAAAAACTTTTTCTATGAGGAAAATGAAGTTAAAATGTGTTGACCCTCATTATCCTGCCTTATCACCTTATCAGTACACAATGTATACGTATAACCTTAAAAAACTGCATCTTAGAAAATTCCTTACCTCGCTCATCGCTCTCTTTTTCCTTCGATTTTTCCATAACGAACGAACAATTTCGCACAAGTGTTAGGCGATACTTGATCAGAACCGACAGAAAAAGAATTTACTTTGACAGGTTGCTAGAAACTCATTGATGCATATCAAACAGTATTAGAGGGAAGATCACCAACGCTCAAGAAAACTTGAAACTTCGCGAGTTGGCCCGGCGGGGCGACATCTGAGCGGCCAAATGGTGAACTGTGGAAACTTTTTATCGACGACACGAAGTGGGCTTAATATTTTCTCTAAAATTATTGCGAAATAGTCTTATTTGATCGGAAATTGCCAAATGTCTCAACTATAACAATAACTATAACTACTCGAGTCAGCGCAAAGACTAGGTCTCGTATCGATCGAGCAATATGTTTCGGTAGGTATTAGTGGGGAAAGCAGCAAAGTTAACAAACGTTCTCATCTCGGAATATTAGAGCAACGCGTACGGGCTGTACGGGCCTCATATATAGACAAAAACACAATATATTATGACAATGATTACTCTAGCAGAGTCAACTTCGTGTCGAGGGCACGAAAATACCCATTGTTCATCCTTTCGCCCCTCAGATGTCTCAACGCGGGACAAACTTTCGAAGATTCAATTTTCGTTGACCGTTGCTGGTCTTCTCTCTAATCTTTGCTGCGAGTAGATTCGGCTGATACGACAGGCAGAGAATGCAATGCCATGCGCAGGTAAGTGTCGGATCGCACTTACCTGCGCAGCTTGTTGACAGCGTATCAATCGATCATTTTGAATTAACCGGTACTTTTAGAAAGGAAAAATTAGTACTCACTTATAAATTACCCTAGTTTCATAATTTTCAAGATAATAGGTTTCGAATTTGATAAAATGATTCACTTCACACGCGAATCGAATATGGAAAAATATTTTCGCATTTCCAGAACAACCTTCTTTATGCGCCTCACTGAGCTTCGCTTACGCGCAGCTTGCACCACGGCTTTTTCCGTTTCCTGCATTCAATCGGGAAAAAGCGAGACGACTACTGAATTCGCAGCTTCAATAATTATTTTCCCCCGTATTTTAATCTCTGCCTTATTTTTAATATTAGCTCAAATATGGAAGAAAAATCAGATTAAAATAATACGATTAAGATAAGATTTGTCAATAACCTGAGCTCAGTTAGTAAAACATTTTGTTACCTGCATGAAAGAACAGTTTGATACAACACACTCTCAGGACTGTCAGTAGCTCCAACGCGCAGCCGAAAGAACCATACGCGTGTGTGTGACCCTGACTATCCTCTGTGTTATTTACAGACCCAGAGTGAAGTTTCCGATCATAATCGTGAGAGACTTTAAAAAACCGGTAGATATCATCGTAACACTCGTGCGTCTCGATAGCCGAAGGCGCGAGCGTGAAAGTGTCGTTCGTGAAATGCCACGACGATGGTATTTCTCCCAGCCGCATGGTGGGAGTCCTATCACACTTCTCGTCAGTAAATAGAAACAAAAAAGATTTCTGTATCCTTCGGTCTTCGAAAACTGTGAAGCTGCAATATGAGTGAATCAATGGTGATAATGAAAACATACGTTCTCTACTACACGTTACAAATCCCATCTTTTTACTAACACACTCGGTAGACGATTATGAAAATACGTGAATCGCGATTTGTTCCATCGTACAATTATACGAACGACACGTTTTTTTATTTCAAACGCTTTCTCATGATCAGGAAAAATCTGAAGATCGGGAAATCCCGGTGGATGAAGATCTCGATTTATTCAATGCCAGCTTGCTCGACAACTTGTCCAACGAGAGACAAGAAAATGGATTGATAGTTCGACCTTTACGATTGAGAGATTACGATAACGGTACGAAATTTCAAATTTTATATTCCATAGGGTAAAACACCCCGTAGTCGGCCAGGAAACAGTAGTCAGCCTCTGCCTATAGTTTGTACGAGTGGGAAGAGTACAAAAGATATGCTTTGCTCTCTTCCCACTCGTACAAAATATAGGCAGAGGCTGACTATTGGTTCCTGGCCGACTACTGGCGGTTTTACCCTATGTATTGTTGATTTTATGAAGTACAGAAAATTATAAGTATTAATACGTATTGTTGATTTTATGAATTACAGAAAATTATAAGTATTAATAGGGTAAAACAGCCAATAATCGGCCAGAAACGGGTAGTCAGCCTCTGCCTGTAGTTTGTACAAGTGGGAAGAGAGCAAAGCATATCTTTTGTACTCTTCCCACTCGTACAAAGTATAGGCAGAGGCTGACTACTGGTTCCTGGCCGACTACTGGCTGTTTTACCCTATGTATTGATGATTTTATGAAGTACAGAAAATTATAAGTATTAATAGGGTAAAACAGCCAGTAGTCGGCCAGGAACCAATAGTCAGCCTCTGCCTATACTTTGTACGAGTGGGAAGAGAGCAAAGCATATTTTTTGTACTCTTCCCACTCGTACAAACTATAGGCAGAGGCTGACTACTGGTTCCTGGCCGAATACTGGCCGTTTTACCCTACTCCCTTTTTTCAAATTTTTATCATCGACCGTTATTTTTTCAGGCTTCCTACAACTCTTGAACCAATTGACCGAAGTCGGCAATATCACCAAGGACCAATATATGAGTAAATTTTTTCACCTAATGACTTTCCCGCCGATATATTTCATATACAAGCTGAATTAACGAAAAATTGTATTCTCAGATCAATTTATGAAAATGAAAAATGCCGGTGGCTATTATATAGTAGTCGTCGAGGATCGCGACGCTGGAAAAGTAATCGGCAGCGCGTCTCTGGTCGTAGAACGCAAATTTATTCATAATTGCTGTCTGGTGAGAAATTATTTCGATCCTCTACACGAAAAATCTTCATTAATTTGTCTCGGTAAAAAGAAAAAAAAATCGCTATCCTAATCTTATTTTTAGAAAGGACGTTTGGAAGACGTCGTCGTCAATAGCGCGTACAGAGGGAAACAACTCGGCAAATTATTGGTATCGACGATATCGCTATTGGCGAAACGTTTACACTGTTACAAACTTTCGTTGGATTGTCGCGATCCTCTCATACCTTTTTACGAGAGTCTCGGCTATGTCAGAGAACCTGGTAACGCGAACAGTATGAATATACGATTTGAAACATGCGTGGGACAATCTCGTTTGTAACGTAATCCCAATTTAATCCGATACGAACTAATCGGGTGAAACAAAATCCATCATTCGCTTCCTTAAAAAAGAAAATCAAGATTCCGGAAAATTGTAGCAAAACTTCTGTGAATTCACCGATTGGGCGTTTCATTAAATTCCGCAGGAGCTATAAGATCCAATTTTCCTACAAAAGTTAATAATTTCGTCAATTATCCGTACGAACGAGAAGTATAACGATTACTTCGAAGTTTATAAACGATTATAAATTCAGGATGGAAAGTTTTTTCATGGTTTGTGCGAAAAGTTAAAAGGAATTTAAAAAACAAGAAAAAAAGAAAATCAAGATTCCGGAAAATTGTGGCAAAACCTCTGTGAATTCACCGATTGGGCGTTTCACTAAATTCCGCAGGAGCTATAAGATCCAATTTTCCTACAAAAGTTAATAATTTCGTCAATTATCCGTACGAACGAGAAGTATAACGATTACTTCGAAGTTTATAAACGATTATAAATTCAGGATGGAAAGTTTTTTCATGGTTTGTGCGAAAAGTTAAAAGGAATTTAAAAACAAAAAAAAAAGAAAATCAAGGTTCCGGAAAATTGTGGCAAAACCTCTGTGAATTCACCGATTGGGCGTTTCACTAAATTCCGCAGGAGCTATAAGATCCAATTTTCCTACAAAAGTTAATAATTTCGTCAATTATCCGTACGAACGAGAAGTATCACGATTACTTCGATGTTTATAAACGATTATAAATTCAGGATGGAAAGTTTTTCATGGTTTGTGCGAAAAGTTAAAAGGAATTTAAAAAAAAAGAAAAAAAGAAAAACAAGACTTAATGATTTTATACTTAGGATACATGGAAATGTTTTATTCTTTCGTGTCAGTTTCTAATATCAATAATATGTGTATAGTACAACGGTATGTATATAACGCGTTACTCGTTTAATGACGTTGTTTCGTACAAATTATACTTTCTTCGCGGGAGGAGCTCCGGTTCGCAATTTCGCAGCTCTCTTTGCTTCCATTTGTCGCTGTCGCGCTAATTTTCGTTCTTCTCGTTTCCTCCTGGCTTCCTCGAATTTATTGATACCACCCGATACTCCTGGGACGAAAAAAAACCGACGATTCTCAAGAGATTTTCTCAGCGATGAATTAAAGTTATGAAATTTATTGGGAAAATAGTTTACCCGATTGCTCGATCGCTTGGAAATCTTCGAGGACCTGAAACTCCGAATCTTCCCATCCGGCTTCGGAAACTTCGTTCTTTTCTTCAGCTCCCTCGGCAGCTTCTTCCTCCTGCGTAAAAGAATCGTATTATAATCATTCGACATAAATCTGCGCGACGAATTTTACGAATAAATATTTTTCTTACCGGTTCCTCTTCCAAACTCGTCCAATGGTCGTTCGCTTTTGGTGAATTAGACGATGGTGATACGGTATTAATGGTCGTTGTCTGTGGGGCGGAAGATTGTTGCTCCATATCTCCCCAATTATCAGCTTCCCAGTCCCAATCGCAATCGGAATGTGAATTGGCCGTATTGTGAGAATCATGATCGTGATCGTGATCCAAAGACGTCATACTCGTAGCGCTACTCGTCGTAGCTGTTGTACTCGCGCTACTCTGCGAACTGCTCGCTTGTTCTAAAAATACATAATTATTCAAAATTTTTAGCTCGAACCATGATTTCAATGCTTAATTCGATTTTCGAGAATATAAACATGCAATTTTTTTCAAAAAACTTTGTTTCTCGGCCGCGTTACGAACCGAGGGATGCCGGTTTGTTGAGCAAAATTCGCGAAGTGTTGTGAGGATTCGAAGACTTTGGAGTATCGGATTGACTTCGATAAAACTTTGCCGTCATCGTTGTAACTGCCCAACCGGCCCATGTGGCTGCCGCGTTACTCAAGCTCGGAGTCGCTGTGTTCACATCAGCCTCTGTAATATTGAAATAGTACATAGAAATTTACATACGCTAGTTAAAAATGTTCCATCGGTGAAAAAAAACGGGAATAGTTGTCTCCTTACCCATAGATTCTCGTAATCCAGGATCTTCCGAAACTCTCTCGAGTTTTGACAAAAATCCTCGTATCGTTCGAAAAGCATTGTCTCGCACTCCCTTGTCCGAATCCGTTGTTAGGGAACACAGAGCGGGCAATATTCTATTAGCGACTTCTTGAAGTAAAAAGTATTGTTGTGTGATCGCGAGAGCCGAGACACTCGCACTTCGCGCTGGAGGAAATGGATCTCTTGTGCCGCGAATAAACGCACCGATCAGTACCTTTAAAAAATTGCGATTATATGATAATTAAAGTAAAACAAGTTTTACAGCGTTTTATCGATTTATTCTGTCCGAGTTTCGCGTACCTTTTGTCTTATTTGAGGATGAAGATGTTGAGCTATTTTACCCAGACAAACCGTGGTATTCGTACGTATTCCTCCTTGTTCGTCCTTCGATTGTAATCTAGCAAAGTACTTTAGCGTTTCAACGTTGAGATTATTGTAATCCAACTTTGGTGCCAAATGAACCACGGATTTAATCGTTTGTTCCCGTACTGCAGGATTCGTGTCAAGAAAACCCCGAGCTACCTTCAATCAGCCAATTTTCATTGATCAAATAATGAAACAATAAAGGAAATCGATGGAAAAGAAGGAGGATATTAATAATTTTTTCGTACTTGTGGAAAAATTGCGTCGTTTATAGTCGCGGGCTGTAAATGACTAACGAATCTATCGAGTTGTTGCAAAAGTCGCAATCTCGTCGCTCGATCATTCGACGCAAATAATTTAACGACACAAGGTACGACGCGACGCTGATATTCCGCGTCGGGTAATTGTCGTCCTAATTGTAGAAGCGGTGGTAAAACTGCGCTTCCGGCATCGCCGAATTCGAACGCCGCCAGCAATTGGGGCAGAATCTTGTATCTTCCCACGCCCTCGGGAAAACTGTCGAGTTGCAGGGCCAATTGAGCGAAAAAACGTCCTTTCTCGCCACGCTCTTTCATGTGTATTTCCTCGAGAAACAAAAGAGCATCGACGAGGTCATTTTTAAAGAAACCTCCATTGCTCCGACATCGTGCTATGACGTCCGCTGGATTCGGCCTACCATCGGCGTGCGAACCCGTTAACTCTCGGTATACCGTAGATAATTGCTTGGGTAACTGGGAAAATAAATTTTTTCATCGTTACTCTATAATTCGAAATTTTACTGCGTTTTATAGACTGTGCTGAAGGTAATAATACGAAAATGCGAAAAAAAACGCAAATATAGGGTAAAACAGCCAATAATCGGCCAGAAACCGGTAGTCAGCCTCTGCGTATACTTTGTACGAGTGGGAAGAGAGCAAAGCATATCTTTTGTACTCTTCCCACTCGTACAAAGTATAGGCAGAGACTGACTACTGGTTCCTGGCCGACTACTGACTCTTTTACCCTATGTATTGTTGATTTTATGAAGTACAGAAAATTATAAGTATTAATAGGGTAAAACAGCCAGTAGTCGGCCAGAAACCGGTAGTCAGCCTCTGCCTATAGTTTGTACGAGTGGGAAGAGAGCAAAGCATATCTTTTGTACTCTTCCCACTCGTACAAAGTATAGGCAGAGGCTGACTACTGGTTCCTGGCCGACTACTGACTGTTGTACCCTACATAATTTCTTCTTTTATTTAGCGATCGTTACGCGTATCTAATCGATAAGACGAAAAATGATATTCGTCAAAATTGGCTGACCTGATCGATGCTCTTTAAATTTGCTCGTTGTCCGAGAGGACCGTTGAAGGATTCCCAAATGAGACAACCAAGTCCCCACATATCGATAGAGCTGTTCGTAATTAATATCGTCAGTTTTTCGTTGAATCAGAAAATTATTGAATACGTTTTTTTTTTTCTCATTTAACAAATTAGTTATAATTTCTTGTTTGATTATATAATAGAAACAATAATTTTAACATTTAATCGTGCTATGATTATTTATATTACCATTTGGTAGCGGGCTTTGCATTCTCTTTGACTTCGGGAGGCGCATAAATCTGCAAAGGTCGAGGCAGAGATGCGTAAGGCGAGTCAATGGCAGTCATGTATTCGACGCTTCCGAGTTTCCATTCGCTACTTTCCTCGTTGACATAAACCGAGTACAGATTGACATTGTTGTGACGCAAATTGCCGTCGTTGTTTAGAAAACTCAGGGCTCTCTGTAAATGAATATGAAAATCGAGTGTTAAAAACGCTCGGTGTTTTTCTTTTTCTTTCTTTCGTTAGTAACGATGTTCTCGTTACGTCTCGATACTTACGGTAATTTGAAAAATACCCCATGAAAAGTACAATTCCTTCTTGATACCCTCGCCGACATCGTTCTTTCTTAAAAGGTGATTTTGCAGAGGTTCCACGCGTTCCGTAGCTAGATAGATGACCTTGTCGGTCTGGTAAATGGAAATAAAAAATTTGCAGATTCCAATACGAGATAGGCCATTAATATTTCGCTCGATAATACATTTATTATTATTTCGCAAATTTTGGGACTATAATTTATAGCCGTCCAAGATTTTTAGTGCACAGCGAGTATTTAATTCGAACACGATTGTTTGAAAAACTTTTAAAAAAACGTTTTTTCTCAAAAAATTTTTAAAATATTGGACTAAATAAAGTTTTAAAGTATACATTTCGGATTATGGACGTAAGTCGATGTATTTCTCTGAGAAATAAATTATACGATTTATTTTTTGAAAGAGTACGCAAATAGTTATTGGAATCTCGGAATTTGATAAGCTAATAAATTAATATCGTATAAAATGCGCGAATAAATGAAAAGCTACCGTTTTTTTTAATAATAGCGTTAAAAACATACCTCGAGACTGTCGATGTATGTGAGAATACTCGGATGTCTCAATGTCTTAAGTCTCTTCACAGTGCTGCGAGCAATTTCCAACTGACTCTCACCACCGTTTTTCACGTCGAAAACAAATACCGAAACATCCTCGCCGCCCGCCGTGCCCTGTAAACGTTATCACTTCGATAAACTTCGATCGTACGAACATTTGCAATATTTTGTTGTTGTTGCATTTTTTTTTAAGGTTATGTACCTTCTTTTTAGCACGAAAAAGGGTCCAAATGCTTTTATTGTCGAGACACTCGACCGCCTCGCCAATTTCGTAAGGAAAATCTTTGGTGGGATCTCTGGAGAATAACGACCACATTTTCTCTAACAAATTGAGGTATATGTATTACCTCGCGTCAAGAGTATAAATAACATTCATCGTCCAACAATATCGGCGAGTCCATGAATTCCACCGACTGACAGCCACGCATCAAAATCCCACATAACCCACACTCCACACACACGTACACTCTCAAATGTACACACGTCACCGATTACTCGCGAATGTCATTAAGTTCTTTTTTCTCCAGTTTTTCTTTCCTCGTTGAACACTGCGTTATAAAAAAAAAACAACGTATTATATACAACGGAAACGCGTTTATATGTATCATACTTGTGCCACGAGTCCGCGAAACATCTTATTCCCCCTTTGACCTTTTCGAACGACCTTCCGTATTCGCACGAATCGACAAAAAAAAATAAGGAAAATCTCAAAAAACGCTGCAACGAGGGATGAACGAATTTGGCCCTAATCTCGTGACAACTTACTCGTTTAAGGGCGGGAGGGAATACGTCACGAGAATGAGAGTCACTGCATTACGGGGAGGATCTCAACGCAATCTCGAGCTCTCTGTAACTGATAAATACACTTCTGAGAATTGGCAGTCGTCGTACGACACTGCATGTTCGTTTGATCCAATTTCATTAAACCATTAATAGAGCCTCTTCTACATTCTACATTATTGAGAGCGCACTGCGAATGTTTCCTACGAAGAATTTCCTTATGCGGTCGTTTTCAGAAACTAATAGGGGGTTTGAGTTCGGTTTCAGTCCATCCTCTCCTCACACCGATTTTTATACGACTCGATCGAAAATATTATCCAAACATAGCAATGTTATTTTAAAAATAGTACTCCTCGGTACTAATTACCGAAGTAAAACTACTTATTACCAAAATTGTAAACTTTACGATCGTTGATACATATTAATAAATTGCGTTAAGATTTTTCGTTTAATTTTTTTTAAGATCGATAGCCGATACGCAAATTCCTCGTATAAGAATGCATATCGTGAAAATTCTTCACAGATATCGAAAATTTAACTCACAAAACCGGAAATTACAAGCAATTCGACGTATTCGTGACGATGCTTCAATCTGGACTGTTAAAGGTAATGCGATTATCGCGAGAGCGAATTAATTTTCTCAATCGGATGAGCCCACAGCTGTTCTCTCACAGACGAGCGATTGCGTGACTCTCGATCTTCTGACATTCGAGGATTTGGAAATGTTGCGAGCGCGTACAACCGAGATGACCTCGTCGTCGTCGTCGATGAGCAGCAACGGAAGTAATCGAAGATATCTCATACTCACGTATACCGTTGAATTCGACAGGTACATCGACTTTTGGAATATCGATAGATCAATAAATCGCGATAAATACGCATACGCCAATGAGTTCGAGCAAAGCTTATGTTTCTCTTCAAAGAAAATTCGTTACGCTTGAGATTAGTGAGCGTTTGAACTATTAGCAAAAATCGATATAAATTTATAAATTATTTTCCAACGTGAGAAACGTCCTTAAGAATCCATTATCCATTGCCTCTGGAATACTGTGGACTTCCGGATTCCGCAGTCTTGCAGGCAACAATCAGACGACTAAACACCGAGATCGAGCGTCTTCGGACGAGCGGTGTGAATAAAGATTTGAAGAAAAGCGTCGATCAGCTAACTATCGCTAATCGACAGCTCGTAGAAGAAAATCGGAGATTAATGAACGGTGGTCGGTCTCGTCCGGAAGATTGGAAGTTATATTCTCGTCATTTTTTTCTCTAATCTTCATGATAACGTCCGAAATATTGTAGACAGAGGTGCGCGACGTTTGTTGAGTACGATAAAAACGCTCGAGAACAACGTGACCAAAGAGCGTGTCTCGTTTCAAGCACAGATAGAAAAGCTTCGCGTCGAAAATGCTCGTTTATCTCTCAGAATTCGTAATTTGACGGAAGTAACTGGTAGAAAATACGTCGATGGGAATACAGTTGGGAAACGAACAACTCCACCACCACCGAGATTACCGCCGAGTCGTCGTTCTCTCAGTCGCAAGAGGAGTCGTTCGCCCGCTTCGTCGAGACGTTTAAAACCGTTCAATCTATCGCCAGGTGATTGAGTGAATAGCAAATTTCTAGCATTTAACGAGGTTTGCGCGCCATAATCATGATAGTATATACAAAATAACGGCAAAATCATCGGATACAATATTTTTCCAAGATAATTTTTTGAATTTTTGCGTCAATCTTCTTGAGCATCGTAATGGGTAATAAATTTGAGAAGTTTTCTTCGTATAAAAATCATCAGATACAATGTTTTTCCAAGATAATTTTTTGAAATTTTGCGTTAATCTTCTTGAGCATCGTAATGGGTAATAAATTTGAGAAGTTTTCACCGTATAGTAATCGAGATAATTAGTGTTTAACATCGTAACTTTAACACGAGGTCTTATGGGAAGTTATGAAAAAATACGATTTTTCACAATAACTCGATTTCCGGACGGTAAAACTTTCTCAAATTTTATCCACAGTTGAGTATTATCGTTAAGAAGATTCGCGCGAATATTAAACAATTAAACTTGGAATTCGTCCAACGTATGCCTAACGCGCGAACCTCCTTAACAGAATAAAATAGAATTATTTACCAATTATCGTTTCCCGATTGATCCAATATCATCGAGTTCTACACGTCGCAAGCTTATCTTCCGAAATTTTACGTCCGAGCTCTTTGAACTCTTCCACAGGAAGTTCCATCGAGTCGTTGAGATCGCGAGATTCTCCTCGTCGTCCACGTGTGACAAGATCCTATCATTTCGGTGCAAAAGGTCGCGTACGATTAGTTTATACGAATAAACCTTTCGTCCCGCTTTCTTGTCAACGGATTCCCCTTTAATGTTGATTTTCATTCCAGAAATTGATTTCGGTAATTTGGAATCGAGAATTCAAGCTCTTCAAAAAATGCTCCAAGATGGAATGAAGATAAATTAAGAATCTTCGAATTTACGCGAGATCCAACGAGATCGTATAAACGTATACAAACGCACACCAACCTCTTATACATTATTTGTAATATATTTTCTAGATTGTGCTTTTGCCTCTTAATACTATAATGATCAACATTTATTATACGTATCATACAACTGCCTCGAGCAGATAAGTTATATGTACAGAACGCGTTTTTTTCTTGTTAGTCCAGTCGGGACAGACATAAAACTAGCCTGAAATAGAAAAACTTCGGAGGAGCGATTTTTTTTTTTTAAACGTCGAGGAGGGTGGTTGGAAGTATACATCTCGATTTTCTAACTAACCCCGGTAGAGGATTCGCCGCCATCTTGTTTTAAAGTTCAATTTTTTCGTTTTTCCGAAATAACTCGTTAATTTTCAACTTTAGAGCAAAAATGGTAGTATCCAAAGTTGTTGGAAATTTGATTTCCTACAAGTTTAGTCATTATCATTTTTACGCTAGGATCAATATTTGCAGAGTTATACTATCAAGTATCCGGGGACAACTACATATATTTATGTATGTATGTATGTATATAGTTGCCCCCGGATACTCGATAGTATAACTCTGCAAATATTGATCCTAGCGTAAAAATGATAATGACAAAACTTGTAGAAAATTAAATTTCCAACGACTTTGGATACTACCTTTTTTGCTCTAAAGTTGAAAATTAACGAGTCATTTCAGAAAAACGAAAAAATTGAACTTTAAAACACAATGGCGGCGAATCCTCTACCGGGATTAGTTAGAAAATCGAGATTTATACTTCCAACCAACCTACCCGACGTTTAAAAAAAAAAAATCGCTCCCCCGAATTTTTTCTATTTAAATGTCCGCCCCGACTGGACTATGTCGCGTCTCGAACGAATAGTGCGCGAGATAAAAAAAAAACGGGCAAGATGAAATTGTTGGAGCTATGACGAAAGAAAAGAAGATATCATTGTTAGCGTTTAACGAGTCCGTGTGATTGAAAACGGGCGATAAAATGACTAGAGCTATTTCATCAAAATTTTAGCATATCGTACGACGCGAATTGTGAAGCTAATGAGAGGCTGTACTTTTCGTATTTGTCGTTTTACATGTATACGAACATTGCTAGTTTCGTTCATACTCGTTTCTCGACTCTCCTGTCCGGCGAGTTCGGTCGAAACGCGTAACTTTCGTTTAATATAAATTAATACGATTAACCGAGTCTATCGTGTCCCTTAACTTCGTTTTCGAAATATCCTATTGCTCGATGGACTAGAGATATTTCCTCGTTTTTACTCTCGTCCGTCTTGGAATCGTTACCTCTTCCGCTCGATCGCGTATCTTCGTCGCTTCGATCCGTTTTTCTGCCCTCGTCGTTTCTTAATCGCTCCAAAACTGGTAATTTGTGCTTGGAACGTTTGGCTAAATCTTCTATCGCTTTTTGCAATATTCTTATCTCTTCCTCTTGCTGAAGCGTGGTTTCGTGTAGGACTTTTATATCGTCCGTGAACTTTTGTATCTGGGCGAGTCTCGATTCTTCCTTTTTCGTCTCTTTCGAAACTTGACGATTGTATTCCAGGATGAGACAAGCGCCCGCTACGCTGAATATTATTACTTCGCCCATGAGATTAGCGCCCAATTCGATGGCCATTTGTTCATTGAGCTTGGCAACTTTGGTAGGCTTTCCGAGATTCATTACGTACATTTTCGCCTTCACCTCCGCCCAGTGATAAACTGCGAAGCCAATGAAATCTTATTACGGATCGATTTGTAACGGTTTTACAGGATAATTTTAATACGTGAGAATTATTTCAACGATTCTGTGAGAAGAAATTAAAAGTTCGGTGAAAAGTTGGTAAATAAAAAATTTTGTAAGTTTGTAGTTTTGTTAAATTTGAGATTTTTAAGATAAACGGAAAACTCACACTGAGCGGGTGGTATGATGAAGTAAGTTCGGAATACTTCGTGGTTCTTTGCCTGAGTGACGAGTAATTTAGCGAGTGGCTTGCTGATTTGCTTGACGAATAGAACACCCAATTTTAGAGCAGGAAATACGCCAACGGCCATTTTTATTGTTCGTATTTTTCACGATTACGAAGAATCAAGCGCCACGTATCCTACGATCGAATGGTAATTTATTATTTGCAAAGTCAAAAAACATCGTGGCCTTGTAACGGTTCGTCGCACGACTCGCAAGGTCGTCAGTGGCTAAAATAGGATGAGATTGTAGCGTCAACTTTTTTTCACGTCAATGTCACTGTACGATCGAACGTTAAACGAACGCGAATTATGTTTACGGTGTTTGTTGTCACCTCGTCGTAAAATCAACAAAAGCACTGTTTCTAATATCGTTGAAATGCATACTGTCTCTTACCTCCGGAATGATTTCGAAAGAAAGCAGACGGCCATACTGTCTAACCGCATAACATAACGTTTCTTTTTGCCTTCTGCTACGATGTCATTACTGCAGTTATATTGTACGTTAAAAACTTCATTGTCATTTGATATATTACAGTGCTAACAGATAACAATACTGCAATTGAACAATAATAACGCGAAAGTTTCCTCGATGTAACAAAGATATGGCGGTTAATTCATCGATTGAAATACTGCATGCGAAGTTGTCGTTTACATTTATCTGCTCAATGACTGCGATCGTAACGCTAACTGTCGGTCGGAAGCAGAACCTATTGAGTGGGTATATCATTAATCCAACGGTAAAGTAGATCATACGTAACACGAACAAAAAAATCTGCGTTGATAATTCTTCCCGATGACAATGAATTCAGACGAGTAGAAGGAATCTAAAAGAATTATAGAAGCATATATTGTTTTGCGCGACGCAAAGGCGTCGTAGCGGTCGATTGTGACATCAATCGAGATTATATACGCCCCGTAGACGATGCCGCGAGAGCGCAAACGCTTTAATAGGTTGTTTCTGCCGTCTTTAATATTCTCACGTTGGAGAGTCCAGCGATCGAACCCCCCTCGAGTCATTTCTTTTTTTTGCTATTAACATTTTTGTTAATAAAAATTGTTTTTGTTTTTTGTTAATAAAAATTGTTTTTGTTTTTTGTTAATAAAATTTGCTGTTTTGTTTCCATTTCTCTAATAAAAATATTATTTTAAAAATCTGTGTCGATAATTAAACTCATATTCGTTATATTATGTTTTACCACTTCGAAAAAGGATGGATAACAGAGCAGTCGTTTCGCGATCTCAACGAAATATTTGGCGAAAGAACAATCAGCGACGAGAGTGTAGAGTTAGCATAAGAGTTAACAGTGTGGGGATAAGGTGATAAAAAAAGTAGCGCTAAAATTTTATGCTAGCTCTACACTCGTGACTCAAACACCATACACTCGATACATATCGCCCATCCCTCGTTCACTCACTTTATTACGTTGTCAAAAACGGCACAAGATGCTAATCGAATTGTTGTTAAGATAGTTTGAAATAATTAAATTACCACCAGAGGACTGGACATTGCGCGAATCTAAAGAAAAGTTTTTAGACTTTAGTTTTTTGCAACCCTTATTTTACCCCGAATAATACGAGGAAGGGAAATAATACGTACAATATTTCCGTTCAATCAGTGTATATATATTTTCAACTTCAGGATTCCGACGTCAGAAGTAAAATCGAATTAATTTTCTTTTTGTCTTTAAACAAAAATATTATTTTTAAAAGGTCGGTAAACTTGCCCTACATTCTATTATTGTTGCAAATATTATGGGCACTTGGTATTTTTATTATACGGCTTGCTAGTAATCCTTTCCCTTCCGTCCCAAGATCTTTTCTCGCTGTGCCATGAGGTCTTCTTGTGTAATTTGCACTTGACACTTGCGGGCGTATCGATGGCACTTGGTTGTTCCACAGCACTCAGAATCCAAGGTACACTGGAAACACAAACGTAAATTTCAGTTTTATGAAGATTGATGAATCAATGGCACGTTTTGGTGATGTAGATGAATAACAAAATGAGCTATTTGTTCATTTATAATTTTTATTATTGTATCGTCCATTTGAGCCCTTTGCGGTAAATACCGATTCCTGTATTATTAACGCAATTGAAATCGTCATCCACGAAAATTATACATCCGTATTTCATTTTTTTTTCGTGCAAAGTAGATTTTTCACAGTAATTAAGCAATTAGTCGATTGAATTAATTGGATCAGATAATTCAACGCACTTTCGCACATTTTGCAATTGAAAGTCAAAGTACTCTAGTACGATAATTTAGTAGTTTATCTTTGCAAAAATAAAGCATTGTTCATAAAATACCTAATCAAACTATTTCGAATTAAATCAAACTTAATAAATCAATACTTGTCTAATGTAATTTTAACCCGTGCCTTGATAAATATGATGAAAGAATTGATAAATTTTATCCGATAATAACAAATAATATCGTTAAAATAAATCAAATAAAATCTTTGATTCCTGCATTTATTTGTCATCAATGAAAATCTTTTTTTTCACGATCGTTTTCATTTAGCTTCTCTTGCGAAACATGTACCGGTGAAATGATTAATATGGTCGATGTATTGGATAAAAAAGTATACGTACACTGTCACCATGTCTACCACAGGAACCGCGAGTCGCGGCTGTGATCAGACAGATGCTCATTAAGCCAACAAGAGCGAACAATAAAACTTTCGACATATCGATGCTTTTTGAATTACTGCTTTCTTCGAACAGTCTGAAAACATGATAAAAAAATGCGCGTTATGAAAAATATTCTTTGTAAGTATAATATATCATAATATTTCTTGTCAATAATGTAACAATAATTTTTTTATTTCTATTGAAGAAAAAAAATGATTGCGTGGTTAGTAACATTTACAACGGACTCAGACTCTTATTTGATATTGTACAACCACGTCACGTTTGTTTTTGAGGTAGTGCGCACGTTTTGTTTGAATTTTTTTTTTCATCTTGTCTCATTATATTATTGGATAATACGCCATTTCGGTTGTTCGTCAATATCTTTTCCAGGGTGACGAGTTGAAAGGAGTGTCAACTCCCATATGAAAGAGGTAGAAAAAGTATCACAAAATGTTTTGGATTTAAGAGCTTACAGATCTTGCCACTCGTGTTATAGCGAACTTTAATTAATGACCAATGGGAGTATTTCCAGTAGATGGAGTGCCTATTTTGACATTTCGTATATATATATAAATCACGCACATGTTTTGTATGGATAGTTTCAGAAGAATTTTTATAAAAAATTGATAACAAAGAGGTTGGTCGGAATTCGTTATTATTATTTATAAAAACTGAGTCTTCCCAGTTTACCGATGAATTAAAAAACTTAACTTATTTTAATAATTATCCCGTTGTTTGTTGTTTGTTTTTGTGAAAAGATTTTTGGACTAGAGACACATCGGGGGACGATACATTCAAATAATTTACTAAAATTAATTGAGAACTTTATATATTTTAATTTACACGAAAAGCAATCGCGTCATATTGCCAGTATCAGGCATTGGTCAAAATAAATATTTTGACAAATATTGGTAAATTGAGTGCAGCTTCACGTTATGTTACTCTCGTAGTTTGTTTATCTCGCAATATCATGCTTGCTCGTTCCTCACGATTAGTCAGTAATTAGCGTGATTAGCTTTCGACTACGCTTTTTAGGTCGGAATTAATCGATCTTTCCTCTAATCTTCCTGATCTTTCAAGTAGAGCCAGAATTTGGAAAATGACCAAATTGAAACAATGCAACCATAATATGCGTTCGAAAAAAATGAAAGCTTTGTCGTGAATTTCGTAACAAAAACGATTATCTTTTGGCTTTAAATTTTACTCTTCAAATGTTTTCTCAGGAGGGCACCCTAATATCCGCATTTATTATAATATTTGCGATTATATTTATGAAAAACACACGAATACAAAAATTGATTAATACAGGAAAGGCAGAGCTTACGATCCTTAGATAATCTTCCGTTTTTACAAAAGTTTAAATTGATATTTAATGTACGCTGTCAAATGACCAAAAATTACTCCAATATATTCGGAAAACTATGCGATTTAACGTTATAAATACACTGTTTTATTTTTAATTGAAAAACGAATCTATCGGTCAATTTTGGTTTCGATTTGATCATAGATTTTTAAATCTGGTTACAAGACCAAATCTATGAGATACGTGATAAGGTCGTCCAGAATCATTGGTATTCAGGCTGTCAATGCGGAGCATAAAAAGTCTGGAGTGTTCACTTTCAAAGTCCGAGGTCACGAATGATCGCACAAGCATTACCAGTATCGTTTTATACCTTCATTCGTGACGAAATCCATTGCTCACACTGACTCACTACGAATATTCGTGGAATTTAAAGATTTGGCACACATCGTGAATAAATTAAACGAATTTTCTTCTGAATTCAACTATTTAATTAATCGAGATAACAAAAGTACACCTCGTAGGCCCAATTTCGATGCAACGCGTTTTAAAGCAATTTTCTTATGATTAACAATTCTATGTTCATTAAAAACGACCGAATTACTTTGTTTTATAATTATTATTAATAATTTCTGACTGACATCGTTACAGACGGATGTTTGACACAATCGTTCTTATCGGAACGACATTCGTCGTTGAGAAAAACTTTGTTCTTACGTTCAACTTCTTCACTCGTATCGCGTATCTCGTAATTGGATATATGCGACTTATTATGTGGCAGTATACTCACTCTTCGGTGGTACGATTAAAACTGGCTTCTCAAAACAGCTTCTGAGGTTTTTATACAACCGGTTGCCGGTCTTCAACCGTTTTTTTACACGCGTTGCGCAAATTTCTGAGGATTCGGGGACGCATGTGTTTTTATACGGGTACGAGAGAGATTGAGATTTTATTATTCTCTTGAAACAAGAAAATCAGTATATCAGGCTTATTCTACGGCGTAACGATCATCGCCGCGGTTCCACTAAAAAGTGGGTCATCTAACGAATTGGTTGATTCAATTTTTAATTATTTGTAATAAAATGTAATTTAATTACTCCCATATTTTTATTATTATTTAATTCAAAATTTCATGGTGAATTTCCTGGCAAGTATGGAGGTCGGATCATGGTCGTGATCGTGACTTCGGTGAAGGTCTATATTGACCTCGTGAACGTGACTTGATATTCGCTAGACGTGTTGCTAAATCACTAAAATTCCTCTTTCTTTGATTTTTTAAAAATCTTAAACGTAAATACGGAATAAATAACGAAGCGTGAAATTAATTAATTAATACAATAAGTAATAATTTAATGATTAATTATCAGTTTTTAATATAAAAAAAGGATTTATACATTAATTAATGACATTAATTATCCCCATCCCATTTATAGGAAGTGGTTTCATGTTCATGTTTTCCAATGTGCCAAGTCTCTTTTAATTTTTCAAAACTATATAATAAAGCTATATGTTTATATAATGTGTATACATATAACACATTTGATATTTCTGTCGAGTTTTTACGAAAAAACAATTGACAAAATGTGGACTAGTCCAATACAGTTGTTAGGACTTCCCCAAGGAATATGTGTATAGGATAGACATTTGTATGATCCGTTTATAAATAAGTCCAGAGAAGATATTCGTAATCGAATTTGCTTGATATTTTGTCTTTATTATTGGCTGTGAATTAATAAAAAAAGTTTCCATACATTAATTATCCTTATAAAAATATTTGTATTCACCAAATTTACATCGAATAAACCATTTAAATAAATTATATCATTGGATTGGATCGATTTATAATAATCGAAAGAGAGACAAATTTCCACGAAGGTAAAAGAAAAACAAGCTCTTGATTTCAAATGCTGGAAGACAGTTATCGATAACAGGGAATTTCCATCGTACGCAGAGTTCACCGGAGTCTAAAATATATTTTCTCGTTCTCTAACAGTAATACGTATGTAGCATACATCGGTAGCTGCTGAGATAATAAATAATGACAAGCTCACGGGGTTATCTAGGAGCGCACGATAGTCACTCTCTCTCACGAATACTGCAAGCAAAACGAACGTGTATTTAATTTAAATAGTCTACTGAAAACAACCACAAAATTAATTCAATTAAATGAGATTCGTTTGTTTGTGTCGAATATTGTCAAATTCGCAGATAGAATTGAAGATAAGAATAATTTGAAGAATTAATTATAGCCACTTGAAACTATTAAGTGTAAAAATTGTCAGAAAGTCGTGAATCACAGAAATATTTTCATGGAGCTTCGACACATTACACTCGTAAAATGTCGAGGGCATTGGTTGAATTCTTTCATTGTAATTCTCGTGAGAAATCTAGCTGATAATTATAATTCGTTTCTAAAGTGGAACATATTTCTTTACCGATATGGTAATTATTATATTATATTTTTTTATAAATAAAATCGTGTAAGATAAGGCCTTTTGTATGCTACCTATGTAGGTAAAGTTTCCTGTGTGTGTGTGTGTGTGTGTGTAGGGGATTGACGTTAACTGTATGATAAATTGCAAAAATATTTTTCGAACCCTCAGCAATCCGAGGTTATGTAGAAAATGATTGTTTAAACAAAATAATAAAATCGATCGATGTAAAAATTTCGTGAATAGCTAAAAATTTAGACGCAAGTGTCCGTTTCGCATGAACGCCACGCAGAATACTCACTGTTCCGGTTTATGCGAAGTCTTTATCATATCGTATAATACGTGTCTGATCGCAAAATACCAAAGTGGGATGTTTGAGTGTCGAAGAACAAGAGAGAGAGAGAGAGGGAGAGAGAGAGAGCGCGAGGTAGAGAGAGAATGGCGAGGGTGGGGCATGATTGCACGAAGGAAGATACTCATAAAACATATATATAGCCGTATAAATTTTTGTGATATTGTAAAAAACGTATGAATAAAAAATGCTGGATTTTCAATGTTCGTGGTACAATTTCGATCGTTACACGGTTGAATTAAAAGTCCTAAAAATGTCTGTAGTCTTGCAATTAATTAAAAAATTACATTGGAATGACTTAGAGAATTGTAATTATATTTTTATTGTTTTCATGAAATTGTACATTAATACGTTAAGTATACATACATTATTATTATACAGTCCGGCGACGACACAACAAGAACTGAATTTTCATAAGGAAAACAATTGTCTTCGGACTAACGACCCAAACAAATCGTCACAGTACATCGATTTCCATTTACGTCGTACATACGTGACTGTAAACGAGACAGTTGTAAGGCTTGCAGCAATCGACGGTCTGTGTGCACTGTGTGGAAAAAAGAAAATTTTATCTAGAGAAAATGTGAAAAGATGAGGTCGTAAACAATCATGCTGCCACGTTTGTTACATTTTTTAATTCGTGTTAATTATAAATTATACAAAACATCCACTAACATTATCGCCAAGTTGTCCACAGGGGGTGCCTAACGTTTCATAGTGTGCCGCAGCGATGGTAAAGTATAAGGCTATTAGAGCGACGAGAACGAGCATCAATATTTTCGACATGATGACATTAATTTATTTCCGGATTAACGATCTAAAAAAATTCCGCGAAATTTAATGAATTACAGATTTTTTTATTAATTACAAACGTATAGGTAGATCTTTTATTTTCGGATATCAATAATATTTATATGTGACTTTTATGGATAAAATACTCACTCGGGAAAATTCGGTTGTGGACGATAACGGGTTTTCTCCTGCTGTGATTCGATCGATTCTCGACGCCTAATGAAGCCTCGGCATTGATATTGAAGTATTTATATAAATGGAGAACACGTCATGCAATGTTTATGTTTCAATAATGCGCGCCCCGTCTGAAGCTTTGTAGATCAATCGCGAGTCCGGTCTGTCAGCATTTCGGAGGAATGTCACGTGCAGGTATGTGTTGACATTACTTATACAAATGCACAGTTACATAAATATAATGCAGATAAGAATTATATGTAGGTATATGGGAAAATATTTCAAGCAATGTAGATATATAATACACGGCTGGGAATTTGCTAACGTTGCCTTGTATGCATCACACCATCGACGTCTCGACCGTTGATAAAAATGATCTTAATGAATCAATCACTGCGCATTTACAATTGATTGAAAAATCATACAAAAAGAGTTAAATTTATGGATATAATTTTATGACCAATAGTGTGTAATTTGTATCGAATAATTGGCAAAAATTATCTCTTCATAATCTATGATAATTGTTCTTGGAAAGAAACTTAATAAGTGTTTTTTTTAGTTTCTCGCAATTCGTCGATTAAAAGATATTATATAAACAACGATTAAATCTTGGGTTTGGGTTTACATCCTTCAATAGACAATAATCAATAATATGGAATAATTTATTTATAAATATGACGGTCTATTATAATGATAAAAAATACTTTAAACGTATAAAAATAATATCGAAACAAGCGTCACGTCATTTGTTTTGCTGGTTTAAATGGCTTTCTTTCCTACCATATAATGTCAGCAGCGCCATCTATCGATCGGACGATTTACAAATAGCTTCCATTTACAATTAGATCCTCTCGGCTCACTCGGTACCGTCGTAACGATAGCCGAAGCATAACAACTTTAACACGATAACTACCAAGGCTGTTCTCTTTACCTTTTCGTTTAGCCGGCGATATCTGAGGCGACCTTAACGCAACATACAATGTCGATTACCAGTTGCCAACATGGCGCTAAACAGATTAAATATTCCTCTTTATTAAAGCATTTAATACTCTTTCGGTGATGATTTGTGCAAATATTGAAAGATTTGGTTGATGTAATATGTCTATTCGGGCAATTTTAGATATTCTGTCTGATAATGAAATAAAGAACAAATTGTAAATTTCAAGTCATACGGCCATTTTAACGAAGATATCGGGCAAATGGCGGAAGCCCGATGCGCATGGGCGTATGGTGTAAAATTCATAAGAGAGATGGCAGTGATAACTCTCCAGTTTCGTAGGTCAGTCGTTAGATGTCATGGATTATAGTTCGTTCATTTTGCACTATGCACACTTATCAACGATTTATTGCTTTACCGAGAGTCGAGCACCGTTATTACCGACATCTACGAGTAAAACTTGCTCATATTGGCGTGACAGCGCTGTGTTATTTGAACTTACAGCAGGGGAGACTATTAGCCTGGGCGATCGAAGAATTGCACAGGCACGTGCTTTGTTTCTAGCCCTCGAAACGTTTAAATGAAAATTTTTTAAATTCTGTATATATATCGTTTACACTTTTTGAGAAAATAATTTATACGGCGTTTTGAAATATAAAATAGATGAATAGTGAATAATTTTAATCACAATAATTTATTTCTTTTTTTATGGAGAGTTGAATTTTTTTTCGTAATTTCTGTTTATATTTTTTTCATGTCGTATTACATATTAACGATGGGAGAAAAGAGTCGTAAACAAAAGGCTGGAATTATATTCGCAAAGTTTTCCTTGAGAAATGTTGCGGCTAGATTTATACAGCGAAAACTAAAAAAAAAAAATAATTCGACTGAAGATCACTCTTCATAAAATCACATAAGCGGTGAATTGCTTTTAGTATAATAAATATCCATTAACGCAAATATTAATAAATATCCATTAACGACAATCCATTAACGATGTAACTCCTATCAATGCGAATGACCCAGAGTAATTTCGTTTCCCTAAAAACACCATTACTTACAAATTCCCATTGAATAAAAATTCAACGTCGTCTCGTGGTCCAAAATTAATAGCTCTTCGATCATTGATTGCGAATAAAACCAACGCGTGACATTTAGGCGATCGATTTGCGATAAAAATTGTATCGCCGTAGTTTATTATTGCTCGCTATCCTTCGTGAACGATATTTAAATTTTCGACACGATCACAATTGACAATTTAAGTTCGATAACGTCGTTTCCAATCCCTCGAAAATAAATGATTTGTTGCCATAAAAACAAAGTTTTTACTCGCTGGATTAGTTTCTACGAGCTAGATCGTCATGTATATCTCGAATTGTTTTTTTAATGTTAAACGTACATTACCGCGATCCTTTCATTCTCACGACCCTGATATTACGTTGTTGAGATTAAATTTATTATCGTTCGAGAGAAAAGACAGTGGCCCCATTCTTATGATTGTGTTGCTACGTGCATTTCGATCTCGCGACGGTAGAAAAAAAAAGGTTAGAGAGTTACGTCCGACTACATGCATACGGGAGTAGGCGTTCGTAGCTAATCCTGATTCTAATGACAGCACACTAGGAAGCCGTATATTCATACCAGGCCGCGTGTAGTAACTTGCAACCATAGACGAACACCGGCTTTTTCATCAGGGATGATAGAAACCTCTCGCTAGCCTCGGAGCACCCCTCGTGCGTTTATTTTTCGAAATAATGTTTTTGCTCAACACCCTGATTAAAAAAAAGATGTCATCGAATTTTCGAAATAGAATAAATGCACCCTCTGTCCCTCATTCGTTCATAAATTCGATTGCAATAAATTGCCTTAAATTGGACATTGAATAAAAAATGTTCGCAATAACAAAATGCGTTTAAATTGTCAAAATTGTCGATAAATCATCATCGATTCGAAAAAAAACACTGATATAAATCCACGCTAGATATATTTCACGTTTGTGTAAGATGTGTGTTATATTTTTCATATTTCTCGATGCTTCGTCCCATCGTAGAATTATTTAGTCGTAGGGCCTGCAGGTGAACGACGACGGCACTGCACCTAAGCCCCTGCCCCGGGGGTGCATGCCCTGTGGATGAGCGTAACTTGAACAGTAGACCATCGCCCTGAAAGACAGTCGTCGGTGTTCGGCGCGCCGCTCCGTACTCGTAAACCATATTTCGCGATAAAAACGTTTGTCACGTTGTCAAAATTTGCAAAAAAAAAACATTCCAAAACTTGTCAAAATTAGTTTTACTCGAATAACGCAAAGAGGGTTGTAAAAAAGAATTACCCTTACCCACACACACACCCACACACATACACACACACACACGCATACATCCCCCCCGCACATTCAAACACACACACACACACACACACACACGCACACACATATACACACGCACGCGTGCGCACATACACGTACATACATACACACACACACGCGCGCGCGCGCAGGCACCCAAGCACGCGCGCGTACACACACACACCCCAACGCGCGGGCGCGCGCACATGGGCACATACAGACAGAAGGATACACATACAAATACTCACACGACAGAACACGCCAAAAATTGCGCTACATCAATCGAGAAGAGTATCGCGTTGCGGTAATCGTATCGATCTTTCTTTCTGTCGCGAGAGACCGCCGCAATATTGTACCGAGACGCGCGCGCGTGTGATTTTTTTTTCGCTGCTTAGCGCGGATCCTGGCACTGCTCAAGGAATTTAAATGTGCAGCACGAGAGGTGCGCTATACGTATATGTACATATATATATATATATGTATGTGTGTGTGTATATAAACATATTTATATATGTATATATATATATATATATATACATACATATAAAAATATAAAAAAATAAAAAAATATAAAAATAGGGAAAATGGACTACAACGTGTCGCATAGATCACGTTGTAGTACGACTGCGAGGGATGAAAGAGAATTTTAGAATTGTAATCAGGGCTGTGGAGGCTTCGACGCGGAAAATTTCGCATTGAAAATCCGAGTTTACCGCATCGCGAGAGATCTAGCGGATTTGTTGATTATAGAGACGTCACGTGTCTATGTAACGAAGTAGATATATATCGGCGAGGGACGCAACGCGTTTGATCAGCGACTGCAGTAGAAAGCGCATCTAGAATTGACCGCGACGTGAGAGACAGAGTGAGAACGTGTGAGGGCGAGAAAGTGTGTGCGGGGGAGAGCGAGAGAAAGGGTGAGAGAGAAAGGGCGAGAGAGAAAGGGAGAGAGAGAAAGAGAGAGAGAGAGGGAGAGAGAGAGGGCGAGAAAGGGAGAGAGAAATAAAATGGAAGAAACCCGAAGTAATGAGGGTGCGCGCCCTCTCTGCAGCGGGCAGATGTCGTATTCCTAGTTACAGGTGCGGTACACACAGCAGGCTGCTCACTACTGTGTCTACAAAGTTATATCAAGAAGGAAACCGGAGAGAACCGTGTATCTGTGTGTATGCGCGCGCGTGCGCCCTTGTACGTGTATGTTTAATACTTTCTTTCTCTGTGTATGTCGTATGTATGTACGAGTTCGTGTGTACGGGAGAGTCCTGCGCCGCTATCGACCTTTGGGTCGATCAACTATTTACCTTCAAGCGTATCGCAGTCAGCCGTTGCCGAATCAACACTATCGATTTTTGCACCCCTTCACTGCACTCCTTTTACTCCCCTTTGCAAATCACTATACTATGCTTGTATCTATATAACCTTTTCCCACCGTCTCAAACAAGTATACGTTAAAATATTTAAGTAAAGATAATTAAGCGCAACACCACGAGGTCACTCTCGCACCTGTTCGATGCACGCATTCTCCAATATCGATACACGCAAATTCGCATCGTTCAATTCTCACCCTTATATCGCAAGATTTTTCATTCTTGAGAATTTTTATTTCTCGGTAATGGCGGTTTATTCGCAATATAGTGTTCGTGGTACGTTTCGCGAATGCAAACATCGATTGAAATTTCACAGAGATTGGCTCATTTTACAAGGGTTGCGGGATAAGGGTAAAGGGTAAATAGAAACGTGGTAAGAGTACGAGGTTAAAGTAAGTAGGTAATGGGAAAATAGGAAAGCTCAATGTGAATATTTATACTTGTATTGTTGACCACACAGTGACTCGTGTACTTATTCGCGAATCCTCATGCTCGTACAGCAACTCAAACAACTCGCCCAACTATGCGCATATAGCCAACTGGCCATCTAGCCATTTGTTTGGGCACTCGCACATCCGTCGACGCAGCTACTTACTGCAGGGTGAGTGTTTGACTCGCTGTATGATTGTCCGTCTAAGGAACCGTGTGACAAGTCACGTCGTCAAGGGTAGCAATTGTGTTATGTATTACGAGTACATCCACGAGTGCCTGCGAGTATCAGGGTATATTTGTCAGATCTGTTTGAGTATCCGTGAGTATTGGCGAGCGTATAAAGTAACTTTTTTTACCGCATTATTATTATGCAAATATTTTTATAAATACAAAGAATATATGTTTTTGTTTCTCTGCTTGTTTGCAGGTATACTTGCACCAGGTAAAGGAACATCATATGCGGGTACGAGCTCAATAAGGTCCTAGCAAAGTCACGAAGCATCGATCGTCCTGGCTAGCCCTTTTATTACCGTTATATTACGACGATCGGGGATTATACGATGAAATAACGGTTTAATGAATAATTTGATTGATCATTTTCATTTTTAGCGTAATTACGAAGATCGTATCGGGCGTGAAAAGAGAACAAATCACTCGAGATTGCCCGAGAAATTAATGACATCGCTTATTCCTTGGTCTTTCGCGATATTAATTAGCCGAGTCCAAGAGCGATTATCTCGTTTGTCAATTAGCTAATTATCGGTTAAACCCTCAGCAATTTTCTTTCAGACGTGAATGTTGACGAGTTATCAAAATCGCGGCTTCTCACCCGTCTCGGAGCGTCGTAGAAGGCCACTTTGGTGGATAATGACGCTTGTTCATGATAAATGCTTGACAACCGCCGGGACGCGCACCCCTCTTATCTTTCCCTCTCAACTCTCTCTTTCTTTAACTTTAAGTCTCTTGCTCCTCCCGTGTAATTAAAAGAGATAAAACTTCCATTTGACGGATAATTTTTTTCTGGGCACATCCAGTGTCTTGTATTATGGGCAATTATGGGTAATTATGGGTGTCGCGACAGACACCTTTTCTAATAATAACGCGAACGTTTTCGACGCTTTAAAGTCATAAATCTTATCGCCGTTATTAAAAATACGTATAATAGCGGGAAAACGTGACGATACTCAAATATCTAAGGGTGGTTTTCACGATAAAAATATTTGAATAATATTTTGCTATTCTGCCTAAAAAAATAATTTTTTTAATAATTTTTTTTTAAATCACTTAAATCAAGCGCGATAGGCTGATTTAATCCTTCAAGTTTTCCTTCCGATAAAACTGTGACTCTCGCCGCGATGATCGTTAAATCCCATTGACGGATAAAATAAATCGCACACTTGTTATACGAAATTAAAATTGTTCGCGGATGGGGAAATCATTTTGAAGAATGACTAGAGGGTATTCGCGTGAAACAGGATTATCCTGTGAACGGTGCATAACGACCAAACAATAACAACCGTGACAGCACGGGTCGTAGCTGTAGAGAAAATCTGGTACGCGATGATAATTTTATTTTCAATCCTTTTTCTTAAATTTGTTCTCTTCCACTATATCGCAGTAAAAAACAATCAGTCGCATAAACCATATGGAATATTGTGCGATTCGAGTAATAAAATTCGTTCCTCGCGCCATCCTTTAATTCGTTGAATTCATCTCAGGGCCGAACGGGGGTAATGAGAGTCAGGACATTCAAAATATTTTCCATTACTTATCGTTGCATCTCTATCTCGCCTTTTAATTAACGAAACTGTTGGTTCGTTGGCTCGTGTCTTTCATAGCTACGTCCTCGTGCGACACGTGAGCCTCCCCTGCAATAATTCGGCTACAAAATTTGGACAATCGATGAATGGACCATTTGTATATCACATACCAATATATAGGTATATACATATGTATCGATCAAGTCCCAGGCAAGTCAGATCTCTCCCATAACTTCGTATACAAAGAGCACGAGGCCGCAGATTGAACGTGTTCAGAGGGTCATCACGTTAGTTCCTGATGTCTCGCTGAGGAGCACGTGTACGTTCGCGTACTGTAGTTCGGCCGGTACAAGTGTCCGCGTAACGAAACGCGAGAACGGTCATACGCGGCGAGCGTGAGTCTGCAACCTGCTGTGAGCGAGCCCGTATCTCACGTACTTTTCTCTCTCTCTCTCGACCGCATCTCTCTCTCTCCCTCTCTTTCCCTCTCTTTCTCTCTGTCTATGTAGGTCTCTCATTCTCGGTCGTTGACGATTTACTGTGACTGCATCCGCTAACTTTAACTCTGTAATCCGCTAACACTGTCACTTCGTCACTCAGACACAGAGCGCAGTACCAGCAAGTACTGCTGGTGTACGCTAAAGGGTTTCCCATACGTGCTCGATCAAGACTTGGAATATCGTCGTTTTCTTTTTTTTTTCTTAATTACACCTTTTATATTATTTTTGTTTGATTTTTTATTCGCGAGAATACAAATTCGCGACGACGGCGTCCTCGAACGTTTGCAATTGTCGGTAATAACGCGGCAGCTCGCGCCCCCTTTTCCGATCGACGTGCGTACACGCCATTCTGTTGATTTATTTGCACCACAGGATATGGGGCCCGTGGAGGCATATCGTTACCTCATGGACGAAATATCAGGTGAGATTTTTTTAAAAGCTTCATTTTCTTTGTTGAAAAAGAAACAATCGTTACATGGATATCTGATTTGATAATATTCGATGTTTATCTACACGAGTGATTTTAGAATTTGATAAACGTAATTTTTTCACTTTTGTATTTAGAGGTGTAATATATTGTCGTATGTATGAAAGTAGAAATATCTATATATGATTGTATGGCCAACAGATCCGAGGGTGGCTGATTGGCCTCTGATGGCCAGTCCATTTCCATTGGCAACGATACTTCTCGTCTATCTACTCTTCATCCTTTACATTGGCCCGATGTACATGAGAAACCGTCGTCCGTATTCCCTCCACAATCTCATGATATGTTACAACGTGTTCGTCGTTCTCGCGAGTGCAACAGTTTTTTATGGGGTGAGTTATTTCGAGAAACTATTATGTATGTTTTATTTTCAATTTACAATACAACGTAATCGTTACATTTTTTCATGAAATTTCAGCTCCTCACGTCCGGTTTCACAACGAATTTATCGTGGGGTTGCGAGCCCGTCGATTATTCCTTCAATTCCGAGCCAATGAGCGTGAGTTTATTTTGTTTTAATGAAAAAATACGAAATTTTACGTGCCATGTGGGATTTTGATACGAACGTCGAGCGATTCGATAAAAATTTAAACTGGGCTACATTGAATGGGTTGTTCGTTAGTTTGACTAAAAATTGCTAACAGTTATAAAGGTGGTAAGATTTTCTTTTCTTAAATTTGACGTTAATTCGTGTAAGAACGATTAAATACAGGGATGTATCATTTTGTGATTTTCTCACAGCTATATTTTATCGTTGGGATGAACGAGCAGTGTTAATTGGTTAATTAATTGGCCAGTGTTAATTGATTCACTGGATAGGCAAAAATTAATCGACGATTTCACGAGTGACATTAATCCCTTTGAAACTTAGATGGCCAGATGGGTCTGGTGGTTGATGCTACTTAAGATGTGCGAACTCGGCGATACCGTAATATTCGTTCTTCGCAAGAAATACAAACAGTCATCCTTCTTGCACATTTATCATCACGTGACGACCGTTAGCCTTGCCTGGATCGCGTGCAAATATGCTCCAGGTTGGTTTTCCAACATTTCCAAAAACTCACATTTATTTATATTTAAAACTTGTATTCTGTGACGAAAAATTATTGTCTTATCTTTAATATTTCAGGTGGTATGTGGACATTTATCATGATGCCAAACTGCATCGTCCATGTTATCATGTATACTTATTATCTACTCGCTTGCCTTGGGCCAGAAATGCAAAAGAGAGTCTCCCGGTGGAAATCGTATTTGACGATGCTTCAGTTGGTACGTAGACCCGCGATTAATAATAAAATAAAGTTTTTAATCCGATTTGAACTCGAGAAATTCTAGCAATCGCTTTTGGTTCACATTTGATACCTCGTACTTGTCAAGAAAACGTTAAATTCAATTTGCCATTTCGTGAAAAGGAAGTTTAATTGAAAACTCTCGAAGTGTGAAGTATTATATGGAATATGTTAAATGATTAAATGATATATGTATGTTTCAGATTCAATTTGTTGTAATGCTGTTACACACGGCCCAGGCACTAATGCCCTCTTGCGAGCCTAGTCGCAAGCCACTCGCCTACCTCTACATGTTTCACGTTATCGTGATATTCTACATGT
This sequence comes from Netelia inedita, assembly GCA_964017225.1. Taxonomy (NCBI): domain Eukaryota; kingdom Metazoa; phylum Arthropoda; class Insecta; order Hymenoptera; family Ichneumonidae; genus Netelia; species Netelia inedita. The sequence continues at coordinate 11,844,230 of OZ024920.1, forward strand.
TCTGGGATTTTTACAAAAAATCTTACACCGTCAAGAAGCAAGCGTGAAATAACCGTGATGGCCTTATTTGAAGCCTAATTTTAGACATTTTATTAATTGTTAAAGTCACGTGGCAACGAGAATTCTTGCAGACTGATCGAATCTGTTTACAGTTTTAATGATTAATTTACGTCTCTCTAAGTTAATTTTAATTTTCATCATCTTCCGCATAATCTTCCGTCATGCTAGTCGAGTCGAACCGTTTTTCGTTCTCTCCGATGTTACAGATGCTCACACATCTGTCTTCCTTTTTTTCCTTCTCATTATCTTTCGTCTAATCCACAATTCCATGAGTTACTTCCAGTCTTGGTTAAGTCAGTATTTTTAGTCTTTTATAAAAGTCGCTTATTCGAATGTCAAGTTATTATTTGATTGAATAAGGAGAACTTGTCCTCATGTTGACACGAATCTGAGCAAAATTGTTATTGAGTCGTGGAGTCGTATTTTCGTATATAATCATCGATGATTTCGGGGCAAAAATTTAATCGTCGCGTCAGTGACCGTTTTCTTTTCGATATTATAAAATCGTACAATGCTGTTTCTGGTTGTAAATGTGAACGAAACAGCATGGTGCAACATGGCTATTGTTAAGTAGGTTAATCGATGTAGAGATTCCACGTTGTGCAGAAATCCGTGCTGAAAATATTGCATAGTTAGGTCATACATAAAAAAAAAATATCACATTAATAGCGAAATAAGGTTTTTTAAAAAGTTCTCCGAAAAATTGTTTATAAAAAAAGTGCAAAATTATTTAAGACGATGAAACATTCATCGGTGTAGTCAGAGAACGATGAAATTCGTGATACTCTTCAAGAATCGAAATATTATTTTATTTCCATTCCACTGACGGCAACGAAGACTGTTCAGTTGTATTGTACTTTTTTATATTTACAATTTTTCACTTGGAAGTTCTTAAGCCTTTTTATTCCGTTGTTTGCATCATTTGCCACCTAAATCATTGCCCCAAGCTTTATCGAGCTTGAAGATAATTATTCCTCGAATTTCCGGTCACCCGGAAAATAAAATGAGATTAACTCGACCGAAACGAGATTGATCAAAGTATTTAAGCGTTTATCAGAAAAAAAAATAAAGTTTGTTTTATTTTCAATAGGTCTCTATTTCCTGGCTATACTGTTTCCCTTACTTAGCATTAAGGAACGTCGATCGACAGATTTCGACATTTTTGTTATATTCGCGCAAGGGTTGTACGTGCTTCATTATGAATTTTGCGCGACGACCTATGTGAATTAGCCGAAAGAGGGCAGTAAACGTGGAGGGAGAAAATGAGTAGGAGCGATCGGTTGGATATACAGAGAACGGCGACGGTGCATGGTGCGATTTCAACGTCCATAGTACGGGTCAACCACGAATTAGCATAGCGGATTAGTGTGTCCGTGGCTTTAAGTCGACACGCATGGCCGCACGCCGATAAGACTTTATTAACGCGCTTGTGGGGTTATTTATCCTCCCTCTCGGCCGGTTACGTGTCTCCCCCGTGTGTTACCCGGTATATGCAACGTATAATATCGATGGGAGACCGCGCCAGTAGTACAACTCCGTGCATGGTCGGACAATGTATCGCGCTTCGAATTGCGACAAATCGCGTATCCGTACGCTTATTTTCGTTCGCCTCTATTTTGACTCGATGATAATGAATAAGTAATCCCGAGAATACGCGAGGAGATTTAACACTGGGCTGCGCAATTATACCATACGAATATTTTATGTTACAGCGGCAAAAATTATTCGGTGTTTTTGGTTATAATTTTGTCTTTTATTTTTTTTCAGTATTCCGCACACTTCGCCAGTCTCCGAGCCTTTCAAACTTAATTTATTTTAATTAATCGTTATGTTTAATTTGAAGTAGAAAATAATTATTTTTGGTTACCTAGCGAGTAGGGAAAAAACCGTTTTTATCCAGAGGTGAAGAGGATTATAAGGGTTGTAATTTCGAACTTACATACATCAAACAAAGTTTGCGCAACGTATCGTACTTCTTATAATGGGTCAGCCGAAATTTACCTGAAATATTATTTTCAGATTTCGTCGTATTTGTAGATTACTGCTTAGAGAAAGAAAAGGATCTCCAATAAGCCGTTATTGGAAATTCTTTCTTGCTCAACACGACAATCTTTCCAACTGGTAAAAATATCCAAAAGTATTAACCAAATTTTTAAATGTGATATTGTTTCAAGACCCGAACTACAATAATAGCAATATCTATTAGATCAACGAAATATCTATTATCGCACATCACCTCGCTTAGTCGTTCACCCATAAATTGCCCCTAAATCTAACGAACAATCCTCTGAAAAATATATATCGTCCTGCCTATCCTCCGCCTTCGTCAAAATCCTAAATATTACATAGTAAGATCAACGTAAGAACGTGTAATAACACGGAGAAGCTCTCGAGATGAGATGAAATGAACCGAGAGTATATCGCGCCAAAGAAAACCCCCGGTACACTATAGTCGGTTAAAGGGTACGAGTTTACGACACGTTATCGTCACGCGCGCGTTTTCTTAGGTGTAAAACTTAGATGCCATTTAAAATTTAAACTCCTTGCCACGCGTTTGCTCTCGGCACTGTGTTGTTGCGCAAAAGTACGTCGATGAAGCACCGGTTCCGTGATAAGATCCCATACGAGAAAATAGTTCTACCGCGTTTATGAAACTACCACCTCCTTATATCCTCTCTGGTTTACACTATGTACATATATGATAGCCATTTTTACTGCATATATACACGTTTATTGCAATGCGTGTATGAAAACCGAAAAGCTCACATCTCGTAAAACAAAATCGATCAAACGTTTTTCTCGACAAGTTTTTATTTTCCTTCGAGAACGAAATAGCGTGATCATTCTACGATATACATGGGGGATGAAATTTTTCTCATACTTGGTAAATCGTTTCGTAAGGTCGCGATGACGGAAAAACTGTTCGTTCTCGAGATTATCGAGGCACTTTACGGACGGTCTTTCATGGTTTATTATTATTAACTCTCAGGGTCTTAGTGAGGAATCCTTAAATACGCGTATGCAAGCCGATAACCTGCTTATCGACCGGCTGCAAAGTTTAAGCTTGGCAGCGTTGGTTAATCTGCGCATGAATAAAACCCCCGCGATTACGCTAATCTTGCAAATTCATAGTCGTATTATGTATGAGATGAAAGAAGAAAAATTCTAACGAAACAATAACGATATACATAATGCATATATCGAAGCATTGTTCATTTTCCGTGTTTCCAATATATATACATATAGATATATCAACGTACTTACATTTCCAACGTACAATTCCAACGTTAACTTATGGGTTTCGAAATGCGTTTTATAAATAAAAATGACTAAAGCTCCGTCGATGGTTATAGAGAGGTGCCGGTAAATATGATCGTAAATCGTGAGAGGACGAGAGATTATGAATAGCAAAATGGCACACAGGCGCGTGTACAAATGGCAATTGCACGCGACAGGATAGAAGGGGGTGCGAACGAGCGTGTTGCTGGCAGCGGGTGCACATTTTTTTAAACTCCACCCCTCTTTCGTCTTTCAGGGTGCATGATGAAAAAAAAATTTTTTTTTTTAATCCTCGATGGCGTTGGCCAATTGCACGAAATTTATAGAGCGACGGCTTGGCTGTATGCGTTGGTCACTGGGCTAAAGCGTGGGCGGGCGAGCCCGCGTGTGGACCTTCGACTATTACTCCCTCGCTGTACGTAAATTAGTGTATATATATATCTATGTATATAGCTCTAGCACTATTACGCTCCGATGTCCGCGATACGACGTAATTGCGCGCTTAAATATTGTCGTCTGCTGTGAATGGCGATAGGGTAGGTGTGTATATATTTATGTATATATCCTTGAATATAGATATATAGAACGATCGTTTTCGCCAAGCCGGAGTACAAACCGAAAGCCCTGCGGGCTCTCTGAACTCCGATCTCGGACAAACCACTCTCGCCACTCCGAGCAACCCTCGAATTATCGTTTCGATTCGCCTGACCTCTCACCCGCAGTACCAGTTCCAATGGATCCATATACGATCGGATTATGACAACGAGGGTCTCTCTCTCCCTCTCTCTCTTTCTCTCTCTCTCTCCCTGCTCACTGGCTTTTCGATCGCTGGTTACAAAGGTCACCGTTGAATTTTTTTAGTCTCGGTACATGACCAGACAGCTGTATCAATGGAAAGCTGTACTATTGAAATTCCGAGCGTTTTACTAACCCGACTCTCCTGTTACATTTTCATTCCACACGATTTTCATCCCTTTTAAGTGGTTTTTCGTGTTGTAACGATCGTGTTTTAATTCCTTTCTCGTTTTTCAAGTCTATCATTCTCATTCGGTTGTACGAGCTTCTAATTCTCTTTTTCTTTTTGGGTACTGGCTTCCTGTTTTAGTTTCTTTTTCGCTCCTGGATCCAATTAACAATATTTCTTGATTTATTCTTTTGGTATCGTTAGCGATCGTGGAAATACCGATTTTACATCTCTTTCGACCTCAACTCCTCGTCATTATGTATACGGACGTATATCTGTATATAGTATATCGACGATAAAGAATGGTGGTTGCACGAAGCTTATTCTTAACGACTTTGTGCCAAATGGGCGGAAAGTTTTCGAATTTGGAAAACCTAGCAATAGCGAGAGAACGAAGGAGAGAGAGAGAGAGAGAAAGAAAGAGCGAGAGAGAGGGAAAGTGGGAGAGAGAGCATGGATAGGTTGGGACTCATTTAGCCCGAACTACAGTTATGGAGTCTGACGGGGTGAGTTTATGACTACCGTAAATACAGAGAGGGACTTGCTCGGAAAGCGAAAAGGAGATAGAGTGAAGAGATCTCACTGCCTATGTATATATCTTTCTCGTTCTTGTTCTCACGCTATTTCGCAGGTGCATGGAAGAACAAAACCCATGTATATATATTTACCATCAGCTCTCACTTCACCAATCTAATGAACACGAGGACACGTGGAATTTAATTATTCCAACAACTATAACTCTTTACCACCCTTTAGACTGTTTGTATAATCGGTGTCACGTATATACATCGTTCGAGTAAATTCAAAGTAAGGAAGCAAGTCGTATATAAGCATATATTTGTTCAAATATTTACCGAATATTTATCAACGATCGTAATCTTTTCGTCGATAAGGATAGAGTATAATTGTTTGAGTTAAACGAACGAGTGACGCGTGAGATAAATAATATTCCATTTTAACGAATTTGTTGACGGGAAATAATTCAAGCAAAAATCGTACAGGTCGAAAGAAGAGTAAGAAGACCGAATGAAGAAACACGACCGAAGCGAATACACGGATAGCGCACTTTCCACGAGAGAATCAGCTTAATTGATCGAATTATAGTTGAATCTAATTTAATTTTCTACGACCCCGCGCCATCGATGAGAGCCCCTCTTTCGCGTTTCAGTCGAGTTTGCATATTAACACCGCAGCCTGCTCTACTTTATCTTCTCACCGCTGTGCCGAAGAGCATTCTCGTTCTTTTTTAGACTACGCTCAAAGGCGTCTCCACCGTTCACCCCAATATCGGTTCGCCTAGACACTGCTGTCTTCGCGTCTCAGGGGAGGTATTCCGTGTGTTTATCAACTTTTTCTTCGTCATGGCGAAATGAAACTGAGAAAAAGAGTGTCCATTTCGAACATATGCGATGCGCAAATACGACGGAAATTCAATGTTTAGAAAGATCGATGAGAGAGCACCGGAGTATACTCGTTTAGTGGGATGAAACGAGCTGAAAATATATCATAAGCTCTCTTTTCGAGACTATCCGGTATGAAAACTTTGAATATTTACGGGCATGCCCGAAAATGCCACTTGAAAATTGTATACACCAACTCCCTCCCCTACACTAGTTTACTCGTCGATCACTTTCATTTGGATATTTTTCCAGCTCATAACATTCGTATTTTCAGTCTCCCTCTCGGGGCTTTTGGCCAGCGAACTCCACGCTAATACATCGGGGAATATCGATGAAGTTTCGTGAAGCAACGAATTCGAGGATTGCCTGTCTCATTGGGTAAACAACGCGCACCACGCTACCACGAATGGCCCCTGGATATTTTAGATTTAACCGATAAAGTTATACTCTTCTTATATTTACTTTGGAATACCGAGTAATATAAAACGCAGCTGAAAGAAATAGCGAGCTCGACGATAGAAGAGAAGAAAAATGCCAACCCATCAATTTATAGAATCAAAAGCTCTGTTTCTCACGGTACGAAAGTGACAATATTTTCGATTGTATAGAAATGATATGCTTCGGTAGAGCACCCGAGGCGGGAAAAAGTATGAAGCACGAGTAGAGATGCACGATACGATACTTCTCACTCTTCTCTCGGCTATCAGATAAAGGAAATTAGCCTTGGAAATAATTGCTCGCTCTATAAAAACATAAGCTTTAATATACTGTTTCGAAATGGTCTGCATTTATTTACCCGTTTCTCTATTGCCTAACGAGAAATGCATAAAAGAGAAAGACGACGAAGGTCCGAGGGTGAGAATTCGCATTATACGTGCGAGCGAACGATGAGAAAACATAAAGTGAGGCAATGAAGGAGACCGAATGAGATGACATGTATATATCAAAAAGAAATGGGCAAACGGATGGAGCTGTGCCGGAGAGAGGGAGGAAGAGGGAAATGAGAAGAGGAGGAACAAAGAACCGAGTCGGAGAGATTTGATAGCTAGTTTAGTCGCGGCAATAAGCGAGTGACGTCATGCACCGAAAGCTCATTCCCCCTTTTTTTATGCCGAGTACATATTATTATAGCGTTTATCTCAAAGCTTTTATTCCTCCCTAATCCTGTTTTCCATGCGCTTATTCATTCTCGCATTTTACCTACGCCTTATTTTACTTTATGCGTTTTTATTAGCTGGTCATGATTCCAACACGCATATTTATACAGTCATGAATACGTGATATCGGCCTTAAATAACGTCGTTCCCACTTTTATATTTTTGAGACATTGTAACGATAATCAGGTTACGTTAAAACCCACCCGTGGATCGTTCGACTTGGATACACGGAGAATAGTTTCTACTCGCTTAATTATAATAGTGTATTGGAAATCAAATTGTTTTCACGATTTTTCATATAAAAGTCTGTCATGTGTTTAATTCAAACGGAAAATTTATTTCTTGCGTTATGGTTTGGAAAACGAATATATATAGAGGGTGTCCAATGTTAAAACCCCCTAGTTAAATATCAGTGAACAATAGCGTTTTTTAAAGAAATATTTGGTACAAAAGTTTTGAGGTTTTGAGGGGGACGTAGGATGGCATTATTTGTTTGATCTTAGGTGGAGGTCTTCGAAGTAATTTTAAGATTAAATATTTTTTCAAAAATTGTTTACATAGTAGAAACATGTTTACATAGAATCTAAATTTTTTAAGACAATAAGCACAATTCGTAGCATTTTTTAGATTTTCGTAAATTTTTTCGTAATCTTTCGTAAAAAATGTTTACATTTCAGTAAGATCTCTGAGAGAATATTTATGCAAAGATTTAATTACTAAATATTGTTTGTTTTAAACTCAGACAAAATTATTTTTGAAAGATTATAAAAATCTTCTTTTTTCATATTCTTCAAGAATTCTTGCCTAAGCTTGAGTATTTTTTTGCATCCCGCGACTTCTCTTAAAACGATTTAATTTCCGAGTAAAAATTTATGGAAATCTAAAAATTACTACAAATTTGGCTAATTATGTTGACAAATTAAGATTCTCTGATAAACTGTTTCGTACATAAGTTTTTAAAATTTTCTTATGTAGAACATGCATCTGCAAAAAAGTATACTGGTTCCCATTTAAATAAGAAGTTGACCTTGAAAACCTCCACGTAAGATCAAATAAGTAATGTCACTTTGCGGTCCCCTTCCAACCTTTATACTATTATAAGGGGCATTTAAAAAAAATGCTAAGTACTGTTCAAAGATATTCAGCTGGGGAGTTTAAAATGAATATATTTTTGTATAATGTATAATTTACAAATAAATATATATATATACATATATATATTAACATACTTGAATTTTTTATGATATATATTGTACTGTAGAGCTAGATTTCTCTCAGCGTGCGGTGGAGAAGTTACAGCAAAAGAAAGAGAGAGAGAGAGGAAGAGATATCATCCCTTCGCAATATTCAACAGCAAGCAACACGCGATGAGAACGACGGATACGTAACTTCCGGAACTCTACGTGCTCAGCGGGCAAAGAGCAGGGGTCCGGGTGAGGATGAGGATATCGGGGGAAGGAAGGAGGATTCGCGCAGGGACGTTAACCTCTAATGCCTCTACGATAATCGGATTACGGGCGTTAATGTACATTGAATTAAAATTCACGTCGTCCACCGGCGTTGTGGTGCCTCGGGGGCGGGCGATGTTAAAAAACAATTTCATTCCTCCTATACACACTCTCCACACACACACATATATATATATCCTGCGACGATATTCCAACCAGCCCGTGTGCGTTTTCCTCCTTTTCCTTCTCGCCCGTACCTACTTGGCTCCTCTTTTTCACACCTCCGGCCTCACCGGTGAACACGGTCTTCTTCTTGCACTCGGCAGATTATTCGCTCACCAACGCCAGGTGGTGATGAAGGCGCAACGCGCGTGCTTTCCCGGTTAAAGGTGCTGCCACTGATGGCGCAGCTAATGAGAGGGGTGTAATGTCGTTATAATAAGTAGATAGGTGGATATAGTTTGGTGTGGGTTTTGTGTTTTATGGGTTCGATAGTCAGGGGGTTGTATTACGCTATCGCGGTTATTATACACTCATCCCCCTCCTGGTTTCTGTATAACCTCATTTCCTATTTCTACGGTCCTTATTTGGTCCCTATCGAACATTCCTGTCTTTCTACTTCTCTCTCTCTCGCATTCTTGAACATATATACACACTTCGACAGCGTTGTCCTCGGTTATACATATTTCTCGAATACCATCCTCCCTCGCTATGTCTTCACGCCGGCACTTCAAACTACCTCTGAGTTTGAATGTCCTTGCAGACGTTAAGTGACTCGAAGTGGAAGTCAGATAGGGGCTTTATTGCCATCGGCCAAGGCCCCCCGGCGATGTTCTCTCCAAAAGCTAATACTCGAGAGTTCTCATCGCAAGGGTCTGTCTGTGTGTATAGAGTTGTGAAGTCCGAGAGAAGGTGTACGAACCGGTCGTTATACGTGACGGTAGTTACGTATCCAAGTTAGATGCTCGAACCAGTTCGGAGGAGCCAGGAGTTATCTGGCTATGGCCAATATAGTGGGAACGCTTCTACGAGAGGAGGAAACGCGATAAAGGAGCTAGATAAAACAAATTTCAACAATACCTATATGTATAGTGCTTTTACAGGTTCTTATAACTTCCTCGTAATTTCCTCTCGTTTTCTTACCAATTTTTTGTTTATTCTTTTTTCCGCTCGCAAGCTTTAATCTACTCCAGTAGCCCATTCCCTTTCGAAACATATTTAATCATCGCCTCACGAGTTAACTTTATCTTCGTATTGTCTCATAATTCTGAAGATGGTATGGATGGCGAAGGAATACATTTGACTTTTCCGCTCTTCCGCGAAGCATCTTGTCCCTCGTATCTCGCGTCGGTGGAAAGGATCGATACACGTTATTCATGTATGACGATTCAATCCCCAATGAGAAAATTCATCGAGCATTATGGTGGGTTTCGTAGCACTTTTAACAATGAGGTAAAATTATAAGGGACGATGGGTGCGTGCCTCAAGAAGGGACCAGGTGATATAGATTGAAATAGAAAGGTAGTGGACACCACTGAAGAACTTTATACTTTCTTCCTCACCTACCATCTCCGACAGCTCGTGTTGCAGGATGATTTGGATGCTGCAGAGGATGAAAAAGATCGAAGAGGCGGAAGGAAAACCAGAAGAAACAGACGGGCGTTGTTCAAAGTGATTTTCGTTTCAACACATAAACTCGCCAATTTTACAGTAGACGAAGCGTATCGGAAAGGTTTCGACGCCTAGGCGACATTTTTCTCAAGCCATTAGATCCATGCCATATAATATACCAGCGACAATTTAGTGCACGTGAGCCGTGTACCAATGTGACGAAAAGGGTGAGTGAGAAAGCGAGAGAGAGAGGGAAGGGATAGACGGAGAGGGAGGGAGAGAGAGGGAAGAAAAAATAGAGCCTCGTGGGAGATCGCGATGACACAGGGGTGTCTCAACGGAGGGTTGACAGTCGCGTGAGGACGCGAGCTCGAGTGTATGTTCAACCATACATGTATACAAAATAAGATAACTCTCTTTTACGCCCAACACGTTTTTCTCAAGCTCTCAGCGGATCAGCACGCGTGAGGAAGAAAGAACAAGTAGTATTAGAAGAAGAAGACAGCCCTTGGCGGGTTTCTACAATGGATCCTGTCACTCGAGAAAACGAAGGTTTTTCATTTCTCTTTTGCCTCCCCCACGCTATCCCATCCGCTCTTATTTCCATTCTCGTTTTACTCTTTCTTCGGTAGGGCCGTATAAAGGAATGCACGAGGGAAATTGACACGGGGACTACTTCCTCGCTGAATGCGACATAAAATTCAGCGTTCAAGGGTATACAACGGGGTAAATTCGTTGGCGGTGATCCGTCCTATATCAAACGTTCAGACGCATAGCCGCAGGCTCTTCCTCCTTTTTCGTTACACGGGGTGAGCGTCGTCACGCCCCAATGGTGGATCATTAAGAGATATTTAAGTTGAGAAACTCTTTATGTAGTTCGCATGGTTGTTTCGATGTAGGTCTGGAGTCGCAACGACACCCCAGTCGATACCTCGAACTTGTGGTAAACCACGACGTAGGTATATAAGAAAAGGAAAGTTGAGTACCTACGCTTTCTAAACGAAAGACTAGAACAATATCACGGAAGGGTGGTTTAACACGAGTCAAAAGGTACAAAGCCCTAAAACCAAGAAAAAACAACTTTTGGTAAGTTTGTGGTTGATGTCCGGGTGACGCATTCTCTCGCTTGAGCACTCGGGTCCTCTTTTTCATTTTGTCCGACGTTTTTCCTCATTCTTCTGGTGGTTATCTCTTTTCCTCGCTATTCTAGCCTTCTCTGCTCATCTTAGCGGATATCCCGCGCATGCCATGTGTAAGTAACATAATACAGAGCGGAAGGAAGGAAGGATAAGGTAAGGGGCCATACCGAGGTGGCTCGTCTCTTTCACCTTCGTTCTCGCCATCTTTCTTCCTCTCTTACTCGTCGGGGGTGAAGTAGCGAAACGGAACTTGCTTCAAGGAACTCATCCTCATGGAGGTGCCTGGAGGGATGGGACTAGACAGAGCGCCTAGGTGGTTGGAAAAGACAGCCGCAGAAACTTGGAAATTTATGAGACCGTGGTATAACCTGACAGGGGAGCAGCGGACGCGAGTGGCGGATTTTCGTTTTCGTGCAACACGCGTCGACTAGCGTGTTACCGACGAGTCTTTATATATATATATATTAGCGCAACGGCGATGCTGCTCTGGGTCTATATCCAAAATACGCATATTCTTACTCGTACGTTCTCGCACGGTGGCGTGCCCCTTAATATTTATGGACTCGCTGTCACGTCGAAGATGACGATGAATGTTACATCGTACTCACGGCTATGTTTGGAAAAGAAAAAAATAGTTTCGTCACTCCATCGGCTATTGTTATACATTTTTTTCGCTTCCTGATTTGGTACACGGGTATCGTTTTCGTACACACTTGGGAGTTATGGAAAATGTAGCAACACCAAACATAAAGCTCCCTTGATGGAAATAAAAGTAAATTAAACGCGGTACCTTGACGCTGGTTCAAAATGTAACAGCCAATTACAGTGCGGCCGACATTTATGCCAGCGGGAGCAGGGGATTGTAGAGTGCGTGGTTGCACAGAGAGCGAGCTCCATAAACGTGGCAGATAGCATGAAAAAATATACACGCTATATCGTTGTACAAAATGAGCCTGCTGATGGTGGAGTAGTAATTAAAAAAATTGTTTACTATATTAGATCGTGAATTAACTGAATGTCGTAGCTCGGGTATTTCTAATTTTGCATAAAATGAGTATAATAATTTCGTACCTTCCATTGAAAAGGGATAGTTCGACCATGTTTTTTTGGGTTATTGGTTCAATATTCCGCTGTAAAAAATCACAGTCTCTACACCGTACGAATTTCCATTCATTTACTACCATTGATGACATTATTTGAAGCGCTAGACAGAAAATGTACCATCTCGTAATGGAAAGTAATGGAAAATAAATTATTTTTGCCAAGAGCGCGCGTGAATGACTGTTACGTCACTATCACGAACTCCCCATCAGTTTTGTACAATGCCATTGCATTTGAAACAACGAGATGTATTCCCGCGCGTTGGCAGTCGAGATTTTTTTTAATACCCCGTTAAGCTCTAATTCTCCGGAAATACTCGACGCTCCGCGCAGAAAGGGTCGCGAGTTTGCTCACGCCCTCCACGTTGTGATCCAGCGCTAAAGCAGGAAGAACCCAAAAGTCCGGTATAGCCGGCATTATTCGCTTCACGAACGATGCCCGTTTCCCAGAGGACTGTTACAAGCGCTTGCTGGGCGAGCTATGTGTACCGGGATACGGATATCCGTATATGTGTGGCACGACCAACTTTTTAAACCTCCCAAACGTTAAATCGTACCCGTGAGTGTGAGTCGTGTACACCCATTCCAAGGGGATGAAACGCCGGTGCGTTTACCCGGACGTCTCCAAGCTATTACCCGAGGTCGTAAAATTTCTGAATCAGTCCACGCGGGAGTTGGTCTATTTAGCTTGGAAGAAGATTACCCATTCTCGTAACGAACCGAAGAAACAAAAATTCTATAACATATAGTGCTATTTTATTTCTCAAGGCCGAAGATTATTCGTCCGTGGATTAAAGAGAATATAAAAAACTTTTGGTTTAAAACATGCGAAAGAATGGTATACGTGGAGCATAGTGAATAATCAACTAGAATATTTGCACCCCGTATGAGTACGAGTACAGCGTATATTTTTTCTCTCTCTGTAACTCGATTTTTGAGCGGCTTGATGTTTTAAAAATGTTATCCTCATGATCCAGCCTTAAAAGATGGAAAACTCCCTTATTCCCGTCGCTACTTTCGGCAAATAATAAATATCGCTATTGCGGCACTTGTAGTAAAACCAGTAGATATACATATGTGTACTGTAATTTCTCATACCACACAGGACTCTGTTATCTCTGTAAAGCTTCTATACCAAAGACTTTCTCGTATGCGAATGAGACAGTGCATCCTCTGTATCATTCGGGAAGTTGCCTTGGCTCTGTTCGTTCCTCGAGCCCTTCTCCATCCCCTTCTATTTCCAGCCACACATCATTCGTCTTTCGTGTGTCTGTTACTCGGTCGCCTCCACACCACGTATCGCATATACTGCCTATATCTATGTACCGTACATTCTCCAGTCTTGCTTTCACGATTCCTAAAGCGGCCACGAGTCACGGAATTAGGAAAAAAGGTACTGTTTATCTCCATGCACCGACTGGGCGTAACGTCTCGGAGTAATCTACGAGAAGAGCAGAGAGTGCTTTCGTTATTAGGAGCAATTTCTGTTGCTGCCATTGCAGGTCTTTGCATTGTTTTGTGCAATATGTTGTTTCCGGTGTTTACTCATTGCATTGTGTTCTCGGTATTCGGGGCCAATATACGAAATTTTGGACATTATCCGGGCTCGTTCCGTTCCCGTTTCTGAAAGCTGCGATTCGGAGATTCAGAGAACAACGGACGAGTAACTGAAGAACCAATAGGAGAGATCTCGACAGGAAGCCACTTCGGTAAGTTCTTCCTTGTGGAAAACAAGGATGATACTAAGGGGGATCAAAGAACGTCATGCTAAGCACAGGGAAACTGCGTTTACCGCTGACATCGTCGGCCTTTGTATTATCTATTATGCAAAGAAAACCCAGACGATCCAAAATTGATGAGACACTTGTTAAGTTTGTCCATGAAATAGCTGGAAAATGAGGGTAATGATGGCTCGGTGCATATGAAAACAGCGGGACATTCTTCATAAGCCAGAATTATTAATAGTTCGTAATTTCTCCAGTTTAATTGCATGCCAAAGTGATAGGCGCTTTGCGTTGTGAATAGTTGACTAGGCATATTGTTAGTAAAATCATTTGTATGGAAATTCAGGGGTCTCGAATGATTGAGAAAGTGACGAACGTGTAGGGGAGAGTAGGGTAAATACGGACGCCAGGTAATTCCGGACACCTCGTCGGTATTTTATAGCTTAGCCCCCTTCCCCCACTGCCCGCTAATACACTGGCAAGATTGCGTCCGCCATCTTTAGTGCACGAAAATTGACAGGCCGCGCATGGGTTTGAATATAAATTTGATTAAAGATTTTTGTGATAGTTGTTACAATTTTTCATGATTATGAATGTTGTGTTTACGCAAATATATGCGCACATACCAGCGAAATACCTTATTTGGTTATGAACAGTTATTAGATATAGTAGTACAATTTTTAAACAATAAATGTTACGCATGAACCCACCCTATAAGTTTTTATTTTTTTATTTGTCCAAGTCAGTTTAGGCTAATTGCGGACACGCGATTTGGGTAATCTCGGACCTCCGCAATTACTCGAATGACATTGGGTAATTACGGGCAGTAAGGTTCTTCCTCTTGTAAATATTAATGTTCGTTGATTAATTATTAATAATTAATGATGTTGATCTCATGAGATAATGACTAAAGTTTAATAATAAATAAAAAAGATTGATGCGTACTAATATTTTGACTTTCATTGAAGGTTTTCCTTAAGCGTCTGCAATTATTCCACTCTTCCCTACACACCAAAGTTAGTCGGAGCTTGTACTGGACATGATCCACGGAAAGAACCAAGATGCCAACGTATAACTTACGGTCAATGGAAATCTGACGATGCATGCCTGGAAAACAACTTTTCGAACTACGGCCAACTAGGGATGCCCTAGACCAGCAAAGCGTGAAGCAAACCGGTCAGAAATACACGCACTGAACGAACTGTACTATTGGACCAACGAGATCACTTCCGGTCGAGTCTGCGAGATTTGATGGATCACGGAAACCCATCACTGCGTGTATCCGTGGATCCTAATTACATTTTTATCGGATGGTTCCACACCCCAGTTTCGCAAGCTCGATACATCATCCCCGAACAACCCTACATCGCTGAGTTATATATGGTTCTGGGCACCTTCCTTCATCCCCCTGGCACTCTTTTCGAACCTCGACAGAAGTTTCGGGGTCAAGCGAAAGATTTATGACAAAAACTCGCAGGGGTGGATCGAATCGAGTTGGTCCTTCGTTGTTGCTGAAGACCCTCGGTATAAATAGGAGCCGCAAATCATTTTTTGCTGCGATTCGGGATCGCCACGAAGCGTGAAAAATCTCACAGCGAGTCAATCTCAAAGTATTACGACGCAATAATTGATCTCATGAATGATGAACCACGCGTTAAATGCATTAATGTTCATATCAATAATCGTGTAGTAGGTCAATAATCGAGGATAATTTTATCCCGTTTAACTTAGCCACTGCTGCATCGAGTCATGTGAGAAAAACATGATAGGCAAGAGAGTTGTAGTTTCGTGGTGATAAAAAAATGCGACGGGCGGCGAGGTTGGCCAACGTCGAACACGACCGAGATAAAAGAAACGAAGTATCAAACGACGTTTTAAATTCGACGCGCTCCTCTGGGTTCATGCATTCGTGATTATAGTTCCCCCAACGTTTGATCATGGCTTAGGTGAGCCAGTGGTGCTCGAAGAATAGTCTCGTATCACTAGCGTCGCTATATCCTGATACTGATTTTTTACTAGGGTACACGAGAGCACCCCTGAGGTAATCTAGACCCTATTGCCACTATCGGAAACGACGATCAGGGCCTCGCTTGTTTCGCTTTGAGCCAACCGGGTCAACCGACTCCAGTGTCAACACACGTTCCGGAAGGCCAAGCCCGTTTAGGATGAGCCTCTGGGACTCTTCGTCTCTTCATCCGCTACCACTTCTACACTTACCCCTCTCGTCTGCCGCTTTTATATCTACTCTATCCAGCTTATTTCTGGGCTGCTACCCGCACCACGTATCATCAGCCAGCTCTTGAAGCTAGGACGCGCGCGTCATGCGCCGACTGACCAATCAGAGGGTAGTGCAAACGCATCCCCCGAGGGTAGAAGTGGGTTGGTTTCTGAGAACGATGTCGCTAGCATGGAATAACTTCGTGGACGTCATAAGCGAGCTGAGATTCCTGATGGCACTTGGAACCTTCGTATCATCAAGAGAAATATCGTCCATTCTACGAAATATAACTGTTCGAGAAGAGAATATCACTCACTTTAGCTCGTACATCGTATGTGGCATTTGCCCGATAATGTAATGTCGCGATATAATATCGCTTCTCCGCAGGTGCGGACGGGCTGTTCAGACGGTGTCCTGATCTTGAGAACAGCGATAACGAGATTGCTCGTCTTAGAACTCGTGCAAGGTATAACTCTTGCGGAATGCATGCGAAAAGAGTACGATGAAAGAACACGGAATAGATGTGAGCCTCGATGTCAACGGATATAAGGCGTACCATCTATAAAGGGAAGATCCTTTTCCCATGCTATAATATAGACTGTTCAAAGGTCGGGTACCAGCACCATTTGCTTTGAGAATGTATAGCCGTAAAGGAAACTGATTTAATACTCTGATATATGTGAAATACTGGAAGTAAAATGATTCAGCCTTCCATTGTGCATCCCTCTGGGAAGAAAAAAGTACTGCACTTATCCGTAGGAGACCGCAATATCTAAAACAATCATGCTTCTTTTTCAAGTTAACAAGATCGAGATTTTTCGAGATTGAATAACAAGCATCAGGGTGGCGATAGAAATTTCCATGTCTTCTTGATTCGACTTTTTTATATACTTCTCCAGCTTGGAAATAAAGGATTTCTTTTTCTCTTTTTGCCATACATAAGTACAGTACCTTTTCGTACTCGGACAATATGGCTTGCTACATTAGATAGACGAAAAATAGGACGTCTGTTTTCAAAGCAGTATAATTTTAGCTGGCATTACATGAAAAGAGTCGAGGTAAATTTTGTCGATGATGCCTATCCTTGGAAATATTTTCATATCATTAGTTACTAGAGGCAAACTATTAATCCCTTGCCATGAAACGTAATTTTAAAAAATCCTAGATTTTCATATATTTAATTATTCTTTACGTGTATAGTTAATTTCTTTTGCGCTCGATAATAATTCCGAAGTATCATTTTTTCACTGTGTATTCCATAAAAAAATAAATTGATTAAATTTGTTATTTTCCCGAATTGCCAACGTGGTTTAACGAAAAAGAACTTGGTTAATTCATTCGCGATTCGTGGTACGAATATGAGCAGCGCATTTATGGTGGAAGAGGTCCACTGAATGCGTCAGCTGTGTCTTGTCGTATTTGCCATCTCTCTTTGTGACGGTTTACCTAGCTCCATTTCCTCGTTCGTTTCAACTATAGATTCAACGAGACGACGAAGAGGTCTGGCCTCGTGCTCTTTACAACAGATAACTACCAGCCTTCTATCCACTCGTTCATATCTTTCAACCTCGACGACGGCTTAAAAGAAAACGAGGCTAGCATTTTAATGAGACACTCAAGAGTATCATCACGAGAGCGGCAAATAGATTCACTGATATCATCCTTCGCCCGTATACACCATGCATACACTCTTTCTCTACTATCCGTCTCTCTCTACTCCCCACTCACCGCAGCTTAAGAGTTACTTTTTTTCATTCATGAGTGAATGGGAGCTGCGCAATGCGCCATTGGATAGAACGATGGGACCAAGCGAAAATTTCCTTCGACTCTTCTGTTCCGACTTTTGGACGTGTAAGTAGACACGCTTCCTTTAATCCTTCAGGATCAATTAATTTTTTGCGTTTTTTAATCAATACGATTTCTTCATTGTCACTTATAATTCATTTTTTGCCGTTCAAAAATGATTCTATCAAAAATGATTCTATCATGTAAAAAACATTAGTAATTATGTAAATAATTTTAATACTTGTATCTAAGGAAGGTCTCATGAAAGGCAAATTTGCATTTTAAAATGATGTTCGATCTTCCATACTATTATCGATCGATCATTCGGGTAATGAGGTTTTGTAACAGGTATGCTTTGTGCCTATTATGCAGCCTACCCGATTTCAATTTCGAAGTAATAGCCTCGTCTAATGGACTACTAGTAGATATTTTTGATAACCTAAAAACTGCGATGATGTTGCGATAATACGACTATGGTTGTATTCCATTTTGAGTCTTAAGATTCATATGACATGTATCTTTGTAAAAATGAATTTATTTTATATTACATTGTGGATTGTGCGAATTAGTTCTCACTGCCGACAAGCCCTATGAAACACTGGAGAATAGACTCGAGACTTGCAGCGTGCTGTTAACTCAGGCTATAGTTTGATTCATAGCCCCACAATTCTTGGGAGAAAGGGACAAGGGGGACAGGAATGGGTAACTCCGTGAAGAGCCAGAGTTTGCTAACTCTGTGAGAATCGAACCTTTCGTTCGGCAATTGATATATACGATAGTTACCAGGCACAAGTGTATCGATGTTCTGTCGAAGACGTTCGGGTTGTAAACCACTCGAATATGCGTCGCAAGTTTCCAAGCGCAGACGTTATCGGCATTGCACAAGGTGACAGAGTAGCGTATCGCACCAATGAGTGCACCAGAATTCCTAGCATAGTTCAGTGCCACGAGGCTGACAAGGTTCGCGAAATTTGGCGATAGCGTCGTAGATTCTGGACAGATCAGAACTTTCTATAAAAACTGTGTTCTACCGAAAGTTCGTTCGATAGTCATATAGGTATTATTGGTGTTCTTGCATAACTTTCAATGTTGATAAATCAATGAAAATCCATCAATGTTGAACGTCCATGGTCTGCTATATTAAAACGGTTGAGTGTCCCATTGCGCAGCCCCTCCTCGGGTCGTGTTTCTTCAGACTCCACAACCGCGTCAGTCGGCAAAATCTCTATGTACATCTCTCATTCTCCAGCATGAATAAGATTTCTCGTGAAAAAGAAGACATGGAAATCGTTTTTGCAAATGATGTGGATACGGGAAGAGGTTTTCTTTTCCCATCCTCTTTCGAGAGAGTACGAGATGACGTACGAGAGTCATTTTCATTTTCGCTGTTTGAATGGGACTGTTGGAGAACAGCTTTCTTTACATGGGCTCATCAAGGCTGCCAGGGGGGCTGAGTCACTCGGTACATTGTGTAGGTATATTCTACCGTAAGAAACTCTTTACAGATGGAATAAAGATGGGAGTACGTTTGGCAAACATGAAACCACGATTTCACCCTTTCGGTCTGTCCGTCATCGTTTCCTTCGTACCTTTGGTCATCGTCGTCGTTGCTGCGTTTAGTTTCGCGTTGGGAACTGTTCAGAGGTTTGCCGATCGTTCTCTTCTCCCTCGGTGCAACTACTCCGGTGCTCCTCACGGAGTTTCTATGATTTCTCATTCCAAGGCGAGTTTCCAGCCCGGAGCTAGACCGATATCATGGGCTCTGTGTGTTAACTGGTCATTAAAGTTTAACCTCGCTTTGCCCACGCTCACCACCCGAGTCATCCCGCTTTTATCAGATAGAACACTGTACGAACCTCTACTTCTCGTCGTCCCTTTGTAATTTCTCCATTATCCGATAAGCATTGAAACCATACTGTAAATTTTCCAGGTAGACAGCTGCCATCGTGCGTTAATCTGAAGCTGTTATGGCTCAAGGGTTATTTTATTATTGTCGTATATACGTCATACGATTCGAATATAATTGCTAAAAGTGTGCAAAAGGCTGTACAGCGCATGGGGCGGTTTACCGGAGAAGCGAATCTTGAATTACATAGAGATGGCGAGAGAAACTAGAACCCAAGACTGGTTTGTCAGGGGCTGATAGATCAGATAATAGAACATGAAACCTATCTCCCAAGAATATCCCTCGTATGTTAAAGTTACCCCCTTTTCCCAACATCTTCATTACGTCTGTCTTATCAATTTCATTCCTCCTAATTCTGTTTTCCTGGGCTCTTTCTACGTTCGCGTATTGTTTCACTCGTTGAAGTTTGTGTGAATCCACAATAACGCGAACGAATGATCTCTCCTCGTTGAGAAAAATGCCGTAAGAGCCTTCGCGGAGTGGCTTGGAAGGTTAAACGGAGAATCACATCTGATACGAGTGGAAGGACAAAAAGGGCCAAAGCAATGCACGTTTCGTTCTCTTGAATTGTTCGATACAATTTCGATAAATTAGAAAGTGTGAAGAATTGGAAGTGGGCAAGGTAAAGGCGAACAGCACAGGTCATTCATGTACATGTTTCTTCCTCACATTTTTATGGATTATATCTGTTTCAGTATGTGTTAATCTGACATTGTAACTATAACTACAATTACGACTGTAATCTGTAATCCTGAAAAAGTTATATTCAGTATATATTATTGAAAGAGTTTTTGCTTTTTTCCAAAGTGATTAAACTTGCAATTGACTCCTCAAATCAATCATCAAGACGGTAAACGGAGTTTAATTCTGGATTTATCTCTAATTTCCGGATGTTATTTAGATATAAGTACCTAATCGTTCAGGAATTTTTTAATTATATTGTTTAAATGACGGATCAAAAAAATGCTTGATTCCGTATGATTACATGATAATTCATTGAAGAAGTAAGATACAGTAAGTTACGTTTGCACGTGCATCAGCGACCTGCATTATAGACTTGGCCAGTGGAGAGGGCGGCTGGTTAGATACCTCATAGCCTCTCTACTCTCATGATGCGGTTCAATTTAAATCTGCCGGATGATGCTGGGGCCTGGACGGAGAGTCGCTCTCCTGCTGGTTCCCCTTCTCTTTTTGACTTGTCCCTTTCCTCTTCCTCTCGTCCTCTCTCTCTCCTGCCCTCAGTTTATTCACCCTCCTGGTTTAAGATAAGCTATGAGCTCACCCGGAAAACGGAAGTAATGGCTTACCAGATATTATCGACTACGTAGGTACAACCACTCCTATCCTCGACGGTGGTTGGAGAAGCACTACAGAGTCTATGAGACGCGGGGGAGATTGTACCAGGGGAAAGAGAGTACACGAGAAGCTTCGTTGCTGGTTACCAAGCACAGGATACAACTACGTGCCTTCTATTTCACTTTTAAAGCAGTGCGCTTCCCTTCCGAAAAGAGCTAACGTCCCATGGCCCAACCATGACTTATCCACTCTGCTTCTTTTTTGTCTCTTTCTCTCTCGCTTTCTCTCTCTCTCTTTCTCTCTCTCTCTCTCTCTCTCTTCGCCGTTTTCATCCCGTTCCTGCTTTTAGGATCTCTAGTTCAACGGAAACTTGCCTCTTTCACTGCTGCAGAAATAAAACCCAGCCAAACATGGAGAGCTTTAAAATTTATGAAGCGTTCATCAACATCCTTTTCCTCTTCATATTCTCTTTCCACTGGGTGAGAGCAAAGGCTTATGTATATTTGGACGGGTGCATCACCATGGCAAGTTATGTCATTCGCGTAAAAGAGTACTGATGAGAAATTCACATAAAAAACAACTTGGGAATTCATGTTTTGAGGGTCATAACTTCGATTTTGTTAAATATTTCAGTAGTTCGGTTGTAAACAACGATCCCCTCTTTTTCCCCATGTTAGTTAAGGGAAGCTGTTGCCATGAGAGAAATACAAAAATGGGCGGTAGAATCGTCCACTATTGAGTGACTTCGGATTTGAACGATACATAGTATCGAAGTGTATGGGGACATTCCGAGTTTCGGGAAACATTCTGCTGATGATTGCACCCCTTCATAATTCTAACTGCTGATACAATGGGGTTCAAGTCACAGACTTTGGCATGCGGTGAGATTGGCTCCGGAGCGGTTGCAATGGGAATTGACGTCGTTGCGAGTTGGACATGCGTAATGTAGGACTATTGGAACATTGTGTGGGTCCACCAATAAGGCCAGGTGTATATGAAGATTTCTTGCTAGTCTCGCACATACTACGATTTTATTGTACGCTAGCATACGTAAGCTTTTTTTGAACCAAAGGAAAGTTCACTATTTACATAAACGAACTATTGCTCGATACCGACTGTTGATTCAACATATGGTCCATGACAACCTCCGTTTGCGAATCGGTACATACATGTACCTTCATGCAGAAGTCATGGTGTATCATGTATACAGTCAACGTCCATACTCGTGTACCAGCCGAGATTGGAGACGAGCTGGACTAGGCATACGTCGTCCTATGCGTCGATGTACGCGGATCTTTTTTATAACATGCCGTGGAAAATGCATCTTCCGGAACACCACCTATCGGCGATTCTTACCGTTAGATAGCTTAACGTTGGTGATAAATTTCGCACACTATAAGTCAGAGGGCACTTGGTTCGCCTATGCCCCGGGTTATTAAATGTGGCATTACGAGAGATGTTGTTGCAAGATCAAGGTAAAGTTTGCTCCTACGTCGGTGTCTTACCGGACAATATTGCGCCAGAGGGTGTGTAGGAGTTTTGAAGCCACTAACCAAGCAGGATCGCTAAAGTTGCCGATTGATTATGCAAAACCTCCAAGATGCAATTTATCGCTAAAAGTTTTGAGCAGTCAGCGGCAAGCGAGAACCACCGAGGTATTAGCGGGTGCAGACTTTAATAATACCTAAGCTACCATAGTAATGTTCCGCAAAGCATGAGTTATGTAAGCTCTTAAATACGCACGATGATAATGAATATTCTGAAAATCTGTAAAACAGATGATACCATTATAATGCAATCGCGTTATAATGACGACGCGTCCTCTTGGGATTTTCATGGAACTTTCCTCTCGTTCCGGACAATATCGAGCTGGAATAAGAGAAATTGAACGTCTTTATGTGTTGTCCGTATATCGTGTAGACATAAGTATACGCGAGATTTGCGATTCTAAAGTGTTGAGGAGAGCTTCTCTCGCCGCGCCCACCCTTTCTCTCACTCCCCCTCTCTCTTCCTCTCGCTGTCTTTCTCATCCTCTGGTGCGACTCTACGCGCGTGCTAGTGTATTTTCCAAACGAGAGACAAGCGCAGAAATGAGCGAAGTAAAGGAAAATGAGGGAATGAGAAAATGAGAGGAATGGCAAAAGTAGAAAAGGAAGTCGAACAACGTCGTGGAAACTTGAAGCACAATACGGCAAGGCGAGTATTGTACCAACGACGGCAAATGTATAAGGACTATGTCGAGAGTAACGGGAGACGAGGCTGTACAGCTACGGGCAGAAATATACGGATAGCGAGAAGAGAGAGAGAGAGAGAGAGAGAGAGAGAGAGAGAGAGAGAGAGAGAGAGAGAGAGAGAGAGAGAGAGAGAGAGAGACAGAGAGAGAAAGAGAAAAGTGGGATGGGAACGAGGCTCGTACACCCATTTCGCGTGCACTGTATAGACTCCGGGCTTCAAAATCTTTGGCGTATTTCACCGTTTTCGCTTACATCGGAGCTGGGCCTGTAATTGTCGCGAACGTACGAAGGGATCGAGCACGTATGGGTCGTTTCAGTCCCAAATGTCAGATCCGTGACCCTCACCGTTTTGGATTTTCACCTCTAGATATTGATATGATCGGGACGATCTTTGATGGCAGCTACGTATGTTTCAGCCTTTTTTTAGCTCTAATTTGAAAATCTATAAAAGAATTTACAAAACTCAGGAAATACATACATCAACATAACGCACAAAAAGATATACGAAAAATATCACCAAGGTTTCTCCCACTGTGGAATGCTAATCAACATAATTTTATATTAAGCATGTGATTTTCAGAATAGTTAACAAGTCTCCAATCAAGAATCATGATTTGCTTAATTTTATAAATAAAGTAATTTTTACATCGTCAATGGCAGGAACATATTTATTTTCAATGATGCATGACTTGTACAATCAAAATAGAACATCGGGGACCAAGTCTGAGAAAAGGCTAAGGTCCTGGATCTATCGAGTTGGGCTGGAACGTCCCATAGGTATTCACTCCCAGGTCCACGCACATACATACATATAGTTACCGAAGCACCGGGAATAATGAAAACAGAGATAACGAGTACTTTGGTTCCACGTAGGACGAAGCAATTACTAAGTATTATATATCTATATGCAGCCTACATACACCAATTGGTGCTGGTACTTGGGCAGACGTGGCTCGTGTTGTTTTGTTACTAGCTCTAATGGGTAGATGTGCCTGTACGACTTCGTCCTTTCGCGAATGGTATAACGAGAACAATAATACGACTGCCTCGATGCTTAATTAGTTGCAACCTCTTGTAGAATCCGTCCAAGCTCGGAGCGACTGAAGCTCAGCTTTTTGTCCAACTCTTACAATCTTAAAACATAGTTTATCCAACCTACATCATACACCTTTATTTATTCATTAAAATACGTTAATACACGTTGATATGGATACGAGTATGTACGTTACGATTTCTTCCTCTATATTCGATAAAGTTTAAAACTCAAAACTAGTTTTGAGAGGTCGAGTATGTAGCAATAATAAATGTAAGTGCATGCGATGTTTAAAGAGCGAATTAAAAGTGCCGACATTGATTTCTAATGTGAGTTCAACGGAAATACACGCCTGATCACCAGCCTGCATCTTCGTTAACGTCATGTAACGTCAGGGCGAACGAGAAAGGACCAATTGCGACTGAAAAATAAGAACAACTTTTTTGGAACGCAATTTTTTAGCATCCTCGTTGAGAATCTCGAACCGTTCGTCTCAACAGTCCAACGAACGGATGGCATTTTGTGTGTAGTTTTTCTTCCGCTTGTATTTTTTCAGTAGGCTTCTTTGAATCCGCCGTTGCGACGACGTGTTCGTCGATTTCATGAGAAATCTTGCAGCAATCGAGGTTGATGCATTTCTTGTACAACCCACATCTTGCACACGTTTCATATCCACTGTATATATTTCGAGCGAAAATTCGTTTGACTAACCGTGGTATGCGAACATTTCGTCCATCCGCAGGATCGTCGTTGCGTCCTTGCCTCTCTGTCATAATTTCTAACAAAACTCGATACACTTTCCCAAGTTTGGTACACCTCGGCAGTAGAAATATTGTCGCATTCTGTCTTTTTGTCATATTATTTTTCATTTCGGTTCCATCATTGATGGAATCTTCAGTACAGATTTAGGTCAAGTGTGTCGGTATTAGTAGATGGACCATTAAAGTATAAAGGGGGTTGCAGCGACAGAGCAATAACGAGTTCTCATTCGTTTTCTATAATTTTTTTTCCTGCACAGCCTCCTTGTCTCTTCTCGAATCTGTATCGGTCGTTAAATTTAATCAGTACACGCCAAAGTTGGTGCATACATGCGGACTAATCAACGAAATGGAGGGACAAAATACCAAGAACCACGAAGCAGTTTGTTGCAAGGATGATCTCGCTCTTTCAGTCGATTCTCATGCACGCCGTGGGTCTCCCTGTGTATTTTAACCACTGGTAGTCGAGGAAGCTGTATGGTCCAGAAGCGGCTTAAGTGAATTGGGTGATGCCCGCTGTAATTGGGGCGTTTAAAACCTCGTCAACATCATTTCCAGGAAGCGGAGGAGGGGTTACGATTATGCGGTATAATGGCGCGTGCCTCGGTAAAGTTGAAGATCTATCCGTGCCATGAATAGTATCGCGGTACTCATGCTCTAAACTCTGATCTATATACCGTACCGCACATACCCCGGGTTCCATTCAAACAAAACGAGCCAACTTTCAAATTATTTTCAAAGCCCAATGCACTTGCCTCGTATTCCTCTTCTACATACGACATGCTTTTTCCAAAAAAACGGAGTCGTATGTAACGACGAGTTGTGAAATTATGAAATATCTCATATACAATAAAGTACAGGACATGATAGAGATATCCTTGAGTCGTAAGTTAATTTGCCTGGAGCTTTGAAAAAAATAGTAAAAAATTCGACGCGAGACAACGAAATTACATAAAGGATTTTTGTCCTCGACTTTTGGTCGAATTTTTCGGATAAATTCTATCCGACGTATATTAAACGATACGTGCTCCTGAAATCGAGATTGATAAATTCACGAAGAATATACGAGCATATAGTCTACGACTTTTCTATTATGCTATTAGTAATGGCACGAAAACATCCGGTAAAGATCAAAAAGGATATATAGGGGATGAAGCATATGCGCGAATGTAGGAGTTTGTAATATATATATGTATATATATACATATATGGACTTTATACAACGCGTATACTGCTGTTGTGCTTTGAAGTGGTGAGGGAGGATGAGGGTTGAACAGACTGCAAGTACGGGGTAGAGAATGGAACTCTCGCTGGGATATATATCGATAGGAGCCTCGACAACAACGACAACGATTTTAATTCCAATTTCGAGCATAAATCTACGAAGGGGACTGAAGCACGCGTGGGTCTCCTCTCTCTTCGTTCGCCGTTTACAGTCACAAAATCATGAAATTTCGGACGGTTGAACGTAGAGAGGGAGAGAGAGAGAGAGAGAGAGAGAGCAAGAGAGTGTGAGAGTAGAAGAGAGAGAGAGAGATATAGCAAGAGGAGGGTCGAAGCGAATGATATATAGAGAGGGTACAGGAGGAAGCATGCAAAAGAGAACGGTAAAACGGAGACTGGAGTGATATGGTGTGGTGGTGGTGGTGGTGGTGGCGGTAGTGGTAGTAGTAGTGGTGGTAGAAGTCGTAAATTTAATATGAAACTTCAACAGAACTCATATGTATACCATAAACATGCATATATATTTCTATACGCGCGATACGTAGACGTATACGAGAATTCCGAATCGCATGTGTGAGTATTTATACATACGGAAACTGCGAGCATTTACGTTCCTTCACACAGAGGAGAGGAAGAGGCCAGCGAGAAGTGACAATGGCAGAGACCCCCGTGGAAAACCGAGGGGATCGTTTTCCCCGAGAATGCCTACGATGTTTCATGTGTGAGGTGTTACATACATGTAACGTCAACAAACGTGGAGCTTCTGCTTGTTGGCGCCTGCTTGGAAAGAGACATCCGGGGTACAATAACTGATGTGCATATGTGTACGACGAGCTCAGCCTCCAAGTGTCGTAACTCCGTACACGCTTACAGAGTTGTGTGTACATACGATATATACGCAGCGGAAAAAGTTGCTGCAGGAAAATTAAAATTTTATATACGTAACAACGCGATATTAATATCTCTGGAAAGATGAAAGTATGCACCCAAAGTGAAACCTATAGGAGACCGTACTTGTAATCTCTCAAGGGAACTCACGTTCGCTAATATAAGTTATATACATAAATGCACTTATACGTTAAAAGGGAGTGAGTGTGTGAGAGAGAGATAGAGAGGGAGATAGAGAGGGAGAGAGAGAGAGAGAGAGAGAGAGAGAGAGAGAAATATGCCTGCCTTCGTATCAATATATGATTTTTTCAAAGCGCTCGCTTCATACATTGAACGAGATATGCAAAATAAATATTACTGCGCACTTACAACCTGTAGATTTTTTTTCTTATTTTCAAAAGATTGTCGAAGAATTTTAGTTACAGCGTGGAATATGTCAGATGCGCTCGCAATCGGGAAAGCACGGAAAGAGAATAAAAACTGATACATGGGACCGTACTGACAAGATAGATGGACACCAAAGTCGAATTTCCCGTTGAGAGGTAGAAATTGGACAGTCCGTATTTTGCGATGTTGCTATGGTCAAACAAACCAACGAAATAAACGTATATGTTATGGGTCAAGAGGATCTATTTCACTCTTTCAAAAGAGAAAAAGTTGATGTACAAAAATGGCTGGATTCCATGGAGGAATCCGATGGGTCTCGATCTCCCTCATGCGACGCGGGGGGAGGAGTTGGGATAGTACACCGAAATGGGGAAAAGAAAAGAAGTTTCTATGCGTTCTTTTTTTCTTCATTCAAAGAACAATCTCGTACCACCCGGGGAGTAGAACAGGAGCTTGTCCCTCTCTCGTGTAAAACCTTTTATTCACGTGCGCTCCATTCGCATACACGCCTGCATTGCGCCGTATCATTCTCTGTACTGGTTTTGGCACTTGGACGAAAGAGAGAGAAAGAGGGGGAGAAAAGGGACCAGCAAGGGTACGAATAGCCCAATGTGTTATGGAAGGATGGACCGTCGGAAAGCACGTCTAGGCTATGCGTGAACAGTGGAAAAACAGAAAAAAGAAAATAGAAAAAAGTGATAACGGTACCCAGCAGGTCATTTGTCAGAGGACCGGTGGAAAAAATTGTTTACCGGCACACACGCCTGGACGCCGGCTCGTATAATATGTATGTGAACGGTGGTTAAGGGATGTTCGGGACAAGAGAGGGAGGTTGAGGGTGAGGACATTGAGAAAACAGTCCTTGCTCATCTCTGGCTCTGGCGAGAGGTCTATGCAGCTCCGAACGTTTTATTTCACGTTCCTATCGAGGGTAGGGCGGGTCGAGTTTACGCCGAAGCGCCAAATGTTCTGTAGACATTGACGTGTATATGGCACGTTGTCTCGGTGGGGATCTGGTACCGTTGTTTTAAAAAGTCAGGGCGTGTCCCCGGACGAAAGTTCGGAAGCAGAGGAGAGCCAAGAATCGCCAGAGCGATATACATTACATATATACAGAGGGAAAAGTACAGAGAGAACAGTGTCCAGCGAACTACGATAATATTCGACGTAACCCAAGGCAATATCGGTGGGAATCCGAGCGGAAGTCAGCCGGACAGAGAAAGCTACCGGTAGAAAGATAGAGAGAGAGAGAGCGAGAGGGAGTGGCAAAGGAGAGAAGAGGAAAGAGACAGATAGAGAGGGAGAGAGAGAATCTCATCGTCCTACGGGAATTCAGGCTCGTTACATTAATTAAAGAAAAGAAAATGCGAAGAAATAGCTATGCGAGAGGGACAGGGAGGTTGGAGCGGGTTGTCTCGGAGCAAAAGCTCCCTCTCTCCGCTCATATTCCAGAAACCTCCAAGAGATTCCACTCTCCTCTCCTCCTTCTCATCCTTTCTTTTTCCCTTTTCCTTTTTCGTATTTTCCATGCCTTCCTCCATCTTCTTTTTATTCGTTCTCTCCATCTCAGCTTTTGGTCCATCGTTGGTTTTGTGTATATATACTGTATATACTTATACCATCAGCATCAGCGAACGAGAGGACGGAGGATGGAGCGACCAGTGGGTCTTACCGCTCTTACCGCTTATCCTGCTCCCACCCCCCTCCCCGCCCCATCCCCCTGCAGCACCACTCTTCTCCTTGCTCTAATAAGATCCGGCGCTGAGTCTCATGAATCGAGAGTTTCTTCTCTTCGTGTTGGGCTGTACGACGTGGTATTCTTATATATATTTATACATATGATAGATACTATATATAAAGGAAACCCCCGTAAAGCTTTTTTTCTCGTTGCGTTTGTTTCCCTTTACCTACGTTTACTTCTTTTCCCTTGTCTCGACCTCACGAGCAAGTAATGATATTCCCGTATATCGAGTTCAAGAAGCAAATTGGTATGGCATCGATCAATGCAACTTTTGTTCTAAGGGTTCGGATTGATGTATGAGGGAAAACATCGTAGCGCTGGTCAGTAGTGAAAACATTGACTTTTTCCAAAGTTTAATGCGTTTGCGAAAAATGTAATAGTGAAACAGGAATTTGTTGTTCATTCTGTTGTAAATGATGACCAATAGAGGGAAAAGGCAGTGAGGACGGTTTTCTTTGACTACAAATAAGGTTCAATTGTTTTTACCGGAAAATAAAAATTTCATAAATTTTGTTATAAATAAATTACACTGTAATATATATCAGCTAATCGACGTTTATCTACGAAGAAATTGGGCAATAAAAATGTAGAAATAACCGTGGTATTTTACGAAATTACAGTGGTCGATTTTTTGTCGTTTTTCCGAATTTACAATCGTTCATTAAACGAAGTATCAACTAGAGATGAAGTTACGAGCGTGGCAAGTAGAGGAGAGGAGCAAAGATAGGAATAGAAAGATAATATTTGCTCACGGTACTGGCGTTCGACCGCGAGAATTTAACGAAAACCGCGCGGATCTAATAAGAGAAAACGGAGGGAAGGCACGAGTTGGATTAACGAGTTGGCAAAAAAACCTATCGAGAGAAAAAGGAAAATGAAAACGTAACACACGTTGTAAGAGCCTTGAAGCAGTCTTCACAGCCTGGAGTAAAAACGTACCTATCATTAATTAATGTCGAGTAAACAATAATGAATTTACGTTCGTCCCTGATGGCTCTGAGTAACGAGGATCAACCCTCTCGTCCTTTTTCGCTCTCGCTTTTGTGTCGACAGACCAAGGGGACGAACAAAAACTGTCGTGGAAAAACAAAATCTCTGGCGATCGTGCAAGATCGTTAAGAAATTCGTGCTGAAAACTACGAAAACTTTATTCTGCTCTGTAATCTGCAATTTTGCAAACGATAACGCCTTGAAACCTCTTCCTTTGCCAACATAAAAATCTATAAAGTCTAAAAACATTGTTCCTGTTCTGCTCGGAAAAATATTTACAAAATTCTTATAAATTGCATATAGATAATCATCAATATTTCTATATATTCATATTCTCTCCGTAAATTGTTACGCAGAGTTTGATCATCGTCATCGTATAATACCCTAATGACTGGATTAATAATAAAGCTCCAGTTATGAAGAATTTCTGAAATCTGTCAGCGCGCTCGACGGCCCTTCGGAGTTTTACTACACAGGGGAGAAAATAATGACTGATGAACGCGCTCGCTGACACGTATAAAAAGCTATATCAGCTGTCTCCCACTGTGTTAAAGGGAAGAAAAACGCTGTTGACACTGCCGCGACAAAATGAAACGTCGAGTTATCGACGTGTCGATATAGCAGACTGTGCTCTCTTGCACCAAAGAGAGAAAGACAGTCACGGGCGTTACAACGTAAAACCGACCAGATAATACGTATGCAAATAGCACGTAACATAGAGCGGTCGCAGAGCATTTGACCATGGTGACTATTTATATTACATACTACAGAATGTATATATGTATGTGTGGATACACACAGCACCAACTGCGTTGTTACGCCTATTCGAATAAACTCTATTTAACGTATACCCAGCTCATTTGTCACGGTGAAATCCACCGGGATTATTTGTCAAGCTAATAATGCGGGTATACACTGTTTTTGGAACCGGAACGAGAGATAAAATTGTCGAGAATGTGTTTGATGCAAATAATTGCGAACACTCACTGGTAAACGCACGTTCGCGGTTTGTGGGTGACCCGTGAATTTTCGTTGTCACGTATAGGTACATGTAATATGCATGTATATTAGCGTGGTACGCAATATATGTATATTTTAGTACATCACTCGTGTCAAATTTATGTACATCACGAAAATCGCTTGAATTATTTAACGTTGATTTTGCAATCGCAAAATACGTCAAATTCGAATGATAACATTTCTACTTTCCGCTCGATTTGCACTGTATTATTATTGTATAATTCATTAGTACGCATGAACGAATTTTGATTGGTCGGTGGTTTATATGGGCGTACGTTTGTTCGGTGAAACGATCGATCGTCTGAGATGGGACCTTTTGATCAAAATGTTATGCCAGAAATAATAGATCGTGTATGAAATTGTGTACCTACTATATGTATATATGTGTATTTGTGTAGTTTCCGTGAGACTAAAGCCGTTCGAGAATTCGGCCCCGAAGGATTCCACGTAATTGCTTCACGGCTTACGGAATTAACGAACTTGTACCCAAGCAATAAAGTGTTGCATAATCCATATGCCCGCTGTTGTACGAAGTAATTAAGAGTACACAGGGTATAGGGTTATTATATACGAACGTGGTTTTGGATACTTAGCCCCCCTCGCTTAATAGACGAACCACTTGCAAAATACTTCGAACGGATATATTCCAGTACCTACTTAATATACGTAGTAATATTGGCATTAACTGCAGTGTATTACGTACGCAAAGATATGAACTAATGTAAAATAAATTTATTTTCTTAAAACAAATCGGTCGTTGATAAAAATAGCGAAGATTGTTACTTTAAAAAATCAATTTATTTAAAGATGTCATACAGTTCGTCACCTGTTGAAAAACTATGGCAGCGGTCGATTATAAGCAATGAAAACAAACGTGTACGTCGGTTGATGGAAAAATCAATATTGGCAAGGTTGTGATCTAAAATAATACATGAAAAAAAAAACATATAATAGATCAATTACTTTACCTACGATAGAATTAGCGAACGTAGATAAGGTAGCTTGGGCGTGTGCGATATAACTCAGGTTGTGTTGTATGGGATGTTATAAGAGGATAGGAGATGGGTCAAGTAGCGAGAGTCGGAGAGACGGCAATTTATTAGAATTAAATCGGTGAAGCCTCTCCGTTATATATGTTTTCTCTCTATGCCCTCTGATACACGATATATTATATATTGTTGTAGATATATATATATATATATATATATATATACGAGATATAGCGCGAATATGAAAACGGTGAATGATGAATCGGGCAAGAAACTCGAATGGCGAGGGTTTTGGCGCCGAGATAACGACATGTATATAAAAGAAATATATTTATAGCTGTCCGTTCCATACGAACATATATCTAGCGCCTTTGAGGCGTTTTCTCACAGCCGTATATAGGGATATACAAGTTTTTCTTTTTACAATACTTCTGTGTGTGTGTGTGGGTGAAGCACACAATTTTTCGTATAAATCGTTGCTCTCTATCGCGCAGCTTCCTCACGAAGCAC
Source organism: Netelia inedita (assembly GCA_964017225.1). NCBI lineage: Eukaryota > Metazoa > Arthropoda > Insecta > Hymenoptera > Ichneumonidae > Netelia > Netelia inedita. The sequence goes on from OZ024920.1 coordinate 11,877,091, forward strand.
TGTAAGAGTGTGAAAGAAACCACCCGTAAGAGCGAGAGAGAGAGAGAGAGAGAGAGAGAGAGAGAGAGAGAGAAAGGAGAGAGCAAAATAGGAGAGGGTTGAAATCGCGTGTGATGGCGCCTGTGGGTATAGTAAAGCTTCTTGCTTCTTCGTTCTATGTCTATTTCTTGGATTTTTATTTTTCTTACTCCTCACCATGATAACAGGACGATATATGAGAAAGGATTCGAATGAGCACCCTCCCGCCATCCCTTCATTGCCCCGCTACATCAAGATCGACCAGAGTTCGACGTATAACAGGAGTTTTTCTCATCGGTAGAAGTTTTTTTTTCTACAACACTTCATCGATTTTCCCATCCAATATAGCCATATAAGTCGTTTTTTCCAGTTTGCTTCTCTCCCCGTTTGCTACGTGCCTGTAGATTTTCTGATTCTTAAATACGTTGACTCTTTGTATTTGATTTTGATCCATGCTCCTCGTCGCCAACCCTATTATCGATCATAAAGTTCTGAATTTCACGGGTGACGCATTTTCTTTGTCTAAGAATGTGGGAGGGTTGGCGAGAAATTCAGCTTTTGTCTTACTTTCGCAAAGTGTAATAACAATATCATTAAATTTTTTTTACTGCAAACTCTACATTTTTAGGCTCGATGATATTACATAGTATAAAATTGGTGATGTGTGGATGAACGTTATAGAACCTATTCGTGTTCGTGTTTATATTAGCTATAGTACTTCGCACTTTCCCGCATATAGATTATCCCATCCCTCTGGAGATTCTTCGATGTTTATTCTACAATACTCGCATAAATAATGAGAAAGAGACAGCCCGGGAGAAAGAGGGAGAAAGAGGGAGAGAGAGAGAGAGAGAAAATACGATCGCGGAATGAAAATGGGTGGTTTATACAGGCGATATACCCATTGACGCTCTAAAACTCACCCCTCTCGCGCACATACAGCAGCTACCAGAAAACTTCAGTACCCTTCACAAACGAAGGAAGCGTGACAGGGGCCTGACTTTTCTACCACTTTTCGCCGTTTCTTTACCGAACATTTTCGCACACCTCCCTGCTAAGTTTTCTGCCAGTGTGGAGACATATTTCTTGGAGATGGTTGCAAATACTTGAGAGAGTATGAAAGATCCGTAGGGGGGGGGGATGGAAAAAATGTATTGATGAGGGAAGCACGTTGAACGATCTCTCGATAAAAATACCTCGTTATTTTCAAGAGAGACTCTCTTATCCCCTGCGGCTCTCGACCGCTCATTATATAACGTCATCACTCTCATTGTAAATACAATGAACAGATGGGAATAAACCGAGTTTCGGGCTTAAAACCCTTTTTTTTCACGACAATTGAATTTTTCAGACTTTACGGTGTTAAGAACTCAATCGATTCACGATATATTTTAATCTAAAATAAATAATAATAACAACAACAACACCAACAAAAAATAATAATAATCATATCAACAATAGTAACATCCATTCCCCATACTCCACATATCCACACCAGGCCACGTACGATCAGCACACCAGAGACAAATAATAACACAGAAACTACATCAAATGAAATCAAAATTCAACAGCCGAACATACCAATGCGCTACTATCACAACTCATAGAATAAAATCGAAATCGAAATACTAACATAAAAATTGAAATGAGAAGGAGACAACCCATCGATCAATACCATTATTAATCATTAAAAAAGAAACATTATAGATTATAAAGATCATAAACAAAAAAATAATAGTCACACTCATAAACAATAACTACACACAGGAAGACATCCACGTAATATAATGATATATATTTCAGCAATGGCATCACGATCTTTTAATAACCAATTTTCAAGAACCCGCAATATGAAACACGCAGTTCTAAAAACAAGATAGCAAATAACGATTGAAAATAAAATAAACTGTCTCCGTAAAGACCTAGGACGCCTTACTGAACACTAAAAACGAAACAGGTAAAAAATTATTGGACACAATAAAATAAACCAGAAACACAAGAAACCAATCGAAGAAATAATCAATACACTTAAATAAAAGCTAAAAGTATACCTACACCTGTAGACATAGCAGATACAAAGAATCAAATAAAGGAAAAAATGACAATCAATCATTTAAAAATTATGAAAGTCCAAATAAAGGGAAACGACAATTAGGGGGACTACGTTTCAGTAAGGCTAAACGACGTGATATAGGTGAGGCTCGTACGTACCTCTCTGCGATCTGTACCGTGGAAACGTACAGAAGCAAGCTACTCGAACATGAGGACATGTTGGGAAGCACTACCGGGGACATGATTGTCGCCGGCGACTTTAGCGCCAGACCCGTAGAGTGGTGTATGCCTCAAACAAATTCAAGGGACAGACAAGTGCTAGAAATGGCAGCTAGACAAGGACTGGTGATACTGAACGCCGGAACCACGGCGATGTGCCGGAAGCCGGGCTATGGGTCATTCATCCCAGGTGTCACAATGGAAAAACGAGCAGGATGATTTAAAAACTGGAAAAGTAGTTGAAGGTTTCACCTAAAACGACCTCCAGAACATTTCATTCAGAGTCAACGACTGAACCCGGGTGCGAGGCACAAGAGAAATCCCCCACCGCGAAATCTCAACGAAATCGATCGCGAAGCGACGATCCCTGTAACAGTAGCCTGGAAAGTGTGCAAAACCTTTATGCTACCCCAGGGAACAAGCAACAGTAGACATTCGGTCTACTGGGGGACCGACAAGTTCGCCGAACTAAGAAGGGAATGCCTCAAATACAGACATCAGATGACGCCATCGCGCAGGTCTCTCAGCGGCTACTACCATGCTTACTAGGGTATAAAAAGTCACGAGAAAGTTGTTTCGATATGTGACCAAGCGGAGCAAGATGGCCTGCTGGAGACGATTATGCGATGAGATTAACCAAGATTGGTGGCCAATTACGTGGAGCACATTTTCGAAATAAGAAAAACAAGCAGTGTCTAGTTGACTACACCGCAGAATGAGGAACAAAACAAATTACACGAAGCACGACAGGAAAAGTCCAAGGAATGAAACGACGCAAAGGAACAGGAACAAAGAAGCTGCCACAATACCAGAAACACACATTAGACCCGACTTGAAATAATTCGGAAAGCGATCTCGTCCTACGGGAGAATAAGAGGTGGGTTTTTGGGGCGGTCTTTGGAAGGGTTGCAGGGCTTTCGACGTGCCTACTGAAAAGGGAAAAAACAATTAGGCCAACAACATCAATAAAATAAGAAAATAATAGTCCTGTGAGAAAATTATGCGACAATGATTATCCGAAATCCAATCAACGTTTCATCATGGTGGGCATGAGCTTTCGGTCGTGGAAGCAACTAGAAAGATAAGTAGGGGGTTGGAGGGTGCCACGGAAAAATTGAGTCATTTCACTTCGTTCGTAGGGTTTGAAGTATAAGACGGTATATACCCGAGAACTTCCTTCAGATCTCGTCCCCTCGCCACATCCCCTTGATCTTTCCTTGCGTTCTTCTTCTTTTTTCCCCTATCTTTCATTCATTTTTTGCCCTAACACGCTGTCGCCTCCTTATTTGTGCGTCAATATGGGGTATATACGATGAAATCTCTTCCCCGTTGATCGTGCATTGTCAGAGACACCCAAAAAAGCAAAGAATGTTTAAAGGCACTCACGCCAATCTGCTGTAGTACTCGCGAAGGATTGTTGGTCCTGCGTGCCGAGGACATTGATCGAGGGTGAAAAAAAGTGAAGCATATAAGATAAAGGAAAAAAGCGGTGTAAAAAATCAGCACTCCCGCTTATGCGACATTGGACTCCGTAAAGCTGCTCTTATCCTAGTGGACATCATGAATCTCTGGCGTTTGCCAATAATACTATATTTTTGCTCAAACATTTCGAGAAACATTATTTAAAATTGTTTGAAAACTATGATAATTTTAACCATTCGAAAATAAACATGTCTCTTTCTATGATTCTTTTTATATAAAACCAGAGAACCATCCAAGTCCCCATAACTTAATAACTAAAATTATATCGCGATTGGCTATGATCTAAGTGCAATCGAAAAGGGTAGTGTTACATCTTTAACGAGATTTCTTAAAAAGTGCCGGTGGTCCAACCTACTATTTAAGTTCGATTAAGAAAATTGATGGTATTGCGTTGATTGGTGCACATCCACGATTTTCGAGGAAAAAAGGTGTCAACAAAGCGGATGGTATGTCGGGAATGATGACACGGTAGCTCATGTCGATGGTCGATGGTTGTGTAGTACCCGGAAGTTGCAACATACCACTCAGTCACGCGGTCCGCCAAGTCACGGGGCAAGAGGGGGTGGGGTGCGAATAAGAAAAAAAGTCTCGATAGTTAAAACGTAGAACAAGGTAAAGAGTAAGAGAGAGAGTAAGTGAGGTGGGAGGGGAGGGCAGGGTTGGAAAAGAAGGTAGCCACTGTTGAAGAACGAGAGGATGTGGCCGATGGCATCACGAGTGCTGTTCACCCTCACTTGTCCTCCAACATGTATATACTCATCCCCGCTTTTTTCTTTCTATTCCCGAGGCGTCTCTGGGAGCGTGGAGAAGGGGGACATCGCTTTTTTCCGCATGCCCCAATCTTTCGTTCTCAGCTTGATCCCAACCGCCGGGATGAGACACTCCAGCAAAGCCAAAGCCGAACTCAACTTTTTCTTACAGCCGATTAAGATTAACCACGTAAATACACTAGAGTTAAGCTTTCCTTGCAGGCCGCATTCACTTGACCTTCTCGACTTGCGAATATGCGGCGCACTCGACCATCTTTCTTTTTTTCTCGTTGTTACTCTCTGCAGGTGTGAGGATACATATTTGATATGTATGCGCATGTGTGTCAAATGGTAGTGAAGAGCCAGACGATGATGGAAGCCGGGAAATGGGATTAATAGACTGAGGAACAGGCTGAGAAAATGTGATGCAGATAGAAGAAAGAGTGCGACTAATCGTTTGGTTTGTAACATTGATTTCTCATGGATTCTTGTTACACTCACAATATCTGATATGAAATTAATTCAGTTATATTTATTGCGTTCGACGACATTTTTTCTCTATCTTCAATAAAAAGAAGTAATAGTTCCTCAATATAATAGTTATTGTGTGAATATTTTTGATCGTGTTCTAGGAACCAACTATATAGTTATATGACACAGATAGTTGTCTATACTATCCCTTTTATCTCCCTTCTCTCTATTGCATTGCTTAATTTTTCTCAACCATCTTCGTCGGTGTCATTTATGTTATATTCCTCACTCCACTCTCCATTTTATTGCAGTATCTCTGCGAGTACCATCGCTCAGAGGGAAACGGCAGTTTAATGAATACGTTGAATAATTTGATATTAAATTTCTTACCGTATATATACATAGCAAAGTTTCCATCTAATCTCCGTACAGCGCCCCAGTTGCTCTCCCTCGGTATTTTCCGTCGAAGCTCTCGCTGCTTTCTCCATCTCCCCTTCCTGTGTGACCTCGCAATCCCCATCGTGGACTTTTTTCACTCTCGCTCTTTCTTCTTATTTCGTCGCAATCATTTTCCCAACCAAACTTAAGATCTTTGTGCAGGTGGGCTGAACTTCGAATTACTCATCGTTCGCTGCTTTTTAACCATAGTTGTTATGTTACATTTTCCCCTATCCATGCAAATATCTTGTGGGTTCACGCATTTTCACTAATCCCCATCAACGTATTGTGCGGAATGTGAGGTTGAGGATTAGAATGAAACGAAGAGGGGCTCATATTTTTTAATTTTACTATGATGCGAATAGCTATACCCACCCTGCAATAACAAACTTCTACCGAATTTCTCGTGTCATCAATGGTAGAACGTCTGCAATATACAGCTTATACGTGCAAATTACGAATAGGTGTGTATTATTAATTTTAATTATGTATCACAAGCCTACGGTATTACGACGAGTCAATGGACCCATAAAAATGTTGATGACCCTTTCATAGCTGTCATTAGTATTTCATTAGTATTTAATTTCTTCATTCTTCCATCGTAATATAATACGATTGTCATATATATGTGTAAATGTGTAGGAGTATACGAAAACAGACGTTGACGACAAGATGAGGGACGGTAAACGACGGACACCTAAAGACCGAGAAACCGAGAGCGTGGTACGAGCGAAAGGAAGAAGAAAGAGGACCTCAATGGAGGAGTCTCTACAATTATGACCTCGGTATTACGCGTAATCTCGCTTAATGCCAGACTTTGGGGGGGGGATGGGGGTGAGGGGTTAGGAGACTGCGGACTTCTCTTTGTTAACCTCGTTGTTGGGCGTCAGTCCCGCGCCACAGCGAACGAAAGGCAAATCCTGCTCGCTTTCTTCATTCTCGAATGCGGGTGTTGCGCCCCCAGCACTACCCACCCTTCCGTACCATGCTCGTGCCCTTCTGACCCATGTGTCGTCACTCGACGGCACATAACGTCGGGAGACCTCGGCGCCATTAATTACGCTCGTGCTCCTCTTCGTCGTCCGGTTATAACTAACGTATTCCACTCGTTAATACGCTATACCCTACGATAATTAATCTTATATAACGTATATGTGCGTATGAATTTATAAAAAGAGTCAATAAGTGAGCAAAATGGGCGATCATTCAAAAAATTGCCCATTATCATGAAAAACGTCGTCAAGTTTTCTTGGCGAGTATTTTTTTTTATAACAATGCTATCGAAAAATGTTCATCGTAGGACTTTGCGAGATAAACGGTACATTGAGAAATTGATACGTAGGGAACGTTTATAGTTGAATGTACCCCTCGAAGGCACAAGAAAGCTTCACAATGATGAAAATCATTCATGATAACCGTGAATTTGTCAAAGCACCTTGATAAATTCTCCGTGAATTCGTATGCAAACGGCGATGGTTAAAGTCAGTGGCAGAGTCGATTCTCGTTATACACAACGCATGTACATATATCTATATATACATAGAAGACGTCTATTTTTCAAGCGCAAGCGAGTGCGGGCCATGAAGAGAGACGAGAACCACCCTGCTCTCGGTGATTCGCTGTCAAGAGCACCCCCGTAAACCGCGTGACTGAGTTACTCCTTTTTCTCTCTCTCTTTCCCTCTCTTTCCCAAGGGAAAAAAACGAAGAATAACCCGCGAGATTCGCTCCTTTTTTTTGCACGACTAGCCGAGAGTGCTATGCCAGAGCGCGAGCGTGAAAAAAAGGCGGAGAAAAATGCACGTGAAAGAAGAAGAAGAAAAAAAATACAAGAAGCCCGCTTTACTTCTTTTCCTATATATACACCCACATAGATATATATATATATATGAAGAAGGGGTGTATTTGTCACTGGGCGCTAAAGGGGTTGTCGGCTCGCGCGTCGCCACATAACTCTCAGACGTTGCCCCTACTCTCCGTCGTCCCACCCCCACTCTGTGGCGTACCATGACTTCAACTTCTCACCCTCTACGGCGCGCACAATTCTCGTTTCTCGTCTTCCACCTTCACCTCGCTTTCTCTCATATCCCTCTTTCAGGAGGGCGGCTCTCCGGGCGCTTATACTGCGCATTATACTTTCTCTGTCGGATTCACCGAGAGAACGTGTTACGTTCTTCAACCACCTCCGAGGCAGCAGCACGCCCGAGGTAACACGGAAAGAGTTATATATGTATATTACATATATACATATATATGTTGCGTCGAATTTACATTCACCCTGAAATATTTCACAACTCGGGGCTAGATGCAATTTGTTCCGTTGTGTTGGAGTCAGAGCGTTGTGAGAGGTATATATGAGACATACCGGTATTATATATACAAATGCATATATATATAAGCGAGAACATACGCCATTCTGATAACCTGCCCGGTGTACTGCAATACGAGAGTTTCCGACGTTGAGTGGCTCGAACAGTAGGGTCGTGCCGAGGCTCGTTCCACGGGTTTCTTCGAGCGTATATACCGTTCTACTGCCATCGTTGTCACTATGGTAACCTGCTCCACCTGCTCTCTAGTCTTGTATATCATCTCATGAACAGAGAAAGAAAGGGAAGGAGACAGGGAGGAAGAAAGAGGGAGAGAGAGAGAGAACTTGCGAGGGATCGCTGTGACAAGGGCCTCAAGTTATATTCTAGGTATTTCGACCCAAGGTATATACAGTGTATCTGCCCAAATATGTTCTAACGTATACATATACATATATGTATAGTAAAGGACTCGATCTTGCTCGATCTCTCGAGTTCTCGATTTCTACAATCCATCAGCGTAACAGATTTTTATCAAAATTTGATGCACGATAAATGTGCGTAGAATTATAATTAGAATGAGGTCTTGCATTTATAAGAAAATCAAGGATGAATTCGGAACAATACGATCTCTCTGCAATCAATTCGAGTTATGTATTCATCTATAATAATGGATGATACCGTGCGAAAAATTTGGCGAATTTCTGTCTAAAATGGGAAAAACAGCTGGGGTTTTGAGGGAAAAGGGTGTACACTACTTATACACCGTTTTATCTTTTGATAGTCGAATTTGATTTCAGTTCACCGGTGCATTTTGTGGAAGCTAAAAAATAGCCGCAATCGAATACCAAAGGTCCAGAGTTTTTTAATTGTAAGCCTCGTTTGGTTCGTTTACTCGGTAAAGGGGATATTTTATTGAGACTCACTATGATGGGAATCGGCTTGAACAAAGCGCCCACTTTGAATGTATTTTAGTTACTCCATTGGCGAAAAGAAGTGATGGGGCCGCCTTTATTGCCAACCATTTGTCATACCTAAAAATCCAATGATCCAGTTTAATCTCAACTCCTCTTGTGTTTATAACGAAATATATATCGTAGCGTTGTCTCCAATCGCCATTATAATGATTATTGTATCCATAGTCGTTATATCGTAAATCCGGGGATGATTTGCAGCACATATAAACGCGATGTACAGGGGTATAAATATTGTTGGTCGCAAAATTTAGCTAAAAAAAGAGGTGACGGTTTTCAGATAATATTTTCCAAATTGGATGGTGTTAATGGTAAGGCATTGCTTCCGTGGAAGTCTGATCCCTCGTCGTGGAACGAAAGCCCGGAGACAATTATAGGAAACTTAACGATTCGATCAACAGTGCAGAAATAAAGAGAGATGGATGGAGAGCTCGATGTATGAGGAAGATGTTGGGGTGAGATAGCGCGAAGAAGAAGCGAGATATAGAGAGATTATAATCGAGCTACGGATTACGACCTAATCCCAACGAACTTCCGACGAGATTGGATCAGGGAAATATTCAAGCGCTGTTAGTGGGTGAGAGCGTAGAGAGAAGGTCTTTTACGGACGGTGCCTCGATGAACGTAGGAGCCAGAGTATAGCTCCTTCGAAATCTCCTGTGTGACCGATCTTGCGTAAAGCGCAATCCTTCTCGGTCCTTGGAGAAAATCCGCGAAAATCGTCGTTGGTTCATCGATTGGCCAAGATCGTGGAGAGAAGAGGGTCGCTGAGAAAACGAGAAAGAAACGGGTGCATATAAGAGAAGAAAGCACTACTAGCGCGAGGGAGAGAGTAAAAGGGATGGAAGCAGGTGGATTTCGTTTGTCTCTAGAACCCCTTGGACCAAAGCTCTTCAGTGGTTCGGATCGAAACGGGCTAAATGCTATGAACGCCGAAATTTGGATTAGATTATTTCTCCATTCTGGTTACACACCCCTCTGGGATAATATCAAGGACAATTTGATCCCGCGTATTGTATTAGAAGGGACAAAGCGGTGAAAACAGTTCATTATTCCAGTTATGGGTTCTAACGTCGAGATACCAAGGAGCTTGTAATGGTCGGTCTTTTCTTTCGGATTAAGTATTTATTTATGTAAGCATTGACAATTTTTTATTAAAGTAATATTTTCCTCGGTATACTGATTGTGAGACACAAACACTCTTTGCAACATTTGCAACCCTATAGTACTCGCATTGCATAATCAGATTGATCAGCCTTAACTTTGCATAAGAAAAATCTTGAGGGTTTCATCTAGGGTATTCATACCCTAGATGAACCACCGGGACCCCGGTATCCCGTAATACCCCTAATACTGGAACACCGGCATTGAATAAAACCCTACTCGCAACAAGTTTATCAAACAGAATAAAACAAAGGCGGCTGTTGGTCGCTGAAGTGTTGCATTATTTACACGATCCTAAAGAATTCTTCAACTAAAAAGGCGTTGACACTTTATTGAAGCTTAGCAGTAACGAAATATCCGAAGCAGTCGTATCCTTACTTAGACGACTCAAATATCAGCCAAACTCGACCTCAAATGAATACAGCTCTTCGAGCACCTAAACTGAACACCACTAAACACAACTAAATCGAACAACTAAACCGTCAGAGTTAAAAAAGCCTTTAATCAGTTCACCAACCGAGTCTAAACCACGACAGGATCTCATTATGCCGCAAGAAAAATACCAAGAGATTAGGCAAAAGTGCGACAAAATCAGACGCCTATGAAAACAAATTTTGATCTGCAAATTTTTAATTTTAAACCACGTTTAAAAAAACCGTGACTAATATCCCGGCATTATTGCCGGACATTGCTCGGTATAATAATTATTATTATTGCCCGGTATAATTACCGATTGACGGTATTAGACGCCAATACCGAAACTCAGTAAAAGTATTGAGATCCATCTGATATTGCATGCCCTAATTTCATCTATTTTATCCGTAATACGATTGATGGAAACGCCCTGTTATCCCAAAGTTATCCACGTTACCTTGGTGATTAAATATACGACAGCAACGCAGTTTTTTATGATTCTTCGAATTCGGAATTTTACACCAGATATTGCGAGTTACATTTGCGAATACAAAAAAGACATGAAAAGGCTCGCCCCTGAACAGGATATAATGAATACATGTACTTAAAAATACTATAGAAAAGCTGGCTTTAGTACTTCGTTGATCCGCTCTGCTGAATCGCTATTTATGTCAAAGTGTTCAGTGCAGAAATATCTCCGAGATTACGAGAGGAATGAAAGTTTCATATAGCAACGGAATCTCGCGGCTCGTCCCCTTGTGCGTCACACGGGAGATGCAGCGATACGTGAAGAGTGTTCGTCGACTCTTTCCGTGGCCGAGAGTACAAGAGTGTTGAAGGAAGAGTAAGAGAGATAGAGGGAGAGAGAGAAAGAGAAAACGAGAGAGGGAGAGCTTTCACGCGCGAAGGCTTGTGAATTTAAAAGTCAGACGCGTACACGGTGGCCGGCTTTGGCATGGCCCTCCACTCGGATATTAAAGTAGTTTAGAGAGAGTCCAGTACGACGGTGAATCTGCTCCACAAGGTAAAAGCAGCGAGTACACTCCGTTACGTTTGAGCTTTCTCAACTTTTTTCATTCATTTTGCTGAATTTTCTCATTTCATTTCCTCTCAAGGAGAAACTCTCGAAAGTAAACATTTTGCAAAAATTGCGGAATGTGATGATCTCACGTAGGGGTGAGAAATGTTGAAGAATAAAAATTATAGAAATTTATTTTATCAACGAATTGTAATAAATAATTACAATGAAAAAATAAGAATGGTAAAATGTCTTATATCGACCAGACATTTTGATAGTTATTAATCATTAGCATTATTGGTCAAATAGACAGAACAATGAATTTTGAAGAAAAAAAACATTTCACCTAAGTACAATCGTCTCAAACTTTGAAAAATGATACGAATTTTGACAAACGTGAGAAAGCAAAAAAACGAGAACGAACATCGAGCTTCAGACTTTTGGTTCTAGAGTTTCAGATAACGTTGATTCTTCGATTCCATCGATTGAAATTTCACCTTGACTATTCCCGATGGTGTCGGCAGACGATGTTCGTCACTTATCGATAGTTTGGAGGACGTTAGGGCCATCGAGGGAGAAGCGTCACCTTTACTTTCATCTATATTTCAGACAGCACTCGGACGCGACGTTTTCGCAGACATCGGAAAATAAGAACGAAGGATATAAAGAAATAAAGAGCGAAAAAAGAGAGAAAGAAAGGGGGAAGAAGAGAGAAAGAGAGTGATTCGGACACGAGCTTTCGTTCACAACCCCTCCGCCTTCTGGCGGTGATATTCGCAGCAATGGTAAAATCGCTAGATCGTAGTGTGAAGTTCCTTCACGGCTTTCATGCAATGTCCCTTGTCTGCCTTGTCTTTGCCTCTCTCTCTCTCTCTCTCTCTCTCTTTGTCTCGTTCTCTTTCTTATTCTCTGTATAAAATTGCAATAGCAGGCGAGCTATAGAATATTGTATGGTCCTCAATCATTTATGAATTAAAAATTTAGTTAAAACGTCGATAATAACTAGAACCAAAAAATCAACATGGAAAGCTTATTCCTCTTATTGTTAGAGCATATGAAATAATCTGTACCTGTTTGTCGTTTGTTGATAATAATTTTCCAAAACACGGTTAAATCACATACATTCGACGTTAATGAGAATTTTGCAACTGTTATTGAAACACCGCATAGAAAGCAAGTTCTCGTCGTATTTTATAAACGTATACGTTACGTTTCACGCACGAAAAAAAAGAAAAGTTGAAACAATATTGTACGACTACGGTCCCCCGAGTCGAAACCATTGCTTCATTTTTCTGTTCGCTCCCGAACTTTCGAGCGAGACGGGTATAAAGAAAAATATCGTATACGACCACTAGCGATTCTCCCAAGGGCAAATCGCAGACTTTTTCAAAACACATTATTATGACTTTAAATATTAATAAAATTGCCATACGCCGTATACGTACGTGGTAGATATATACCGCGAGAGTGGATAATGCACCTTGCGTTTTATACGCTGGATGGATTTTTATGCGCGCGATTCCCCTGTGTACAGCCCAACCCCCGAGGCGAAGCTTTTCTTTGCCTCTCACGGCAATTTGAGCCCGTGGATTTTTTTATTTACCTCCTCCCAATTTTATTCTTTCTATAAACATTATTTTCTCTCGCGCATAGACATATATATCTTTATGCTGTGTACCAGGTTGTCGCGAACAGGGTGAAAGTGATAAAAACATGTCGTGGGTTGACAGACACGACAAAAGGAGTTATACACGTTGTCAAGCCCGCTGGTATTTTTGCTGACAAGTTGATCCCTCGGGACGTCGGAACGTTCATAGACTCGTACAAAGGTACTATATATATATACATTTATATTGATGAGAAAAAAAACCTGGCCAAAAGAACACGGTGATTTCGACGAGTCTCCTGTTTTTTTTTTGCTTTTCAAACTACTCGAAGCTCACGATCGATCAATAAACCGCTTTAATTAACGAGGGTTTCATCCGGATAGTGGGATCGTGACAAAGAGAAAGCGAGGGAAGGGAGAGAGGAGCACAAGTAGACTGTCTAAGGGACTATAGATCATGACCGTGCCAAGACATTCCCATCTTTCAATATTATCTCAGGAGATTCTTTTTCACCGCGGGTGCAGCGCGGATCTATATCTATACCTATTTATTACAGAACGTTGCCACCACCGCAGCGAGATCCGTTTACTTTAATTTCTCGTAATCCCCCGGAGTGAGACTGGAGAAACCTCATTCTTATCATTTTGTTTTCCTCTCTCGCTTCTATCTCTGTCTTTCTCTCTCTCTCTCTCTCTCTCTCTCTCTTTCTCGCTTTCTTTTTCCACAACATAAAAAGCTAATGCGAATTATGAGTCGCGGGAAGTATATACGTTGATTATTTCATAAAAGAATCATATGATATAAGCCGTATATTAAACCGTCTCACACTCTCGTTCCCGAAACGAGGGTGGGAATCGGAGAATGGAACGTACAGGAAGAAGAAGTAGAAAAGAAAAAAAAGGAATCGACCGGTACCTGTTTTCATTTAATAAATCATTTTTATTGAGGCCACCAAGAGTTCGTTCCTCTTATCCTCCCCTATATACCTACATATTAATACATAAGCGTATAAATATATCTATATATACGTATATTTTTATATACGCGAATAAGCGCAAGGTATTGCGTATGGGACGGGAGAAACGAGAGTGAATGAGTAAACGGGAAGATGCGGGATACCGAGAGCGCTCTCTCATCCGCCCCGTTGAAGGGGTGGGGTTAAGAATAGCTGTTGAATTTTTAATAAAGTCTCGTTTGTCGGGTCGAGCAAAATTTGCTACATTTCTCAATGTTGCTCGTGGACCGTGTGGGATGCGAAGAGGAGAGGGTTTTGCGATTCTCTGGTTGGTTTTCTTTTCTTCCCTCTAGCACTGGTGGAGGAGGCAAAGTTGAGGAGAAAACGGGACTAAACGAAGAGATCCCATGTACGTGTTGTACACGAGTGTGCTCTTGCTGCGTCTCGTCGTATACGCGTTTCTTTCGAGATGCTCTCATTCCAAACCATGGCAATAAGAGGTCGCAATATTCTCTCTACTGGGGCGCTTCTCCCTCTCTCTCTCTCTCTCTCTCTCTCCCTCTTCGACCCTCTACCCTCGAACGTATCACCTCCTGCGAGTCAGCCCGAAGGAGAAAATAAAAGAGAGCGAGGAATCGCGAGTGTTATTATTATACTTTTCGATAAGTTTTTGGTGCCTCATGTTTAGCGGATCTCCGTTTTGTTAGCCTCGACGCGTATAACGATAAACCGAGGGAAGAGTAAGAAGAAGCTTAATATACTTTTGTATTGTCGAGGAAAATTTTCATTCGTTCGCGTTCGCACGTGAATGCCTTTTCATAAAATTTTCGCTATTTCATCGAGAATTTTGAGCAAAACTCCCGAATTACCATTCTCCGTTCGGTATCCATGCGTTTTTTGAATACCAGATACCCTTTGCTATAAATACATACACACGGACACACACACACACAGGCACACGCATATATGCACATGGGGTTCGTTCTGCTTGAACGCTACATGCTCGCGCTTACGACTATTCAGATACCCTTCGTGACTATAGCCACTCGGGACTATAGCTACTAGTTATAGTCACTCCGTGACTGTAATTACTCCGATACGAGAATCACTTCGTGATTTAAGCTACTTCGCGACGTTAAAGGTAGTCCAATTAATTAACCCGTGGCGGTGGTAAAATCTAAAAAGATTTTAGATAAATAAGGTTTATTATATATAAATTAGAGTGTGTATGTGTACATATTTATGACTATATGAAATTAATGGAAGCGAGGGAGAATGGTAGAGCAGTTATACATGTACTCGGTAGCTCATCTCCATTGCAACGGACCGACGAAAAATACGATATGCACACGCACATATTCACGAGATGGCTAGGAATAGGTGAAGAGGTCCCTGAATTACAACGTCACGCGCCTTCATTTCTCTCACTTCGCTCAGTATACTTACTTTATTGTTTCACTTTTTTAAAATTCTTTTTTCTTTCTGTTATGTAAATAACGAACGGCGCATTATGCAAAGTCGTTTCGTGGTATCGCGAGAGATATAACGAGAGCGGGAGAAAAGTAGAGTGAGAGATACGAGAGAAGGATATGCGCGAGAGGCTACTTTTTATTGCTTTAACGTTAAAACTTCGTATTCTGTATTGTAGATGCAGTTAAAATGTATCATATCGGAGTAGAAACGGAAATGAAATGAGAAGCAGAAATGAGAACTCTCGCCACACGGTAGTTTCAACGTTTCTTGAACAGTAGCTCTTTTTTTGTAAGCATGGTACGAGCGTATCCGCCTGACGACAGACGCATTTTTTGTTCAAACGTATGTAGTAGAAAAGGTCAGTATGCGATCAGACGCTCGTGCGCGAACGATATTTCTTCAGTCGTTCCTAGCTGTTTTCTTATTCGAAGGGTTACAGGATACAGGATTAATGTTTATAAATCAAATGGATATGCCAGGGGCGCGTAACTCTTAAGATATTTATTTCTATTTTATAGTATTTTTATTATTCTGAAATACACTCAGTTTCTTCATCATAAAGTTCGTTAATTAATACTAAATCAAACTGGCACTTATTAACCAAATACAGCTCCGATTATAACTCATAATTAATTTATTATTTATTTGAGGAAAAAATCATTCCAAAAGTTATTATTATTTGATAAGCCGAAGATTTTATAATATTTTTTTTCTTCAATCTTCTATAATAGCTGCAATTGTTTTTTAGTTTATCGGAACGATAATAATCGATTCCATTAATTTATGTTGAATAGAAACAATCGTTTTCAGCAGAACGAAGTTCCCATCTGAAAAATCGTCGGATGAAATGATTCTTTTTCTCATTTTTACGAAAGAGTAAAAAAACCTTACATCGAATCTAAATACGACGTGAAAAACCAAATATTCATTTCGCACGATGTGATAAAGAATTCATTAACTCTAAGTAAACCCTAATCCCGGCGGAATCTTGATGTTATAAAAAATTCGAGACCGAGAGGAAGATTTTTCAGAAAAAAATTTACAAAAAAAAATCAGTCGATAGAGCATGCGCTTATTGTTGTCCGCATTGCGGTTCGATGGTGCGGGAAGGGGTTGGTACTTTTGTACTAAAAGTCCCTTGCTTCGCGTGCGATGACTAATCCTCTTTCATTATTGTTTTTGTCCCTTCATTCGCGGATAATCCTAGGAAAGAGGGCGGAAGTTGATAATCCTTTGCGGACAAAGACCAGTCGCCTCGCGTCGACATGGAAAAACATCAATGTTTTTTTGTTCCGTGCACATAGAGACTCGGGTGGTTATCTCCGTGGTACGTCGGGCACAAGATAGGCTCGCATCATCACCTTCTACCCTTCGCTCTATGACACACACGTGCTTATACATATATCGTGCTATACCATCTATCTACCATCGTTTCGAATCCTTTTTCCCTGTGACTTTCACCAAGAAAATTCCCGGTCGTGTCTGTCGCTCGAACAATCACTGTCTTTTCCATCATCAGCTGTCTGTCTCTCGGTTTTTCTCTCACGGCGTGCCTGCCGTTCCATCGCGAAAACGATTTATCAAGGGACTCGTCTGTTCTCAACCGGGAATTCTCGTTCTCCCCTTTCCCTCCTCGCGCGTTTGTACAGATCGTTCCGTTTCTCTCTCTTTCTCTCTCTCACGGTTCGACTCGCGACAAGTTTCGATGCCGCGAGTGATCAGGTTTGCCGTCGCAAAAGTGGAAAAATCGGGACATATACGTTGTGCTCGCACGGAGATGCGTGAAGCTAGTGAGAGAAATGTCGTGAATTCGCAGCTAGCCATACTCGATCCTATAAAATCCAGCGAGGTGGTTGTATAAAATACATTCGTAAAATAAAACATAAAAGAGACGAAAGAAAAACGAAAACAAAAAAAAGCAACAACGGGCACTACAATTTTAGTGCGAGAGTCGCGCGTTGTTTGCGTCTATATTTAAATATGTGACGAATATAAAAGAGCTCGTAAAAAACGTCATTTAGAATGGCCGGAGAATATATGCGAAGTAACGAGCGGAAGGGAACGAAAGAGAGGGACAAACAAAAGGGTCGCGTCCGATGCGAACTCGAGTGCGCGGAATTCACACTGGCAAAGTAGTCGAGCGGGGTGGATTGTGGGGGATGAATGGGGGTGAGGGGGTAGGTCAGTCGGGGCTTGATATAATCCGACAAAGCTACGGGTTCCGGTAGATTAGTGGATATAACCACAGTCCGTGGCACACACATACGTATATATATATATAAATAATATACATAAATAATGATCCGGTGGATGGAAAGGGATGAGAAAGATGAAGGGACGGCTTCTCGAGTGGTCGGGTAGGAAAGCTCTCCAACAAACGACACAATCTGCCTGGTTACCTACGGTGTATATATGTATATATAGTCTCTGTCTCGTTTTATGCAGAGTAAAAGGGACGGAAACAAACGAGAGTGAAAAGAGATGAGCTGTGAAAGAACGTGAGATGAACGGGTGAAGGAGAACGACAAGGATGGACGTTCCATTTCCATGGCACACCGAGCGATCTGCGACTGCCATTTCCGTAAAAGTTGTGGTCCATGGACCGAGCACTCACATCTAAGTATATAACCGCCCAATGTACCAAAGCTCCTTGCTGAGTTTACCTTCCGTCGAATGCCACATTTGCGTTCACATTGCAGTGCCCTCTGTCGTCGCGAAGGACACGTACGTTAAAGTACACCATGCGATGTGTAACGGTGCAACAGCGCATGAACGTGCAACACTACTATACATTTAATTAATTGGAAAGCTACATTTGTCGAATGATTTTCGATCAGGTGCTTACGCCAATTATAAAATAAAGTTTTTATTATTCAAATAATAATTAAAACGACGATAGTATAATAATCTATTTACATATGCAGAAGCTTAATTCTCGTAAATTGATTTCATGCTATATGACGAACGTCATCTATAAATAACGAGAGAGTGTTCATGAGAAAAATTAGAATTCATCTTGGTAGTCATCTCGATTCCGATTATTCTACGTCACGTAACGAGCAATATTTTTTTTTTAATATCAATAATCATCGTATTTCATTGCGTATCGAAGTGATCGAATATACAGAAAATAGCATTGGCGCCGGTTTACAATCTTCCCCTCGCCTCTCTTATACGTGTCTCGTGTTCTCGGGAAGTCGGAGCTCTCTATCGTAAACTAGTTATACTACTGCACGTCTTCGTCGTATACGTACCGATCTTTAACGCGATTTTCACATCGTGAACCTCTCGTGCCCACCATCGTCTTATACCATCCCCTTTTTTACCGTGTCTCGGCTTGTCCGTGCGCGAACTGGCTCTTCTTCAGTTTTCTCACCCTCGTTACTTTTCATCTTGAGGATACAGAGGGTGAGAAAGAAAAAAGAACGAGATGAGATCGAGACGGAAGGAGAAAGAGGTAGAGAATGTGTGTGTGTGTGAGAGAGAGAGAGAGAGAGCGAGAGAGAGAGAGAGAGCACGTAAAAAAAGGAAAGGGTGAAGAGGGAGAAAAGAGATTACCGAGGTCAGGGGGTCATGCGGGGACGCGCTGTGCGAGAATATATCGAGAAGATAGTGGTCATGTTTCTGCTCTTTATATATATATATATATATATATATATATATATATATATATATATATATATATATATATATATATATATATATATTTATATACATGTATGTGCGAGTGTATGCGCGTGTTGGCGTGTATGAGCGCGCCGAACCGGAAGTGCGGACGGGCCTGTGCCATAGCCGTTGATGCTGAAAGCGTTAAAGGATGTTCCGTTGCCCACTGGCAGACTTACGGGATGAAGAGAAAAAGCGACAGGAGAGTGAGTGCGAGAGAGTGAGAAAGAGAGAAAGTAAACGGAAACCGGACCAGAGGCCAGAGGAGAGTGAGATTCGTTCGCGTTTCGCGGCACGTTTTTCGCCACGTACGTGCGTCGCTCCCAAGCTTCCAAGCTTGGTAGAGGATAAATTCGCCCTCCTCGACCCATCTTTGGTTGCTTCGTCCTTTCGCTCTCCTCTCTTTCCTTCTCTCTCTCTCACACACACACACACACACCCCCACTTTTTCTCTCATTTTCCAACGATAGTTAAAGCATCGTGTGTTAGAGGTCCGATCGTCGAAGGATATTAAATCCCTTTTATAACCAACCGTTTTCCATCCTCCCCAGCCTGGGTGAATCCTCGTCTCATCGGTCCACCCTGTTCGCACTTTCACACTTAATTCACTCCTCGTTTTTCTTCCGCTCGCGTCGTTCCTTGCGATCGCGAGATATACATTTCAGCATGCGCGGAGGAGTATATATATAAAATCGAATAGATGGATGGGCGGATAAACGCGCGAGAAATATATATCGAGTACGGATAAGGAGGAAGCGTCGAATATAGGGTAGCAAAGAAAATAAAATGAAAACTCTCAACGATCAGAGCGGGCTTCGGCAGAAAAGATAGCGGGAGATTTGTCGAGAACGCGAGCGCAAATCCAGGCTTTTATTATCCTCGGACGGCTGAGCACGCCGAACCAATTTGAAATGTCAATTTGGACGTGAGATATTAAATTAAATGCTCTGCGAAAAATGTGATATACATATATCTATATATATATATAGGAGTAAGTGAGAAAGAAAGGGGAAACTAGACGGATGGACATAACGGAAATATTATCAGCCTGCTATTACGTCGAGTACCGAATGCTCCCAATAGAGATATTGGTGGGAGGGATTTCAATATAACTAAGCGTAGAAAAAGTGCATTGTCTGCGAAAAGGGTGAACGATATACAGTTAAAGCGCGCATTGATAGATCACCCGTGAAGAAATATTCTCCAAGATTTCGCGCGGAACGTTAATAGCTATTCGACAAATTTATTTGACCTTTTGTCAAATATTTCAATAATCGTTTTTGTGATATTTAAACAGCTTTCAACTAAAAAATAATCGATAATTAATCAAAAGTACGAGGATTCATAGAAAATTATAATGCAGTTTCAAGTTTGCTCGTTGAGTTTGAGTTCAAACTATCGTCTCTATTTTTTTTTTTGAATGATGGTTTTGTGTGAACTAGTGTGATTAAGCACGAGTGGGTGCGATAATGTAACTGAATAGCCAATTTTTTTAATAACTAAATTCATGTTCGACGATTGCTTATGATTTTAATCGAATAAATTTGAAGATGTAAAGTCAGAACATCATTGAATATTTTTTATCGAACGTTCGATCGTGGACGACTTTCAAAACTAAAATTTATTTTCATAATTAATCATAATCAGGTGACATTTCAAATTCACATTAATTAACATTAACAGTAATTGAGCTCGAACAAAATTTTATTCAATACATTATATTTTCCTTATGAACAATACTGCGTTTCAAGACCTATTTAACTATTTAATATTTTCTTGGTGTATACTCGACTCTACATATTACTAGGGCCTTTCGATTTTTCTGCCACTCCCATACCTCTCATCGGTAATGCGTGCGAGCCCATTTGAGTAATTATTCACGCCTTACTGCCTCACGGTTTCGTGTTAAAAAAAATCGAGCGAATAAAAAGATTCGAGAGATTTCGCAATACTAAACAATTGGGGCTGTATAGGGGGTATAACGCGACCATGACTGGAGAGATTCGATCAAGCCCCCACTTTTACCAGGCATCGCCGAGAACGGTGCACGACAGTACTCATTTTTTTTCTTGGGAGGTGATACGCGATATTAAATATGTATCGCGAGTATGTACAGTCCGTATTCGGTACTATATCACTACCGTATTACGTTCACAAGAAAAAAAAAGGTATCGGAGAAAGGGAAAAAGCGGTGGTCGTTGTCTCAAGTATGAGTAGTAAAAAAGTAAGGTAGAGCCTCGACAGCTATGGCAGTACAAACATTTCCCAAGTTGAAAGTGTCGCACAAAGTTTCGATACGATCTACACCATGTGACAGTGATTAAATCGCACTGTCGAGCGACATGGAGTGCACAGCGACGTTTAAG
Organism: Netelia inedita; assembly: GCA_964017225.1. Classification (NCBI taxonomy): domain Eukaryota; kingdom Metazoa; phylum Arthropoda; class Insecta; order Hymenoptera; family Ichneumonidae; genus Netelia; species Netelia inedita. The sequence continues at coordinate 11,898,462 of OZ024920.1, forward strand.
GGAGAAACACGTAGTTCTTACTTTAAACGGCACGTTAAACTGTCACGTAATACAATATTCATAGTGATTTAGTCGAGAATCATTTGCCGAACGTGCCTATACATACGTATTGTATATACGGAAATATAATATTCTTCGTGTCGATCGTTAATAATTAATATCGAATAATCGAGACTATAAAAATCGTATTTCGCGCCTTTTCCTCGGGATTAATTTGTAGTACCTATACTTTACACGGATGTCGCCACATTCTTCAAAATGAAATAGAAATTTTTACTCGACATACTTTGCGACCGTACTTTTACTTCTTTCTGCAGACAGCGTCACATCAAAGAATTTAAAAGTACATAATCGTATGTTTGATAAATAAATAAATTGATGGTATTAACAAAAATGATAAAACTTTTCAGTTTTATTAATTTAATCACGTATCTATAAAATGTATCTAGACAAAAATTGATATGACGTATTCTATAATAAAATAAAAATGTCCTGCGATAAGGAAATCGATTTTCGTTGAATCCTGCTGTCTGAAGCGTCCAAATGCTCGGACGTATATTCATCCTGTATACGAGAATATTTTGCAAGGATCGCTTTAAAAGTCTCGTCGTAGGGAGTTCCACGTGAAGTCAATCTCGCCTCTTCGTCTCGTGGATCTTTCGGCTTGTGAGCCTCGCGAAAGATCGTGCATCCGCGTTCTCGTGTCTTTCGAGAAGAGCGAGAAGCGTGTGTTTCGAGTTTACGAGGTGAGAATAGCGAGAAGGGGCGTACGGGGGTGAACGTGTGAGACAGAAAGCCCTTTCGATCTTCCGGCACAGATCCTCGAGATTATCTCACGTCCGTGCACGAGAAGCCACCATATCGCGTTCTACATCCTCCTACTTCTTCCCGACTGCATGTGTTTTCATCAGAGTTGTATATGTGTATATGCAGCATCGCGAAGGGGACTTTGTAACTCTCCCGAAAACCCCTATCGTGTCTCGTTCGTATACTCGCTCTTGTATACCTTACCGTACTGGCTGTATTTTACATCGGTTCTGTCGAGTCAAATGAACTCAGTTTTGTCATGCATACCGGAGTTTGGAATCGTATAAAATTTTGTCAATAAAATTTGGTCATAAATCAAATATTTTGTAAAATCAGGATTTAGAATTGTTCAGTTTTACGCCGATATTTTATTATTATTGTGTATATGGGCTTAGTATTTTTTTTCATAATTTGGTCATAAAAGCTATTTGCGCGATAAAATAAATGAAAGTTGTATTTAAAATTTGGGCAAACGTCCCACGAGATTCAAATATTTGAAAATATGTATTTGATTTATAAATAATAATTGTATGATAATCTGAAGAAAAGAAAAAAAAATTATACTCGGATTTGTATGCTTATCGAATTCATACGTTGTCTCAAATAATCCAAAATAAAATTCTGCGTTAGCTTTTAAAAGCTTTATTTCGTATGGAACAGATTTTCCCTCTGCGTCTCGTTTTCCTATTTTATTTGCATTATCAATACCGATTCTCCGGAACAATTCGAGAGAACTACCCCCACCACTGTCGTCTCTCTGTCTTTTTCTCATTTTACGAGTCGGAAGCCATCGTCGCGCACTGTTGTTTCAATGAAAATTTTCTCGATCGTGACTCGGATCACGTGTTCAATTTTCATTCACGATTACTTCAATGCTCGTATAAAGCCTTGGGATCCAAGAGTGAACTGTGCGCCCGTACCTATAACCCCGTTCAAACGATTATCGGATCGAATAAAAAAGTATAATAAAATCGCGGCAGTTTACAGGGGCTGAGCGAATAGACAGTATATATGTATACACACGAGCAATTTGCCATCTTTTTACACGTATCTTCATTTCTTCGTGGATGTTTGTATATTTTCTCTGGTTCGTGTTTACCTGCGTGCGTGCGTGCGAATGCCCAAGGGCGTATCTGCGTGTGTGCGTATTTGCGAGAGTTGCAGTTGCTCAGTACGAGCATTGGCGCGAGGGGTCGACGGTTCTCTATTCGGGTTGCGAGTTAAATAAAAAGAAGGGAAAAAAATGCTAGCACGAAATCGGACCCTTCCGCGCTTGCCAATGATGTCTATGCGAGGCTGACGGCACGTTTACGTCTGTGTGTGTGTATGAGTGTGGGTGTGCGAGTGTGTTTTACTGGAGATGCGTTGACAGCGAGAGAGGCGTGACCATCAGTGGCAGCCAACGATGGCGATTTCATCCGAGCACATCCACAAATCAGTCCAGTCGACGGAATCGCGAGCACACTCGACACCCCCGTGCACACCCCCACACACGCGCGAGCACACACATGCATGCGCGCAGCATGAGAGCCTGGCGGTAAAAGGCGCGGAAGACACTAACGAATGGATTCAATTGATTTAATACCACCCTAGTGTCGTCCAGCACGAGGAGAGGAAGAGAGAGAAATGGAGGGATGGAAAATGCATTTCTCGGTACGCCGCGATACACAACGAACCGGCGATGGGGTGCATGGGGGGAGGGTGTCCACCTCCCTCGGGGTTAGAAATTCTCTACGACTGCAGAGATCCCCGCGTCGTTGGAAAACTTTTAGTGAGAAACATAAAGACGCGAGTCTGTAGTTTTATGCGAGTCATCCCATTATTAACTACCGAAGCGCCAGATTTTTTATTTGTCTCTTATTGTGGCGTAAGTGTTCCCTGAAAGCGTAGTTGAATGTTTGGCTTGAAGTAATTAGTGGAAATAATAAAAGTCGCGTTAACGATGCTACGCATGAAAATACCAGATTAGTTTTTGGGTTTCGCAAAACCTCATTGAACTTTTTGAGTTTTTAAGCTTGGTAAGATATTTATTGACACATCAGTTTATAGGGTTAATCGGATCAGGATGACGAGCGCATATCAAATGTGCCTTACTGATTCGTATTGGAATGACCTATATGCACATATCTTTTTTTTTCGCGAAATTCTCGGCCAATGTCGTGGTAAATGACGCAACGAGATTCTTACGCGGTGTAATTGTTTTTGAATTATTCATTAATGTATACGTATACGTACTGTAAATATAGCCATCCGAAATGAGTAGAAAAAAGGTTTTTGCGTTAATATAAAATCAACTAATTTTTTGATTTGTTTCTCACCCGGAGTGATTATCAATAGTTGATTTCGACGTATTGATTTAAAAACAGAGTTAATGACGAATCAACCGAATACGGAAAATTTAAAGAATTTATAAATGTGAGATGACATTTCGCAAATACGGGAATACATTGGAAAAACAATAATAAATGGCCAAATGAATGATGATGCGCTCAGTAGAAGCGATCGATCGAGCGCATTGTCCAATAGTCCCGATGTCGATATTTGATATACTACGATAAATATATATATATATATATCACAGAGGGATTTGATATCAAAAGAGAGCGTCCACGACTATGGCACGACTCATTTCCAAACATTTTTTCACTCGCTCTGTCGCTTGCACAAAGAGAATGAGGAAAGGGAAAGAAGGAAAGAAAAAGTGGGGCAGGGAGCGAGAGAAACGTTGAAATAGGTGCTTTCGCGTTGGACTTCTATTTACAGTACGAAACGTGATCCGTGTGAGATATGAAATAACTTCCTATATTCTTATTTTTATATCTACCTTTACTCCGTTTTGCTTCTGGCTGCTGCGATGTCCTGCCGCTCGTCGAATTCCACAACTAATCCATATAGACATCTATAAAGCCGGCGACGTAAATATTCGGATATGAACGTGAAGCTCTTTCTGTTCTCCATTTCAACGAAATGTTCGAAGAATTATAAAATTATAGTATTGTATAATAGAACGTAGTTTTCAGGTAACATGAATGCAAGAAATAATTATTTCGTACGTAGGATTATGTAAATAAGAAAGATTCAAAGAAATAAGGAATTTGTAGGTCACAAAGATCTTTGGACACTATACAAATTAATCTTACAATGTTTAAATAATAATTCTTACAATAAGATTAATATTTTATTGAATATTTTTGCTGTTGTATAACATGGTTTAAACGCGTTGGCATGTTGGAAATATTTTTCGTTAAATAATGTGTACTAATACGACCTTATTCCTCCACAAGTCGTTTTTTAACCCCTCTTTCGTCGTTATGGGGATTTTCCGAGTCTGCCGGTCCAGTTTGTCTCACAAATTTTGAATAGGATTCAAATACGGCGATTGTGGAGGTGAGCGCATAACATTAGCACATCTATACATTAAATATTCGTGCGTTGTGCTTCGGAACGTTGTCTTGATTCAATTTTAAGCTTTTTTAAACCCCATTTCAGCAACACTTTTTAAAAATTGTTTTGTAGAATAAAATCGTCAGGTATTTATATTAATCCAGAATACCCTCTATAGATATTAATCGACCCATTCTGTGCGACGAAACACACTCCATATGATTAGAGAACCGCCACTGTGTTTCACAGTGCGTTGCAAATATTTTGGATTCCACCCTTCTTTTCGTTTTCTCCACACTCTTACCTCTTCCATCACCACCATAAATATCAATTTTTCTTTTGTCAGAAATTACTGTACCTCTCAGTTTCTTTGGTACCTAATATACGTAATTGGTACTTAAGCAAAATCTAATCTGTTCTTTCTATTTGTTGCGCTAATGTACGGATTTTTCCTGGTTGCCTGGTTGTCCTGGTACAATGGCTGTCCATCCATTGTAGTCTCTTTCTCGCAACACTTTTCGCACGTTTTCTGGGTGGACAGTGATACCCCGTTTTTCCCGAAGCATCGTGACCAATTTTGATGCACTTATCTTCGGTTCTTTTTTACTTTGCCTTACAATATCACGTCTATCACGAATATTTCAAACTCGTTGACGTCCACTTTCGCGGACCAATCAATCTTCATTCTTATATCTTTTATTATATCCGCAACAGTACTTTCAATACTATACTTACCATAATTTGATGGTTCTTCGAATATTTGGGTTGACATAGAAAAAGAAATAACAACTCTATGCCAGTGTCCGAATATTTTCGTGACCGACTGTACATTTATCCTCGTTCCGTGGAAAGTTTCGACGCCACCAACCGTTCATTATACCACTATGGAACCGCGCGCGCGTGGTCCCATCTCTATTATATTCGCGACTGGGTAGACCGCAGCAAGTCCGAAAAAAACAAGTAGAATAAAAATCGTTTCTCGCGATATAAAACAATGCGCATCGTTCTGAAAAAAGCAACGAGATGAAGAATTGTGATATCAGCGGCACTCATTGCAACATTATCCGGTCGTTTCATGTACACTTTTACGATAATAAATAATAATAATAATAATATGATTATTATTATTATTATTGTTGTTATTGTTATTGTCGGTGTTGTTATTGTTGTTGTTGCTGTTGTTATTGTTGTTATTGTTGGTGTTGTTGTTACTGTTGTCGTTAACATTGTCGTTGTTGTTCCTGTTGTTGTTGAATGGAGGTTGAGTCGGGCGAGTGAAATACGAAATACATCTAGACCGCGAATATATTTAATCATTGGTATTCTAAATAAATTTACCCAAAGCTTGCATTCGTTTAGTCGCAGCACTTGTGAATATTATTCTCCTTAGCGCATATTAATGCACACTGTGAATTGCATAGGAGGCTGGAGATGAAGCAAGCCGGAGGGTGGATGGGACATTATGCGGTGATACTGGTCCCAGCGTGGAACCTTAAGGGCTGCCAAACTCACGGTATATATATTCGAGAAAACAGTAAGAGCTATATACATATACGTATAAGCCACAGTACTCACTAATACTCGGAGGGCACCCTCTCGGCAGGAGTTACAACTCTCTCAGCTGCATTGTCCATTTCCCTCGAAATTATGAAGGAAGTCATAGTATGAGACCCATGGCGAGGAACCAGGATGTTTGTACGCGGGTTACGGTTATCGCGCGGTTGGCCAAGTGATGACGAGGTACGAGACCGAAGCCCCTCTGTCTCTCTCTCTCTCCCTTGGGTGTCTACACTCGAATAGAGACCAAGCTAACTTCTCTCTAAATTCTCTCACCCTTTCTCCAGGCTGCTCTTCACCCTGACCAGGCACACGCTGTAGATAGCTCGGTTTTGTCCCTCGCCTCTGTGGATTTATCCGACTTTGGTCAAGGTACTCGTGCAAGGTTCGGAAACTTGTGCGATAACGGACCCAAACTATACATGGGTGAATGCATAGTGTATACGTTATACATGTATATTTGTGCGATTGCAGCAAATGCGGTCAAAATCGGAGTTGAAATTATTCACCGGTAAGATACGTCACAACACTATTTTCCGAAAATGCTGCACGAGGCTGTTACTTACTTGTCGATCTGATAAGACATCATCATTCGCACCCCTGACTGTGCAAAGGAAACATTTCGAGGTGAGTTTTGATATATAAAGGTGAATTTGAAATCAATCTTGTCATTTAGGAAATGCCGACATTGATTTGTTCACTTAATGCATCACGGAAATGAATTTTATATAATGGAACCTTTGATTCTTGGGGAACATTCGGAACGAGATAATTTTTTGTCAACAAACATTTTGTCATCGGTGGTTAGAATCGATGAGGATTTTCTGATCATCATCATCCATTCACGATGCGTCTGGACGAGGAAGGAAATGAGCAGACTTTAGGCGAACCAGTTATTACGGACGGGCGGAAACGACGATGGTGACTAGGAGGTTGGAGAACGGGGTAAATGTCATGCAACACCAGGGCAGAGAGCTTCCTGCGGTTACTTCGCGCTCTCTGCTCCGTTGCTCTCTCGGCTATGTTACCATTCTCATTCTCTCCTCTCTGTGATGCTGTACATATTACGCCACCGAGATCAACGAGGCGTGTACCAGCAGGTGACGACGCTTATGCCAAGCACGCGACGACGTGAACCCCGGCAAAACTGTCTCGCGCAGAGATCAGCCAGCACAAGGCAAATGCTCTCCCGGAGGGCTATTGTTAAGGGGAACCAACTATATTTTCGGCTACAAGGTTCACGATATGCTACGTATATCGTTGGGTATTATGGATTTCATTCGAATCTTTTTGCAACCCTTCATGCCATATTCGTGCGCACGGACTATTTAGAAAAAGACATTTTACATCAAAATTTCATATGAATTCAAATATTTTTGTTCGATTTTGAATGTTTCGTATTATTGATATTTATATTTTAGATTATTAAACTATAAATATTAAATGAGGTTTTCACTTTATTGATATTTGAATGTTAATATTGTTTACGCTGCAAAATTATTATATTTATATAGATCATAGATTAATTCATTTTTTAATTAAATATCAACCCAAACGAGCGATACGACGGAATTACACAAATTTGGGAGAGCTTTTGTAACGTAGTTACATCTGGCTTTTGAGTCTACGCTTTTGATGGACGTTGAATTTTGAAAGAAAAGTAACTATCAAGAATTTCAAGACCACTTATCATTGGATAGACAAGGTTTGCCAAAGTAGCATGTACGAAGGCTCAATTTTAGGAAGAGCCAATTTGCGAATAGACGCTGAGCGGAAGATGCTGGAAACTTTCGAGAGTTTCACATTGCGGCTTTCACGTAGTTGAGTTTCGGTTCACGCTGTACTTCGCGGCATGAATTTACATCGATAAATTGCCGACTTTCCGATATATGTAAAAAAATATACACACTACATGCGTATTTAGGGGAGAGGAGGCAAGTCGCGCAATTTATTATTTATAAATGAATGTTTTCTTGCAAATTGTCTCAACAATAAATTAATAGCATCACAGGTTTTCCTTCCATTACGTACACAAAAATTTACGATATAATCAAGAAATATATTTGTGTTGGAATAGAAATAGCTTACAATAACTGTAATTTTGTAGATCTAGATCGTGGCCAGGCACGCTACACTATTTGAAGCTGCCTCGCCAGGTTTTCACTTTGATTAGTTTATTTATTAATCTTGTATATGCATTCTTGTATATTTCAAATGAAAGAATAATAATTCTTGCTCCAAAATATATTTCCTCATAAGATCGCCATTAATTACATTAGGTTCTGTTAATGGAATTTATTCATGGTATTCCCATGATTTTTAATCAGCAGGATGTATTATGATTGTGAAGTCACCGAACAGTGACGCCATTAGCGTACAAAAAATAATATTTTTAGTACGTTTAGTACTAAAAATAATATTTTTAGTACTAAACATAATATGTTTCATATTCCTAAGTAAAATATGATTGCGTCAAATAGTACGGCTTGAAAGCCACAGGGTTCTGTCAAGTTCGTTGATCGAGATCGACCCAGGTTAATTATTAACCGGACCGTGAATTAATAATTTTGATAAGCGATGAATCGATGAAATTTAAATGTTCTCTGACCAGATTTTATATTTTCTCTTGTCTGCACGACAAAATTGCACCTTCATTTCCAAATTTACATTAATTAGCACGCTATGCTGCAGTGGTTTTGTTTCTAATTGATTACATCCATTATGCTCGAGTTGCTTTCAATTATGAAAAGTCCGCTACCGACCTCAGGCCGTTTCCGGATCGTTGAAGTCTTGCCGTTTATTCGGGCAATGGTCCATTGTGTACCTACTCTGTCGCCCTCTTCCTCGTACACACTAATACACACATACGTATGAATAAAAAGTTTCACCCTCGGTCTCGCGTGCCAACCCGTTCGAATTCCACCGCCAAGTATATTTATCTATTAGCTACGAAAAAAATCAATAATTTTAATAAAAATAATGTTCCTTTAAATGTTTTATTTATCAATGAATTTCGAATGATCGATAAAACTTAAAGAATAAACTACAAGGTCGATTTATCATTAATATAAATGAAAAATCCGTTGAAATTCATCGATACAGTTGCCCTTGCAGCCTTTTGGCTCGCACAACGAATAATAGTTTGATCGAGTGCCGTATCTGACCTGTTTCTCAATCGGAACGTTTTTTTATCTCCTTTCTCTTTCGATTTTTAGCATAAAATATCCGAAAGAATAGGAGAGAGCAGATTAAAAGGGAGAATATTCGTGAATCAATATAGTTGGGCGCGAAAGCGTTCGTTTCCGAAGACTCGTCGATAGCTGCAGTAAAACGATTTTGCTCGTTTCCCATCTATACAGAGTTTCCAACACCGATGGCCCGCTTTCCGAAAATATAGCACGTCTATTTCTCTCTCGGTCCAAAGAGAACACAATCTCGACGCTCTGGCGAATTTTTCTCGTTGCACAGTCCTCTTTCCTCTCGTTATCGTTGCCTTTATCTCTCGTTTCTACAAATTCTCATAATACTCTTGTATCAGTGTTGCGGACCAACGTTTCTAGGTCCACGAAAGGGGTATTCGTGATAACGTTACATTTTTTCACCGTTTTCATCATATTTCGAACTGTGAGCTCATAACGAAATGTATCGCCATTTAGCTCTTTTGTCTCTTCGAGTAATAAAGACATTTCACAGCTTTATTTGTCACATCTCACTGTTTCACCAAGGCCAAATATTCCAGCATAGATCCGAATCAAATATTTCTGCATAAATTAAGGCAAAATATTTCGGTATAAATAATAAATAAAATAAAATAAATAAATATCATAGTTACCAATGGCTTTATTTAACCTTCTACCGACCATCTGGGGTAGTTCGTAGTCAAACCGAACACCCTGTATATTAATGAGTAAATTTCAATCCCTGAGTGTTAAATGCACACTGTGCTTTTAGTTGGGGAATATCTTACTTGTATACCTACATATGTTGCTTGCAAGTGATCCAAGGTCCAACTTTACTATCGAAATCCGTATCATCGTCCCAGGTGTGCAGGATAGGTGTCTTGTTCGCGACTAAATTCGAAAACGTTATTTACGCTCAGTCCAGCTTCAAGATTTATAGCAATGACGTGATGGCTCCCCGTATATGGACCGGATAGGATCAACTCGCAGCTTTCTCGAAACGGGGGAAGATTCCATCTGGGGACCTTCTGGGTATACATGGATTGTCCACCTCGTATAAATGCACGTTACATTGGTGGTCGAAGATATGTATATATAAATAGAGGTATGGGACAGAGTGAGAGAGAGAGAGAGAGAGAGAGAGAGAAAGAGAGTGAGAGAGTGCCGGAGAGAGAGAGAGAGAGGAGCAAATGGACTTGGAGAATAGTCGCGGTAGTAGTACAAGTAGCAGTAGATAGAGGTAGTGCTTGGTCTCATCGTCCCAACGCGTCGGCCATTTCGCGTAATTACTGCGGTACGCCCGTACGTCGGTTTCCAACGATAGCCTAATCCCGTTTACAAAGCATTACCTGCTAATGGATACTGAAGTAACGCGCGCGAGACACAGGGTGAGAGACGTAGAGGGGGTTGGAAGTGTGGGACACGAGGGTAGCAGAGTTTAGGCATGCACTAGGCGAGAGAGCCTCCGGCGCGATGATATGTCCTGCTCCGAGAAACGATGCGAAATGGAGCTACTATAATTTACAATAGTTGGAACGGTGTAAGAGCCTATGAAGTACCGCTTACGTACCACCGGTATACAGATCGATGGACGTACACCCGCGTGAGTTCATGTTGCGTATAACTATTCGAGTTATTATTATAACCGGGAATAGGACACTCGCGGGAGATAAGCTCTCATCGTATTTGAACGAATCACATTCGGCTGTTAAGAGCTACCCTGAAATTACGATCTCTATGAAGGTGAATCTTTCCTACGATTGCCACGACGTCTGTAGATCAATTTTGCATCCCTGCCGCGAGAACAATGATACCCTTACTCAGATATTGCCGTATGACGTCCAGCTTCCAGGGATCCTCGTTTAATATTCTTCCATTCCAATTACGTGCTTGTCACGTCTATTGCAGCTCTTTGTGGCTTTGTTAGATTCGTCATTTGGTAATGGGCTTGAAAAGTTTCGTATCGTAAAATTCTACGATCTAAGTTCGAACGTCCAATGGAGGGAACAGAGTGCCAGTTGGTTCAAACTCGATCTGGTTTCAATGCAGCACTCTCTATCTGTGTATGTATATATATACAGATATACATAGGTATATACGTTCAGGTTTATAGAAATGGTCGGTCGGGTCATCCCCTTCTCGCCCAAGGGTTGCCTCGCTGCTACCCCCGTCCTTCTCCTGTCGAATAAAACACCATAATGGTTGGGTGGAACGTCGATCGAAATCAGGTGCAGCCAATTTGGCCCCGACCCAACAGACGTGGCATGTAAATTCAGTTGCGGGTACTGAAGGAGGGAGAGAAGAGAGGGAGAGAGAAGAGCATCGACATCGAGAACTCTCCGAATGCTCTCTCGCGGATCGCCAGGAGGTGTGTTGTACGTGTGGCATATATATGTGTATATATGTGTGTGAATATATAATACAAGTCGACAGCCTGGCGAACAGTAGCCGACAGTACAACACGACAAAATTTCGCGATGTCGCTCTTCCTGAGGTTTGCGCTGCTGTCTGTTATTTCAGGCTTGTACCTCTTCCTCGATAACGATGAGTTTTTGCCGCATTCATATAAATCAAGAAACGCTGCAGTGCTTTCATGCTAAATTCTTCAAGAAAAATAGCTAAAATCTCTGATATAGATTATTCCGAGTAATTAAAAATGTCTGATCCTCGAACATTAAATTATTCATATTACCCCGAATAATCGACGACTATTTGTACACAAAGTTTATTCCAAGAAGAGTTTGTCGAGCAAATAAATATTTATTAGAATACAATTATACGCATATAATATTTATTTATCTAAACGCAGTAAAAAGTGTTAAAAGTAATTTTTTTTTATTCAATTAATTAATAAATTTTATCAGAACCAGCTGGATTACCGTTTAATAGACTGCATCCAACTACATAAAAAACATTTCTAGATTACTTTCCAAATCCCAAAACTATCGTTAGAAAAACTTTCCATTCGGATTAAACTTTTTTCAAGGTTTTCCTCCTTTCACTTAAAATGGAACGCCTTGTATGTGCACGAAAATTTTCCCTGTGCACGTATGTTTTCGATGGTGCTAGAGCGGCAGAAAAAGAAAAAGAAAGTGCAAGAGAAAAAGAGTGATAGAGCGAGTGAGAAGGCACCTAAAAGAGGGGTGGTAGCCACTGTTTGAATCGATCCCTCGACGAATCTCTCTCTCTTTCTCTCTCTCTCTCTCTCACACACACACCGTCGGTTACTCGACACCTAAATATATAATGTATAGCCTTTATACATTCTGGCTGACTGTGAGCGTGACACAGAGAGAATCCAGGAATGCCCTCTCCCTTTTCCCTCTTTTTCACTCACTCCTATCTCTCCCTTTGAAAACGCGTCACGTACGTATACACTCTAATGAGTGAAAGCGCGTGCTGGTAAGACCGGAGGTAGTCCGAACGGTCGAGTTGGTCGGGCAAATTGGTACAGGTACAAGGACACGTATAGATAGGAGTTGTATTGGGAGAGAATCGGTGCTTGAGGATGGAATACGAGTGAGCTAGAGAAACCGATATATATATGTAGTTTCTGTCTTTCTATGTACGTACGTATATATATATATATATATATATATATATATATATATATATATATATATATATATATATATATATATATATATATATGGAAATAGAAACAGCGGTGACTGATGCTATGACGGACCGTCGAGTCAACGTTTGTCGAGGCTCTGTGACGAACGGATCGAGAATAGAGGGCAGCGAGGTCCTGTATGTATAAGGGGTATGTAGTAAATGGTGCAACGGAACGATACTGACCTCCAGTAGTCGTCGTGACAATCACACAGCCGTGATACACGGAAAGATAATTGTAGTGCTCGAAAATATCGACCAACGAGGATAATCGATATTTAGAGCATCTTATCAGCTTATCAGTGCGAGAGGTCACCCGAGAATACCTAAGAAAATTCTATAAAACTCGCATTGACGAGACTTCAAGAGTTATTCTCTGACCTTACGAGCTACATATGTGAGGTTTCGATCGTAAATTCCTTTCTAACAATTCTTGGGGCTACTCTACTGTCCCGTATTCAAAATTTTTTATAGATAAGAATTTCACATATTTTTGAAATTCGTAATTTTTTTTATTCTAGGGTGCCTATAAAGTTGGAGGAAAGGAAAATTTTCTATATATACAATCGATATCCGGTCAACGCATCGATCCTGCAACGTAATTGCACGGTTCGGGGTATGTGGGGTGGGTCTGCGGAGACAGTGGAGGGCACGCCGGGCACCGAGGCGCGAGAGAGCGCGCTGACCTCGCGCGGTACTCCGAGGGCATAGCTGGGATTATCCGAACGAAAGCCGGACCGAAGCGTCCAACGGTAAAAGTAATGTCCGGTACCGGGACGAGGGTTGAATGAACCATGCTGTTCCTAGCAGTTCCCTTGTTACGCGATATTATTCGTCCGACAGAGATGTCGTATAAATTTTAAATAATTAATATTTGAAAATTTGTTTATTTACGAACTCCTGAATGTAATTATTCGTTGCTATGGCAACACAAAAGAACGTATGAGAAAGGCCTTTTTGGACGTTAACGAATCGAGTAGAAAATTTGGCGAAAATCACGTTGAATATTATTCGACGATGAAATATTTGAAAAAAAATATGCATGTTTAAAAATATAAATAAATGAATATTGATTACTATTGATTAAAAACGAGTATCTTTATTGAAGTGATATGAAAATTCTTCAAGAATTTCTTAACGTAAGTGTACCAAATTCTAAACTACAGCCATTGCGGAGGATATAGGAGTGGGGGTTGCTTTTAGGTGCGTCGCATTCAAGGGCAGGAATGACACTTTATTTAACTCACAATTTTACTAAACATCGATTTACGAATTGATGTCCAGTAAAACTGTGAGTTGTCGAGGATTCGTGAAAGTCAAGAACTCACTTTGTTGATCGTAACATTTTTATAAATCATTAATTATTGACAACTTATCACGTGAAACTTGCAATTAATGATAAGAAATAAAAATAGAATATATGAAAACTAAATTAAATATTTTATAGTTAAATATCGTATTGCGTCGTCGTTTGCACACACGTCAATGTTAAACAAATACGCAACTAACCTCATGTCGAATAGTGGACTTATAATACATCACGTTTCTAGACAGGAATTCAATAAAAAGAGTTGCGTACATACTGAAAGAAACATAGAAATTCAAGGCAATATTCCAATTTGAAGAACTCTGCAAACGTAAAGAAAAATCCCATGAATCATGAAAGAATATGTCAAAAAGTCTAGCAACGAGTTTTGAGGGTAGCCCGAAACAAAAACGAGATGAAAATCGGTTGAATATACCTCAGGAAAAGGTGTATCGAGGTATGTAGAGGGAGGCAAAAGTTTGTTCAGTGAGCAGAGACGAATAAATCGAATCTGGGTGTGCTCAGTGAACCTATTTTTCCTCTCAGCGCCCTTTCGGCCCTCTTTCACTCTCGCTCTTTTCCAACGTTCTCCGGGAAGAATATTTGCCCACTCTCCTTACCAGAAACCACATATAAATCGAGGGCAACAAAGGTAAGCACAGGGGGATGATTTTCGAGGTAACGCCGTGTTCTGCTTGATCGTGTCCTTCTCTCCATGTACGTCTCCCACCCTCCTGGCCGGAGAAGCACGAGCACTCATTCCCGCTCGCGATATCACGACTTTCAGGTAAACATCGGTAGAAAGGAGCAGCGCGCGCCTCTCTATAGGAATAAAGAACGTGTGTCCCATATGCGTGTACGTACAATCACCAGGTTTTCTCATATGCGTGACCTATACGTGTGGATTATTGCCTCGGCCGTCGGTATAAGAACGGTAATTTCCCGTGCTCACAATTTCCCGGGCATCGACTCCCTCTCCTTTTCCCGTCCCCTTGTAAATAATGTCGACGGAAGATTAGACCATTTTCCTTTCCGCTTCATCCCCAGTCCCTCCACCAACCCCGTTCGTTTTCTTCTATTGCACTCTTCCTTTGCACCCATGAAGGTCGGAAGACCCACAGTTCCGAGTGGCCAATAACAATAACGCGTACACGCTCACGGAACACATGCAACATTCCCTACCTCTCTCACCCTCTATTCTTTTCCTCGAATCGTACTCAGGAAGAAGCTTCTCAGGACCGGAAAGATCGGCAGTTGCATGCGGGAGGCAAGAGAGTTTTCTGCTACGAGACGGAGAGAGACGAGTACAGTGGAGAAGGAGTGAGAGAGTGATGCCCGGTTACGTATAAGGGTAGTCCGAGGGTAGTTTTCGTGGTAAGAGAGAAAGAGAGAGAGAGAAAGGGAGGAAGGAAAGCCCGGGTAGAGGTTCGATATAGAGGTCCCGAGATAAGCCAGATTTATGTCGGGGAAAACGGAAAGGGAACGGGTGTGTGAAGCTACTTAGGGCCCCGCTACGATACGGTCTTGGATCGCCTTGAATGTCTTTTTGGATCGTATTCGGGCTATGCCGATCCGTGCTATCCCGTGCCCTGGGTACCAATGGAAAAGCGCGTGCGCGCCACGTTCCAGTGATCCTTGGAAGGAAATCCACGAATCTCGATCGGCTTATTGTCCGAACGCACGATAGATTCCTTTCTTGACCGCTGAAATCATCTTCAACGTCTTTCATTGATAACCGCCAATTTTCAAATATCGATTTCTTTTGTTTGTATTCGCTTAGTCGGCTTAGCTTTGTATTCGTCTCCTCGTCAGGGTGGAAATGCGCTACCTACAATAAAATTATTGAAAAAAGTTTTTCATTATTATTATTGTTGAATCGACAACGAAAATGATAAAACGATCAATTCAGATCAATTACGGAAATCACTTAATCAATATTGATGCGAAGAGGAAAACTATTCTGTTTAAAAACACACAATTATTTAGTTGATATATTAATATATTGTAGCATTAAAAAATGAGCATATAAATGTATTTATCGATTGGTAGTATAAAAATGGAAGAAACGTTCACGATTTTCTTCACCCACAATAGGGAAAGCTTTCCTTCTCTTTCTTTTCATTATTCTATTGGTTATTATCCAATTTTTCCTCCGCCTTGGCCGCATAATTGTCTGAACCTGGAGTGGCTTTCCAAATAGCCTTCGGAAAGAATTACAGTATCGTATTTTCTCAGACTACCCCGAGACCTTTTTATTTTCTACTTTGTATATTACGGCGTTGGACACTCGGAGAGAAACCCAGCTACAAAAGCGAGGCGAAAAAAAAATATCCCACACTTCAATGCAATTTTATGTACGAAAGATTGTCTCCTTAGTACGAAAAAATAATGTGTCGGGTATAAAGGCGGAAGCAATATCCGCGGCGAGATCCTCTCTTTCTTTTGCCTTTCGTTTATCTTCTCTGCTCTCCATCTCTTACTCTACCTGCTATGTCGAACTCCTTTTCTCACTACCATCCCTCATTTCTCAACCCCTTTATATATGTATATATATATACACATAAACTTTTATCCCTCGAGCATTTCATTCTTGACTCCATACTTACTCTCCCTCGCCGATCAATTCCAGGCAGCTTTCACCACTCACTTTCTATCGAACTTGCAAATTCTCACATGCTTATCCGCATCAGGGTGGATTTTTTCGCTTATGATATGAGGATAAAGCCACGCAGGATGACGATACGCACTCTATTCTTGATATTCGTTGATCGAAGGCGATCGTGCACGTACCTTTCCGAACGCTCAAAGTTCACCCTTATACCCTTATGAAACTTTTATGGAAAATCCTTCGTAATACGCACTTTAACCTTCCTGCCATCTTAAAGCCTCCATACTATAAAAAATGAATTCACGTGATTAAAAGTGCATTCGCTTATTTTTTATTCAACCAGTCAATCTTGCCCTCATACGAGCGGTAGGTCATATTGCAAATCGTGTTGCAGTATATTCCAATCAAATATGACCAAACGAACCGCGTGGTATATGCTGTGGCTATTGAGAGGCAGCGGAGTGACTGGTGATTTCCGATGTCAAAGGAACGGGTCGGTACATCGATATATATATTAGGAGAGATAGCCAGTGCGAGCTGGAGAGAGTAGCTACGTATCAGGTTTGTTACACTCCAACCCCCTCGCCCCATCTCCTCTTAGGCTACCCTGTATATTACTCTTGTCGAAGTTTCTCTTCGGTCCTCTCACTTGCCCCAATAGCAATGTATTTACGACGGTCTATACCTGATCATCCTCTGCATAGCCTGTTTCACATATGCAATATTCTTCCCTTTACCCCCTCGCAACTGCCTCTCTCTCTCTCCCTCACCCTTTCTCTCTATCTTTTAGCCTCTCGCCCTCTCTAGTCAATATATCTGACATTCCAGATTCCACTCGAACCGGATGGAGAAACGGAACAGAAAAAGAATGAGAAAAAATGCCAAAGCTGGGGGGACGAGCTTCTACCGATTTCGCGAAAATACAGAAAGTACAGGTAATACGTAGGTATTTAAATTGCCGGTCGACTATGTACAGGCAGACGTCCAGTATATTCACCACTATATCTTTGCCTCTAGCCCCTATCAGAAAAAAGCTCGTATGCTTGTGGAATGCACTTCGCCTCTATCACTCATGGTTTTCAAATGCCTCGGGTATCGACTCACAGATGAAATAGGAATATTCGAACTGTGTATACGGTTTTTTTTAAAAGCCTCCACGGAAATGCATTTCACTTGAATGTGAATTTAACCTTTGGCGATTTGTGAGCACCCAAGTCACGAGCCGTTGCTCAAGTTTTTATTCCACTCCCACTAAATTTGTACACAATTTTCTGATGAATCTTCCCCGCGGTATTTATTCGCCCAATCTTTCATAAATTCTCTATTATTTATTATTTACAGATTAAAAAACATTACGGGTATCACTTTAAATGATACGATGGAAAATAAAACTTCTTTCCCCTACGTGGAATTTTCGTTATTTTTATACACGTGCTCGGGTCCCCAAATACCATATATATATATATCTTGATATCCACGACTCACCACTAATCGACTTGTACGGATCGGTGCTGGGGTCGGAGTTGTCCGAATGACCCGCAGAGGGTCGTCCACCAAACGACCGGAGCACATCCGCAACAACAACCCCTCAATGGTGGCTTTCCTGTTACGGATACCTATCCTCTTTTGCCCGCCATAGTACATCGTAATACAAGCTTTGTTTACGGCAAGCCATTTGTTCGAGAGGACGCGCTCAACTCGCACGGAACAGAGAGTATCGGTGGTACAGCACCAAAAGTGGACACGAGCTTAGCGGGCGACGTATAAAGCTTCGAAGAGGACTCGGGGATAACCCTCGGAGATTTTTTGTCCTTTCTATCATCCGTCGACCCTTATCACAACGAAAAAGAAAGAGAGGCCCATCAACATGTTGAACTCCAAAGATTCATTTTTACCAAATTCTCGAAAAGATTCCAGATTTTTATTCCTAATGGATGGAGATTTAATTGAAATAGATAAAAAATTAATTAAACGTATTATTAGTATTATCATTTTAATTTTATTATTAACTATTATTTTAAACTATGTCCATTGGGAGTTGAAAACCGGAATCTTTTCGAGAATTTCGAAAAAAATGCATCTTTGCAGTTCAACCTGTTACCGGCCCTCTCATTATTTTAATAATACCTAATAATAATAATTATTATTGTCACTTTTATTAGATTTAATCAAATATATTCTATGATTTTATTTCTCAATAATTTTATTTTATACTGATTATTAATTTAGCTTCAGAATATTTATAATGACTTTTGAATCGACGCTTGATATAAGGTTTCCTTGGAGCATTCCTATTCACGATCATTGCTCGTAATTCTACAAAAACTTAACAAGTGCTACTTACATACATCATTTTTTCACTCTCACCTCGTTCCTACTTTTTCCCTCCTCTGCAATCATGATTGGGACGTATATCTTTCTAGTGGTTTTTCGTTATCACCCTGTTTTTTTTCTATTGTTATGCCGACATTTGTGTCGCTCCCGAGAAGAGATAGAGATCGTTTAACCACCAGGGAATGAGGATATCCACTCGCCCTCTCTTGGCGATACCACAGTACCCTTTCGCGAGCTTCGAGGAGGTCACGAGCCGCTTGTTTATGGCAAGCCATTTGTTCGAGGGCACTCGAGCTTTCGCGCCCGATCCTCTCACGACTCCTGTTCTCTCCGACCAAGCTTCCTGCTTCTTCCTCGTTATCCTTGTCGTCGTCTCGCGATACCCTGAATTCCTCTCGCCCTACCTTGTATATCCGCCATGTACTCTCTTCGCCGCGCGACTATAACGTGTTCACCTTTTTCATTCTCTCTTTGATGGCCTTCCTCTACCATGGAGCGAATTCCTGCTACCCATTCTCTCTCTCTCTCTCTCTCTCTCTCCCTCTCTCTTCTTTCTTCTCTCTTCTTTAGCATCTCAACAAGATACGGGCTAATCGTTGTCGTGCCGTGAATCGCCCAAGTACTGGAGCAGGAACAAGACTGATGAAGGATCTTCTTGTCCCGCATCAGAATATCAGGCCAGTATCATTCCGTCACCGCGGTTTCATGAGCAACCTACTAATTTCCGGAGGCTGTCTTATCAATCTCGTCTTGTCTCTCTCTCTCTTTCTCTCTCGATTGTGGATTGCATGAGAACTTTTCTCGTCCATAAAACGACCTATTTTTTGGGTTATAAATACACGCATTACTTTTCTCATTTGCCAATAAAAATTCATATTTGACCTGGATACATTTAATTCGCGCAAAGTACATTTTGGTCGGCATGAAATTGTAAAAATGAAATCGGATTGAAGCGATCGAATAATTTTTTTCACGTGTCAGCCATCATTACCGTTTCGTTTACGATCGAACTGTAAAATCTTTTGCGTAATACTTTATCTTGCGTATATTATGAGTTTTTGTATTATATATCATCGCGAAATGTGTCCTACTTGGACGTTATCAGGGGGAAAGGATTAAAATTATCTCGTACGAGGAGAGAATTGCGAGAACAGAATACACGTACCTATATGGAACAAGATCGATTGTCCTCTTTCCGTCTCCTTCTCCGCCCCTCTTCTCGCTCCACAGCTACCTCCAATTCTGATAACGCAGCCGGCGCCAGGGTAATGAATCCTTAAGTAGTTCGGATGTCATTCTCATCCTGTGTGGTAAACGGTCTCTGTACCGTACTCGCGACTACTTTACAAAGCGTAGAGTCGCACGTAGGTAGGTATTATTCGGCTAAAGTTGGTGAATCCCGCGTGATGGCCCTTCCCATATACTATGTCTATGCATATAGCACTAAAATAGAAAGCGACAAGCTTTTTTCGATGGTGCATCGTCGTTCAAGTTCAATTTTATCAGTGGAAGCGTGTCTCGTGGGAATTTCCATTTTATCAATTACTTACAAAATCGTACCTACATAGCTAAAAGTTGCAATGGTTCTAGATAAACTTCGATCTGTGTATGTACTTATATGTGTGTATGTGTGTTTTTACATGTCGACCTGCATTGACGTCTAAAGATTCGATGTTAGGATTTTTTTCTATTCATTAATTTTCTTTCTGTCTCTCTTTCTCCCTTTTTCACCCTCTTACATGCATACATTTGGAACAAAATAAAATAAAAAATAGAACAGCCAATGAACGATTCTCATTAACGTCTTGTCGAAACACATTTTGTTCGACCTTGAAAAATCGAAATTTTTGATGCGTTCCATAGGAGCTCCACCGAGACGTGAAAAGACTTGGGCGCAAGCTTCTGCGTTATGTAGAGACTACACCAGAGCTATACGTATACAGGGAGTCGTAAAGAGAGCAGTGGCGAAAAGGCTTGCGAGAGGAGGGATATAGAGATATCGATGGGAATTCAATAATTGAAACAGTCTAGTGGCACAGGCGATTTCGGATGCGGCCCGTTGAATAGGCAAAATCCGATTTATTTTCAAAGCCTATACCCTTGTATATGCGGAGTGTGTAGAGCGGCAAACCGAACCCAAATCCTCACCCCTGTATATGTTGTACCGATATATATGCGTATAGTATAGTATATAGATAATACATCTACGTTCGTCTATATATGGGCCATTCCATCATTAATCGGCAGATATCCGGCACCAAATTCTTTGGTGTCTTATTGGTCTCCCATACGGCTATATTGTTTTATGTCATATAAAATTAGTTTTTTTGATAAATAGAGACACTCTATATCTAGAGATTTCCGAAAAGCTCGAGATTTATACCGATATTTTCTGTACAAGAAAAATCGGAATGCTTCGTCAAAGGACATTTTTGCATTAATTTAGCTAAAATTTATGAAAGAAATATCGAGAAAATGAAACAAAATATATTTGTAGGAAAGAATGTATTATATCAAGAGTTTTCAAATTATATATGTATGTTAATTCGATAGGGTGGAATTGAATCGTGGGTTTGTCGGAAATGATAATGGGAAGGGCTTTAACATACTAAATAATTAGTTTTTATAACATAACATAAGATGTGAAAATGGTAAAGGGATTATAAATTTATTTCTAAATGGCCGACCGGTTCGTGGTGGAATCCTCCATATATACATATTTACGAGGTATATACTGTATATATGTACGTATAGAAGAGTATTGGGAGGTATTCGAGACAGGATCACGTGTGTAATCCGGAATAGGCGCGGCCAGGCACGCGGTTCACCTCGAATAATGCATCGCCACGAAATTGGACGAACCTCGCTCTCCGTCGTATAAGGGTAGATAAGGAGTATCGTTACATCACCGTCCTGCTATTCCATAAGAAAAGAGTAAATGTATTGATACGAATAAAAAAGTAAATAAAAGCACAGCGTTTTCTTTCTCCCACGTCTCGTGGATTTTTTTTTCCTTTTCTCGACGTTTATTTATTTTTTATATTCTTTTATCTTATCCCTCCATGATGAACGTGAAAGGGAGGACGCGAAAAGAGTGTCTCGCGCGTCAACTCGGAGTTGTAGTATACGTCAAAGGCATAAACTTCGCCTCTAACTCTTGATTTATTTGGAAGGCGTTCTCTCGAACGAATACTTGCACGAGGAAGTTACCCGAGCTTTCGTGCATAGTCCTGTATGGAATTTTATACAAAATGCCATTTGAATATGGAGAAACAAAATGGCAAAAATAGGGGATGAATCGTAACGGAAAATCTTTATTCGACTTTTTCTATTTTCGTTGCACGTTGTTCATGGTTTGAAATATATTTGTGTCGTCATTTATATATTTTAATCTTCTATCTTTTTAACGTAGCTTGCACATCGCCTTTAAGTGTATATGTTTGCACGATACACTCACAAAACGGTCGTTTCATAGGCGAGTTTTACGTTAGAGGGGGTTGTTTCACCCCCGCAGCTCAATCGGGATCGAGGCGAAAAAGGTTTGTGTGTACACACAGGATACGCGAACGAGAGATGCCAAGGGGTGGGAAGAATGTTTAAGGCTCGTAAAGATGAAATCGTAAAGTCGACGAGTTCGATTTTCAAAGGCAACTGGATATCGGTAAGGGGAAAAGGAAGAGAGAGTTCTACCGTGAGTATAAGCTCGTTCCGTAGCGCGGAAAAGGGGAAAACTCGAGAAAGAATACGCAGCAAAATTCTGACGTGTTTTTTTTTCTCGAAGTTATAAAGCGCGAGCGAGGGAAAGGCGTTGAGTTCTGTATGGGGTAAGGTTGGCGATGTCGGTGTGCCGGGGAGAGTTCTAAAGCTCCCATTCCACGCGAGTCAGTTTATCTACTCCAGCCCTCGACTGTTATTTTCACTTTTACGCTCAGCCATCACGAGAGACTCCAAGGTAGTCCGGGAAAAGATGATGGAATAGGGGTACAAATTGTTAACCCGTCCTATCCACGCTCACCACTTTCTTCCTTCCACCCCTACGATTCCTTATCTCCCTTTAATTTTACTATATCTATATATATTCATCATAAATAAAATAACAAATAAATCAATCAATACATATGCGATAATAAAGATGTAAGCATAAATAAAAATAGTCGGGTACAAAAATATTCCGATACATGTACAGACTTACTCTTTCCATTCTTCATTTCAACTAAATGGTCGAAGGGCCAGCAAATTGTGGCATGTTTTATTACAATAGAACATACTTTTGAGATAACATGAAAGCAAAAAATAATTATTTCGTCTCAACAATTGATTAAATAGAGCGAGAAAAACGAAGAAGTTTTTTTCTTCAAAAATGACTTTGTAGGTTTATATGGTCCTCAAATCGCGAGAGAAAATCAAGCGCGATGTTCGTTATCAACGGGAAATTTCCGACCAACATAAGTCCGCAGGAAGTATCGAAAAACCGAATCCGGCAAGTTTTCCTTTGAGCGTCGTTTGAGAATTTGTCCTATAAACCGTGTGATCGCAAACAGGAACAAGGAGGGCACCTAGTTTTGCATAACCGTTGTCAATTTCATCCCTTAAAATCTATATCATTCCTCTTTGACCATTAGTCCACCAACGATTAAAATTCGTGATGTCTATTGGAAAACAAATAATAAAGTATATATGTCAAATAATATACATATATATTTTCTATTATATCAACAAGAATTTTTATTTTTTTCGATATAAAAAATTGTAATACTAAGGAAGATACGATCGACGCATGTCGATATAATCGATTGAACCGTTTATTATTCGAAACTTTCGATAAGTTTAGCTTGCTATTATAAATATTATACTTCCGTAGATAAACACAAAGGAGCGTAGTAATTTATAATAAATGCGTCGATCGAGTTAGTCATACACGAGAGGCACTCTTTAACCTGTGAACGCTAGCATGGCCTAAAAATAATATGCCAAGATAAAGTCGATATTAAGCCGAGGGATATAAAGTACACGGCGTTTAAAGTAAACAGTTTTCCGAGACTATCCCGCGAGGGAAAGCTGAAGAAGAATAAAAGAGGGAGGAAGAATGAGGGAGAGACTGATTGATTAGTTGATTATTTTATTATGAATTATTTACACGTAATTTGTTTACATCTTGAGACAAATATCGAATGCAAACGGTATATATTAAAATATAAATAAAGGTATGAATTTAATAAAAATCGATAAAAAATAGAAAAAAATAAAGATTAAATAATACGCCAATATTTAAGTCACGAGGTAGGTACACCTAAAAGACAGACCGTAAATTTAAAAAGCATCTTGGACTCCATCAAGCACTAAAAGGTGTTGATGCAAGTGTGTGTTTTGCAAATGTCTTAACATTCATCTATAGAGTACATTCTCATACATACAGTGGAGTATTCCGAAATTACTTGTTACTTTGATAATTTTAATTTCCATCGGATAATGAGGTAGTTGACGAAGAAAACTTTTTAACTAACAATAACTATAAAAATCAATGATTGTGTACGATTTCTTAATACCAATTTATTGAAATAAATTCACTGGATATCCATCGAATTTGACACTCTTATTATAATTAAGGTTGACCACAAATAAACTATACACATACATGTCTCGCGTTGATTCAACTCCATCTCTCTCTCGCGATGTATCTGGCGTCGACCGCGATCGGTCACTCCGCCGTTTTCGCCTCTGTTATGTGTGTTGCGTCAGTCGTGTGAGCACAGAGAGCATCGGTGGCTCGCCGCTTCGGGGTGCCACACACAACGTGCAATTACAGGTAATTACCGGCAAACAAACGACGCGCGAGCGTCCGATCTAACGATACCCATCAGTGACTAATTCACTGATCGATTGGCTTACCGCTGTATGGTTCGCGGAGCGGTTATCGTTACGCCATAATCATCGTGATCGATCATAATGGCACGAACAATCATTATCATCAACGCTGCAGTAAATATATCCACTTATATGTATATATATATTAGACGCATCTGTATCGCAAGATCCGGTGACAATGTTCGGTTCGCCGATATATTCAACGCCTATGGATATTAGTTACATATTGCGATAATAAGCCAGATCTACATTACACGATAGCCTGGTTACGCGCGATCATTCAATTTATGAGTTAGAGAAGCATGTCGAATGGTCGAAGGACAAATGGCGGAGGATTGGTCAGGACCTTCCTCGATTTCGGAACTGGAACGCCCTATAGATCACACCCCATACTCGTACCGGTGCATTACTCCCGTTTAGCTTCGGGGTGCACATAGGTACGTATGACGCGCCAAAACCAGATATACTCGAGAAAATAGCGTTCAAGAAAACTTTTATTTCATTTCCTCTGCTCGTATCTCTATCCTACGAAACTCCGAACGAGAGGGATGGTCCGGCAAGCGAGCAATTTGCGGACGGGTCCGACCGTTCTCCATATATACTCGTATCCCTATTTTACGGGTAAAGAGTGCGAGGGACCGTCAAGGGACTACCCGCCGGGCATTTCGTTTGAAGTCGTCCAAGCTATAAATATATACGTGCGAACAAGTGCATTGTCCAGATGTCGCGCCCCGAGGCACTTTCTCTTTTGCCCCTCACAACTTTTTCACCGCATCCTGCATACGCCTGAGACTGAAATACGTAACGAGGGATAAATTTATCCTACCGTGACGATACATAACCGACAGTCTCGCCTTAATTGCGAATTTTACATGATTAACGTTTTTTGGCGCATATTTCTCGATCCTTCTGTAGCGATCGACAATTCTATCCCTATATTCTATCCCTATATTCGTATTATTTTATTCTGTGATACCTTTTGACCGAAAGTTTTCTGCGGGAACGATTGATTTTTCAATCGTTCATATACAATGAAGGCACGGATCACTCGCATTGACGAAGTGTCGTCGGTGTACGAAATCGATTTCCAATACTCATCGATCGATCTCGAGTTTGGCGTTCCATATCGTCTTGCATGAAACCACGTCTTGAAGAAATGTATATATATATATATGTATAGACGGGCTTTTTCTTCAAGTTTTTTTCAACTTCTTCCTCAAATGCTCCCGATCGAAGTCTCCCTATAAGCGAAAGCTCGGGAAGCTCGAGAAAATCTTTCCCGTTCGTTTCTCGTTCTTGCTGGCTTTTTGGCTGACTGGAAAATGAATTGGCCGGGCTAGCTGCGAGCGTCTTGCCACATAGCAGCAACACCGTGTCAGAATTCGGATGGTGCAAGAGCAGAAATGAGTTTTCCACGGGAAACGAGCGTGTGTGTGTGTGCGTTGGGTGTGTGCTCGGCTGAACGAAAAAGCGCTAATGGCCGCTGTCGACCAGTCACGCCCTCTGTAGTGCGCGTCAAGAACCCATTCACTCCCTCGGTCATATAACGAAACGACATTAGCTCCTTCATCGCTTCCGTACCGCCCTCCAAATTGCAAGAACCCTACTGGAAGGTTCAAATTTAATAAAGGCTGTCCGTCCTCCATACACATCGATCCTAATAGCCGTGTGTTTTTACCCTCCTTTTTCGTCTTTTTTTCGAACCGAAGATTGATGAGAGAAAAATAATCACGAAGGAACTCTACGGAACGAATATACGTCTCGTTTTAAATTGAAACTGTTGGAATTCCGACGAAAAATATTGTACGATCGCTGTTCCATTAGCGGAGTCGAAAAATACCGATGTCCTTCAGATTAGCAAGGACCTATCGACGATCCGACAACACCCTCACGCCCTTCCACAGGTATCGACTCTGTCGTTCGTACATGTATTTCTATCTCTGGTTTTCTATGACGCCAATATCAGCAACGTTCGATCTCCCGCATTCAGGAATAAATTCAATGTAGCAATTGGGAAGTCGACAGCTATTTCGTTACGTGCGTATCACCGTGTCATAAATCTTGAGTTATCCCCGTATGCGCGCACATACGCTGGTTCTCGAAACTCCTCGAGGTTCACGTACGCGTATATGCCACGGCGCTAAACTTGGAATTATTTATTGTGATCCGCCATGAAACGAGAGGGCGAAAGAGGATGAGGACGGAGGTCGAGAAAGAGAAAGGGGTGGAACTATTTGACTAAAGCCAGTTCCTCTTCTCTCCTCTCCAATCCTCTCTCGGCGCTTTCCGTGCCAACACAACCGTCTCTTTAACCTCACCTCTTGCCTCCGTTCTCTCGCGTATAGAGCCCTTTTCGTGGACGCGCCATCATAGAGGGCGTCCAAACCGAACTTTAAACGCCTCCGGGTTTCTGAGTCGCGTGAGGTAGAGATTCGAGAGTGCTAGCGAAGTTGTATAGTTCGAACTCCTCGTGTAGTATACGAGAGAGAGAGAGAGAGAGAGAGAGAGAGAGAGAGACAGAGAATTCGGCAACCCTTTGCGTACTACCACCATCGTCCAACAGGGTGAGCTTCGCAATGAGACCGAGAGAGAGGAAGGCAAGCAGCCCACTCCATGCCGGTATGCTCTCTCGGCCTTCTGCTTCTCTGCCAAGGGGATGCCGGCCCCGCCTTTCCAATCCTACTTCGAGTTCTACTCCGCCGGATACGAACAAGGATATTGTTAGAACTTTCTTGAGAAATATGCCCCGCCGATTCTTGCCTTCCATATAACGTTGCCGCTTTCTCTCCCCTGCTCGTTCCTCTTCTGGGTTCTGGGGTTGCCACTGTTGAAGCTAGCCCCACGAAAGCAAACTTAAGGAGACCTCATCCCTCTACCCGCTCTACCGAAACTCTTCCCGGCCTGACCATCGACACTGTGCCTCCCCCTCGTTAACGTCATTCTACTATGGTATGAGGTACTCTATAGAAACTGTTCATATACGTATGTATAAAGGTGCTAGTCGCCTGAATAATTGTTCACATAATGTCAACATTCGTTTAGTTGATAATTTTATATCACAATAATCAATCAGATTTTATTATTGGAACATCCAGCGATGGGACCAAAGTGACGGGCATGTCAATGTCATGAATACTTATTCTAGATAAATATGGATATGATATTAAGAAAGAACAAATATTCATAATTATTGGAGACAAATGGAAGAAAATTACCTTTTTATTCTATTACGGCAATTATTTATAACTATCGTGTTACAGATTTTTTTGGGATTTTCCGATTAATTGAAACTTTGACCTGTGACACTTGAGACCAGGTTTATGGGCTGCTCCATAGCGGGACAAAGGGGTTACAAATTGCCGGTTGAATAATGTATGACTACCAAAAAGTAGTAACGGTTTAATGGCTATGCTATTCGAGCATCCCCTGTGCTTATGCAGTCTTTCAATTACAAGTTCGGACCGTGGTAATTGTGAGTCATGTAGAAAGCGTGGGCGTCACACTAGAAATCGTTCATTATCAATTCTTTACGGAAAGGGCAAACAGAGCTTCGACGTTTCGATTGATGCCGTCGGCAGTTTGGTTCGCAAGAGCAAGCGCAGTTAATTTAGTCATGTAGTATGTAAAGGGGCATGGACTTTATCGATGAACCTAGTTATTGGTGAATATATTGAAAGATTGTATTAATTTTGGTAAAAAAAAAGTTAAGGTTAAAGTGTGCCCTCGTATGAGTTTCGGTAAGTAAAAAGATGAAGTATAATATTCTTGAAATACTGCTTCGAATTTTCACACGAAAAAGAACATTTGGTCGTTCTTTTAGAATAAAATCGTCACTTAAAGGAATTTAGAATTGATAATTTATACAAGAGTTAAATTAAAAAGATAAATGTATGTGGCAACCCGTCCCTAGTAACCTTTCAATTATTAGCAACCCATGGTGATAAAGCTTCGTCCGAAAGACAGCCAATAAATTACATTTTTACTGATATATCAACGACCAATAATTTCATTATTCACCGGTCATCATTCATAACTAAACCGTACGTTAGACTGTTTTTCCGTACATATCAAACAACAAATAAAGGAATAAAGGGACTATGAATGAGGAATGAAAATGGATAACAGCAAATGATAATTTTTTTAATTGCATATTGAGGGTAAATATGTATTTAGATCGGGGGAAAATTAAATTTCGCCCTAAAACAATTATGTCACACGCCGCTGCGCGCGTCAGGCGCAAACGGACATACGAAAATCCAACGGTAAGGATACCAGATCGCACGTAGTATATACGTTTGTGGCTGGACCTCTGCAGACTAATCAGGATGGATATATGGCTGGGTGATAATGAGAGGTCACCACCCGGGTGCCACATGGAAAGGGAATGAAGACAGATAGCCGACCTCCGCACGTGGAGTCCAACGTCGTTGCACACCCGGGGTTATATCTCGACGGCTACGACGACGATGACCGAGACCGAGTCTGGGAACAGGCTTTGCGGTCGCGACGTGGTATGAGCGGAGGAGGTCGTGGGGAATGAGACGTGGCGCTAACGAAAGAGCGGCTTTTCGGTTGAAACCGCGGTTGTGGCCAGGTGTCAGTTCGCGCCTTCGGCGTCTACGTGAAAATGAAAGAAAGAGTTCCTTGCGATGAGGTTGATTTGTTGAAATCCCAGATAGAGGAGTGTAACTTTCTGTTCTTTCGAGAATTAAATCTCTTTGGAATCCAATAATTCCATATTTCTCCTTACGATTGTTATTTATATACCGAAAAACCACAGTCTTGATGGATCGACTGATATGTCAATCACCGGCCCATCTTTAATTGACCCAGCTTCAATCACTGGTCTTAGAAACATGAAATTTTCAAGATTTTAGAACTTCAACCCTCAAAGAAAAGAGGGTAAAAGAGGGAAACGTATTTTTTAGATATTAATTATTATGGCCATACTGCCGGTTATAAAATAATTAATTACGTAATAATTCACAGAAGATCGCTGATATACGCTTAATAAAGAAAATCGGGTAACAATCAGTTGCTATTATAATTTTTTCAATTCAATTATATTTTCCGCTACACCGGTTTTTACATAAAAACACTAGGTATTGTCCGCGGGCTGTTAACTCGAGTGAAGCCGTGGACGAAAAGTAATTATTTGTATAATCATAATAAACCATCTCTCTCACCGACGAGAACAATAACAACGCAGACCATTAAACAAAATTCCGATAGTTGCGAAGGGATGAAAAACGCATTCTACGGATTTATTAAAACTTTATTTCACAAATCCGTTCGAACGAAAGACTCTCATTGTCAGTCAGGACCTAAATCATTTATCACCATTTCGGACATCTCTGCGATTTACCTCTTGACGTTTCGGCAATGGAGGTAGGCACTATCAGACATTCGGCGTCATATTCGAGAATGGAACGTTCGTCCCGTCGGGTAATTGTTCGTCAGAGGGCGATTCAGCCCACATAGGGAGAACAAAACAAGCGTCATTCTCATATACATATAAGCGTGGCCCGTGGTACAATGCTGGACATGGAAAACGACGAGAAAACACGGGAGAGAGAAAAGAGGGAGGGGGAGCAAGAGATTCGGTCGAGCATGGAGAATCGTTAGGCGAGCATTTTGTGAAAATTCGAATGTGGCGCGCTGCAGCGCCCTCGGCTTTAACTACTACATGGTCGAGCATGGTTGGATCTCCAGGCATTTTTTTCACTCTCGAGCTTTCTCTGTTTCGCGAATTCTTGTGCTGTTCGCACGAGAGCGACGGAATTCGAGATTTATGCCCATCGGGTCTGTATACCCTTCATCCCCTAGTTTTCTTGTTTTCCTCGTTACGCGACCGGCGAGCGAGAAATTTCCGGTCTCTCCTCATCTGCTATTCGCATCGGTGTCCTGCGGGCTCGAGTCTTTGCGCTTCCATTTGCGAAATACCTGAAATGGCCGTGTCTACATCAGTACATATTCGCGCATCCACTCTTGGTACTTGAATTTCCTTTTTTAATCTAATGGAAACAGAAGTTTATATCATTTGTTCAACGAGTTTTCAAAACTTTGCACTTTAAGAGGAAATCTGCGAATGAGGGAATCGAGCGACTTGGCAATTTTTCATCGTCTTGATGGATTTCAATTTAACGTGACATTTCGAACAATCTCATTATCTCTGAGTTCAATGATAAAGAAAATTGAAAAACGGAATGGAAAACGACGTTTAATTCAACTTCGCCGATTCAATTGGGAAATGATTTTACAAGAATATCGAGTCTTTGGGTCGAACCGAACGGTGTGGATTATGAGAAAATAAAATCAGACCGATCTCCTGTCAATCACAATGAGAAAACGATTGATGAATTCTATAAAGAGAAATGGTGGGTATTCGCCGGGGTTAATGACCCGTTTTATTACTAGGAATTCAGCGCTATAATACATTTTCCTTCGTTTTTCATTTCCACCTCGAAAAAAATAAAATAAAACCTGGAGCAAACGTTTATTAACTATTAATGATTCTGTAGTTGGATATTCCGAAATATATATTTAGTTATTATAAATGTATTTTTTTAAGGCTAAGTACACTCGAGTCAGCCAAATGAGGAAATATTTAACGAGAAATAAATCTATCAATAACAACTAATTATTAATTTTGCTGTATTTACTTATTAATAGTTATTAAACTCGTTTTTCAGTGGGAATTATATGTTTAATAATCGTTCGTAGATATTTAATGTCAGATGTACATTTGTATGTGAGCTACTCTACGGAATAATAGCATGAGTTTTGACTATCACTTTTGTATGTATCGCCAGAATTAATTGACGCACATCGAGGAGACGTCAATACGTTTTTTAAGGATTTTAGCTAATAATAGCTGTTTATCTCACTTTTTATCACCACTCAAAATAATTAATAGCATCAACAAAAAAGATGTTTTTATATATCAAACATCCGACCTTTCAAATAAAAATATTGTCCATGGAATACAAATACAGAAAAGTTGTCAAAAATATAAAAAACTAGTTTCAGCCAAGGGCTTATAGTTTTCGATAAAAATAAACACCTTTTTCGGAATCTTCGTAGTCTTTCACCTACTTGATAGGATTGAAATAAATTTGTTATTCTGCCAGAAAAACTACTTACTCCAGTTTTCAAATTCTGCCAAGTAGGTAAAACACTGTGAGGAATCCGAAACAAAAATATTTATTTTCATCTCGAAAGGTAGGCTTTTAGCTAAAACTACTTTCCCACGATTTCTTTTTTCTGTTCTTCTCAGCTTTCCTGAAACCATATCTGACAGGCAATACCTTTAATCGAAAACTGTGATTTTTTAATATACGAATTTTATTTTTGTTAATTCTATTCACACAATCGTGAGCAAGTTTCGTAATAATCATCGTACTAATACGTGTATAAATCAAAATAAAAAAATTTCAGCTATAGCTGTAATTGCGAGAAAACAGGAAACATGTATCGACGACGGACAATTCCGCATACCCCTCTTGGAATTCAAAGTATAGTAATAATAGTTTGCTTGCAGAAATAACTCGCATCATGTTTGTGACAAGTATATATTATATATGTAGACATACATACAATGGTATTTTATTTCGCCAGAGATAAATTCAGATGGTTTGGGGTTCACCGAGGGAAGAGTTGACGGTATGATCCAAGACTCGTAGCCCTTCGTCTCTTTCGTGAAACATAAGGCAGAGGAGATATAAAGTCTACCACGGTATAAAGCATCTCCGGGTGTACTCCGGAGAGCTCGGGTATACGTATAAGCTGTATATGTGCGGTCTTGACGATGGCAGTGAAACTCGACGTCCGGATGGAAGCTCTTGGAAAGAGGCAGAGGGCTTTTGCTCCGCAAGAAGGGTATGTACACAGTCTCCTATCCGTAAGCACTTCCAGCCCGTTTACTGCAAATTATTATAAACAGCCAGTGAGCCAGCCGTACGGGAAGCAAGGTATGGATGCCAACGAGAAAACAGCAAAGCCAACCAGGCAGTCGGGCAATCTCTCGCGAACCTGCTTTCTCTCTCTCTCTCACTCTCTCTCTCTCAGCTCCGCTCTCACAAGCAGCCCACAGAGCACTCTGGCTCATTGTTCGGGGCTTGGCGACGCGTGCTGGTGCACTCAGCCCTCGCGGCAGGCTCTCCCTCTTCCACCCGTTCAATGTCTTGCCCACTCTGGATTCGTCCCGGTAATGTCCCTTTTGCTCCGGTTGGCGCTCTTAGCGTCCTCTGCTCTCTTTTTATCTCGCACCTTTTTCTCTTCATTCACCCTTTCACGGTCGCACTGCGTACAGTTGTCTGGTCTCGCAGAAGCCTAAGACCCTCGCGTACACTGTACTTGTCTGAACCAATGTATTCTTTCTACCGTCCTTCTGCTGTACGTGTCATATACTTATGGCAACTTTTCGTTTGTGTTGGCTTTATCAAGGCTCGCGTCTTCTCGCGACGCGCGAGGCTGGAAAAGGGTCGCGGAAACATCTCATTGCCTAGCTTACAAAACTCGACTATAGAAGTGTTTTCTGAGGCAGGAATGTGCGAGACGTAGGTAACGTCTAGACGCGAATACGTTCTTGTAGAATTGAGCACGATGTTTTAATGTAATTTGTATAATTACCACGGAAAGCTTTTTATCATGAGCTTTTTGGAGATTGTTTCGCGAGCAGCCAGGTGTATTCGTAAATTTCGAAGAATATGATAAAATGTTGCCAAGATGTAAATAAATATAGAAATAATAGAAAAATACGTTGATTAATAGCATTTTGCTAGCGAGAGCGGTCGGCATAAACGTACCCTAGCAACAACGAACTAGAAATTAGCGCAGAATCGTTTTTACTTCATTATAATAGATTAATATTTTATTATCCTCGAATCAACGGAATTTTCGAGGACATATCACCCACGACTGCTCGTTTTGTTTCATCGCGCTTTAAAGCTTCGAAACAGAAGTCACCTTAACTTGATTACAAGAAGGAGAAAAAACCTGTCGATAGATTGTCAAGCTTATCGTAAAGCTGATAACGCGGATCGAACCTTATTCCTCTCCTCCATACGCATTCCTCGCACAGATATCAATTTCCTTCAACGGGAGGGGGTGGCATGGTCGGGGGTTTGATGAAACGTTCGAGTAAAGTGAAAGTTACGAAACCTCCTCAAGCAATCTCCGAATTCCACCAACGCTCAATTCGTACTTGCCCTATTTCACGATGTTCACTTTCTTATAAATCTTTATTCCTTTCCCCGTGGTAAGACGCACTTCCCCAATGACAAAAAAAATAAAAGCGACAATGGGCACGAGCCTGCTAGAGGACGAAAAAAGCATAAAAACAAACGTTAGTAAAAAAAAAAGAAACGTCGCACGCGGTCACGGCAGGGGGTGAACTCGACCGGACCGGTAATAAAAACAACGCGTATCGGTACTTGGTACGTGGTGGCTCGAAGGGGTAATGGGGGGCTTTTACTTGATTGAATTTCGTCGAGCCGAATGGAGCGCGAGACGTATCTACCCGCTCTCGCGCAATCCGCATCGATCTATCGTTTATTCCCATTCCTTCGGTACACGTGGTACATACATACACAGATATATGAGATCGTCAGACCGAGAGCCAACAATTCTACGACTATCCTCCGTTCCAGTCCCTCCCTCTCTCGTCAACGGCCGAAAGCCAAGTGGATTCCGCGAATAGTCTCACTCTCATCGCGCGACTTTTTTTCACCCCCTATCCTCCGGGCCTATATATTCCTCAGTATATATATATATATATATATATATATATATATACGCGGTCCGATTGCAATGTTCTGCGTTGAACAGCTACGAATTCGATGAGCCCGTCATGAGTGGTCAGTTATTGGCGATATCAACCACTTGTGCCACATTTTTTTCATATTCCTCGTACTCTCACTCCCAGAAACCTGCGGCTAAATGGTCTACCGCGAGAATGCGCGTGAGCTTTTCGAAATTGAAATACAGAGGGCTTGTCGAGAGCATCTCATCGCTACAGATAAACAAGGATACCGATATATTCGAGGATGGATTGTGTAGCAACCGTTTCAGTCTCCGCTCAATTGTTTGAGGCTATATATTACAAAACGATACGATATTCTCTCTCAAATGCAGGTAAAAGGAAAAAGTGAACGATCGGAACAAAAGATGGAAAAAAATTGTTGAGCGGTGAACGATTGAGAAGTGAGGTATGGGTGGAGGGGGGTGGGTTGGAGGATTGGAACGAGTGATATCGTAGGATCGATTATGAGGGCTGCGAGGAGTTTTAACGATCGATCGAGCGTTGGCAAACCGAGGAGCCCCCTACCTTCCGCTCTCCACCGACCTCCGGGATACGATGGTTCAAGACGAAGAGGCGCGAAGGGATGGGGTTTGGGGGGGCTCGAAGAAAACCGGAAATCGGTTCCGGCCCGGAGTGGTGGGAGGATAACGTTTCTCCCAGACGAAACTGCACGCGCCGGGCGTTCAGCCCCTCCCTCCGTCTTATTACGGAATCAAATTGAATCCAGCCAACCTCTGATAATGACTTTTCCTTCGAAGGACGACATGGGGACGGATTTCTTTTCTTCTCGTTCTACCGTTTCGTTTCCTTTATAGATATATAAGAAACCAGCGAGGGTTGCACGTTTTCTAATACGATTCTTTTTGTCCCTTTTCTTTTGCGTAGTACTTTTTCTTTTTTTCTTTTTTTATCGCTCGAAGATTGAATCAGTCGACGAGGTGCCCAATAGATCGGCTATATACAACCATTGCTCAAATGGCCATTTTTCGATCGTGATTTCATCCCTCCTATGCTCTCTGACTACCAATAGACGTTTACTGGAATCAATGCGTTCGCCGACAGCCATTTCGTGTATACAAGTTGTAAATTCGAATTAGCCTTTCCATTAAACTTTTCTGCACACTAATTTTGATATTCCGTTGCTCCTTTTTCCTTCACTTCCCTGCGATGTTCGTATCGAAATTTTTTCTACTTAAGAAAAATTCCAACGATGGCTTTGTAATTTTCTATCTTTAAAAAAGTTGATTCGATTGTTTGTGAGTTTCACGAAATTTCTAGACCTGGGGGTACTTTTATTATCCGCTTAGGGTTGGATTACTCGAGGGGTTTGATTTAAATTACATTTTTCTTTCTATTCGTAACATTAATTCTGAAAATATTGTCTCAAAGACAATGAAACGAAATGTAATTCGCGTATTAGTTCGTTTTTCTCGAAAGTATAGACCAAAAGGGATTGAAATTTATTCACACATTCCATTAGAAAAAAAGTGATAAATCTTTCGCCTTATTTTGCCTTAATACTCTGCAAAATAAATCGCCAGGACTCGTTGTTGCGTCAAGAAAAAAGCAATATCGCGAATTAATATGCGATCTTGCGATAACAGCAGTGGACAAATATTCGTTGATCGCAGCTGAGGGTCGGTGACGTGAATTATGGAACAACGGTTAATCTCCAGCGACAGCAAGACCGACCATGAGAGACGGCTGACGTTCGAATTAAAAACCACGGTTGAAATTAATTTGAAGCGAAATAATTATTGATTATCGGAAGGGTAGAAATCATATTGAAATAGGGATGACTTTTAATTGACGACGAGAATAACGGAAAGAGATACAATGATCGAGAGATGTTCAGTTGGTAATTCATGTGCGTATTGTATATGTATATACTTTTCACCCTCGTCTCAACCCAAGCGTTATGACAGTTGTTAAGAAAATGCAGTTCAAACTGTATATCCTTCGTCAGTGCCGAAAATCTCGCAAAGACCATCAGTGACGCAAAAGGCAGAAGAGAACAGAAAACACAAGATCTGTGTGTACAATGTATATATATATAGATGAGAGTGTCAGTCGCGTCTCTCGTTTTGCCGGATAGAACGCTCGAGCCAGGAAGTTGTATTTGAACTTTGTAGGGAGGTTATACACGATGAGAGGAGAAACATGAGAGGCAAATCATATATATATATATAGAACAATCGACCATGCCATACTCCACCGTGCTTCGTTGGAGCTACAAGTTTGGGGATGCGTCCCACTTTTCCTCACCCCTACCATCGACCCCCCAACAAGCCAAAACTTTGGTACGAGTTCTCGACTCGGTGCTAGCTTGAATATATACACGATGCGCCGAATATTAATAAAGACGAAGAGACTAACGCGAAGGAACAACCGAAGGTAAACTCGACTCTACATCGCAACCTTATTGACGGTGTATATGGGGCTGTTTTTACGTTGAAATACTGAGAAAAAGGAGGAGAAGCGCTAGAGGCGTGTAGGAATTTTTACTATTCATAATTTTCGGTGGCATAATGTACGTTGTTCGTATTATCTACTGTTCTCAGTTTCAGTAAATACTAACATGGTTGAAAAATGTATTCGAACTTCATGGTATACAATAAAATACACGTGGGATAAATTCATATACGAAATATTATTTATGCGCGAACACGATAGAACGACGAAATCAGATTTTCAAAGCTAATTTGTTATCGATTAAAAATTAAATAGCAGCACGTTTGGCTAACATATATTTTTCAATACACAATATATGTAATTAATGAATATTCGTACCTACGTACCACAAATAAATCGTTATAGATAAACAGTCGGTGACGAAAATATTTAAACACGAACATAGAGTTCCTTTTCTGTTCTCTACTTCAACCCAATTTTCGAGTAAGAATTATTATTTAAACATTGTAAGCTTAATTGATTTATTGTCCGAATATTTTTGTGACCTACATATTCGTGATTTATTTGAATCTCTCACATTATTTCAACAATCGGAAGTACGAAATTATTATTTTTTGCGTTCATGTTACCTGAAAAGTACGTGCTAACATAACATATCATACTTTTATGGTTCTTCGAACATTTGGTTGAAATAGAGAACAGTTGCATTTTAAGCAACTCTATGCTGGTGTCCGTATATTTTTGTAACCGACTGTATATCTGGGTCACATTGCAGTGTACTTATATTTGTTTACACCGCGGGCCGTTGCTTGTAACAAAACGTGAGTGAAGATTGGAAATTTGATAATTTCGCTGGTAAGAAATGTCAAACGCTTTTACATTATACAGGACACGGGATGTTCAGCGTTTGAACCCTCTGTGTTTGAACAACGTAGTTGTCGAATGATCTAGAACATTCGTCTATATAAGAGATATAATGACAAAGGAGTCATTCAGAAGCAGTAGCAGTAACAGAAGAAGTGTTGTTACCTTTCTCGTCTTTTCAGAGAGGCCATGTACACCAGGATAAAACCTGACCAAATTATAATACTACGATAACGGATCGGTGTTGGAAAGTCATTTACCCCCTTCAACCATAACCCCCACCCCGTTACAGCAAAATTTATTTTAATCGAAAATAAATAAATTTCTCTTGGTGGCACGTCTGACTACTGCATGCACTATCTACTTGTTCCCCTTCATTTCTATTTCTATCATACTGTAATATATCTACCGTGCCGCTTAATTGCATCTATATACATCTATACGGGTTTCTCCACAATTAGCTGGCGTGGCATGCAAC
Source organism: Netelia inedita (assembly GCA_964017225.1). Lineage (NCBI taxonomy): Eukaryota > Metazoa > Arthropoda > Insecta > Hymenoptera > Ichneumonidae > Netelia > Netelia inedita. Next base: position 11,936,673 of record OZ024920.1, read on the forward strand.
ACCAACTTATCGCATCACGTGTAATTTTAGCATTTTATTTTACATAAAGAAAAATATATCATGCGAATACATTTTAAAACGCAATCGTTTAACCCTACGATTTGAAATAAGATATTAGAATAGCGACTGAGACACCGGAAACAAATTTGACACCGGATAGATCTTTGGTGAACGTTGGAGTGAGTCACACATACCCATACCAGGATAAGATCTTGCTCGAAATGAAACACAAGACGAGGATGAGATCTGTACTACATCGAGAAAACTCGTAGAAAGAAACAATCTAGTTTTCACGAAACGGGTATAAACTCAACTCTAAGCCGTTATAAAAATTAATCCTGTAACAAGGAACGATGTTGCGGAGGGATGAAACTGCGAAACACTTCCTTGATCTACTCGCCTCCCAAATCCGCATTGTACGCCCGTGTTATATATATACGTACGTATATAAATACGTACACATATACCCACATGTATAATAACTGCAGTTGTATTCATTATTATATATACACATAATATCATTAATATTGTTGTCGCTATAAAATACATGGTGGGGCAGAATTCGGGTGACGGCCCGATAATTCTAAAAGGGCAGTTTATTTTGGAGAAAGTTTCAGACAAAAGTTGCTTGATTTAAAAGTTTCTATCTTTTGAACTCAAAACCTCCCACCCCTTTCTCATTCGCTGACAGGGAGGGGGCACTTTGAAATTTTAAATAGCAACCCCCACTTTTTTCAGTGATTATGGTTGGACGACGTTCCCAGTTCACCCCTACTTCCTGCGAGGGGTTGAGGGGTTGGGCAGTGGTTTTGGGTTCAAAAGATGGCAACTTCTAAATCAAGCAGTTTTTGTCTGATACTTTTTCAGAAACAAACTGCCCTTTCAGAATTATCGGGTCGGTGCCAGACTTTTGCACCACCCTGTATATATTGCTCGAACATCCCTCCTCCCAATATATATTTAATTTTGAAAATATATATGCAGAGTTTCCCAGAAGTTATGCACATCTTGGTAAAGGCTACTGGCCGTGCCAAGAATTTGCACGCGAAGTCTGCACGGTCCATTCGCGATAGAGTTCCATTGACAGACGGTCGAAGTTCGAAGTTCGAAGTTTAAAGGGACAACGGGTGTCCCCGGTGTGAGGCTAGACTGGAGAGTATAGCTATCGAATATGAGCTATATATTTGGAACTTGCACACGCACCGTGATAATATGAGAAACGCGGGTTCCAGTGCCTGCGATTTTAGCTCTCTAATTGTGTAACTTTAATCGTCTCTCATTTATAAACAATCGCCAATTGACCGTGCGAACCTTGCACCTGAAATTGTGGCATCACCAGCTATCCACATACACCAGGCGGTTCGAGACTTTTTGTATACGTATATGTACTTTCGGAGGGAAGAGGGAGAACAGAGAACGGATGGATGTGTGAATAAAATAGAATACTCTAGTATAGGAATAACCTTCAGCGGTGATTGGTCGATTTTCTTCTAAATTGGATGGAATGAAAGGTGATACGGATAGGTCAATTAACGATTGACCCTTAATACAGTACTGTCGATAAAAGCCACTATGGTACTATCACTAATGACCCAGAAGCACACCTGAGTCGTTTAACTTGATGATGACACTCTCGTATAGGCAGTAATGGGGGCTACCCTCGATTTTCACATCCCTCTTGGCTCTTGGATAAAATTAAAGCGTCTTCATTGTTGATCCATGTGTACGAGGGTGTGCGTATGTATATGAATAAGGGAGGTTACTCGCTTAATTGCATTATTACGACGATATTCGTCGGTGGTTAAGCTTTTATTATCTACGTACTTAAGTCCGTCGAGGGGGTGCTATGGGGTGGAGAGTTGGGGTTAAAAAAATTTCGAATTATGCCGCTCGCAGGGAACGTCAATGGCTTCCATCAAAAGGCTCGTAAAGGAACGACCTCCCCACAACAACGGTTTATTATATCTGTAAAGATACGTCCTTATGTCGATCAATTTATTTATCGATAAAACGTGCATATATGCATACCCGAAGAAAGAACTTAGTTACAATAAAATTTGTTCAATCATAGACTTCAACGTAGACTTGAGTAAAAATAAAATAAAATTAATGTAGATATCGATCTTGTGTCTTTTTCTTCAAAGAACTGTTTCCAAGGAAATTATTCTAATGAGTAACATGTTCTTTAGAAATAATTTGATAATTCCATGAAAATTGTCGACGAATCGATCGATGTCACGAGAGTGTTTTGCCTGACGAAGCAGGCGCTTGCTGAGAGCTGTTGCATTCGGTGGTCGAGAATGCAGGTCGTGAGCGTTTAGGGAGCCCAACACGAGGCTTCGACGCAACGAGATCAACATCATAGCTGCACGCGATATGTTATTCATGAGACAATTATAATATCCCTATGAACACCTACATATAGAATGAGTGAGTGAGTGAGAGAAATCTAGCGAGAGAAGCGAGTGGGGGAGAGGATAGAACACAGGTCTAAAGACCATAACATTCTCGCTGCTTTTAGTAGCATTCAGTGAGTAGGTAATGGGGGTCTCGCGAGTTCTAATGTGTACTATACGTATATATGTAATATACAAGCGCAGACTGATGGGGCGTTATTAATTTCCATTAGATTGTTGGGCGAGGGGAAGGGAGACGGGGATAGACAGAGAGAGGGAGAGAGTGGGTGAGAGAGAGAAAGATGGCGAGGGTGGGTGAGAGGGCGGGAGGGAGAGAGGGAGAGAGAGAGAGCGAGAGGGACATAGAGTGAGAGAACGATGATGAAATATACACATAGTATAGAGCTCCATGGTGAATTTCGTACTCAGCCTATATACTACTGTGCATGTCAGCCTCGTCGATTATCGAGGATAGGTTCGTTAATGCACAATACAACTACGATTTAATCACCATAGCCAATAGCGACAGCGCGTCGATGAGCCGCGTTTGCGTTTTCCACAAAATACGTTCGGCTTATATGCCTCATATATCTTTACCATAAACCCGATTAACTAAGGCCTTCCTATCCTATCTGATATATTGTATGTTCGTACGCGTGCTTACGTATATGTGTGTGCGTGCGTTTACCGCACCCAATGAAAACACAAACATTGCCATCGAAAAATCAATCGCGAATAGAAAAATGTTAATCTCTTCGCTTACAATATCGTGCGAGACTCATGGTGAGGAAATCGGACCAAACACGAGTATCACGAGCGAGGACCGTGATACCTCGATCGAACTGAATATATTTTTTTAAACATATCGAAAAATACCACCCCGTAAAAAATGTATTTAAAAATAAAATTTTGCGTTGATGGGGGTAGTTAAAAGTTGTGTTGTCTTTATAAATAATAGATTGATACGCTTTGATTCGTGCCAGTCCGATTTTGCTGTTGATTACGATACTCGCCATCGGGAACTTAAATCGCAGGTCAAGATATTAACCCCCTCCGTCTCGAATGAAAAAAAAAGTCTAGACGAACTACCGTAAAAGTGCATTAAATTCTCGGTGATTTCACCGCGTAATATCCTCCAAGAAAATTATCCGCGAAACGGACGATCGATGACGCTTAATTGACTCACGTATTAGCTATACAGGAAGGAATCGCATCGACCCCTGCACGTATAACGTGGGAAACGACTGACTCATCTCAATGTCCCGCCCCATCTTCTCCCAGCCCCTATTTCAGTGATCGCTATAAGATCGTAACTCTCTCAGGTTAACGCTTCCTTATTTTCAATCGTATATACCAACCTGAGTTCGAGGTCGCTGCGGGAGGCCATCAACACCCGTTCGGCCCCCGCGTTCACCCTGACGGGGCTCGTTTCCGGCTAGCGAAATTGCCCATCTTGGATGTCCAATGTTGACGATCCGTACATCAGGGTATATCGCTCCATAGAGTAAAAAGATCTCCCAAGCTGGTGCCACCGCTGTGTACGAGAAATTTTGGAGTCTATGTACCGGGTGTCCTATTTTAAAGGGATGAAAAATGTATTGTCTGTCACATTTGAAAGAAATAAACCGTATACCGAGTGTCCTGTTGCAAAAGGGATGAAAGAGATGTCTGCTGTTCCTTTTTGAATCGGTGAAAAATATGCCGGGTGTCTCATAGAAAAGAATGAAAATATACCCAGGGTGCCATTTTCAATCGATGACAAATATACTGTGTGTCGCATTCTAAAATAATGAAAAAGATACCGCGTGTCCTATTTCGAAAATATGGTAAACTATTCTTCGATTTGCAATAAATGAAAAATATACCGGGTGTCCGATATTAAAGAACATATAGCGAGAAATATATATCCGTTTTAAGAAGATCATTTTAATATACCGGGTGTACCATTTCAAAAGGTCGACGAAAAAATTGGCTGGCAAAACAAAATTCAACATTTCAAAGTCGAAAATGAGGGGTAAAAATATGCTAATGATTATTAAACTGTAGGGAGTGAGAATATCGAATTATCAACTAAAGAACGTTAATTATTACCACGAACGACGAATATCTCACATATGCAACCCAGTTTATAGAAAAAGCAGCGTTTATACACGAAGTGAGATTTTATCAGGCCAATGAATGATTGGATGATATTTGGAACGACGTCTCAATACTCCATAACGCAGAGAACAGGAAAATGAATGAGTTTGCTCATTAAACTTAAGGAAATGGAATACCGAGTAATCCATTCAAATTTATGATGGCACCTCGACTGATAATTCCGAGTTCTTCTTATTTCGAGTAGACTGAAGGAAGGTCGAAGGAAATCGATTTTCGTCATTTATTTCAATGGGCACCGAAGGAACGTCGTTCATCTGGCTTATGTCGAAGACCGGTTTTATTAATTCCGGTGTATTTATGGTTATTCATAAGGTACCCGTCGTGACTGGGGAACAGCCTCGATCGTTGCAATATTTATAAGTGAAATGTGATTGGTAAAACGATCCCGTATATGAGACCAGAACGAACTATACGAGTCATCGACCGGCGTACATGAACGGTTTGCAAAAGGCAATTACCATTGAGTTCCACGCTCGACGAATCGTCGCAGACGGTCATCTCTCACTCGCCATAGCGTTTTACGGCTGATTCTTCGTTCATCGGCACTCGCGTTAAGTAGTCTTGGGGCGTTCAATTTAATTGTTTGACTTCAATTATTTTCTTCTTCGCTATTCGACGTGAACGTTTCTGCAGTCCCCTCCCTCCCTCCCTCCCTCCCGCCCTTCTTCTTGCCCTTTTCCTTCTTCGTCCCTTCGCTGTGCTCACCGAACGAGAGAGAACTCTTCTCTCATTGTGTTCTCTCTATCGCTTCTCGGCTCCTCGGGTCTCGTGTTAAGTCACGCGAGAGAGAATTTCCCACACGGAAACCGTGTTTCACCACGTCTCATTTCTCTCACTAGTTCCTTCGTCGACCTCCTACAGCGAGGAATCCATTCCCGTGGAAATTCCTTTGCGTTTGCCCCTTTCTCGATCCGTTTCGTACGATATAACGTTCGAGAGAAGAAGAAAAAACGTGTACTAATTGAAAGAGAGGAAAGAAAATATCCGAGCGTGACGCATTATACGGACGAACAAGTCGAATGCATTTTTTCTTTCTACTTTTCTTTTTAAAACAGCTCATTTTCCATACTAAAGGATATCGGACATCTGTCACGTCACACACGCGACGTGCCAACGTTTCACAAATTGCTAAAAGATAAATCTTCGGGATGGCTAAACATTTTAATTTCGCGTTTGCAATTTTCCGCTCGTTGCGCGTGCATCGTAAAGTAGAAAGGAAATTTATTTGGATGGAGTACGCGATTTTTATTTTATTTTTATCGAGAAACGTGATCATTTTTTTTCAGATTCGAAACTTCTTATATTTTTGAATATATTTATTTTTTAAGTAGAAATATTTTCTCATTCAAGTTAGTGACACGGTGACTCGATTAGATTTTTGAAATAATTTGAACTTTCGTAACGCGATCGAAATAATTTCGATGATTTCTCAGAATACTCGAAAGCATTTTCATATTTTCCCAGTTCGGCATTGATGCGTATTTTTCGATCCTCTTATTATTACTAGTGGCGTAATGAGCTAACACCCACGTAATAGTCAGTCACTCGGGAAAACCCTGGCAGTGCGGCGAGAGTCGAGGTGCGAGAGACTGTTGGAAAAAGTTTAACTTTATGAATCACGAGAGACTCACACCTTTTGGCCGCAAGGGATCGCGTCAGAAAAATACACAGAGGGAGAAAGAAGAAAGAGAAGAAGAGGGAGAAGGAGGGAGAGAGAGGGAGAAAAGGAAGAGAAATGAAAAGGACGTGAGAGGGTGGGAGCAGCGAGGGTTGAGAGGTAGTTGCGGTCGGTGGTGAAGGCGGCAAGGGGAAAAGATCTTTCCAGCCCTGGTAGTGAATTCACCCCACCTATCCTCCGCCCCTGAGTCTGTGGGCAGACGTTTCTCACCGTAGTTCGTCGGGGCTCTTCTTTTCTCCGGCAACTTATACCGCACTATATATACATGGGTCGAAACCTTTATAGAATCCTTCCATCTGGACCGCGCATCTCGAAGAACACCCTAGTGCGCCTAGTATACGTGCCATCCACCTTCTGATATTTCCTAGTCCATTAGTCACTGTCCAGTCCAGCGAGGGACTTGTACGAATTTTAAAATTAACGAGTCTCGGTTTTGCTATAATCGTCATTATCTCGTATGGATGGTTAAAGTTAACGATGAATGCATAAGATTTATGCACGTGGATATAAACTAATTTTTTTAAGGCCTTTTTTAGTACGCATGAGGCTAGATAAGAATTTTTTTTATGTCAATCTACCCTTTTCATATGATAAATAGGGTGGTTAATTTTTTCAAATTTAGCAAAAGTATTGCCAGGTGTAAGAGACGTGTTGGCGAAAGTTGCGGTGGCGATGCGATATATACAATATATATATATATATATATACACTATTTATGGAGACTCTTTTTTCACCTCTGACATTTTTCCGTGTCGCGTGGAAAGGATCGCGAAGGGGTTGAAAACATGTCAAGGCCGGGAGAATAAAAATATAAAAGAACGTTCCGAAAGGATGCCGTCAATTATCTCTTTATTCGCATTTATCCATCAAATAGAAGCGAATAAAAAGTGCAACCGCGACGTGAAACAAAAGAAGCTTTGTTTGAAGTCGCAGTTATTCGCTAGAGGGGATTTTTTTCTTGTTACTATCTATATAGAGAGTCATGAATTTTAATCGAGCTGTATGAATAAAATAAAGGATTTTTATGAGCTATATCGTACTATCTCGAGAATCGGGGGAAACGCGAAACGTTAAGGGAAGATGCCGGGGGTTGGGAAAGGATTTGAACAAATTTCTGGAATTTATGTATCGATTGAAAAATCAGTACTGGTAATATTTTAGGTTTTTTAAACGCCATACCAATTATCGATAGAGCGTATTTTTACCCTCATCGATATTTTCGCACCCCTCCTTTTTCCTACATTCTCCGAAGATTCATTCACCACGATCCTCATCGGGAAACTTTGTTAACATAGATGGAGAAAAACATATGGGGAAATTGTCGAGGTCGGTGGAGCTCGGGGGTGCAAGGGGGTAGTGTTAGCCTTAGTAAACGGGTCGATGTGGGGGAGAAACTGCATCACGCGCATTCTCAGAATTTCTTAAAGGGATTCCAAATTCTTATCTGCGGGGGGGTGGGGCTGCGTGTTATCTCAAAATATCGGAATAACACGCACCCTTAGCAATTCGACTCTAGAAATAGTTTGCTTTACATCTCTCCTTCAACCTTTATATTCATGTCCCCTCGAATTATTACTGCTATGAAGATCCGCTGGAAATCTTCCGGTATAAACGGAGAACTATTATTCCACGGTGCAAACGACGAAAAGATAAATGCTGTATGGAAAGTTGAACGGTTCAACAATACGTGCTTTTATTTCCCCCGATGGGTTTACCCTAGCGCTATATCCGATCATGTACTCAGCCCCGAAGCTCAACCCTATCGACCTTCGGTACAACCCTGTGGGCTCAAATTGGATCTTATCAGATCTTCGAACACGTAACAGCTTCAAAAGCTTGAAAACCTTTTTCTTTAATTTCAGACCCGTTTTTCATTCAAAGTGAAAAAAAAACAACAATTTATCAAATCGGAAAACAATCGAAAATCAATGAAAGTATGCGATAAAATATTTATTATACCAATTTTCTCAGTGAAACAATATAAAAAAAATAGCGAACCATCCGAGTAGTGTTAGAAGGTGTGGATGATGAGAAACCAGTAGACAAATTTAATAATTTTTCAAGTACTGTATTTTTTACTTACGATCGTCATACTACTCGTGAAAATAAATAGTGCACCCCTAGTGGGAGATACATCCAAGATCATCGATGATACAGGAGAATTCTCAACAGTACGCCCGCATATCTCATCTCATTTCGGACGAGCTACTAAGATACATGTATATATATTTTTTTATACAGGCAATTATAGTCAACCCTGTTGGAACCTCTACGTCAATTTTCTCAGGGTCGTATAGAGCCATTCATATACATATATATTATATATACAGTCCAGCAGCGCGATGGAACATCGCCGCACGCTTGAACTCCCTCCTGCGATCCACTTAATCCAAGCTCGCAATCCCGTTGGCTCAAAGACCGTTTCGGCCTCATGGAAAGGTCCTCTTCTTCTCTCTGTTCTCGCACTTTCTCAGTAAGAAAGAGAGTATATAGACACAGACGAAGCGTAAAGAGCGAGCAAGCAGGCACGCTCACCTCTCTCGTACCTGACCTATACAAATTCTCCTGTTCTGTTCGCATATATATGTATAAAAGGTTATCCCTTTGCGCGACGGTTGTACTCTATATAGGGGCAAAAGCGCCCACACACCGGAACACTGAAGAAGGACACAAATATATATCCACACGGGCCATTAAACGAGAGCTTTTGCCTTGCAACGCGAGGGCGCGTCCGCTCCTCTGTACTCTACGACGTGGGACATTCGCGTGTACCTACGTATATGTCTGTATATATATCTATATACATATATATACAGACATATATTCGCTCGAGAGAAGAGGCCATGGATGGCGAGAAACGGCGGTACTCTTGGCGCGAGGGAGAAAGACGAAGAGAAAGAGAGCCAGGGGAAGAGGCGCAGGGGGGATGGTTGAGACAGAGTGGTTCGTGCTTTTCGCAAATTGAATCCTGGGGCCTGTTGTACTGCACAAGCACGTGGATCCTTGGGGACGTATACCACCGCGGCGGGGATTAGTAAATCCCTTTATCGTTGCACAGGTTACGACGACGATGAAGATGCATACGACACGATGAGAAAAGGCATTAACATAATAGCAAGGTAATATATCTCGAATGTGCATGTATATATTAAATGTCCTTGTTCCTGACCATGTACCATTTCCCGAACAAAATGTCATCAATCTTGTTTCCTTGTTATATGCGATTGTAAACAAACGCACGTCTTCCCTTAAACGGGTGAGAAGGGGGCGGGGGAGAGGCTTCGGTCTTAGCTTGGATCTAATTATTAATTACCTTAATTATCAAGCGGCAGATAAAATATATTTTTAGGGATGTTTTATTAAATCTCATTCGAACGTTCCGAGTGTTTATTTTTTTCCTTTTCACGAAGTACAAAGTAGTGGTTGTTCTTACTTACTAACCGAATGAATGCTGAAAAAGTTGAAAACCGATGCGTGAAAATGCAACGAATCGTTAAAGAATTATCAGCCTTTTTTTCGCTTCGATATTTTTATCCCATTTTTCCGTTGCGGGACCAAGATGGATTGGCGAGAGAATAAAGGAGAAATATTGTTGTGCTGACTCTGCAGAAGTACTTTCGAAACGTTCAAAGATAAACTACTTACATATATAGTATATGTGTGTGTTATATTTATGTCAGCACATAGTGTGTATAGAATTGCGAGCAGCTTAAACGTTTCCGCTTTCCACTTCCGACCTTGCTATCCCGGAGCATGGCAATATACTGTAATAATAAGGCCATATACCACGTTCTCTTAATGCCGAGAAATTTCTCAACGTTTATCTCCGACAATGCTCATTCGATCTATAGGCGAATTTTGCTACACTCCGTTTCTACTTTTCTTTCTCGCTACTAACACACGATATCGTTCACAAGACATCCTTCGCACATCCGATTTATTAATTCAGGTGTTGCATAGTCTAATGTCTTGATGAAAAAGTGATGAAGAAAATGGAGACATAGAATTTTTGTTACGTTGTTTGTTTGATAACACAAGATGCTTCTTAACATCAACGGCCAAACAAACCGTAACTCTATCGCGTATCTATAGCGTTATCGATTGCGTCAAATAACCAAACTTTTGACATTTGTTTTTTCACCACCGCCCCCCCCCCCCCCCCCCCCCCCCTCGTGTACTCGTTGTTTTATTCGCGCGCTGGTTCCGTACGTGACTTCCCATGACATTCGGCAGACGCAAAGTCATAAGGCTTGCCACTGTGCTTTTATGACGTCAATATAAAAAACCTTTCATGAAGTATGATGTTCCACGATTTTACTGCTTTGCCCTCTTATTCTCTTTCTCCGTTTCTCTCGTATCTCACTCTCTCTTTCTCTCCCTCTCTCTCTCTCATTTCATCGTTCTAACGTCATTTGATCCTTGCGCTCTTATTCGTCTATAGAAAAGTGGCTATAGCGTATATAAATATATAGATATATTTATAAAGCTCGGGAAACGAGGATTATATATATATAATCCTCGTTTCCCGAGTTTTCCTCGAACCCCGTAGCCTTTTATCTTTCTGATATTCGTTATTTCCAATGGATCAAGAAACGATAAAATCTCGTCGTATTCTTCTGCGATCGCTGACCGCTCTCTTTCTATCTCGTATTCCCCACCCGATCGGAACAATGATAAAGAATCACACTCCCGCTAAAGTATCATGATCGTTCCCCAGGGGCTACTTACGGATGTTTTCGCAGACGTTTGCACGAAAAAGGGGTGAGTTGGGAAAAGCGTCCATCCGTTGAGTTAACTAAGTAAACAATGGAAATTGGTATTTTCAACTTTTTTATTAACGCGATCTTTAGTTGATTTTTCAAAAGTAATCATCTCTACCCATGCTTTCAACCTAAAGTTTGGTTCAATGAGTGATTGAAGTATTTCATCAGACGATAAACATGCGATCAAGTCTAATTGGAACTAATTGGGCATATCAAAAAAATTCATTCAACAAATATCTCATCGTGTTATTTTATATATGATTTAATCGAAATCTTCTCTTGTATCGAGATTTTGAATTTTTACAATTTAACAAGATTACGCATACGAGTAATGGTCTCAAAGTTTCTTACGGAAATACAATCATAATTCATAATTTAGTATCAAGTAGATTTACTGAGCTTTGCGATCATATAACTATGCCAACATATTTTCCATCCGTTAAATTTACGAATTCGAATTCAAATTTGAAAAAAAAGGATTCAGCAAATATTCTACCCTTGGGCCCTAATTGTTTATAGTATGTCAAAGTACGAATGCAGAAACGGGTTGACGCCTAATTTAACTCGGCATAAATTAACCCGATGCTTTTCTGCGATACGAAATTCTATATGCCGCGCGTTCGCAGCAATATTTTCAGAGAATAAGTTGGAACTTTGCAGCGCTGAATGAACTACTTCAATGTGTTAATCAGCTTTATGTTTAACGAGGTTCATCCTCAAAGAGCCAAATACCTGTACGCTTCAAGAGAACGGCCTACAGGAGAACATCGCCTAATGGTCTTGTACATATATATTCGTGACGAGGGCAAAGGGCCGTGAAATTAATCGCGCAACGAGCGCTCTCACCCCTCTCCTCCTGAACAATTAATCGACTAATCGAATAAACCGTCTGTGTTACACGTATACATGCGGTTATAAGTGAGGTAGATACGAGTGATATATATATATATATATATATATATATATATACCTCGACCTTGTATACGGGTTGACTGCCTGTAGACAGGGGGTGCTTCGTTGCTGTCGGGTATGTAGGAAGAGACTGTGATGTGCTTATATCGCACACCGTGTACCACTCCCGTGTCTGCTTTGGACCAAGATCTACTAGCGTAAACCAGCTGTAAATTCGAAAGCCGCTGCTTCTGGCCAACCGATCCGTGGGTTCGATATAGTTCACGGAAATAGAAGGTGAACGAGGATGACGCGAGGGTGGGACGAGGTTGATCCGTCGATGCGAAGGTACTTGGAAGGCTCTCCGCATCCATGAATACAAACGAACCATTCAGTTTTGTAAAGGAGAAAGAGAGAGGGAGAGCGAGAGAGAGAGAGAGAGAGAGAGTGAGAATGTCGCGGGGGGGGGGCTCCGAAATGGAGAGCTCAGGGTGCCAGGTTTACGATCGTGCATGATACCGATTTTCAAACGATCCTTCGAATAAACAGCGCGATCACAATTACCCACACTCTACATGGATAATTCTATCCCATATCAAGAGACTCGGCAGCGTCTCGACGGCATCGTACCTATGTGGCTCAGATATATGTGCGAACATAAATACTCTTTATGTACCTATACATAGCTCGTTCACCCGTTTACTCAGCTGTCTCGTAACGAAGTTTTTATTCGACTTTAATTTGTTGATCCTATTTTATGTCATGGTAATAAATAATTGGAAAATGTCGAGCGATTTAACAGCGTGGGTTTTCGAGACATTGAAGATTATAGTTTTTCCGTGTATAACAATAGCAACGCTGCTCCATCAATCTTTAGCTTCGTCGTATCTACCAGGTGAATTACATATATTTTGATCTACTCGCTAATATGATTTATTACTCGATTGTGTTTTCATTTAGAAATAGGAATATTTTCCTAATAAATCCTTTTAATATGGTGAAACAGTGGTAAATTCAATATATTTATTTGTGGTTGGGGCACGAAGAATATAATTTTTTTTGGAAGGTTGATAGGTGAGTCATGAGTTCTTTTATAAAACAAACTATTTTATTGATGGAATCTCGCTATATGATTTTCCTTAATTTTGCGTATTTCGATTTTAGGTTATTATTTCCTTGTTTCAACAGTTAATAATTAACGTTTTTTGTATCTCTTTTTCTGGTCTTTTTCTCTTTTTGGTATTGACTCATCAGCTGATTGTCTTCATAATCTTTATGCGGAGTCTATAGTTTCGATGAGGATGTAAGCAAGACACTGTCCTTCACGAATTTCCTTCTTCACGTCGCTCTGTTTTTAATAAAACGGGCCGTGTCTGTATCCATGGTTCCAAAGACATGGTTCCTGCTCGACAACCCTCTCCTGAGTGTTTATTTCTGACAGCTTCCATCTGAGTGTTTCCTCCTGACTGCTTCCACCTGGTAGCTTATTCCTAGCTCTTTTACTCCTGACAGTTTACTCCGAACTGTCTAGTGATATCTCTTCACCAGTCCTCGAATCGGACCTCACTTCTGTAATCTCCGGACCAGTTGTCTCTGGAATACTAGTCTCACCAGGCCGTCCTCTTTGTTCTCGATCATGCTGTACGCTCCTCGCCGATCTTCAAAAGCTAATCTTTCGTTGATTACGTCGCCTTTTATATCAAAATTTCTGCCCCTTTCTTCTAGTTTTACTAATTCTTCTGCCTTTTCATAGGTCCGTGACGTCGTCCAACCAATCAGCAAATTTCAGTGTGGTGCGACGAACATAATTATTCGTTTTGTTTTTCTTTTCACCATCCTCATTGGGTTTCTACGCGCACAGGAAGAGAACCTGGTGGGGGTAAGAGACGTTATACATCTTAATGCTTTGTATTATATTTTTAATAATATCGGATAATTTTCCACAGAGGCAAATTTAGGAGTCATATTAATATATCAAAAGTCTAGCCAATGAATGAAAGTCTTTTGCGAATTTCGATAATAAATTAACTACCGTTGGCTAAATTAATTTACGAATGTATCAACGTTGGCCTGATGAATTATTTTTCCCTGTCTCGAACTCGTTGCCACGGCAATATCCTTGTAGGACTCTCGACATCGTCTAATACCACGTCGTCTCGTATTCCTTATGTTCCTGCTACAACATCCGCCGTATCATCGGTCTGCCCAAAGCGGAGTATTACTACTTAGAGGGTTGCGAGGCTCGGGCATATTCGTGTTTATTAGGGAATGCTCTCTGGTACAGGGAGCGTCATCCGTTGGTAATTTCCTGATGATGTTGAACGTCCCGTGTGCTCGAGGACTATGAGACACGGTAATCGGACGTCTCAGCCGAGTAGCGAGATATCTACATGAGTTTCACTGCGTCCAACGTATAGTACGAGTATGGTGCAATACAGAGGAGCATTCACGAGACGCTCGTATAGTTGGCGAATATTCCGATATATATTCGAGCCACTGATGCAACATGTCCGTGGCGAGACGATGTCATTCGTCGCGATGAAATAGAGTCGGAGGTGTGAGAGAGAGAGAGAGAGAGAGAGAGACTGACAGAGAGTGAGACGAGAGAGAAACGCGAAATTCAACGTAGGCCATTGTCATGGACAACGTGACATCGTAGTTGACACGAGACGCAGTTATGTAGATGAACAACGACAAATGCTTGAATATTCAATGAATCTTGGTATTTGGCTTCATCCTGGGGACCATGGAAATCGCACCGGTCGCTACGTGGGCGCGGTTCTCACGATCTGCCTTATTTCGTTCACTCCTTCATATCATCTCCATCGTCACCCGTTCTATTATACAATCGGGTATACATGCTGATTGGCGCTGTCACGCCGTAAACGGTTGGAGCGACGTGGTTGACAGCGAAGGCTACGACGATCGAGCGCTCGTATGCAGGTGGGCCTCTCTCTGTCCTTGCGTCAATCTCACAACTTCCAGGAGCTTTTCCTCCTTCGTGGCAATTCGTCAAACTGGTGTTGTCACGAGCCACTTATTCACGTGTTACGTTGTCGCTTTTCTTACGAAGAATACGGTTTAAATGTGTTCGCAGCGGTAAAAAGGTCGAATATTTTCGTAAATTGCGATATATCGAGATTATAACGGCGATATTCGTGTTGTGCGGGAAATTACCGATTCCGTAACCTCGAAGCTTTTTTAGAGGAAAAACAAATTTGGACCCTCGGCAGGTGTCGACATTCGTAATTTACTTTCGTGAGTTTGCGGGGTCGGGGGTTAAGTTTCTGATATATTTGGTAGGTAAAGAACACATTGTCCTAATGCAGCAAAAAAGTTGGAGTATAGGATTTTAAAAAAAGTTACCCACAAAAAACTTCCGAAACCTATTCAAAGTAATCCCGTTTGACGGTAGATTTTGACAAAAAAGATAGAACGCAGGATGATGATTTTTTCTTCTTCAAATGACAATGTACCACGAGAAAATAAAATAATAATTGAAAAGCCATTTCTTTCGCGTTTACATGCCACATCGTACCGCACGTCATTTTCTCTTAATTCAGAGTTTTTACTTGCGGAAAGTTGTTCGTGCCACATCCTCGCATAACTCAAGAAAGAAGGTCCTACGGGTGGAAAAGTATTCTACATACCTGACGTTTGCTACATACGTCAGTATATATATATATATATACAGGGTGTCCCATTTTAATCTTACACCTGATTTTTCTCGGAAAATACTGCTCCGATCAAAAATTGTGTATAATGAAACTTTTAGGGTTCGAAGGGGGACGTTCAAAAAAATTTTTTTTTTTGTATGATAATTCAAAATGGCGGCTGTAAGATGGCCGACATGTTTTTTTTAAATAGAAACAGGCCATTTCTTTGTTACTAAAAAATTTGTCGGATCAAAACTAACAACTTTTATAGGAACATTTTTTTGATAAAGTCCATAATTTTTGGAGTAGAACACCATTTTTGACTATTTTAGCGTTATCCAGGATGTACCACGAGGAGGTAAAGTCTTTAACATCCCAAGTGTAAGTGTGTGTGTGTGTGTATGTGTGTGTTTGCGCGCGTGTGAGTGTGAGTGTGAGTGTGAGTGAGTGTGTGAACCACTCACAAGGATTAGGTCTCTGCGGCTCGTCACATCCGCAGTATTTTTCGACTTCAAAACCACCTCCTTATGAGTGTTCTCTGAACTCTTAAAGGTGTTCGAAGATTCCCCCATTTATGTTTAAGCATGCCCGAACTCTCCTCTCAAAACCATCGACTGTTCGCAAGAGAACAACTCTCGGGATTGCACGGCAGGCAGCTCTTATCCGCACCCTCATATCCTCTTTTGTGGTTGGAGCTTGACGGTAGACAGCGTCTTTAAGATAACCCCACAAGAAATAGTCGGGAGAGGTAAGATCAGGTGATCTTGGAGGCCAATGGACAGGTCCATCTCGTCCGATCCACCTTTGACCGAATGTTGCGTCCAGGTGATTTCGAACAACACGAGCCCAGTGAGCGGGTGCACCGTCTTGCTGAAACCACATCTGTTGACGTGTAACCAAATCAATGTCTTCCATCAAAAGCGGCAATTCATTTTGCAGAAAGTCAAAATAACGGGCTTCCGTCACAGTTCCCTCGAAGAAGTGAGGACCTATTAATTGCCCGTTAATGATTCCACACCAAACATTCAAACTCCACCGATGCTGGTGATCGATCTGTCGCACCCATCGTGGATTCTGATCAGTCTAATACCGAAAGTTCCATCGATTTACCTGACCTCGGTTGTTGAATGTGGATTCATCACTGAACATAACAAACCTAAAAAAATCTGGGAATTGCTCGATTCGTCTCAATGCCCACCGACAAAACTCCATCCTTCGCAACGGATCAGGATTATGCGTATCTTGGTGGAATTGTATCCTGTACGGGTGGAGCCTTGCACCTCTCAGTACTCGGTGCACTGTGGATCCGGGAAACCCCAGTCGCTCCGAGATCACTCGAACACTCAAATGAGGATCGATTGCTATCATCGCTAAAATAGCCATGTTTCGAGCCTCATGCGGGCCACCAAAATCATTGTTCACGTTTTGGCGACGTTGGCGGTGGCGGGTTATTCGGCCTGCCCTCGCTCTCCTCTCGAGGGTTCGGATTGTCTGCCGCGATGGATGACGACGATCAGGATATTCGCGTCGATACAAATTTTCTGCTCGTAAATAATTGCCCCGGCATCTCCCTAAAATAAGGAGCATATCAACGATTTCGTTGGGACTGAAATCAGCCATTGTTGAATTGCCGTCAGTAAACGGTTAACAAATCCGCGTCTATTGTAGGCGTTCAACGTGAGATTTCGTTTTCTTATTTCGATCAGAAGCGAAGCGAACTTGAAACTCTCAAATGATATGGGGTACCATGAAAATTCGTATTGTCCTGCCGTATCCAGTTAACAGAAAAATTTCAACAGCGACACATTCCAGAGAAAATTTTCATGGTACCCCATATCATTTGAGCTGCCTGCCATGCAATCCCGACAGTTGTTCTCTTGCGAACAGTCGATGGTTTTGAGAGGAGAGTTCGGGCATGCTTAAACATAAATGGGGGAATCTTCGAACACCTTTAAGAGTTCAGAGAACACTCATAAGGAGGTGGTTTTGGAGTCGGTAAATACTGCGGAAGTGACGAGCCGCAGAGACCTAATCCTTGTGAGTGTTTCACACACTCACACTCACACTCACACTCACACGTGCGCAAACACACACATACACACACACACACACACACTTACACTTGGGATGTTAAAGACTTTACCTCCTCGTGGTACATCCTGGATAACGCTAAAATAGTCAAAAATGGTGTTCTACTCCAAAAATTATGGACTTTATCAAAAAAATGTTCCTATAAAAGTTGTTAGTTTTGATCCGACAAATTTTTTAGTAACAAAGAAATGGCCGGTTTCTATTTAAAAAAAATATGTCGGCCATCTTACAGCCGCCATTTTGAATTATGATACAAAAAAAAATTTTTTTTTGAATGTCCCCCTTCGAACCCTAAAAGTTTCATTATACACAATTTTTGATCGGAGCAGTATTTTCCGAGAAAAATCAGGTGTAAGATTAAAATGGGACACCCTGTATATATATATATATATATATATTGAAACGGCAGAGCCTTTTCAATAAAGATTTTGTTCAGGGTTCTGGCTCGAAACAAATTTAGGCAGGTAAACCCTCAATGTAAAGGATAAGTAGATTTATTTTCGTCTTGTGTACAATATTTCTCTTATAATCGTGCTTCGCGATTGGTCGTTTAATCGCCTCGTCTCGCCGGTGGCGCCGCCGTCTCCATGCCGCGGCGTATGTCGATCTCGTTGGCCGCTGGTTCTAGTTCGCCACTCAGCGCGCCGATCGCCGCGCCGCTGTCACGCTACCTCTCCCGAGTTGCCGATCTCGCTGCTCGCTGATAGGCCAGTGCGGCGTAGTTCACCGCTGAGCGCGCCGATCGCAGCGCCGCTGTCGCCGTGCTGTCACTGAGTCGCCGGTCTCACGCCTCTATTACCGATGATCAGCTATCAAACTTCGAAGATGGCTGCCGTGATTGCCAGGTTTCGTCCGTGTTCACGATTTTTGTGCGCGTTTTCACCGGGATGCAGTTCACTGGCACCGAATACGCGTGTTTAATCGTGATTCAGTAAGTTATGTGTCGCTGTGATTGTTTTTCGTGCGCGTTCTTCTCCTTTTATCCTGATGCGTTCTGTGATATTTGCGACGATTCTTCCCCTCTACCAATCTTGCTTGTAGAGATCTCCAGCTTGTCTCCTCTCGTTCGCGCCACTTAACCCTCTTATTCAGAGTGTCCGGTCTTGCCTTCTAGATGCCTGCCTAAGCTCTCCTTAGTTTCGATTGTCGAATGGACAATTTTGCCTCGATTCCTTTCCTCGACCAATCTTCCTTTCTAGAGATCTCCAGCTTGTACCCTCTAGTTTGCGCAACTTAACCCTCTTTTCAGAGTGTCCGGTTTTGCTTTTTGAGTGACCGCCTAAGCTCTCCTTAAGTCCGAATAGCAGAAGTCAGAAAAATTTGCTTGATTTCTCATCTCTTTTACCCCTCTTTATACCCCTGGCCCTTGTGTTTCTCTTGTGAGAACGTTTCCTGTAATTGTCCATCTATGTGTTTCGAGGGAAACTACCCTCTTCTCATTATTATTATTATTTCAGATTCTTCGCTGGAGGGCCGCCATGTCACCCGTTACATTATATATATATATATATATATATATTATTCTCAAACACATCCTTTCCTCGACGCTTTTGTTTCGACACATATAAAGATGAAGCAACAATTATTCACGCATTTTGGTCTCCGGGTCTCTGTCTTTGACTCCGTATTCGTGAGTCTAGCACACACCAAAAGTCCAACGCTAATATCGGCCTGGCACGTTGCAACTCTCGTTTCGCCACGACAAAGCCAAAGATGCATCTCGTTACTGACTCACCGCCGAGTGGAGGAGAGAGAGAGAGAGAGAGAGAAAGAGACAGAGCTTGGCCGTTGGCAAGCTACACACGACTACATATGATGCATCCCCAACCCCTTAACTCTCGAGGCGTACAATTCTATGTTACACTTATTTCTTCTTTGTCACGAGCGTCGAAAGTTGCGAAAATTGCAAAAGCCGTCAGTAAGGCCTTGTAACCCTTTTTTCATACGTTTCACTATGTACATATCCACGCGTCTAGCCTCTCTCCATCTCCTTTAATTTTCAAGACTCGCGTTAATCTTTTTTATATTTCACATTGCCACATTTTAAATTACCATTTATATTGCCCGTCCTAGTTCCTGAACAAGTTCATTCCAATTATCTCGCAAGATACAAATCACATAACATTTTCATAATAATCACCGTTAATTTCAATAAATGTTAATTTGATAATAATAATTAATAATTTGAATAGTTATGATTGGTAAATTATAAATGTGTGATTTTTTTTCTATCAATGGGACGTTAAACTTTGCACGGCGTACTTTGTCGAAATCCGTTATGGCAAATTGTACGAGCGACTATTATTGATGGAATAATTGCGATATCGATCATTTAATCAATATTATTCTCAGTGCAATCGAGATGAGCACAATAATAACAACTCTCTCTATTCCCTCCTCTCCTTCTCCCTCTCTCGCTCTTCCACCTCCATCCATGTTACACGTTTCCTCAACGTTCTCGTGATTTTAACTATCAATCCCCATACCAAAAAATCCTATGAAAACAAAGAATGAACATCCCAAGTTTTTTTACATACTCTTTACAAAAAGGCGATACGTAAATACAAATGACTTCATTAAGAGACAATGTCGTTGGAATATTTGTCCCTCCCGGTGTATTATAAATGGTACCACGATAAGAGATATATGCGAAGGGAGGATATTTGGTCAAGGGCCGAGGGCGTAACTCCGAGTATAGTATATAAAATAGTTCTTTGCTATACGTGAATTCCGCAGGGAGAACAATTCGTGCAGGTGCACATTCGCTTTACGTAGACATAAATATACATACATATACACTCGCAACGTACGTAGGTATGTTTACGGTATAAAGTGGTTTGGGATTCAGGCACACGGGCAATGTTGTTACTCACTGCTTTGGAGCGTAGAATTAATTAAAATGCATATAAAATGACCCAACGGATAGTGGTGGTGGCACCGCTGTTATAGCGTTATACCACCCGTTATATATATGTGACACACACGCATATATATATATATATGTACCTTCGCACATACTCATACATAGTCATATATATATATAGCATGTACATTGGGTGGGTCGGTAGTCCCGGGAGCCAGGGTCGTTTTCCAAATTGAAGCGGACTTATCTCGACGCACCGTCATCCAGCAATATTCCAGGCGACGCCGGAAATATATACATATAGGTATACATGCGGTAATGCATATATATATTTAAGAGTGGCGGCGCATCCTTTAACGTTGCTCGTCCACGCTGACCATTCTCGTGTCATGTGTAGCTCGGGATATACGCGGTGAATGAAGGCGAGTTGTATTTTGGCTTAGGTATATGGAACGAGAACCATTCCAACACATCGCAATGAAAGGGTCGTGCGCAAATGCACCCCGTATAATCTCGATATTTCGAAAAATGTCTATGATATTGAGGTAAATGTTTGAAGCCGTTTGTAAAAAAGGAGGCACCTGACTCGATAAATTACGAGAAAGGCAAATAGCTAGCGTATTCGGAATCGGACGATGTGTGGAGCGAGATAAAAATATGGCAGGGAAGAAAATCATCGTTATGAGCGTTATTCGCAAAGGAGAGAATGCTTTTAATTTTTTTACCCAGAACGTATTTAACATACTCGAGTTCGACAACGTCGACGCGCCAACTTCACGGTACAGTGAAATTTCTCTATTTTTCTCGGCTCGCGATGAAATTTTGCGAAAATGGCACAAAATTTT